>OX589590.1:37100753-37704753 GCA_951329385.1 Polia nebulosa | reverse complement strand
TTATCTTGCGCTTGGCTTGAAATTAGAAATTCTTTTGTCTCCGCACTTTTTTAATTGCAAAAAGGAAACGGAAATGGCTTTCTAAAGAAAGAAAAACGTCGTGTGATAATATTAAATGCGTAAAGCCATTCCTGCATTGTTTGCTCTGACGGAGTATTCAGCGTGGTCGTGCAAAGGAGGGGCTTATTAGCGTCGCGCGGAGGACGCCGTGCTGCCGCCGGGACGCTCTTGTTTAAATTATTGTGCAACGTGATGTTGTTGCTGTTCGAACACTTTAATGACTCGGCATATCCTGCCCCGCTCTCTAACAAATTCCAATATGCATAATTAGGCTTAAGGCGCTTACGTAAGCTTAGGTACGTTTGCATCTCTAGGTACTACAATTGACATAGTGAGACTAAACCTCCATTGATGCTCCTTGTTCGGGTTGGTATCTCTGCGACATGTATTTATGCTCCTCAGCTAACCTTAACAATCTAGGTACATACTCGTACCTAAGTGTCCAGGCCTGTAAGTTTCGGTGTCGCCAGGTTCGACACAAAACATACTAAGCATATTACAGTGTAGTGGAGGTAAAATTAGCGTAACCGAGCGCCCTCTTTGTGGCAAGACAGGCAGGAGCCCACCGGCCTCACGATACCAGAGAGCCATAGACTTTGTCATACGTACTTCTCAAACTAAGCATTTGTAGGTTATCCTGTCGTCCGGTCTGGCGTCGCTCTGTACCTTAGGAGAAATATACCAGTTTAAGAATGTTAAAATTTGTATAAAATAAAAGTAGAAATGGGAGTTTGTAGGGCATCCCGGGCGGTGTTACACGTCTCGCCCCTCGGGGGAACAACGACTGGAACATTGATTCAAATTATAATACAAGTACAATCTTATAAACAAGTCGTTGTTTATTTTTGTACGTCAAGCTAACTTTTGCGGCTTGTAACTTCATTGATGGAATTCGTTGAACTTTGCAGTTTTTGGCATTAATGTATGAAATGATTGTGGGCTTGATTTGCCTTGTTGTATAATCAGCCCTCGTGGCTTTGTGTAGATAAACTTTGCTTGTAGATACTTTTGAAAATATTTTAGTGTTTGATTATGTTAGTTAAGTATATAAATTAAGGTTGTGACTTACCTAGTTGATAATTCTGAAGAATATGATACGTTGGCGCACGTTGTGTCCGCAGAAACATCAACGAAAAAATGGAAGTTCCAAAAAAAGATAGCAAAGAGTTAGGCAGGCATAGCGGACACCGGAACTAGACCGCTAGACGTGTCCATAACCGCGGATCATTTCTCGTCCCGCTACTCGCCACTACTCGCCGGCCAGTAGCCACCAGTCGTTGCACGCCCGCACAAAGATGACGCGCCTTCGTCCGCGAGCATCCATAATAGACGAGCGGCCGGCGCCACCTAGCTCCGACGAGCTAACAGTGTTCGCGCGACTTCTCAACGTGTTTCTAATTACACGCTGAAATATTCACGCCGTTGCGTACTTCTCAGATGAGGGTTTAGCTTCTTATGCTCTTTCTTTCCATTCTTGGTCCTTTTGGACATACTACCAGCGACGTTTAGCTCCTACGAGACATGAATGTATCGTGCTAATATGCAGTTGTGAGTGCATTGACGTCGCATATGTTTTCGACTCTGGTCCTTTTGTTAGTGATTGTGCTAACGTGTGCACATGTATTGCCCTTATATCGTCTTATAAAAAATAGCAGCAGCTCGTTAGTATTGAAGTAGGGTCCGCGCAAACGAACTACCGACGAGCAGTTTACATGATTTTTCATACATTTTGTATGGACTCGCCGCACACGTGTAGCGAGTAGCGGCCACTCGCGACGTAGTGTCAACAACACGTGACACGCCACCGGTGGCGAACACTCGCTACTTAAAAACGATAAATTGGGTGTACCTACCCAATAGAAGCGGCGACGGCCTATTAACAATATCGCGAGAAAATTGTTCGTGTCGGAGTCCATCATAAGATTGCGCAGCGGAGGGTGGGTTATAAAATGTGGCGGCTTCCGAACACCGTTGGCTGTCACACACTTCTGCCACTGTTACAAATGTGGCGGTAGCGTGCGTCAGCCACCGGTGGCTGTGGTCTGTGACTTGTTTGCGCCGACTTTTATGAACCTTTATTTTAATGAATTACACAACAATTAGTCGTGCGTATACCTTGAATAGATAATTTTTTGGCCTTATGCTCGTCTTGGTGTGTCTAGGAACTAAATATGCGTATATATAAATATTCAGCTCAGCTATCTCAGCCAGCAACCTCATACCATACCTCATAGGAATAGACGTCAGCGTCGTCATGAGCTCGGCCGACATCTCGTCTCCATGGAACGATGCATACGCATAACGTTGTCTCTTGGTGTGTGACGTGTGGCTGCGGCGCGCAGGTGATCAACGGAGCGCCCGGCGGCGCGGCAGCGGGCGGCGCGCGGGCCGACGCGGGCCCGAGCGCGCCCGAGTCGCGGCGGCGAGGCCCGAGCGCGCCCGAGTCGCGGCGGCGGGGCCCGAGCGCGCCCGAGTCGCGGCGGCGCGGCGCCTCGTCCCCGCCGCCCGCGGGCGCCGAGAAGCGCAAGTGGCCGGCGCCGCCCTACCGCGACGAGCGTGACCTGCGCCCCGCCTCCTCCTCGGTCTCCGACGACGACGACACCAAGGTACCACCACCACCAGCCATACTAACACTACATCTACATTAGAGACATCCGCGTGTCGTGTGTCATGTGCTGTGTGCGCTAACTTATGATAAGACAAACTGTGTCAAAGCCATTAGGTCATCTAAATTTTATATCAATCAGGGTCAATCAATCTGCCTAGCCTTTTCCCAACTATCTTGGGGTCGGCTACAGTATTTCTGAGGTAGTACTTGAAGGACTCAAAGGTGTTGCCAAAAATCTTAAAACATATAGTTTCGGGTCACAACTCGCAGCTGTGCTCAATCAAAGCACACCGCTATGGTGTCAAAAGCCGCGAATAGTCGTGATCCGATGTGTATGTTAGTATCCCACGTATTACAGGTGGAGACTCCGGTGAGATTCCGTACATCGCCACCGCTGGAGGCGCTGAAGCCGCGGCGCGCGGGCTCATGCGCATGCGCGGGGGGCGCGGCCCCGGGCGGGCTAGCGGCCCCGGGCGGGCTAGCGGCCCCGGGCGGGCTGGCGGCCCCGGGCGGGCTGGCGGCCCCGGGCGGGCTGGCGGCCCCGGGCGGGCTGGCGGCCCCGGGCGGGCTAGCGGCCCCGGGCGGGCTGGCGGCCCCGGGCGGGCTGGCGGCCCCGGGCGGGCTGGCGGCCCCGGGCGGGCTGGCGGCCCCGGGCGGGCTGGCGGAGGGGCCGCGGGCGCCGCTGTCGCCGCGGCGGCGCCGCACGCCGCTGCCGCCGCCGCGTCGACACCGCCCCGCGTTGGATTTTGATAAAATGCAGCAGGTATGAACACTTCAATTTAACTTTGCAACACACATTTTACAACCTCACCGGAGATACCACTAGTCTAGTTATGGTGGTCACTACTGCGTAGCCTTAGTTTTTGACCCACCCTAATTATAGGATAACTAATCTTCTCTCCCACATGATAAAATCTTAGACAACTTTGTTGTGATTGTACCAAACATATTTATCGAAACCAATGTTTATCTTCTTTTTGTTTCCTTTATTTTTTATTTATTTACAAGCACAGGTACATGAACAACATTAATGATTGACAATCCACAGCGTTGCACAGTGCAATCTTACTACAAACAAAAAAAAAAAACATTTAATTGAAACTAAAACACACCAACTTTGACTCCAATTTCAATTTTAAGTATTGTTGAAGGTAACCAACCTTCACATTATTATCTATATGATTATTTCTCGTCAAAAGCAACGCAATACATCAATGTTATACAATCCCACGTACGCCAGAACCTACTACGAAAACAGAGTATCGTAGTAGTGTCTGTGTGACATAATGGGCTTGCTCGCTGTGGGTCACCGGCGCCGTCGCGGCCATACTAATGCGCCCGACGACACTCGAAGTATTGACTCTCCCCCTCGTACCAGTACTACTACCGACTGGGAATCGTAGCAATAGTACCGAATTAACCGAATTTGCGTAATGTCCTTCAATACAAAACAGTCAAGAACCAACATTATGCTATTTGATGCTTGAAAGAATACTCGTACCTATCCTTGAAACAGAATGACTCATCCTTAAAGTTTACATAATCACATCGAAATTAGAAACAGTGAACTCATACAAAACAATGGTAGTTCACGGCTGGACAAAAGCCTCTAACAGGCTGATATAATAAACTATCACTAATAAAAAAATTGAAATCTTTAAACGAGCATTCTTCCCAAATTTGCCAAAACGCTAGCTTGACTAATTCCGAACGCAAATGCTCACATTTGCCTCATCTCAATGAAGCCAGCACAAATAGTTATCGTTTAGTCACACTCGCCACTGGTTAGTTCTGCTGGCCGTGCTGGTCACTGCTGGTGAACAGCTAACAGTAGTTGGTTGCCGTGAATAGTGAGCAGTGCTCGGACTCGATGGCCTATGATATATGATGGACCTATGAATTATTTTAAAACTATAACTGCATTGCGGATTGTTAGAGTTGGTACTTTTGGTTAATTAAATGGCATTATGAAATAGAACGCAGTGTTCTAGAACCAATTTAATTCATAAAACGCACTCCAGCATTAAGGAAATGTTAGGAGCTTGAGAATCTTGAAATCCATAAAAAACCTTATATCAAGGTCACCGACATCATAAGATATTGGCCCTTTGATACGAAGCAAGAAGTAGGAGGTAACGTTAAAGCTAAATGTATTTTATTTATTTCAACAAAGAGACATACAAGATAAAAAAAATAAGAGTTTTATAGTGCTGAGTAAACGTCGACATACAAGAGAATCCCTCGAGCATTTTTCTACAGTTATTTAATAAAGCCGAGAGTGGCTTAAAGAGGAAATAAAATAACGTCGTTCGCTAAGTGAGAGTAATGGGTTAACTTCAAGTGTTATTAACTTGTAAGCTTGATTACGGCTAATTCTATTAGTCGCATATTAAAATTAACTGTTCGTGGAATTTACAAACGAGATGCTCTCGCCGGGGGTGCGTAGAGAAGTTACAGCATTTTGTTTTGAAAGTTTTTCGTTGAAGCCTGAAGTGGTTCAGAGAGACATAGAGCAGCTAGGCCGGTATTATTGATGTGATAGTTAGCTTTGGTCATAGAAACAACCTAGGTACGTTTGGACATGACACACCACACGAGCTTGTCCTTAAGCATACAATCATCCCTTGGTCGCCCTTAACAGGAAAACAGGGCTGATTAACTTTGCGCTTATTAATAGCCGAGGAGCCGCGCTACTAATAAATATTGTGAACGGTGTATTAATATCAACGTTGGCGGCACGTACGTATGTATGCGCTGTTACATAGTCGTACGATATCAATTATAGCGGTAATTAGCGGCCGCACACAATGTGCTCACGGAAACCTATATTATTAAAACCTAGAACACCGGCTATCAAGCGCACAAACATAAGTTCCACTAACTTATAATTTGAATACTTAACTCAATCTCAACGTGGCTAGAGGACAAGAATCTCAAAAAGAGGAGCTCCCTTAATGTTAATGTTAACTGAGCTCTATGTTTAACATACTATTATAATAAAACTTATTTTGAAATGCAGATCAAAAAACTTATCACCCGTCAATTTAATAATTTAATTCAATAAATATTTTTACATAAAATTATTTATTGTAAATCAAATATACTGATTGTACATCAAATTAACCAAAAAGTTCACCACTGCGACGCTCTTGGACAACGTAGGTACGTTGTCCAAGAGCGAGCGAAGCGAGCTCGGGAACTTGCGGCACCCCGACACGGACAGGTTAGATTCGAAGGGGATGATGTACAAAGCGAGCGAAAGCCGCCGCCGTCGTCCCCTTCGTGTTAGGTTCCTTTTAAACCTGCAGACAGAAATAGTGAGCGAGACTCCGTCAACCTACCTTACTTACGACTGTCGTTAGCGCATTTCCAACTGAACATTCGGCATTGTTTAGAATGTCTAGGCAAAGTTTGGAATAAAAATATAATATTTCCATTATCTTCAGTATCAGCAACACTCCTTTTAAACCGACTTCAAAAAGGAGGAGATTATCAATTCGGATGTTTGTACTTTTTTTTTTTGTTGGGTCATAACTCCGTCATATACAGGGTGTAACGGAAAGGTGTGGTCATATTTTAAGAACCGGTTCTGCCAATGGAATCAACAACTTTCTCTAAGAAAAAATAAAAAAAGTCCCAAATAAAAAAAAATTATACTTTGCATACAAAGTAATCATAGGGGGTAAAATTTTTTTTTGAGAATTTCCTCACTTTTTCGTGAATAAAATGGTTCATATCGATGGGCAGATGCAGTTCTTAAAATATGACCACACCTTTCCGTTATACCCTGTATAGACGGATTTGCAAAAATCTTTTTTTGTTCGAAAGGGTTTATTCCGAAATGGTCCCATTTAAATTTCATATAGATCTGATGCTGAGTTTTGGAGACAGACAACGGAACTCTTCAAAATAACAGCAAATCAACTGCGATTGCTGCGATCGTATGTCTATTTAGTGTGAAGAGCAGTTTCACAAAATTTAAGCGCTCGAGTTTAGGTAAAAGACGGCAGCATTATGTTTGTGTGCGTAGCTATCTACACATACAAAATGCAAACAGTGTAGCACGAGTGTCGAGTCGGACTAAACAATCTTGAGCCGTTATATTCGTAGTGCACCTTTATGACAAAAGTGACTTCATTTGTTCAGTAGAATTAAGGTTTTTAGACTATTATAAATACACACATATTTGTTGTATAAAGCGTATAATAAAAAAAAGTTTAAAGGAATGTTTTAAATTGGACAGTCAGTCTCAAGTCGTGATGAATCAAAATCATGACTACTTACAAGGCCAGTTGCACATTACAAAAAAAAAACACATGTTTATTTGCTCTGTGGACCCGTCCTGATTTTCCATTGTAAGTCGTAAGGGTTGAAAAAGATGATGGTTTTTTGGGAGGAAAAAATGTTTCCGAAATTGCCTCAATTTTACCAAAAATGCGTGCCCGAAATTATAGACCCTAGAAAAGCAAGATGCCTTTACGTCAAATATTCAACGCAACAATAGGTTTTTAATTGTGTCTGCTAATGAGGGGCTTGACGCGTGCCCGCGCGACCCGAGCAGCTCTCATGTGTGCCGCTAGTTTTCCGCTAGTTTGCCTTGCCAAAAACCCGATTCACGCGTTTTAAACCGCTATTATCACTATTAGCCAAGGTATTTAGACCTGTGACAAGGTTCATACACCCGGAACCTGACAAAGTCTGTAGTTACACGATGGCCACCTGTCAACGGGGACTGACAGATGCTGAAACGTGACGCGTCTCGGCGTTGAGAGGTTAAGTTTTTTTCCTTGCATGGCTCCGTGTTGCGCCTTTGGTACTTATGTCAGAAGAAGCATGTGAGATGGGCTGGTGCGCTATCTGACGCATATGGCATGGAGAGTGGCGTGCGGCAGGGGGGATAACCTCTTCTCTGTTATTCAATCTGGTTCTCTATTGTGTTACCTAACTTTTTTATCCATAATCTAAAGTGCCATAACTTTTTTTTTCCTAATCATCATTTGTCCGAATGATAACTTGCCCGAACTTAATGTCACATAATATCACATGCAATAAAATTGAAATTCCTAAATACAATATGTCCTAAATCCGTTAGTCATAAATATTACAATTAATAATATACAAAAGACTTAAAATCGTTTTCAATAAAAGCTATACGTCCTAAATACAAATTAAATAATGTTCATTTGTCCTAATATTGACTGGCCTGTTGGTCTAGTGGTTAGTGACCCTGACTGCTATGCCGGAGGTCGTGGGTTCGATTCCCACCCAGGACAAATGTTTGTGTAATGAGCACGATCATTTGTTCTGTGTCTGGGTGTAATTTATCTATAATATTTATGTATTTAGAAATATATAAGTATGTTTATCAGTTGTCTAGTACCCATAACACAAGCTCTGCTTAGCTTGGGACTAGATGGCGTTGTGTGATTGTTGTGGAATATTATTATTATTCCGTTTATTTATTTATTATTATCCGTTTATTTCTTTGTAAACATATAAATTATATTTTTAAATATGTCAATAGAAAATATATAAAAAACATTTAAAAATATAAAAAATAGTATCCCACCGGTATCAGGAACAGGGTCCAAGCTACCGGCGGTCAGGGCTCCAGAGAGAGGAACCGCCTGACAATGCGAGCCGTGTCCAGAAGTACTGCTTTCTGAATCAAGCCCTTGATCCAGCCGCCTAACGAGAGCCTCCTGAGGTGTTGGTCGAGGCTCGTGGCTATTAAGCTATTATTTATTATTATTTCGTTTATTCATTTGTAAATACATATAAATTATATTTTTAAATATTTCAATGAAAAAACTTTTTAACAAAAAAATTAACCGACGAAAAAGAACTAAAAAGCAAAAAATAAATAAACCTTTTAAGTCTTGAGTAATGAGCTTATTTACCTACATAAAATATCAAATTTTATATAAACTAATTTTGAGTCGCTACTTGTATGTAACATTTTTTTTAAATTAAATATAATTTGATTTTGTGTTACATTTGTTTATATTTTACCAAATCCAACTGATACAGTACATAAATAGTAACAATTTAATAGGGAACCACAACTAAAAACTGAAAAATATAACTTTTTTACAAAAAAAAATAGAACCGACTTCGAAAAAAAGTGCAAAATAACTTTAACTTCGGAAGTCGGTGTCAAAAAACGAAGACAAAAATCTCACAAACACGCCCACATGTTATTGGGCTACAGCTCAGCTTAATCTCCTACGGAAAACGGTCATAAAATATTATTTTCCAGTCAATAATCCGGCTTGAGATGGAGGTAGGGTTGCCAACTTTTTTTTAAAAGAAATAGAGTATGTCTGATTTCATCTTATAAGAAGGAGTACATCATCATCATCATCATTCTTCTCCTGCCCTTATCCCAATTTATTTGGGGTCGGCGCAACATGTCTTTTTCTTCGATACTTCTCTATTAGTCGTCATCTCTGTAGTCACCCCCTTTTTAACCATATCCTCATTCACACAGTCCAACCACCGCTTCTTTGGCCTTCCCTTACTCTTATAGCCATCCACATCCATACACAGGACTATCCTCACGAAATTTTCTTCATTCCTCCGCATCACATGCCCATACCACGACAACCCATTTCCACACAACTTTTCAGTCAGCGGTGCCACTTTCAGACTTCCTCTTATATACACATTCCTAATTCTCTCCCATCTTATAAAAAGGAGTACCTACAAACATTTTAATTTTTTAAATGGTATTTTTTGTGCTTTTTGCGACACATTACAATTTTTCAAAAGAATTGTGTGACTCCAAACATTCTAAGATGTAAAATCTAGATCAAGAGCTTGTTTTTTATTAACTTCAATTTTTTTTGGGTTATGACAATGGGTATGCAGGACTGGTATTAGTATAGTAGTAACCATTGTGTAATAAAAGTATTTTAGCGTACTCTATTAGTATTACAGATTATAAAGTACACTTACATGATAAAATACAATACAAACCGCACTCTATTATAGAGTACGGCAACCCTAGATGGAGGTGCCATCTTTGCTGGGCTTATTGTGTAGGATAGCGTGATTGTGGCACATGGCGACGCATAATGAGCGCACATGTGCACGCGTGCGTTCCCACGCTCGCACTCAGCAGATCGGCACAGACGTGGATATCTGACTCTGGGAGGTGGCGACGTGTTTATCATCTTGTTGGGAAAGATAATAATTAGTAAGAGCCTATGAGAACCTGTTGGAAGTGCTGTTTTGTCTAACTAATTTCTTTCTAAATTCAATATTTATATTGTCTGTATTTTTCCTATGCACGGTACCGGCCACCCAACTTTCCTTACACTGCTCTCTACCTGATGCTACTAAGAACCAGTCTTTGTTAAAGGAGTCAGCTCATCCTGCCATCTGCATCCATTTGAAATTGAATTCTTATATTTCCTACGTTATAGAGTTCTAATAAGAACTCGTCTCTTTTCTGGTTATATTCTGGTGGTTCTATATTCATAAGCTGCTCTATGAACATAACCAATAGGTATCCACCCAGTTGGTGTCGCAACCAATTACTTAACGATTTATTTGAGTTACCTAGAAACATTTAGATTCACGAGCGATCGATCCCCGGCGCGTCATCCAAGGCCGCAGCTATTGATTTGCATCGCTGGGTGAAATTGATTTCTCGTCGGGATATCCCTAGGTTTTGTCTGTTCCTCATTTGTTGTCACGTTCGTCACAAGTTTCGCAGAATAATATGTTTGATTTCGGAAATCTGCACGACATGACTTCGTGGAAAATCGTCGACCACGTTCTTACGCGCTCGAGAATTGCTTCAATTGTATGGAATTTTTTATCAGAACCTTTTACAATTGACTAAACATCAATAGCAAATGTATACCTTTCATCTGTTAGTCGTTGGGCTGGCTGTGCCTACCTACGATATCAGATAATTTCCTCCTTCGGCGTGGTGCGTTATCAGGCTACGTGCCTTACATAAGCTTGCTACGTGCAGTCAGGCTCATGGTTGCACCTTTGTGGTACGTTATCAAGCCCTTATCGGGCAGCGGGTCATCGACCCCGTGCATGCGGGCGCTTGCATCTGTGCTCCGTTGCTACAGACCCAACAGCACACCTATCATCTGTGCTCCGTTGCTACAGGCCCAAAGCACACCGTGCACAGCTATCAGGCAGATGTTTGTTATATATTTTGCGCTCGCCGATGGCCGATATTCTCACAAAAGACAATAACAACATCATAATTTATACGTTAATTGTCAAAATATTAACCAAAATCTATCAATCTATGTATTATCTGATAGTTTAACAAATGCGTTATTATATTCAAAGAGGATTTGGATAATGGTGATTTTGTGTATTAGTTTTTGTTACATTTCGCCGGTGCTGAAATAAAATTTAAAAACCAAACCCAAACTAATAAAGTGGATACGGATGTAGGCTAACCTAACACGTAAACTTCCTATCAAAACAATGTCCGAATAATATCATCCATTTTATTGAAGCTATAGAGTTATGTCGTGTACTAGTAATATATTAGAGCAGCGAATTTGATAGCTCTTGACCGTCAAGTGTTCCGCGTCCAACCACATCCGGGGTATAATTACATATTGATTCAAGGCGTGCCAAATTATAATTGAACATTGATCTAATTACACCGCAGAACGTATGTGAACTTGAGCAACAAAACTAGTCAATAAACGTCTGAAACTACTAAGCTGACTGAAGCTTTTCTTTGCGGGGTGAAATTGAGAATATCTATCTGAATTTTTCCATTTAAATACTGCCGGTCGAAGTGATCATAAACACACGCTCACTGCTCGCCACTCACACATTATACGCACTTGACTTAAATGCTCCTTTGAGGCTTAGATCGCCCAAAAGGAGCAATCCTAAACATATTATGTCGCTGCTGCCTTAACCATGCTTAAATAGAAAACCTTTCTGTTTAATTATGATGAAGGTATTTGTGGTAAGAGCACGTTATGTGGTGCGTGGGTCCCGAGCCCCGGTCCGGCTTCAGGCTCAATGGGCGCTTGCTCATTGAGTGCGGCTGCCGTCACCGCATCAATGTGGTGCGTGGGTCCCGAGCCCCGGTCCGGCTTCAGGCTCAATGGGCGCTTGCTCATTGAGTGCGGCTGCCGTCACCGCATCAATGTGGTGCGTGGGTCCCGAGCCCCGGTCCGGCTTCAGGCTCAATGGGCGCTTGCTCATTGAGTGCGGCTGCCGTCACCGCATCAATGTGGTGCGTGGGTCCCGAGCCCCGGTCCGGCTTCAGGCTCAATGGGCGCTTGCTCATTGAGTGCGGCTGCCGTCACCGCATCAATGTGGTGCGTGGGTCCCGAGCCCCGGTCCGGCTTCAGGCTCAATGGGCGCTTGCTCATTGAGTGCGGCTGCCGTCACCGCATCAATGTGGTGCGTGGGTCCCGAGCCCCGGTCCGGCTTCAGGCTCAATGGGCGCTTGCTCATTGAGTGCGGCTGCCGTCACCGCATCAATGTGGTGCGTGGGTCCCGAGCCCCGGTCCGGCTTCAGGCTCAATGGGCGCTTGCTCATTGAGTGCGGCTGCCGTCACCGCATCAATGTGGTGCGTGGGTCCCGAGCCCCGGTCCGGCTTCAGGCTCAATGGGCGCTTGCTCATTGAGTGCGGCTGCCGTCACCGCATCAATGTGGTGCGTGGGTCCCGAGCCCCGGTCCGGCTTCAGGCTCAATGGGCGCTTGCTCATTGAGTGCGGCTGCCGTCACCGCATC
The DNA here is from genome assembly GCA_951329385.1 of Polia nebulosa. NCBI lineage: Eukaryota > Metazoa > Arthropoda > Insecta > Lepidoptera > Noctuidae > Polia > Polia nebulosa. The sequence goes on along the minus strand of OX589590.1, from coordinate 37,692,349 downwards.
AATGTGGTGCGTGGGTCCCGAGCCCCGGTCCGGCTTCAGGCTCAATGGGCGCTTGCTCATTGAGTGCGGCTGCCGTCACCGCATCAATGTGGTGCGTGGGTCCCGAGCCCCGGTCCGGCTTCAGGCTCAATGGGCGCTTGCTCATTGAGTGCGGCTGCCGTCACCGCATCAATGTGGTGCGTGGGTCCCGAGCCCCGGTCCGGCTTCAGGCTCAATGGGCGCTTGCTCATTGAGTGCGGCTGCCGTCACCGCATCAATGTGGTGCGTGGGTCCCGAGCCCCGGTCCGGCTTCAGGCTCAATGGGCGCTTGCTCATTGAGTGCGGCTGCCGTCACCGCATCAATGTGGTGCGTGGGTCCCGAGCCCCGGTCCGGCTTCAGGCTCAATGGGCGCTTGCTCATTGAGTGCGGCTGCCGTCACCGCATCAATGTGGTGCGTGGGTCCCGAGCCCCGGTCCGGCTTCAGGCTCAATGGGCGCTTGCTCATTGAGTGCGGCTGCCGTCACCGCATCAATGTGGTGCGTGGGTCCCGAGCCCCGGTCCGGCTTCAGGCTCAATGGGCGCTTGCTCATTGAGTGCGGCTGCCGTCACCGCATCAATGTGGTGCGTGGGTCCCGAGCCCCGGTCCGGCTTCAGGCTCAATGGGCGCTTGCTCATTGAGTGCGGCTGCCGTCACCGCATCAATGAACGACATTCCTTGCGCGCGCAGACCGGCTAAACACGGCCGCCCCCTATATGGCGAGACGTGGAATGAAAACTCGATGCATTACACTTTTTGCCGGGCAGCATCCCAAGTAACAAAAAGTGTTGCGATTCAAACGTGTGTTCTTGTGAGGAGAGATCGCTTCGACTCCGTGTAGGGGAAGGTGCGCGTATACGTAGATGCACCCTCACGTGTAGTCGGATGAATATTGAGGGAGTACAAAGGTACGAGGTACTGCGTCATAAAGAAACTAAAAAAAAAATTTCAACATCCCGACTGTAAAAAACAAGTCTCTTTTAAAGCGACTTGTTTCTGTTGCAGTTGGTAGCAGTTATTTTAGTCGTTTGTCGCCATATTGCATTTGATTACTGTCATGTCTTTAGTAGCACTCGCATGCCTAGGGTTAGCGGAATGCCTAGGGGTAGCGGATAAATTCTTAACAGAGTTACCGCACCCCTGGGCACACAAGCAGGGAAGGAACAGGGGTGGGTTTTAGTCAGTAAGAGTCTGACACGCCCTCCCGCTCCACCTAGAGCGGGAGATGTTATTGGATGATATCCCAACCGCCAAAAAAAAAAAAAAAAGGAAAGGAATCAATTGACGTAGAATTATCAAAATCGGCCCACGCGTTTGGTCTCTATAGTGCCACATAGGAACAAACATACATAGGCTGATAAACACATTACCCTCCCTTGCGTCGCGCATTTGAGTAAAAAAACCGGCCAAGTGCGTGTCCGCCCACGCGCAGTGGAGGGTTCCGTAGTCGTCCATTACAACATGCGTATTTAGGTGGAGGCTTTATGTTTATTACTACGAACATATTAATTGATTTCATGATTAAACGGCCAATAACAGTTAAATACAGGCCTGGATAGAACGATGGTAACTGGAAAAGGAGTTATAAAATCCGACTTCATTGCATGTTACCATGTACAAGGCACATTTTAGAAGTTGCGTGACCATTACTCCTAAACTATACTTCATTTACAAAAGCATTAGAAAAAAGAGGCACGTAGAAGCACGGATGCAAAACATTTTATGTCAAAGTTAAGTTAACACAATTTTATTAATTTTGAATACGTATACGTATGTATCTATGTAACGGAATCTATGAACGTGATTTTCATCCACTTCAAAACGTCGGATTGAATCGAAACTTCGCACACTTGTCAAGGACCGATGACATTGCATGGTTAGCTAAGTGACGTCATTCTAAATCAAATATGGCGGACTCCCAAAATGGCGGACTAGTTATTTTGTATGCATTTTCATGATATGGGTATCAAATGAAAGGGTTTGCTGAGAAAAATGCGAAAAATAAAAAATAAAGCGTGTTTTTAGTTTTTTTTTAAACTATAGAAAATTATTTAATTCATAATTCTTTATTGTACACCACATCGTCCACATCTTAACATAGAACACAGAAATGACAGTTCACATGAACTGTGTAATTACTTTCAACTTAACTCAGACACAGATAATATAATACTAGCGTACAGATGCCTCATCCCATACAAAGCAACGGTACCGCCGTAAGTAAATTCATTCAGCTTGCATGCGAATGAATTTACTTAAAGTCTTACCAATATTTTCTCACACATTGAGGAATTATTTTATAGTTATTTTGGCACTTCATAGCAGTTTTACTATATCAAAATGTGTCAATATTCAAATTTTAAAGAGGCGAATGGATAAACTCTAAAACTTCAAACAGCGGCATCTATTGGTACAAGAAATATAGATGATCCTTAGACATCTCAGTCGTTCCAATAATCGTCTAAATTTAATTTAAAAGCCCATTACTCCTCAATTTTATGCTTAGGGCAACTGCCCTAAGCATAAAATTATGAAATAAGGATAATAAACTTATTAAATAAGAAAATACAAACTGTATTTTCGTGCCATACTTATTTTCAAAAAAATAATATGACTTAAACTTCAATAAGAAATCGATGCTTATTACGCCATTTATTGAGATTTATTTGAACTAAATTTTCTTTGTTCGAGATAAAACCCCGTGACTCAGACTCAGAGTTGAGTTTTCGCCCAGCAAACCTTTGAGTGATAGAGAGAGATCACATTCGAGGGTAGGATCGTGTACAATATAAACCAATATAAATAAGGCTATAAATATATTTATAATACATACATACTTACTATAGTATACTAAATACCAATATTATTATATTATTAGCTGTAAGTCCTCCATGTACTAAATAAATAAACACTTACATTATGTCATTGAGAAACATGAAAATGAGTAAAGAGTAAAAATGTGGTTAAAAATTACTAACACACATGAAAGGTAACGCCATCTTTTTGTAAGTTTGACGTGGCAGATCTCTTTTTGCAGCAAAAAAACTGAACAATTCGGCATTTTTGTAGGACTAGTGAACAGTGCCGCTGCAACTAGTTTTATTGTATGCATAGGACCGCGTGGACTTGTACTTTGACAGAGGGGAACGCCTGCGTATGGCTACTCTCCTCCAGTACACCGGTGGCCTGTGTTGTTCTAAGTTGGGAAATGAAGTGCTCTTTTATTTTCCCCTAAAAGACATCCAGAGAAGGGACTGTCGCGTAAGGAGTGTGAAAGAGAGTTCCAGAGACGGACTGCAGTTACTGAAAAGGAGCCATTATAGCGGCTGGAAGTGTGACGCGGAGTACGAAGGAGAAGAGAAGTGGCAGTGCGACGACGTGCGCGAGTTTACCCCGCGGAATGAGGTACCTACTCAAAACGTTCACGAAAGTGTTGAGGAGAAAAAGGATTGTGCAGAATAGTTTAGAGAAGGGATAGGATATGGGTATCTCGCCGACGCCGAATTGGCACCCACCCTAATCTGGTCTGAAACTCTGACACAAGGTCGTATTTACGGAGGCCAAAAATAAAGCGGATGCACAAATTCTGCAGTCGCTCGAGTTTGTTTAAAAGTACCTCCGTAGTGTCTAAAAACCAGCCATCCGCATAGTCCATGAGCGGTAGAAGAAGAGATTTAATTTAACCTTAGTGTGAAATGGTAAGAATTTCTGGAGACGTGTAAGAGACTGAAAGGAGTAGAAGACTCTCTTACTCACATTAGCAATATGAACCTCCCTAGAGTGGTTAGAGTCCATATGGATGCCAAGGTTTTTTGCGCTTTTGGAGAGTAATATGGGCAATGAATAATACACTACTGGCGGGAGCGACCGGTGATCTAATAGGTTGTGAATGTATTTGCCACCAATAATGAGCGCTTGAGATTTAGTTGGGAATAGTAAGAGTACAAAGGATTTAGCGAACTTGTTGATATTTTCACCGAGTTGACCTACTTTAAAATGACGGTATAACTGCAAGTCGTCTGCGAGAGATGATAGTAAGAAGATAGGAATTTAATAATAGCGGTTATAAAAACTGAGAAGAGAAGAGGAGACTGGACGTCACCCTAAGGAACACCCGCAACCAAATCACACCAATCAGATGCATCTTCACCGGCTCAAACAGACTGCGAGCAGCCCCGAAAATAAGAATTGAACCACTCAATTACTGGTACAGAGACATTAAGTGAAGAAAGCATTCCCAAGAGGATGTCAAAGTCAACTGAGTTAAACCAGCCAGCCAGTCTTATGTCCTATGTCGTCATTTATTTTGACTAATGTTGTCACAGTGCTAGGGCCAGGTCTAAATCAGGTTGGTAAGGACTCAGCAGGCTATTAGAAGATAGATAAAACGATAGTTGCTTCTGAACAATACTCTCAAGAACCTTCGAAAGTATTAGGAGAATGGATATTGGACGGAACTGGGATAAAGGGGACGGATTTTGACCTTTAGGAAGCGGTAGGACGTAAGCCTTCTTCCAAGCTGCAGGAAAGGAGTTATTGAGGAAAAAAATTACAATGTAGTGATAACAGGAACTATTTCACTCAAAATATGTAGGAACATTTGGAGATGAAGGCCATCGTCACCTACCGCCTTAGTGGAGATGGATTGGATACATTTCTTAAATCTAGTTCAGTAATTTGGTGGAAAGAGAAAGAAGTATTAGCTGGCAAATGAAGATTAAAGAAATCATTCAGAGTAGAAGATTTAACTTGGTTATCAAGTATGATTGGTGACTTACAAAAGTTCGCATTAAGTGCATTATTAAGGTTCATCATATCAGGAGAACTCTTGCTACAAGCTTTGCCAATACCAAGAGTCCATAAAAATTGCCATACTTGTGTTGGATTGAAGTTGTGAATGTGGCTCCTTTTTGCATCCCTACACAAACGACTGCAGCGATTTCGCATCTTCTTGTAAAGATCCCAGTTTTCTTCCGTAGGCCGCTTCTTGTATAAAAGCTTGGCCTTGCCACGCTTCGCCATCTGGTTTTTTATTGCTGGGGATAGCCGTGGCGCAGGAGGGTGCTTGACTCTTACCTTTTTAGAGGAGCAGGTGCCTCCTACAATTTCAGTATAATTCTGCTGAAGACTGACACCATAGTGTGCATATCGTCACAGGTGAACACAGAAGACCAGTCAATCCCACCAGCATCAGCTCTCAAACGCTCCAAATCATCGTTTTTAAAACTACGAAGAATCAGAAATTTGGCCTTGCGTTTAGGAGGTCGAAACTTATAGGATAAGAAAATGAAGTCATGCTAGGATAAAGGAGCAGGGAGCTGTCCATGTGTGGCTACTTTGTTTAAAAAAGTAGAAGGTTGTCTCGAAGATCCTTTTTTTTTTTTTTTTTCATCGCTAAAAGCGCTGGCAAAACTTTTGTAGCGACATCTATGACGCCGCACACGAATTAAAAATAGCAAGAATTCTACATCGCGCAAGCAGAGTTCTCCGCGCAATTTGAACATATACAACAGTCCGAAATCAACCATCGGGCAGTTGCCCGGACCAGACACAACACCCGTCTGGTCGGAGGATCCTCCCTTTTCAATGGAGGTTGTGGAACTTTACACCCTGTTCCGCATACCTCCACACTGGTGACCCCGACGTGATCACACACCACACACCACACACTGATCCACACTTTGATCGACTCGCAAGAGGAACATGAAACAAAACTGTCATCAATTAGATCACCTGACATAATAAAATATGTAAAGAAAATACATCGCTGTATTGCTTTAAGGTTGAATGTTGCCGCGCGTAGCACTGGCAGTAAAGTTATCTATGTTATTTTTAATCTATAGTTTTTGGTTATCAAAAGAGGAGATATTTTGACGTTTATAAAAAAATGTGTTTTTGTGTTTTCAACTATTGAAACCGTATAGAAAGAAATAAGAGGAATTGCGAAGGAAGGAATGATAAACTTAACAAAGGAGAAACATATTAAACATGTAAACAATTCTGTGATAGAAGCCGAGTTACATGAAACCGAACAAAAAAACTAATTGTGACACCATTAATACATGTCAAACTTCTATTAAATGTTAGAGATTCATGGAGTTTATGATTCCGGTTCAAATGTTTCTTTGATTAATTCGAAGTTATTAAAACTAAAAGGCAAAGAAAACAGTTTGAATGAAGCAAGTTTAGTGACAATTAATGGTGTCAAAAAGACGAGTGGTTAGAAATGTTGAAGTGTACATTATAGATGAACAAAATTTCCCATATCAATTTTTGATTGGATTAGACATGATAACGAAGTTCAAGTTAATACAAAACGAAGACTTAAAAATCACGCAGAAAAAAACTCCAATAATGAGAAAGTTGAAGAAGTATCTACAAATATAAAACCTAAAGCTAAGGAAGAAAGAATAGCAAACAAAAATATGAAAGAACACAAGATTAATTTTAACGAACATGTAAAAGGAGAAGATTTCGAAATAAAGATTAACCATTTAAATGAATACCAGAAATCAGAAATAAATAAACTGATTAATAAATATTATTCAGTTTTTGCAAAGAATAAATATGATGTTGGAACTGTTGACGGATATGAAGCCAGAATAGACTTATTAGTAGACAAATATTGCAGTAAAAGGCCCTACAGATGCACTATGGAAGATAAAAAAGAAATAGAAAAACAGATAGGAACATTATTGGATAATAAACTCATAGAAGAGTCCTACAGTCCATTTTCTGCACCTGTCACATTGGCATTTAAAAAAGAAGAAAATAAAAAATCCAGATTATGTATAGACTTTAGAGATTTAAATAAAATAGTACTACCGCAAGCTCAACCATTTCCGTTAATAGAATATTTAATGACTAAGACAAGGAATTGCAATTTTTATTCGACTCTAGATATAAATTCTGCATTTTGGTCTATCCCATTACGAGTAGAAGACAGGAAAAAAACAGGATTTGTTACACAGGAAGGACATTTCCAATGGACTTGTCTACCGTTTGGACTGAAAACCGCACCAGCAATTTTTCAGAGGATCTTAAGTAATATACTAAGAAAGAACAAGATTATGCTGTAAATTATATAGATGACATACTAATATTCTCAAAATCTTTTGAACAACATATTCTTCACCTAACACAGCTGTTGGAAGCAATCAAAAGAGAAGGTTTCAGATTGAAATTTCAAAAGTGCACATTTGCAGCAGACTCTGTAAAATATCTGGGCCATATAATACAAAATAATTCTATTAAACCAATGAAAGATAATCTGATTTCAATAAGGAATTTCCCTACTCCAAAAACGCAGAAGAATATAAGACAGTTTCTAGGAAAAATAAATTTTTATAATAAATACATACCAAGGAGTGCGATAATATTAGATCCGTTACATAACTTACTTAGGAAAAATCAAGCATTTATTTGGTCTGACCAGTGTCTCAAAGCATTTGAGAAAATAAAAAATCTCTTATGCTCTCAACCAGTTCTAGAAATTTTTGATAAAGAATTACCAATTAATATTTACACAGATGCTTCTATAGAGGGTGTTGGAGCCATTTTGAAACAGACGCAGCCAGATGGAAGAGAAAAACCAGTAGCATACTTTTCTAAGAAACTAAATGGAGCCCAAAAGAAGAAAAAAGCGATATACTTGGAGTGCTTAGCCATCAAAGAAGCAGTGCGATACTGGCAGTACTGGCTGATAGGCAAATCATTTACTGTTTATTCAGATCATAAGCCATTACAAAATATGAATTTGAAATCGAGAACCGATGAAGAACTGGGCGACTTGACATACTACCTATCCCAATATGATTTCAATGTAAAATATGTTCCAGGAAAAGAAAATTTGAAAGCGGATTGCCTTAGTAGGAATCCTGTATTGAAATCAAATGAAAATACAGATGAACAATTGAAAATTGTGAACTTGGTTAACCTGGAAGATATTATAATAGATCAGAATAAAAATGAAGAAATACAAAAGAATAAAGAAAAAATGATAAATATACAAGACGTATACTATAAAAAAGTTAGAAACAAAGAAAAAATCATTTTGACGGAAGAATTCAGTATCAAACTTGTAAGAAATATACATGAGAATCTTTGTCACATTGGAATAAAACAAATGCAGAAGACTATTAGTCCGCTGTACAAAGCAAGAGATTTAACGAAGAATATTAAAAAAGTATGTAAAGAGTGTGAGAATTGTATAAGAAATAAATCAAGAGGACACCACAAATTTGGATTTACGTCTCATTTGGGTCCAGCCACAAAGCCATTTGAAATAATCTCTATAGATACAATAGGAGGTTTTGGAGGCTCAAGATCCACGAAAAAATATTTGCACTTGTTAGTAGATCACTTCACTAGATACGCTTTTATCTTAAATTCAAAAACTCAGAGTGCTAATGATTTCATTATTTTAGTCAAGAATTTATCAGAAACAGAAGACATTAATATGCTACTCACCGATCAATATCCAGGTATAAATTCGAAAGAATTCAAGAAATTCTTAGAAGACAAACAGATAACTATGGTATTTACTGCAGTAAATGCACCGTTCTCAAATGGTCTCAATGAGAGGCTAAATCAAACACTAGTAAACAAAATCAGATGCAAAATTAATGAAGATGGAAATAAGAAGGCCTGGACTACAATAGCTCATGAATGTGTGAGTAAATATAATCAAACTGTTCACTCAGTAACTGGCTTCTCACCAAGTTATCTTTTGTATGGTACAGATGTCACGGTTTTACCCAAGGAATTGAAGCGAGATAAATCACATAGTGACTGGGTCAGAGATAGGACAACAGCTCTTCAAAATACAATAAAATCGCATGACTACAACAAAACACTATTCGACAAAAATAGAAAATTCCATGAGTTTAATTTCGGAGATATGGTGTTTGTGGAAAACGGTAACAGGCTAAATAGGAAAAAACTTGAAGAACTGAAGATTGGACCGTTTCAGATTATTGAAAAGGTTTCAAAATCAATATATAGAATCGACACAGGACACAAGAAAACAGAGTCAAAACTATATCATATCACAAAACTTATCCCAGTTCCCATAATACAAAAAGAAGAAAAAGCAGGAGATGCAGACCCATAAGAAAGGGGAGAGCTGTATTAAAAGAAAATTTACTAGTGTAAATTTTCTTCCCCTAGGGGGGAGATGTAAAGAAAATACATCGCTGTATTGCTTTAAGGTTGAATGTTGCCGCGCGTAGCACTGGCAGTAAAGTTATCTATGTTATTTTTAATCTATAGTTTTTGGCTATCAAAAGAGGAGATATTTTGACGTTTATAAAAAAATGTGTTTTTGTGTTTTCAACTATTGAAACCGTATAGAAAGAAATAAGAGGAATTGCGAAGGAAGGAATGATAAACTTTAAATGTCGTTTCTTTGTTCTCAGGTTTGTGTTTGGGTAATTGATTATATTATTGTGTAAATTAGATTGAAAGTGTTAACAATAAAAAATCTTTGTTCTCAGAGCAACGCAACTTTATTTCATTCACCAATTCATAATTCGAGATAATATAGTCCTATAAATATAATAAATAAATAAATATAATTATAAGTATAAAATGTAACTAATCTAAACAAAAAAAAAAGCAAAATTAATTCAAGTACTCATAGTCGATACACTCACCGGTTACATTAGGTTTTATTAAACTATTAATAATAATGAAAAGACAGTAGGCCAAAAAAAACAAAAAACAAGTAAGTGTGTTTCCGAACGAACGTTGAGAAACATTTGGAAATACGTACCTAAATGCGGTCACCCCCGCGAAATTCAAATTTTCGTTTTTGCAATTTGCGGGTCAGTATCAGGTTGTATGTTGATCAAAATATGTTTCACTTTTTAGTTGTGTTAATTTTAATACAATCAATTAACGGCAATATGAATTGCCGTTAATTGATCGGTTTTGCTGTAATGCCCTAATGAACTGGAATTGCACTATTTACTATTATTTTCATTGTATGTGTAAGCGCATCTTTAGCGAGTCCAGTTGAGCGTCCGGTAACAGTAGTAACTAGTAGTAATGATGTGTTGTGGTGTTGCAGCTGCGCGTGGGCGGCGGCGGCGTGCGCTCGTGGCGCGCGGTGGGCGGTGCACACGGCGGCGAGTTGTCCGTATTCTGTTGGTGAGCGCCCTCGGGGCCCTCCACGCACCGAGCCAGGTGAGGCACTCCACCTGCTTCAAGGTTAGCTGGTGATACTGCTGACTAGCATCATCAAGAAGTTTTCGCCGTTCGATAATCATTTCGACAGACAGGAGACACATGCTATGCAGGAGACATGATATATATGTCATGATGTATTTTGTCTTCGGACACAATATGACCGACTCTTGTTTTCTATCAGTTAGGTATGCTTTAATCAATTTGAATATGTTACATTTTATACCATAGCAAGCGTACTTGCTTAGCAATATCATGGTCTACATGATCAAATGCTTTTGGCATATCCATTAGCATGGTTGCAATGATTATTTTTTTAACAATATTGCTCAAAAATGTTGCCCGTGTTTCATAACTGTTGGCAAGGATCTCTCTCGTTTTTTTTTGTTTTACAAGTATGAATCATAAACATGTATGTTTGTAACTTGCAGAGTGTCAGCGGGGCGTCGCACACTGCGGCCGCACACATGACCCGCGCGTGCGACCCGCACGGACCCGCGTGGCCTCGCACGGATCCGCACGGACCCGCGTGGCCTCGCACGGACCCACACGGCCTCGCACGGACACGCACGGACCCGCACGGAGCAACACGGACCCGCCAGTACTTACGTCCGCTCTCGGGCCTGAGCTCGCGCGAGCGTCCCGCGCCCCCAACTATTCTACGTGTTAGTATATCTGTCTGTAATCAATCCCGTTAGCGCAATAAGAACATTTCAATTCCCTATAATATTGTATCGATTCCGCATACTAGTCTCCAACGGCGCGCGACGCTCGTGACGTCACGTGCAGTAGACAGTCCCGTCTAGTGTCCACAGTGGCGCGAGGCTCGCTCGCCTCGGCCGGCCGTGTGCCTCGAGTCTGCCTCGCCTCGTGCAGGCCGTGTGCCTCGAGTCTGCCTCGCCTCGTGCAGGCCGTGTGCCTCGAGTCTGCCTCGCCTCGTGCAGGCCGTGTGCCTCGAGTCTGCCTCGCCTCGTGCAGGCCTCGCGCCTCAGGCAGGCGGCCGGGCGAGGCGCGACATCCAGTTCCTTTGTAAATTGCACTCTAATAATGATCAAAGTACAAACTTACGATACTAGAGGACGAGGCTCCGCACTCGACCTCCCGGCGATGGAAGCCGACACTGTTTTTCGAAGAATTTACTCGTTTTGAATACTGTGTTTTTATCCATCAGTTTGATACTCGACTAGATTGTCAGAACGCGGGCTTTTTAATGAATATTTAGTTAATGATATCAACGAAACTACAGGTTTATACGAGGCCATCGCTAGGGTAACGCTGTGCCCAAAATTACTTTAATTTGTCTATTGTGATAAAATGGTATTGTAATGATATTTCAATGGACTGAAATCGATCGGCGCGGCGCCGTCCTCAGTCACGCGTGCCCAGGGTTGAGTGCAGCACGACTGAGTGCAGCACGACTGAGTGCAGCACGACTGAGTGCAGCACGACTGAGTGCAGCACGACTGAGTGCAGCACGACTGAGTGCAGCACGACTGAGTACAGCACGACTGAACGGCTCAGTACAGCACGGCTGAGTACAGAACAGCTGAGTGCAGCGCGGCTGAGGACTGCCTGCTGAGAGCAGCACCGCTCAGTGGGCGGCGGCGCGTAGGTTTGGGTATTAGAGGTGTGAAATTCGATCGCCTCGAGTTTTTGATCTCGAATTGCGACGACACGTTGCACGCGCCGCAGCCGCGACCCGCGTCACGCGTGTGACGTCACGCGGCCCGCGTGACGCGCGTGACGTCACGCGGCTCGCGGCTGCAGCGCACGCGAGCGACACAAAACGTGATTCCTTCATAGATTAACGTTAATATTTTACCAGTTTAAAATGTCAATTGATATGAATACGAGGAGTCGCGCCTGCCGACCGGCGCCCTCGCCGTGCCTGTGAGCGCTGCACCGTGCCGCACAGTGTCGCACGGTGCGGCACAGTAACGCACAGTGTCGCACGGTGCGGCACAGTAACGCACAGTGTCGCACGGTGCGGCACAGTAACGCACAGTGTCGCACGGTGCGGCACAGTAACGCACAGTGTCGCACGGTGCGGCACAGTAACGCACAGTGTCGCACGGTGCGGCACAGTAACGCACAGTGTCGCACGGTGCGGCACAGTAACGCACAGTGTCGCACGGTGCTGCACAGTAACGCACAGTGTCGCACGGTGCGGCACAGTAACGCACAGTGTCGCACGGTGCCGCACAGTGTCGCACGGTGTCGCACAGTGTCGCACGGTGCCGCACAGTGTCGCACGGTGAAGCACAGTGTCGCACTGTGCCCCAGAGAGTGTACGGTGTCGGACAGTGTCGCACGGTGCCGCACAGTCTCGCACGGTGGAGTACAGTGTCGCACGGTGCGGCACAGTAACGCACAGTGTAGCACAGTGTCGCACGGTGGAGCACAGTGTCGCACTGTGCCGCAGAGAGTGTACGGTGTCGGACAGTGTCGCACGGTGCCGCACAGTGCCGCACAGTGTCGCACAGTCTCGCACGGTGGAGCACAGTGTCGCACGGTGCGGCACAGTAACGCACAGTGTCGCACGGTGCGGCACAGTAACGCACAGTGTAGCACAGTGTCGCACGGTGGAGCACAGTGTCGCACTGTGCCGCAGAGAGTGTACGGTGTCGGACAGTGTCGCACGGTGCCGCACAGTCTCGCACGGTGGAGCACAGTGTCGCACGGTGCGGCACAGTAACGCACAGTGTCGCACGGTGCGGCACAGTAACGCACAGTGTCGCACGGTGCGGCACAGTAACGCACAGTGTCGCAAGGTGCGGCACAGTGTCGCACGGTGCCGCACAGTGTCGCACGGTGAAGCACAGTGTCGCACGGTGAAGCACAGTGTCGCACTGTGCCGCAGAGAGTGTACGGTGGCGGACAGTGTCGCACGGTGCCGCACAGTGTCGCACGGTGCCGCACAGTGTCGCACGGTGCCGCACAGTGTCGCACGATGAAGCACAGTGTCGCACTGTGCCGCAGAGAGTGTACGGTGTCGGACAGTGTCGCACGGTGCCGCACAGTGTCGCACAGTCTCGCACGGTGGAGCACAGTGTCGCACGGTGCGGCACAGTAACGTACAGTGTCGCACGGTGCGGCACAGTGTCGCACGGTGCCGCACAATGTCGCACAGTGTCGCACGATGAAGCACAGTGTCGCACTGTGCCGCAGAGAGTGTACGGTGTCGGACAGTGTCGCACGGTGCCGCACAGTGCCGCACAGTGTCGCACGGTTCCGCACAGTGTCGCATAGTGTCGCACGGTGCGGCACAGTGTCGCACGGTGCCGCACAGTGTCGCACGGTGCCGCACAGTGCCGCACAGTGTCGCACGGTTCCGCACAGTGTCGCATAGTGTCGCACGGTGCGGCACAGTGTCGCACGGTGCCGCACAGTGTCGCACGGTGCCGCACAGTGCCGCACAGTCTCGCACGGTGGAGCACAGTGTCGCACGGTGCGGCACAGTAACGCACAGTGTCGCACGGTGCGGCACAGTAACGCACAGTGTCGCACGGTGCGGCACAGTAACGCACAGTGTCGCACGGTGCGGCACAGTAACGCACAGTGTCGCACGGTGCGGCACAGTAACGCACAGTGTCGCAAGGTGCGGCACAGTGTCGCACGGTGCCGCACAGTGTCGCACGGTGAAGCACAGTGTCGCACGGTGAAGCACAGTGTCGCACTGTGCCGCAGAGAGTGTACGGTGGCGGACAGTGTCGCACGGTGCCGCACAGTGTCGCACGGTGCCGCACAGTGTCGCACGGTGCCGCACAGTGTCGCACGATGAAGCACAGTGTCGCACTGTGCCGCAGAGAGTGTACGGTGTCGGACAGTGTCGCACGGTGCCGCACAGTGTCGCACAGTCTCGCATGGTGGAGCACAGTGTCGCACGGTGCGGCACAGTAACGTACAGTGTCGCACGGTGCGGCACAGTGTCGCACGGTGCCGCACAGTGTCGCACAGTGTCGCACGATGAAGCACAGTGTCGCACTGTGCCGCAGAGAGTGTACGGTGTCGGACAGTGTCGCACGGTGCCGCACAGTGCCGCACAGTGTCGCACGGTTCCGCACAGTGTCGCATAGTGTCGCACGGTGCGGCACAGTGTCGCACGGTGCCGCACAGTGTCGCACGGTGCCGCACAGTGCCGCACAGTGTCGCACGGTTCCGCACAGTGTCGCATAGTGTCGCACGGTGCGGCACAGTGTCGCACGGTGCCGCACAGTGTCGCACGGTGCCGCACAGTGCCGCACAGTCTCGCACGGTGGAGCACAGTGTCGCACGGTGCGGCACAGTAACGCACAGTGTCGCACGGTGCGGCACAGTAACGCACAGTGTCGCACGGTGCGGCACAGTAACGCACAGTGTCGCACGGTGAAGCACAGTGTCGCACAGTGCAGCACAGTGCCTACGCCTGCAGCCACGTGCGCAGGCGCATCTCGTCGTCGTACAAGTTATGTCGGTTGTACTCTAGTTATATACTTATGTTAGTAGTTTTTTAGCGGGGCTAAAACATTCTGTTACTTGTATTGTGTTATAAAACGAAAACGAAAAAAAATGAAACATAATAATGTTAATGTGGTGCGAGTGGAGTCAGTGAATTTAACGATAAAGACATTTAACAAATTTTCAAATTAATATGATAAAAGTACTAAGACTTTTTTAAAAATCGCTTGGATAAAGATATTGTATGTACATAGTGATAAGTGACGTAGTATAAGTGCAGACTTAGATGTAGTAGGTATAACAAATTGTATGCGGCGCCGCCGACGGCGCCCGGTCTATTGTTAACGACTTGTCTTTTAATTGTGTTATTTTTTATTTCTGCTATAGTTTCGTTACTGACGTTTATTGTTATCGATCAGCTACCCCCCGCGGCTCCGCTCGGCGCATCGAATGTCGATCTCGGATGTTTGCGAATTTTCATGATAATGAAGCCTCACTAGATATCAATTATATTAATACATTCGATAACGCCACTCGACATACAAATTACATATTTTTACATGATTATTATCGAGTTTAATTTGTAGAAATGAATATTTTTAAATTCATTTCAGTTGGGTGTCGCACTACTCTCATAGCTCGCGCGGAACTGATATAAAATGCCTAATCTTAGTAACTCGCGATCTGATCCTAAGAGCAGTTCTCACCGCTTCCCGGCTAGTGGCATAATACTAATATAATGTGAATAAAGGACATTTTTGTATGGGTTTTCTAGGGGATATAAAGCTTATGACTAGTCCGGTAGAGGTGACAAGAGCTCTAACCTGCGTGGAACTATGAAACATGAAATTACAGATTTTTATTTACTCTCCATTCGATTTTAATAATGCAAAAAGTAAAAAGAAAAATTGCGATTTCATGGTTTTTTGTAGTCATTATTTTAGTAGACATCTTAAATATTGTACAAATTGTAAAAGTCTAACTACCAATATCGTTATCAAGCTAGAGTCAGTATCCGAGTGCCTCGCGAGCTAAGTGTGCGGCGCCCGGGCGGAGCTGCGGCAACTTGTTTGCAACAATCAGTGGTGATATTTTACAAAATAATTTATATTATGTTTTTATATATTAACAAGCGTAATAAAGAGTGAGCAAAAGCACATCTTACATCAATGTTTCATTACTCCCTTGTGTTTGTGCCGACTACATATGTGCACACTATCTACCACTACTACGCCATTAGTACCCTGACGTCTTGAACAAGCAAAGGAACTTGAGGAGGTCTTAGAAACTCGTGAAGTTAGGTACTCAAGCTTATATCTATTTAGAGTTAGACTCTAAATAGACTACTCTAGATATGTCAGCCTGCAAAAGTCTAGCGTCATTTAAACTCTTAACTGATGTTAAGATTTTCATGTCATCTGCAAACATTAGGTATTTAGAATGTTTGAAGCACTCGCCGATATCATTAATAACAACAGCCCCAGTAGGGAGCCCTGTGGTATACCAGGGATGGTTGACCAGAAGGACATAAAGCCATTGAAGACCACCGCTTGTGTCCTATTTTGCACATAATAGGAAAACCATCTGTGTAGGTCTTCCTTAATGCCCAAGTTGAAAAGCTTCCTCAGTAGAATGTCTATCAACTATGCAGCACTTGCTGTCCTGCCTTGTGTGCCCCAAAACATGTAGTATAAGTGACCTCTGCGCTGCGACCGACGACGACGTGGAAGTGACAACGTTTTGGGCCAATACCATTTGAAAGTACTGTCGTGCCAGCGACACGAAGAAGAAGAAAGAGTAGAATGTCATGGTCGATCCTATCGAAAGCCTTATTATAATCAGTATACATTACATCAACCTGGGATCCACCATCCATGTGCTCAGTAACATAATCTGTGAACAGAACTAGGTTAGAGACTGTAAACCTTCCTTTCAGAAACCCCTGTTGTTGAGGACAAAAGTTAGAAATCATACTGTTGTACAACTAACTGTCCGATATCATTGGCTCTCTCGCGAAGTAATTGCTGTGATAAGCGATCAGAGATATTACCGTAGATTTTATATTTCCTTTAATATTTAATTTTTTCTTTAATTATCTTAATGAGGTGGAAGGTGGATATTTAAAGAGTTTACACAGACGCTGAGGGACGTGTTTATCTCTGATCTCGAATACCGTTGAATAAAAATACCCGACAACCCCCACCGACCTAGAATAGAGCCTTGGGAAACCCCCATTCTGACTACAGATCCGGGCGATCTTTTACCGTTCACAACAACTCTCTGAATCCTATTACTCAACTCTGAAGTAAGAAGATCCAGAGAGGCGCCCCGAATGCCGTAGTAGTGCAGCTTCTTGATCAAGGTGTTATGGAGAATGCAATTGAAAACCTTAGACAAAATTACAAAAAATGCTCAACGCATCGCATTTATCTTCCCATAAATGTGTCCTAAAAGTTCAACACCAGCATCAGTTGTTGAACGACTCTTTATGAAATCAAACTGCCTTTATACTGAATTGAATATCTTTGAATTTGATCTAAAATAAGTTTCTCAATAATTTTACTAAAAGCACTGATATAGGTCTAGAGTTAGTAGGGTCTGATGTACTACCCAATTTAAAATATTTAATTAGATCAGGAAAGTCAGCAAAATCTATACAATTATTAGAAATTACTACTAAAGTAGGTGTACAATTTTTATGTTTATGTGACTAAGAGCTGATTTTTCAATAGTCAGGTAACTTTTAACTGAGGAATAAAAATGGCATTTTGACAGCTTTTGTATATAAATTATGTCAAACCGCAATTTTTATTCCTCAGTTAAAAGTTATCTGATTATTGAAAAATCAGCCCTTAAAAACGTAAACAGAATTACCCCATAGATCTGCAGTCTTTTTAGCATTTAAAGATTTAAATGTTTTAATTACATCATTACGAGTGACTTATAAGGGACTCACCAGAGAATGGGCAGCAGCATTCTCTGTGCATTGAAACAGCTATACTGCGATCGCCAACCCGCCTGCCAAGCGTGGCGATTATGGCAGACCCCCCCATATGAAAAGCACAACGAAAAAATGGCCTCTAGTGCCCGGCAGCCTGTCTACCCTTGACTCCGGTAGCGGTCAAGGCAACGGCTAGGCAAGGGGTGCTAAGAATCTCCGGAGTGGATCCGGCTACCCAACAAACGACGAATGGTCCTGGCAACACTGAATACGAGAACACTGCGGACTGACGAGAAGATCACCGAACTTGAGGAGGAATTGAGCAGGTTGCGATGGAGTGTTATTGGATTACCTGAAGTCCGAAGAGAGGATACGATAATTCTCAAATCCGGTAACCTGCTCTATTTCCGGGAGGGTGACCAGAAGTCTCAGGTTGGTGTCGGGTTTATCATCCACAAGTCCCTTGTGAACAATGTGGTCAGGATCAAGAGTGTGTTGACCAGGGTGGCGTACCTTATACTCAGAATATCGTCAAGATATTCGTTGAAGGTCGTACAGGTTTACGCCCCGACCTCGACACACCCCGACGACGAAAATGAGACCTTGTATGAGGATATATCCAGAGCCATGCATGGTCATAAAACTCACTTCACCGTGGTCATGGGGGACTTCAATGCGAAATTGGGCAATCGAGACGGTGACGAGCTGCGAGTGGGGCAATTTGGATTTGGTCGTCGGAACCACCGGGAACATCTACTGACCAGTTTTATGGAGAAAGAGGGCCTCTATATGATGAATTCCTTATTCAGAAAATGTGAGCACAGGAAATGGACCTGGCAGAGCCCCGACGGTGCCACTAAAAATGAGATCGACTTCATTATGTCGACGACGAAGCAGATCTTCAATGATGTATCTGTGATCAACGCGGTGAAAACCGGAAGTGATCACCGCATAGTAAGAGGCACATTGAATCTAAATATAAAGCTGGAAAGGTCTCGACTGATGAAGTCTACGCTCTACCCAGCACAAATCCATATCCAAAACTCCGAGAGCTTTCAGTTCGAACTTCAAAAATGTTTCGAGTGCCTAGGGAGCTTCGTGGACGAATACAACGATGGGTTCGTGGAAACTATCCATACGGTCGGGTCTAAGTTCTTCAAGACTCGCCGTACAGATAAGAACAAGAGGCTCTCTGATCCTACTCAAGCTCATGATGGAGAGGCGGGAGATGATTCTGCAGTTTTCAGGCGATGCAAATAAAACAAATAACGGCAGCTCAATAGACGGATCTCAAAGTCCTTGAAAAGTGACCTTCACCGCTTTAATACCGAGCGTATTGAAGACGCGATAGAGCGGAATAATGGCTCCAAGGACTTTGCAAGAGATCTGTCTATTGGACAGAGCCAGCTCACGAAGCTGAAGACCGACGATGGCAGAACCATATCCGCCAAACCGGAGCTTCTGAGGGAGATCGAAGCATTCTAAGTAGTGGTGGTTAATTTAACAGAAAGCATTATAAATAACGTGTTGTTTAAAAATATAGATAAGCAAATGCTTACGCGGCTCTCACTTGTTGCTTTTTGCTTATCTGCTTAATAATAATATACCTACATAATTCACATTTCACTCGACGCGCTCGCGTAAACACGCGTAAGTCGTAAGCAGGGTCGTAACAACTCGCGATCACGTAATAATTTAACGTGTTAAATAAATCAGTTAGGTATGTTATTTTGCTAAATGTTTTTTGTGTTAATAAACAGTGATAGGACACGCAAACGTAGACTGCAGACGATGGATCGAAAAAAAACCAAAGTGTTTTCCCCGCAGAACAGCAACTATTTGCTCATATTGAGAGAAAATGTTGCTGGGAGTTCATCTCGTTTCCTGGTCACATCTTCGGGAATATGTATCTGAAGAGTCTGTTGCTTTTCTTTGTTGCCTGCTCTGAGGTTCCAGCATTTGTATCTGCGACTTATTACCAAAATGATAAGTATGGTTGCGCATAGTAATAGTACAATGATATAAAATGGTATGGTTGTATGATATAGGGCAACCGGCTGAGTCTTGTCGATCTGAATAGGGCTCTCCATCAGTATTTTGTTCTGGATGCTGTGAAGTTCTTCCAGGTTGACTGAATTGAAGCCAATGATGTGAGTGGAGCCAGTTGTTTGGTTCATGTCGTTATAAGGAATCTTTGATAACTTTAGTGGCTGTCCTTTTATCTCGTTGCTGTCGTTGATGATTGTGAATTCTGCTGTTTCCAGATAGCAGTCCATGGGTATGGTGACGAGGTAACTTCCTTCTAGAATATTAAAGTCTTTTCTGCCGCAGGCTAGCTGTACTTTGGTTGGTTGGGGCAATGATAAAACGTAGTGTTGATCGTCCAGTTTTTCTACTGCTTGTTTAGAGAGTGAAATCTTGGTGAATTGACAGGTGTCTTCTAGACCTTGATTGATGATGAGCTGTTGGATGCAATCAGGCTTCGTTCGGATTTGATGACTTGTCTTCTTTTCACAGAGATGGATGCTGCTGTACTTCGGGCATTCAGCCTCTATGTACACGAATGATTTCTCATTTGTTGCTATATAGGGAGAGGAAGGAATAAGGGCAAGTTGTTTCTTATTAGGCTCAATGGATAGTCTGTATAAATCGTAGAGGTCTTTGGAGATTATATGAAAACTGTATACTATTACTATTCTCTTCTCAATAAAGTAGGAACCTGGTTTTATTAGATTATAATATTCACGTTTTTTTTTTTTTTTTTGGGGGTGGGAAATCATCTCATGACTTCTTCCGCTCTAGGGTGGAGCGGAAGGGCGTGTCAGACTCTTACTGACTAAAACCCACCCCTGTTCCTCCCTGCCCTACGCGCCCGGGGGCGAGGTAACTCTTTCGAATTTATCCTCCACCCCCGGGCAGGCACTGGCCGTGGCAGGCCCCGTCCTTTGCTGACAACTCTTTGAGGCGCGCGTGGAACACTACGCGCCGTCGACTCTCGGGCCTGGTGCTGATCGGACGGCGAGTTACCCGCTACTCGCCGTCCGCAGGCCCGGGATAATATTCACGTAACTCTAAGTTCAAGATTTGATCTTGACTGTATATTGATTTTAACTTATCTATCATACATTTTAGCACTTCTATATCTATCATAGAATGATGGGTGCTGGACGCCCGTATAAAAGCCATTATATTTTCTAATCTAATCTCTAACATTAAATCTTCTACGTTATTAGTTATGATTCCCAAAATTTGGGCAAACTTTGCGAATTTTATTAAGCTGTAATCTGTATAAGCAGTTTTCTCTAGAAGTAGTTCTAGCGTTGCATTAACCTTTTCCTGATTTCTTGTTATTTGGTCTAAGATGGTACCATGTTGGGACATCCATTCTTTACTCAGGCTGATATGACTATTAAATTCTGATACTATTTTATTTTCGTTATTTTGCAAGGTTTTAATAGCCTCGTCATATTTCAAGGCATCTAGATAATCTAGATTGCCAGTGACGCTTTTTATCACTGACCCAAGGCCATCTACAAGACCCCTTTTGACTCTGACAGGTTCCAGGGATTTTACTTGTTGCAGTACTTTACTTAGTTTGTTAGTAAGGTAGTCAATCTGATATTCGTAAAGCATATAAGTTTCATTAGTAAGTTTGGTTCTAAAAGTCTTTAATTGCGTCTGTACGGAATTTATTTTATCTTCTATGTCGGTTAATTGTATGTACTGTATGAATGAGTGGTAATGTATAGTTAGTCTTGTCGGTCCTAATCTGTATGGTAACAGTCCTGGTCCATCTCGTCGCCGCGTCGGTGGCAGCGCAGAAGTCACTTCTACGGTATAGTCGCCGCGTCGGTGGCAAGTGGCAACGCAGAGGTCACTTCTACGGTATAGTCGCCGCGGCCGTGGCAGCGCAGAGGTCACTTCCACGGCAGCGTCGCCACGTCGGTGGCAGCGCAGAGGTCACTTCCACGGCATCGTTGCCGCATCGGTGGCAGCGCAGAGGTCACTTCTTCGGTATAGTCGCCGCGTCGGTGGCAGCGCAGAGGTCACTTCTACGGCAGCGTCGCCACGTCGGTGGCAGCGCAGAAGTCACTTCTACGGTATAGTAGCCGTGCTGATAAATAGTGGTTAGAGGAAGAGTGCCCTTCCTCAGTATGCGGCGGGCGTCGAACCAGCCGGGTTTCCTGACGGGAGCTGCCGATTTTAGAAATCTGTGTCTGCGCCACTAAAATATTTGAAGGCTTCTAAAAAACCTTCTTGGTGAGCACGTAAATAGGATTATAAACAGACGCTTTCCATCTGATCACTTCCGTATAAAAAATGGTAGTTTTTCAAAGAAGTAAACGTCAGCTGTCAAATTAGCTGACGAATAGTTTCATGCAGTTTGGAAATGACGATAAATTAAATCTAAATAAAATCCTCCGTATAACATGGACTCTTTAATAGTTCTGCGGAGACCTCTGAGAAAGACTCAATTGGAGCCAAGATTCATAATACCAAAGAAGTCAACGAAAGCGTTGCCTAAACTGGGACCAATCCCTCACGGTCATAACTCTAACGAGCCTACCATATCATTTGTGAAGCTTTACAAGGAGGTGTGTGTGGAGAACGCAAAGCGCGCAACTTGCGTGCACGTGCACTCGCCGACAAGCGTGCGTATGAACTTGCTAGAAAGCGTGTATGAGGCCACGCCGACACGCGTGTATGGGTACCAGCCTTCCCGCGAGAATTTGCACCAGCCATCTCGAGACCAGTTGAACTTGGAGTGGCAGCTCGAGGAGCTGGCTGCATCGCGCGGGCACGTGAACTCGCTCGCGACATGCTCGGCCATGTCGCTGGTGACGCAGTGCGGCGGCACCCACGCCGCGCAGCACCGCGTGCACGACTACGTGCCGCTGTCCAGTCCGGCGCGAGCCAAACTTATCCTCGAGTTGGATTACGATACCAGATCCAAAGATTCGGGTTTTTTTTAGAATTTCATTTTCTTTGGTATTCAGTTATACAATAATAACATTCTGAAGAAAAAAAGAAGTACCTACAACATACGTATTAATAATTCCGATCTGGTTTACCTAGTTGTGTTTTAATTTAATTTCCATTACCTACCTTTACTTTCCGCAAGTAAATGGATGAACCTCTGTGTCGCGGTTTAGACGCTTAAAGGATGATTCACGTTACACCGTGTCGCCACCGGGCCGTGCCCCGGCCGGGAAACAATTGCCGGTCAAACAATTGCACGGTCAAACATCTATAGTATACTTTTTGTATGAAATTATTCATGCTTGCCGGCCGGCCGGGGCCCGGTGGCGACACGGTGACAGCCCGGTGTAGCATGAATGACTAGCCCGGCCGGCGCACGGTGGACGTGCCTCGGCCGGGGCACGGTCAAAGATAGTTGCATACACTTTGTATGAAGTGATTCATGTTAGACCGTGCCCTGGCCGTGCCCCGGCCGGGCACGGCGTGGAAATGTCGGTGGCATTTGTTTTCCGGCCGGGGCATGGCCCGGTAGCGACACGGTGTAACATGAACGTGTGCACCGGGCCCGGACGTGCCCCGGCCGGTAAACAATTGCCGGTCAAACAATTGCACGGTCAAACATCTATAGCATACTTTTTGTATGAAATGATTCATGCTTGCCGGCCGGCCGGGGTACGGCCCGGTGGCGACACGGTGACAGGCCGGTGTAGCATGAATGACTAACCCTGTGGCGACACGGTGTAACGTGAATCATCCTTTATACTTGCAATATTGGCTCAATCTGGCTAGTACACACTAGAGCGAACTATGCTCGGGATTGCTTTAAAAATCAATAATTAACCATCGACGCCGAGTTGCTAACCTGTCGGTTTTCTATCAGTTACATTTTGGGGAGTGTGCATCGGAATTGCATAGTTTAAATTCCGCCAAGCCCGTTCCATCATCGGACCACTAGACGTACGGCGATGCACCTCCGGTAGGTACGCACAGCAAAAACGATAAGTAACCACTACGCACACTTCAAAACTATATCGCTACTGTTAAAACGATGCGCGGTCGTTGACTCATGCGCTACAACTGATAACAATCTACTCCTGAAGTCCTGAGTTAACGAAACACAATACCACAGATAATATAATACTAGCGTAACAATATTTAGGTACCTAAAAGTTATTCCAATTTTCCCTTAATACTTTTACGGGCATAGGACTGTCACAAATACTTCTTTTCTTACAACTTACTGAACACGAAAATAATAAACAAGTTTACAAAAAATAATTTTCTGATTTAGCAAATGTAGTAATTATAGTGTATTTAAAAATAGGAATCAACTTATTTACAATGATTTTAACTAACTAAACTTTTACCTCGCAGAGCTACTGGCGGCGGCCGGCCAGCGCAAGCGCACCTCCACATCCATCATCATCAAGGCGGGCGCCTTGCACATCATGAATGTGCGCATGGTACTTGATTAAAACTATGATATCTCTTAGCACATTTGTTGAAATAAAATGATGTCAAGGGCAATTTTGTTCAAAATTAAATACTTATGATGAATAACGTATTTATTTGGATCAATCCGCAATCTGCCTAGCCTTTTCCTATCTTGGGGTCGGCTTCCTGCCTAACCGGATGCAGCTGAATACCAGTTTTACATGGACCGAATGCCTATCTGACCTCCACAGCCCAGTTACTGGGTAATACGATACCCCTTGGTAAGATTGGATGTCAGATTTTCGGGCTTCTGATGACCCGTAACGACTGTCAAAGACAGACAAGAGATTGACAGCTGGTACCAACGGAGGAGTCTCGGTATGTAAAGATGGTCACCCATCCATGGACCAACCCCGGCAAGCGTAGCTTAACCTGATGGATCGACCCGTGCGGCTGTTATTACTTTAGACACCACGAGCTCCTCTTAAAAACGAATTTATTTGGATATGGATTAACATGTTTATAATAACATCTTCGCAAATAGTACATTATTTTAGAACAAATTTGATTATCATAAAAATATTATTTGAGTTAACCTTAAAAGATAGACATATTATGCTGTCACAGACTTTTTTTTAGAACTTTTAAAGGGGAACAATTCCGTCATACATAATTTTTGCGTAACTTTAACCGTTTACGCAGCGCACGCAACGGAATATTTTTTTCCCGTTTTAGTGCTCCGCTCCGCATTGGTCGCAGCGTGATGTTATATAACCTATAGCTTTCCTCGATAAATGGACTATACAACAGATTACAATTTAGGATATCCGTTGTAAAGAAATTATTCTTCCACCGGCTAGCGTCAGAGATAATTTATGGCATGAGACCCTAGTTACCAATCTTCGGGTTTATTGCATGAGGTATGTCTGTAGTAAATAAGAGTCCTTTGATTTGGTCTTCACATATATCACATTTATTGTCAACACTGCATCACACTAGATAGTATTCAGTACACAGAAAATTGTATGTTGAACTTACAATTTATGATAAATCACTTTTACCCTATCGTTCGAAGATCGAAGATTAAAGGTCCAGTGAGGAGATCCACAAGCAGTATCTACGCCGTGGTCATCTAACCTTAGTCATCTCTGGACACGTGGACGTTTGTGTTCCGAACCTTTTGCTAAGACCGCATTGTTCTTCCAAAAAATACAGTGAAGTTTATGAGCCGACCATTTTTATATTGTTTTTTCTTATATAAATTAAATGTAAAGTAGGAACCCTGCCAACAAGAGAAAATTTCGGTGAGACTCATAAATGCCACGCGCTTAAGATTTAGCATCAGTACAGAAAAAAAACCCAAAAAGAGTACTTACAGCGTCCTACACTACATCCCAATGCTTAACACATTTGAACTTAACACTGGTTCCAGCTGCCTTTCGAGACATCAGTTAAATATTATCTAAGATCTTTCCAACACACGGAGAATTTGACTCATCAAGGTATCAAGGCCAAAAAAGGGCGAAGCGCCATCTTCCCAAGATAACGTTCCGTTCATCGCTTGTCAAACGTCTCATTTAACAGTGTGACACATAAATTTTAATTAAGTATTATTTATTTCTGAATTAAATCTAATATATAGTAGGAACCATTGTGTTTATTTTAATAGATTTTAATAACACAATTTCCATAGTTACGATTTCAAGTAAATTGGTTAAACGCCATCTAGTGTCTTCGTAGTATCTATTGATTCGACATTCGCAGTACTACACCCGTTCTCGGCCAGTTGGCACCACAAACCCCGAACCAACAGGTACACTTATTTTTTTTTTTAACCCTTACACCGTATCGTAATATCTCACTTACTAACATGTTTATTCATCCTCATCATCATCAGCCTTTTAATGTTCCCACTGCTGGGGCACAGGCCTCCTCTCTGTGAGAGGATTTGGGCCGTAATCCACCACGCGGTCCCAAAGCGGATTGGTGGATGTCACATGTCTTCGAATTTTTGATTCTAGGACATGACGGTTTCCTCACGATGTTTTCCTTCACCGTTTTGAGAGCAGTGGTGATGAAATAATTTACACAAAGTAAAGCGCCTGCCTGGGTTTTAACGCACGACCTACAACTTGTAAGTCGCGGCCAATACCGCTGGGCCACCACTGCTCATATGTTTATTCGTATAAGTTAATTACCCACTTGAGTATGAATAAATAACGTTAATTCTTGTCCGACTTAGAATATTCCTCATGCATAATACTTTATAATTAAAACACTGATTAAATGATTTAATTTAATTTATTTAATTAAAAAAAGTGTGATACAGTCTGTTACAATAAATATAATTTTAAAATTTAGGGATAAATATAGAGAGTAACAATACAGAATTAAATCTGGCGTCCTAACTAGGTTCCATAGAATAGCAACCTGTATTAAGGTTCGCCAGTCAATTGCAGGTTCCCACAGAAGGGTACATTGAATTGAAATAGACTGCTTAGGACCATAAGGTGCATAATTAGTTTGATTAAATAAACAATGCTTATAAACGTTATGGAGGATAAATTCGAAAGTGGAGGATAAATTCGAAAGAGTAACCTCGCCCCTGGGCATTCAGGGCAGGGAGGAACAGGGATGGCTATGACACGCCCTTCCGCTCCACCATGATTTCCCACCCCAAAAAAAAAAAATGCTTATAAACGTATGATAACTTATACTATGTGTGTGTTTTGTAGAGTAGGTGTGGTGTGCGTGTGTTTTGTCAGATTTTACAGTATAATTTGTAATTATAATTAAAAAAAAAGACGTGTGGCACGCGGAGACTGCCGCGGTAAAGCTATTGCATAGCATTTTTTATCAACTTATGCAATTATAATTATTTATTTATTTATGCAGTATTTTTTTTCTTTTGTTTTTTTTTTCTTTGTTATTAATTCAAGTTACACTTTTTACACGCACGTAAGAAGTTACACTTCTTTGGCATAACAAGATAAATATCATCATCATCATCATCACTATTCATCGATAGATGGCAAAACTAAAAAGTATCACCGCTGTGCCGGTCGGAGTGCGGGGTGTTAGGTTATTTTCGTTACGGAATTTCTGGATTCGGTCTCCACGCTCAAGGCCCGCGATAGAAGCTATGCAATAGCTTAAAAACGTAGTCAATAAATATTGTTGACTTCTTATTAAGTACAAATTGTTTAATTTTTATTTCTATATATTTTTTCTCAAATAATGTTTTTATTCTTTATTGTACACATATAACATATAAATAAAACACAAATTAACAGTTAGTTACAAAGGCGAGCTTAACCCAGCATTTGGGTTTTCTTACAGCAAACCTCAGGGTGAAAAATACATTTGCATAAGTAGGTAGGTACATCTTAAGTGCACAACAAAAACTTAAAATACAATCTGTAACTTAAATAAACTAAACAAATATGTAATACATAAACATACTAAATACTATGGGTATGGCTTACAAAGAAATCCTTTTACAAAACATATTACAGGTCATGCCGACAGGAAGTGTTCCCTAATTCCTCTCCTAAACACCTCCAATGAAGGGCTAGCCCTAAGAGTGTGTGGAAGAGAGTTCCAAAGGCGTACAGCACGAACAGTAAAGGATCCACCGTAACAACTAGAGGAGTGGGGAGGGAACCGAAGGAGAAGGGAAGATGATGAGCGGCAAGGTTTTCCTCTTGGAAAAAGATACTCAAAGCGTTCCCGAAGATACAAGGGAGAGTTGGGATTGTGAAGAACTGAAAAGAGTAAAGAAAGAGTGTGAGTATCCTGACGCAGCCGAATAGGCAGCCACCTCAATCGCTTCCGAAATTCCGACACATGGTCGTACTTCCGGAGGCCAAAGATGAAGCGTATGCACAAATTCTGCAGACGTTCGAGCTTATCAAGGAGTTCCTCCGTCGCATCAAGGAAGCAGACATCAGCATAGTCCAGAAGAGGTAGAAGGAGAGACTGAGCAAGAATAATTTTGGTCGGAAAAGGCAGGAACTTCTGGAGCCGTTTCAGCGACTGAAACGAACAAAACACCCTCCTGCTTACTTCCGCAATGTGAACATTCCAAGATAGGTTGCAGTCCAGGAAAACGCCTAAGCTTTTGACCTTTTGGGAATAGCGACGGCATCGTACAAAACAGGAGGAAGAGACTGGCCACTCAACAGATTTACGAAGTGTCTGCCACCAATAATGAGAGCTTGTGATTTTGTTGGATTAAGTAACTAAAATTCCAAAACTTTTAGCCCACTGACTGATATTTTTAAGATCATTATTGATGGCATCGATAGCTCCAGTAAGCTCTTCAGGTTTAAAGTGGTGACATAGCTCAAGTCGTCTGCATAGAGATGGTAATGTGAAGATAGGACCTTAGATCAACTGAATTAAAAGCACTGCTAAAGTCCAGTAAAATCAACACCGTAAGAAGCCTGTTTTCCATGGCCAGTCGGATGTCGTCAGTTATTTTAACTAGTGCCGATATTGTGCTATGGCCAGGGCGGAAACCAGATTGATAAGGACTTGGCAGGCTATTAGAGGAAAGGAAATGAGACAATTGAATATTAACAACACTCTCAAGGACTTTGGATAGGATTGGAAGTATGGAAATGGGACGATACTGGGAAACTGACGAGGGATTAGGAACTTTGGGTAGAGGCAGAACATGTGCTTTCTTCCACGCAGAAGGAAAGCAGCCAGTAAAGAGAGAGTAGTTGATAATGTGGAGGATGACAGGAGCGAGTTCATACAGGATAGGAAGAAGCATCTGGAGTTGAAGACCATCATCGCCCACCGCTTTCGTGGATATAGATGTGATGGCCCGCTTAATATCCCCTTCTGTAACTGGTTGAAAAGAGAATGAATGTACATATTGGCAATGAAAGTTTAGAGAGATAGTTAAGAGTGGAAGCTTTAACGTTATCGTCCAGAACGACAGGTGGTTTGGAAAAATGTAAATTAATTGCGTTAAGGTCAATATCCGGCGTGCTGTCATCCACAGCTTTGCCGACACCAAGAGATTTGAGAAATTGCCTTACTTGTGCTGTTTTGAAGTTTTGAACGGAGTTGTGGATATGGCGCCTTTTAGCATCCCTACACATACGACCGCAGCGATTGCGCAGTTTTTTGTATAAAGACCAGTTATCATTAGTTGGGTCCCGTTTGTACCGCCTTTTAGCCTTATCCCTCTTCGACATTGCGCTTCTAACGTTCATATTATTACAAAAATAAAAATTTGACAAAATGATTTTTTTTTTAATAATGCAAAAAGTAGACGCTGGCGGTGAGGTTCGATCTTGGGATGTTTGCTTTGCCAGTTCAGTGCTTGTGTGCCTTAGCCATTTGAACCGATACCTACTTTGTTAAATTTATGCTTCTTATATTTGCAGGCGTCACTGTACGTAGGTGTGCAGTACGTACCTAACGATTCGGTTTAACAGTACCGATAAAGTTTTGTAGTGTGCGTGATGGTTACTTATCTTTTTTTCTGTGTATACATGGTGCACATCGCACCCACACGCACCAAACGTTATGGAAACATTCATTGTGCGTGGCAGCTAAAATGCCCTGCCAGACTGTGTTTCCTGATAGCTATATACAACTTGGGACTATTTAAGTCAAGAAGTCACTTACCATCAGATAGCGGTCAAACGCGAGCCTAACACTGATTAAAAAATTAAAAAATCTTCGAGAACTGGAAAAAATCCAAAACAGTATAATAATGTTACGAGCTGGGTATGGGATAAATTATTTTACACCAATTATGTAACTAATATCCTTTATTAACTCAACAACTTAAAAACACAAACACTAATTCGCTAATAATCACTATTCTCTTCGTAATCGCTTGTATTCGCATCCGTTCGCATCCGTCGTCGAAATCAGACTGACTCATTCTCGCTCGTCGTGGGGTCGTCGCTGCGTTCCCGCAAGGGAACGCGGCGGGCGGCCTCAGGGCTGTGCCCTCTTGCCGCGGTTTCTGTGGGCGCCCGCAAAAACGGGCGCTTCAATGGGGCGCCTACTTGTAGGCTGAAGACTGTGGGCGACTGACTACGAGAACCTCCTAGGCTAGCGCTGTGTTGTAACGCCTGCCGAGATTCCCATGGCAATCGCCCTGTGTTTTGCTAAGTGTAATGCCGCAGGCTCGCGGGGGTAATCGCGGCAGCTAGGCGGTCTACCACCACCGGGTGAGACCCACAGTTCCCTGTGGGAGGCCCAGCGGATGGCGCCAGCGACTGAACTGCCGGCTTACAGCAAGCCCACGGCATAGTGTGTGACCCCGGCCCGTCCCGCTTGGTCGCGGTCCGGACCAAGGGCCGTCGGCGTATGTGTGGACGGTATTGTGTGAGTAACACCGTCCATGTAGGCACTATTGTACACGGACTGGCCGCGCCCAATAATGCGAGAGTTCATGTGCGTGTGGAGTCATGCGTGTCTGCATGCGTTCCGCGGCGTGCCTATATTAACTTAGCACACGCCGCGTCACAGTGTATGTGCTGTGGTGAGTGTCACTGTGTGAATAGGCCGCGTGTAGGTGTGTGCGATCTACTCGGGTGTCAAAAGCAGGAGAAGCGCCTGGACGACGCTTTGTATGACCTCTTGCAGGTTGAGAGGCTCACCTCCCTGCCCTAGGGCTCTTACAGCCCCCATCAGCAGATCGGCAGCTCTGGTCTTGGTGGTGGTGGCGTCTTCGTTCCGCCCTCCGCGCTGCGCCGTGGCGTCGGCGGCAGCCGCGGCCTGGGCTGTGGTCCTCTTTATTGCCCACGCCTGGGTTGGCGCCTGGGCAAGTCGTGCGGCTCGGGGTTGGGGCACCCGAGTGGTGTCTTCCTGGTTGGTGAGGGGAGGAGGGGGGTCCTTCCCCTTTCTGCTTCCGCGCTTTCTCCTCCTCTTCTTCGCGGGGGCTGCTCCTCTCGTTGAGGGCTCGTTGGCCACCGCCATCAGGGTGGCGCCCTGGGCCTCGTGGTCTTCTGCGTTGGTGGCGGCCTTGGTCGGCCGGGTCGTCCTGCTGGCCGTGAGGGCGACGGTGCCCGCACGGTTATTAACGGCCTCCCTTCTGAAGGCCGGGCACTCGCGGTGGGATGCAGGGTGCGGCCCCCCGCAGTTGGCGCATGTTGCCGGCTCCGTACGGGGTCGGGGGCAATCGCGCGCGGTGTGCCCCTGTCCGCATCGCACACAGGCGAGCGGTCGGTGGCACTGATGGGAGGAGTGCCGGAATTGTTGGCAGCGGTGGCATTGTGCCAGCCCCCGCTTCCCCCTCCATGCCTCTATCCGCACCCCCTCCATCATCAGGAAGGTGGTGACGTCGTATATACGACGAATATCCTTTTGGACATTGAGGACTGCGTGGTAGATACAGCCCGGGCGGCCCTGACGACCCCTGATACTCCGCACGTACTCAGGGTCGTAGTCCAGCCTGCGCAGCTCCTCCATTATCTCCTCCGGGGCGGTGTCCACAGGTAGCCCTCGTATGGCCACCTTGAATTTCTTCTCCGCTGGCAGCGAGTATGAGAACCAGGATAAGCCGGTCTCTTTCTCCAGCCCGCACAGGTATCGCTGGACCACCCGATACTCCTCCTCGTCCCTGGGCAGGAAGCGAATCCCCGCCTGGTACGGGCGGGCAGTCGGCGGGCGGCCCAGGAGGTCGCGCAGGGCCTTGAAATGGACCTGCCAGTCCGGCAGCCTCTCCACCACCAGCGGAGGGTAGCGGGGCTTCTTCTTTGCGGTGTTCGGGCCCGGTGCGGCGGCGGCCGCCGGGGGCGGCGTACGCTGCTGCGGGCGCCTCTTCGCCTCTTCCAAGGCGTCATCGTCTTCCGGGCTTCTGGGACGTCGTTGGGGGCGCACCTGGCTACGCCCCTGGTTCGCCTCCTTGCTACGCCCCTGGTTGGACGTCGGTCGGCGGTCTGCCTCTTCCGCCTCGATTTCATATTCCGATGCCGACATGTCAGACTCCTGCGGAGAGAAACATGCCGACATCATCATGGCGGGGGAATCTTGGGCCGCGCATTTCGGCGGCGTCGGCGATAGTAGGGCCGTCTCTGGCCGTGACCGCGATGTTGAGGCGGTGGGCTCTTTCGGCGCGACGCCGTAAGTGCTCGGCGCGTTCGCGGGCGCGTTCTCGGGCGCGCAGGGCGCGAAAACCGGGGCGCGCAGCTCAGCAGGGGCGCGTGGTTCGAGCGAATCTCGGCGGCGCCGCGGGTCTCGTGGAAGATCGGGGCGCGAGATGGCGCCACGGGGCTTCGGTCGCGGCCTACCCGTGGGCTTCACGTAGACGAAGTCGTCGGGAGCGCCACGGTCCGGCGACGAACTAGGCGTCGTCTCCGTCGTCCGCGGACCGTCTCCGGCGAGGGGGCGCGAAACTCGCGGGTGTGGGGCGCGAGTCTCGGATGCGTCAGGCAGCTCCTGTGCGGCGGCGGCCTCGTCGAGTTGCCGGTAAAGGTGGTCGATCATGGCCGACCTCTCCGCTTTCTCGGCTTCGGGCGAGTTGGTGGCGTTCAATTTTTCGAGCGCGTATATGACGCGCCTTATTTCCGCGGCTTTCTGTGGCGTGATGGGCTCATTTTCAGTTGTCGGACGCGGTGTCGGTTCCGTCGCTGAAGTGGCTGGCGTCTGCTGATCCTCCGGGGACCCGGTGGAGCTGCGTTTGGATGAGCGGGAACCTTTGGAGCCTTTCTTCTTTCCCGCCATGGTGGTGTCTTCGTAACTTTTCAATGTTCTTCGCAACCGTTGCAACTTCTTTTAAGATGGACGTCGATTTTCTCGAGGTACCCCCCAATACCGCCGCAAATACGAACCGGGGTCCGCACTCACGACGATAAAAAGAGGCACCGAGCGAGGGTAGGTTCGTGCGAAAGTACCTGACGCGGCGAGCAGTGCTACGAGCGACGTCAGGCAGTGAACTTGGGCGAATCCTTGCTGAACTTGGGCGAAACTGACTCATTCGCCCGCCGTCCGGCCTATTTATACAGTCATGGAAGTTTCCAGAACATTGTCGAACTATCTTATAGTGGAATATTCTAGAAACATCTATGAACTTCTACACAGTACCACAATGGAATGTTCTCGAACCTAGTGGAAACTTCTGGAAACTTCGACCATATTCTCGAACGTTCCAGTGTAATACGGTCGACGTAACACTGCCCCCTCATTAGACATGCTCGTCCCGAGCATCATTAGTCCCGTAGTATCGCGCCAATCGGTCTACATGGACTATCTTAGGCGCACCTCGTGGACCCTTCTGTATTCGGTAGGTAACATCGTTGATCCTGGTCACGATTCGGTATGGTCCATCCCATTTTGCTTGCAATTTGGGAGACTTCCCTTTGCTGCGCACTGGGTTATGCAACCACACCAGTGAACCCTCGTCAAAACCTCTATGGTTTGCCTTCCGGTCGTATCGGGTCTTCATCTTATCAGACATTTGTTGGCCGGATTGTCTGATATGCTCATATACATCATTCAACTTGTTACGCAAGTCATTCGCATTTTTATCTGCGACTGTTGTTGCTTCTTGGTTGGGAATGGCGAAGACTTCTGGCCACTTTGTGAAGTAATCCATGACAACCATGAAGTACTTGTTTCCGTTTTCACTTTCCGGAAATGGTCCTGCAACGTCTAGTGCTATCCGTTCCCAGGGGGCTCCCACGTTGTATAATTGTAAAGCACCTCTGCTGCGTGTCTGGGGTCCTTTCACAGCCGCACAACTGGTACATTTGCGGCACCAGTCCTCAACATCCTCTCGACAGTGAATCCAGTAAAACCGCTCTCGTATCTTCAGTAGAGTTCTTTTTACCCCCATATGTCCTCCTGAACATCCATCATGGTATAGCCGTAAAACATCAGGTACTTTGGCTTTGGGGACAAAAATTTGTAGATGACAGTTGTCTCCTCGAGCGTTTTCCCATTTACGGCACAAGACTTCATCCTGGATAACCAAGCTGTTCCATTGTGCCCAATAGCTCTTTGTGTTGGAACTAAACGCCGCAACATCACTCCACTTGGGTTTCGGAGCACCAGCTTTAATCCACTCAAAGATCGGTTTGAGGTCCGTGTCATTTTGCTGAGCAAGCTGTAGGGTTTCCTTCCATTAATTGCTGAGATCCATTCTTAGCATCCTCACGGGCACTGCCTCCTTGGTCTCTTGCTTGGTACAGTGCTTACAATCTTCTGGGCAAGGTCTTCTAGACAGTGCATCTGCGTTACCATGATTTCTCCCACTACGATGTTCAGTAACGAAGTCAAACTCTTGTAGTAGTTCGATCCATCTTGCCACTTGTCCTTCTGGATTCTTGAATTGCAATAACCACTTTAATGCAGCATGGTCAGTTCGCAATTGGAATTTCCGTCCAAGCAAATATTTACTGAAGTGCTGCAATGTCCTTACTACGGCGAGTAGCTCCCGTCTCGTAACGCAGTAATTTCTTTCCGGTTTGGATAAAGATTTGCTGTAGTAAGCTATAACAACTTCTTGGTTTCCTTTCCGTTAAGACAACACGCCTCCAATTCCAGTATTACTTGCGTCTGTGTCAACTATGAAGTCATTTTCAGTGTCAGGATATCCCAGAATAGGTGTATTGCACAGACGTTTCTTTAATTCCTGAAATGCGATGTTACAGTTCTCGTCCCAACAGAATTGCTGCTTTTCCTCAGTGAGTTTGTGTAGAGGTTTTGCAATGTCGGCAAAATTTTTGACAAACCGTCGATAGTAGGAGCACAAACCCAGAAATGCTCTGACCTGCGTCTTGTCTTTCGGAACTGGCCAATCCCTGACGGCGACGATTTTCTCCGGATCTGTCTGAACACCTTCCTCCGAAACTATGTGTCCTAAAAAGTTTACTTGTCGTCTGAAAAATGAGCACTTTTTCGGACTTAACTTAAGATTTGCCGTCCGGATTTTTGACAACACACATTGAGGTTTTGAAGATGATCTTCAAATGTACGGCCCACAATAATGATGTCGTCTAAATAGACAAGACATGCGTCTCCGATCAATCCAGCAAGTACTTGCTCCATTATCCTTTCAAATGTCGCAGGAGCATTGCACAATCCGAATGGCATAACTTTAAACTGCCATAGCCCCTTTCCTGTTGAAAATGCAGTTTTCTCCTTATCCTTAGGGTCTATTTCCACTTGCCAGTAGCCACTTTTCAGGTCTAGCGTGGTAAACCACCTCATTCCAGTCAGTGTATCCAATGTGTCGTCGATCCTAGGCAGTGGGTAACTGTCCTTTTTCGTGACGTCGTTCAATCGTCGATAGTCCACACAAAAGCGTGTGTTGCCGTCCTTTTTCTTCACCAGGACCACAGGAGAACACCATGGACTCGATGAAGGCTCTATAACACCATCCTTCACCATACCCTCAATCATCATTTCTACTTCCTTTTCACGTGCAACCGGCAATCTTCTTGGTCGTTGACGGATTGGTAACTCGATGCCAGTATTAATTTTGTGCTGAACCAGTCCTGTTCTTCCTATGTCAGCATCATTTGTGGAGAAAGAGTCGGCGTACTGAAGTAACATCTTCTTAGCCTTATCCATTTCTACTTCCGTTAAATCGCAGTTTTCCAAAAGTGTTGACACGTCAAATGTCAAGCGGAACACTTTTCCTGATGGTACACCTTCCATGAAGATTTCCTCTGTACCACACTTCAATACTCCTTGATCAACGTCGATCTCACAACGATGTTTCCGCATGAAGTCTAATCCCAGGATACAATCGTCCACTATGTCGGCCACGATGACATTATGCCGATAGATTTTGTTACCTAATTTTAACTCCACCTCCTTCCTGCCTCGGACGATTATGTGCTGACCAGTAGCTGTCAGTAATTGTATACGGTCGTGGTTATTAAAGAAGTCCCCAAGGAACCGACTTGCTAGGTGAGAATTGACAACCGTGTGAG
Organism: Polia nebulosa; assembly: GCA_951329385.1. NCBI lineage: Eukaryota > Metazoa > Arthropoda > Insecta > Lepidoptera > Noctuidae > Polia > Polia nebulosa. Next base: position 37,656,443 of record OX589590.1, on the reverse strand, counting down.
AAGCTCCAGTATCCAACGTCAGTTTGCATGGTTTTCCGTTGACTTCGCCTTTGATGATCAGGCTGTTTCCGTCATGGGCCTGTGAGATCGAGATCCTCGGGGCTCTTTCAATACCAGCCAGCACCCGCCCCCCAGTCCTGGCGTTTACTCGTTTCCCTGCTGTTGCTGGGCAGTCGTATCAGTTGCCCTTTCTTGCTGGGATTGATCTTCTCTCAGTGAGCTGCGCTTTGGACATCTTGACCGAAGATGACCCCTTTCTCCACAAGTGTAACATCTAGGGCTATATCCTTGCGGACGATCGCGTACAGGTGATGCCATAACCTCCCTGATACGGTGTGTTGGATGGTCTTGCCTCACTGCCTCTACTTCCAAGGCATGGGCCAAGGCGTCCTTCAGTGTCTCATGATGCCCAAGTCTTACAGCGGCTCTAACTTCCAAGTCACGTATTCCGTCGATGAACGCTTGTATCAGATTGCCATTGATGAGTGCAGGGGCGGACTGGTACGCTTTCCGAACCAACTTTTCAACTTCCAAGGCCCACTGCTGTAGGTTCTCGGCACTACGTTGAACGCGATCCCTTAACTTAGCGCGAAATACGTGCTCCAAGTGAGCGTCGCCGTATCTGGACTCTAACGCTTCCAGCAGTTGTTCGTAGGTCACATCTTTGCCAAGAGCCTCAAGTATGGTTAGGGCCTGGTCTCGGAGTCCTAAGGTGAGCGCGGTCATAGCTTGCTCTTTGGTCCACCCATTCGCCTTCATAACGGCTTCAAATTGAATTTTGTAGGCCGACCATGAAGATGTTCCGTCGAATGGCGGCACCTTAAATCCACGTGCCGAAGGTGCAGCAACCACTGAAGGCACAACCCCGTCTCCAGCCCTAAGTTCACCTAAAGCCTTTTTCACCCCGGCAATCTGAACTTCAGCTTCTGAGATGCGATTCTCATGCTGATGAACCTGCTCCTTCATCACCTTGAACTCTTTGCCAAGTGTTGAGTGAAGGTCTTTAATGAGGAGCATCAGCTCTTCTTGGCGGCGGGCCTGTAACTCTTCTTGGCGGTGGGCCTGCTCTTCTTGGCGGCGGGCCTGTTCTTCTTGGCGGCGGGCCTGCTCCTCTTTATCTTGTTGAAGCTTCTCTTCCATTCGACGGGCCTGTTCTTCTTGGCGGCGGGCCTGCTCTTCTTGACGGTGAGCCTGTTCCTGCAACAGCGCCATTAGCGCAGACAAGTCTGGCACCGCTGGTGCTGAAGAAACTCCACATGGGCCAGCGACTGGCTCTGTCGTAGGCTGAACACCACCCGTCTGTATCGGAGAATCTCCAAACCGCCTCTGATCCATGTCTTGCTGCCGTTGACTCCTTGTACGAATACCGTCCGTGTCGTCCTTTGGTAAAATTGGCATAATTTATCCCTCACTTCTGACACCAATTTGTTACGAGCTGGGTATGGGATAAATTATTTTACACCAATTAATTAACTAATATCCTTTATTAACTCAACAACTTAAAAACACAAACACTAATTCGCTAATAATCACTATTCTCTTCGTAATCGCTTGTATTCGCATCCGTTCGCATCCGTCGTCGAAATCAGACTGACTCATTCGCCCGCCGTCCGGCCTATTTATACAGTCATGGAAGTTTCCAGAACATTGTCGAACTATCTTATAGTGGAATATTCTAGAAACATCTATGAACTTCTACACAGTACCACAATGGAATGTTCTCGAACCTAGTGGAAACTTCTGGAAACTTCGACCACATTCTCGAACGTTCCAGTGTAATACGGTCGACGTAACAATAATAATATAATAATAATTTATCATTTATTCTCTCTTCACAAAGCTGCCTTAAAGCTACGAGTAAGTACCAAAAAAAAAATGTCTCAGCTGTAATTCCACCCTTGTGAGAGACTGGTGCCTGATATAAGTTTTGGGAAAAACCTGTGTTACAGGTCACCAGGCCCCTTCCGCGGCTAGAGTTAGCTTTTATAGAGATACCGTGCAAGAGTCGAAGATAAATAATGTGCATAGCAAAAAAAAAAAAAAAAATTAAAGAAGAGTAAAATAATATGCTTAAACAAACAAAAGAAAAATAATTAACAATAAAACACAATTAAAAACAAATAAAATACCTACCTATAATTCTGCAGAAGTTTTGAGTCATGTTATGAGACGATGTGTGAGTGAGTGTTTATCTTGTGTGAAGTGTTAGACTGGTAGGAGATGTATGTGAGTAATTCAGATGAGCAGTGTGTGAGTGAAGGTGACTTTTGTGGAGTGAGTTGCAGCGAGAGGAGTTTTCCAAAGAGGTGAGGAACAGTTATGTATGTGTAGGGTTGGTCGAATTTAGTTTTAATTCAGAACGGTCAATATATTTTCAGTTTTATGATAGTCTAGGGTTTTTAAGTATTTTTTTTATTTCTCTAATACAGCTTGATCGAGTTTTTGGATATAGGTTTAGGAATTTATTTAATTTATTATAAAGATAATGCCCAAGAAAACAATAGAATCTTTTAGGGAGTGTGGATTTGTATTGAGCCGTGGGACATACCCTACCCTTTCGTCGGTTGTCTTTGAGTAGCTCAGCGTCAAACTGCATTTGAGAATGTTTTTTAAGTAATGTACGTAGTATGAAGGTTTGTCTGACAGTGAGAGTATCCCATACTTTGTATAGGTCAGTAGTAGGAAAACGAAAGGAAAGACCAGCTCCAACCTTGAGTATGGCACGCTGTGCCCTTTCAACTTCGATGAGGTGTGTTTTTGCGGCACCTCCCCATGATGTGATGCAGTAATCAATAAGTGATTGGCATAATGCGTAGTAGACCATCTTAATAGTTTTTCGGTCGGCCGAGTGTCTCAGGGTTTTGAATATGTAAATTAGTTTTCGTAACCTGGTCACGAGGGTTTCTATGTGTGGTTTAAAAGAGAGAAACAGTCAACGAGACATCTTGCAGAGTTAGCCATACGTGGCCGGCCATGTTTGTCGAAGGAGCGACACTCATGAGACAATTCATGAAGACTGATTAATTAGGTACGACGACCTGAAAAAGATGTCTGAGGCAATCTCTCTCGGATGCGGAAGGCGGAGAATCGGATGTTGTGGCGCAGCTTGTGAGAGGCCTATGTCCAGCAGTGCACTAAGATAGGCTGAGTTGATTGATTGAATGAGCCTCTCGTGATCAACACTGATTTTTCGAGAGTATGTTTATATTATGTATGTCTATTTCTTTGGCACGCCCTCTTAGTACCTACCTAGTCTAAACATTATAGTTATCTGTGGTCTAAACGGCTGGATGGATTTTAACAAATGAGATATCAAAGAGTATAATACTATTAATACTATTGATTGATCTTGACAGCTGACATAGGCTATAGGAGACAATTCAAAAATTTATCTCACAATAAAAATGTCCTACTAATATTATAAATGTGAAAGTTTGTGAGGATGTGTGTTTGATACTCTTACAAGCAAGAACCACTGAACGGATTTTGATCAAAACTTTCTTACAGTAGGTAATGTTGCAAATAGCTTATCTTTAACTGTGTTTTATGAATTAAAACATTGTTCTTAAGATATTTTTTTTTTAAAGAAAACGTCCCACACTAGGAATTACTCCTGTATCGTGGGTGACAAGACGTTGCCAACCGCGAACTATCAAACCAAACGAGGTCACATGCATTGTGGGTTTACAACATTCGTCCCCCCTTACATCAGCTCTTCAATGAGGCGTCGTGGAGCTCTGGTTATTCTTGTGCTCCGTCGTAGAGCTGCAGGGGTCGTGTCCCTAACCGGAGGAATGGGTTGAGTAGTATTTTGCTCTGGTGGTGTGTTGATCACGACACTGGTTGTGTCCAGTGGTGATGGCATAGGTGTCCCCGTAGGTGTTTGGAAACAAAAAAAAAAACCATTGTTTACTTTGAAATGGTCCCGCAAAATCGATGTGTATTCTTTCCCATACGTTGTTAGGAATCGACCACGAAAATACTGACAGTTCTGGGTTGTTCGGTCGATAAAACTGAGACGATGGCGACGGTAGTTCCCAGACATGTTTTAAAATCAAACTTCAAACACACACACTCACTTCATTTCTTTTATTGGCTTTTGTGGAAGATTCACCACAATTTTGAAATGAAACAGCCGCCTAATTGAGTTTTTAAAATCAATAAAGATCTTGTCTAGGTCTAATGAGATGTAGACTATTTGACACTTCTTGAGTAGAAATGTGTCTACCCTCATCTGTCAAAAGTAGAGACAAATTGGTTGTCATGCTTTACATTGTAGTTTTTTGTCGACCGAAGAATAGAAACATTTCCTCTCCTCAGTTTTAACATCGTCATGCTTGACACGGTAGAAATCTTTCTACAATTTGTCATTTTGTCTATTCTTCCGTCGACAAAACCCGTTTCTAGGGTGGTCATGCTACGCGTGCTGATCTTGCCATCTTCTCTAGGGTGGCTGCCAGCTGTTCGATGCTGTTCCTCGATTTGGTAGGTGTCGGTGACCTTCCCCGAGCGGTGTCGAATCGGAGCTGCTTCGCTTCTTCTCGCCTGGGCCCCTCCTCCCCCCGTGAACTGAGCGGGTTCCTCATGAGCCAGTCATCCACCTTCTGCAGGGGTTCCTCACGTGGAAGGGCTTCGGGTAGCTGCTCTTCATGCACGCTCACTTCATCCTGGATGGCCGATACCTCCGCCGCCAGCCTCCTCTTAACCAGGTCCGCTTCAAGCTCCAACTCCTTTCGCTTCAATGCGGCCAACCTCTCAGCTGCTTCCAGCTCCACAATGCGTAGTCGCGTCGTGACACTCGTAGTGGATCTTTGTGACCTCGTAGACCTTGCAGGTGACCTCGTTCTTCTCGGTCCCTCAACTGTCGTCGTCAGCCCAGAAGGTCCTGCCGTACTTGTCTCCGCCACCCTCGAAAATGGTGACGCCGGCGGGTCCATGGATATCCTCCTTAGGCGTTCCTTCTCAATCCGCGCTGCTTCTTGAAGATGGGCGCGTCGTTGCTCCTCTAATTCTGCAGCATCACCTTGGCTTCTGGTGACCACCATCTTGATTAGCAGGTTCCCTTGATACCGAAGATTTTCTCTTGATCTGCCTCTTGACTTCGCGAATTCGCAGTACCACACTTCTTTAGGACCAACGAAGCTTACTTCGTCTCCACTTCAGGCGGAGTCCTCTTCAAGTGAAGCTGATGAATCCCTTTGCGTCGTCTTCCCTCGGCGAGATCTCAAAAGATCATTCAGTAGAACGTGTAAAGATCGTGTAGGGTTTCGCGGGTAGGTGTTAAAAAAGTACAGACGTTCGAATTTTCACGAAATTTAATAAAATTATAATTAGTGCGAATACTGATTAAGTTTACTACAGTACTTAGTCTACAACCATCGTATTACCGGTACTCACGTTTGTGGCACATTTATGTGACATAAACACTTCACAAACACCACCTGCCAGCTGATCACTTAACTGTCACTATTTTACTAGTCAGCACTCAACAAAACAACAATGTCACAATATGCCGATGTACTTGCTGCTCAGAAAACTCTAGAGGAAAACTTTTTGAGGAAGATGGGTGAACTTGAAGCGCAGATACAGAGTGCCGGGCCTGCCAAAGCGAACACTGTGGCTAAGATAGCCGATGAGTTTCGTGCTTTCCGTGAGCTCATATTCTCCATGTTTGGACTGCTCCGTACCCAAATCAACGAGTGTGCCAAACAAATTGATGCTGTGGAGACCAGGCACCGGCGGAAGGCGTTGGTTTTTCAGGGACTTGCCGAAGTGGAGAATGAGGATAGCACGGCAGAAATCTTGGATGTTCTAAATTCAAGGCTTGCCCTCAAGAACCTCACAGCGTCATCAATTAAAGCTTGCCACAGACTTGGGGCCCCTAGCAAAGAGCATCACAGGCCTATTCTCGTTAGGTTCACTAGTGTTGACATCAAGGCTTCAGTTTGGAGGGCTAAGTCAGGACTAAAAGGTACCAAAATATCCATAAAGGAGTTCCTGACCAGGGCCAGGCAGTTTGTCTTTGGGAAGGCGCGTGAGCACTTTGGAATGCGAGCGTGCTGGACTCAAGACGGCGTCATCCTTGTCAAGTCGTCCGACGGCATCCGGCACAAGATCACAAGTTCTGACGAGCTCAAGCCTTTGATAAGCAAGTATCCCAAGACGCCGGCCCAAATTCCATCTACGAGCGGAAGACGAGCTGAAACCGCTGGAATCCTAAAAACAACAACACGTAAATAATAATGTATCTTTATAATAACACTTTTTTTTTTATTTGTAATTGCTTTATTTATCATTTCATTGTTTTGAAATCTTTACTAACCAGTGCATAGTTTGCCTGTCTCATTTTAATTCTTCTTTTGGTTTGGCCCCCACTGTTTAGGTACATGTTCTAGTTTATTTTATTTTTTTTCTTTTTTATATAGAAATGTATTTGTTGTGTTATTTAATTGTTGCTCAGATTGTTGGTTGTTCAGTATCCACAACTCTGGTTTGCAATTATTATTATAGTCTTTGCTAGTTTGTTTTGTTACTTTTGTATTCCTTTGTCAATTCAATTGTCAAATTGACATAAAATAAATGATTTTGACAGTTTAGCACACGTTCGGAAATTTTAGGTGGATTCCATGGAATTGGTTTGTACTCAAATCTGAATAACGGATTGATTCGTTTTGTTCTACGTCGTGCATGATTCGCAGTTGGGTGTGCCACGTAATTTTTTTTTGTATTGTACTTAATTTTCCTTTTTGGATTTGGGAACATCGGTTTTTTTTTTCTTATTTTTTTATTTTTATTTTTCAAATCCTAATTTTATAAAAAATGATATAGTAATAATAATTGTGTACTATCTGAGTGCTGAGTATAAATGTTTGTTTGTGTATTGTTATCAGTGTCTGTGTAAGCTGGCGGGTGGTGCAGAGTTGCATGATTTGCACCTGTAGTTCTGATTTTAGCAATAGCATACGTTTGTATATATATATATTTATATATTATATTTTAGACTTATTATATTTTATTTATGTCAGACAATGATTATTATTATTCTGCTAACGAATCTACTGCCTCTTCAAGCGACACAAGCTTTCGATCTCTCGGTGACACTCTTGGTGACTTTTTACAGCATAACTTCAATGACGAGTCTAGTCGGTTGGTGAATGTGTGCCACATTAATGCACAAAGCGTGGCCTGTCACTACAATGAGCTGTACGATGCGTTCAATAACAGCAACGTTCACGCCATCCTGATCTCCGAAACTTGGCTCAAACCGCATCTTCTGTCTACCACGTATCCCCTCACCGGCTTCGTTCTCATACGGAACGATCGGGTCGGTAAGGTAGGGGGTGGTGTGGCCATATATCTTCGCAGCGATTTTCCTTATAAAATACTTGCTTGCTCCTCCTCTAACTATTCTGCATCTGCCGAGTTTATCTTCCTTGAAGTTGGGGTTAAAGGAGCCAAAACCATCATTGGTGTTGTCTACTGTCCCCCCACTGTCGATTACTTCACTGAATTCGAATCAGTTCTTGAATCTTTGGGTTCAGAGTATGCACATCACATCATTATGGGTGATTTCAACACAAACCTCCTTGACAAAAACTGCCCTCGATCCCGTAAGCTTCTACATCTTATGGAGTCAGCTAGTCTGCATGTGTTACCGCTCCAACCTACTCACTATAATACTACGGTTGATGACACCTGGCTCGACCTTATCCTCGTCTCAAACCCTTCCCTCGTCTCTTCCCATGGTCAACATGACGCTCCTGGCATCTCTCATCATGATATGATTTTCCTTTCCTATATCCTTAAGCCCCCGAAACCTAAACCCAGGGTTCTGTATAGGCGTTGTTTTGCGAGGATGGACGTTGACAAGCTTAAAAAGGATGCATCTGTGGTTGATTGGGAGATTATGACTGAGGCCACTTCGGTTGACGATAAGGTTGCGGTCTTCAACGATGTTGTGGTCAACCTTTATAACATCCACGCTCCCGTCAAAAAAGTGAAACTGAAACGTCCTCCTGCGCCTTGGATGACAAGAGGAATACGGATGGCCATGCGACGCAGGGACCGTGCGTTCCGTAAATATAGAAGGGATCGTACTGATCAGAACTGGACGCTTTTTAAGGCATCAAGGAATAGATGTAACCAGATGGTACGCAATGCTAAACGCCGCCACATTCTGAATAATATTTCTTCTTGCTCTTCTGCCGATATTTGGAAATTCCTTGGAACACTTGGTATCGGCAAACCGCGACATGTAGACCTTCCTAACTCTATTGACTTAGACGATCTCAACCGTTATTTCTCTACTGTGCCTACAATGAATCATCAAGCAAAACAACAAACTCTGTTACTGATTTATGGTCTAACGCGTCCTCATATTAATCCTTTTCGTTTCGTTCCAGTTGAACCGGGAGAGATCAAAAAGACCATACTCTCCATCAAATCCAAGGCGGTGGGATGTGATAATATCACTCGTGGCATGATTATAACTATTCTGGATCAGCTCCTACCTGCAATCACCCATATCATAAATTTTTCCTTGTTCTCTGGAGTATTCCCATCCTTGTGGCGAAAAGCCTACGTTCGTCCACTACCCAAAGTTTCCAATCCCACTCTTCCAACCCACTTCCGCCCAATTTCAATCCTTCCTTTCCTGTCCAAAGTGCTTGAGGCCTGTGTCCACAAACAACTAACTAACTTCGTGCAGTGTAATTCACTGATAAGCCCTCTACAATCTGGGTTTAGGCTTGGGCACAGCACTGTTTCCGCCCTCCTTAAAGTGACTGGCGATATAAGGGCAGGACTTGATAACACCAAAGTCACTGTACTAGTGTTAGTCGATTTCTCGAACGCCTTCAATACCGTCAGTCATGACATCCTGTTGGCCATTCTATCCTATGTGATGGTCTCTCCCGAGGCACTGGAATGGTTCACCTCCTATCTTCAGGAACGTCAGCAGTCGGTTCACGTTGGGGATTCTTCTTCTTGCTGGTGTGATTTGGAAACTGGCGTTCCTCAAGGCGGCATTCTTTCTCCTCTTCTGTTTTCTATTTTTATTAACCTCATTACTTCCGAACTTCAATGTGCGTATCATCTGTATGCCGATGACCTGCAGTTGTACTGTCAGGGTAGGGTCAGTGAAATATCTGACGCTATCGGCAAATTAAATAGGGACCTGATGGCCATTAAAGCCTGGTCGGATAGATTTGGTGTTGCAGTTAACCCCAAAAAGTGTCAGGCGATCGTCATTGGGAGTCCTCGAAGCATCGCCAAAGTGGATGGTGCAACCTTGCCGCCAATTCTGTTCGACGGTGCGATTGTTCCTTTTAGCACTAATGTAAAGGACCTAGGCTTACACATTGACAGTACCCTGAACTGGCGTTCTCAAGTTGCTAGTGTCAGTCAGAAAGTTACGGGAACGCTGCGGGCTTTGTATCGTTTGAAAAACTTTTTGCCATCGAACACGAAGAAAATGCTTGTGCAGACCCTAATTTTTCCTATTATCGATTATGGTGACGTGTGCTACTATGACCTGACTGCAGATCTCCTCAACAAACTTGACCGTCTTCTTAATTACTGCATTCGATTTGTTTTCAATCTGCGCAAATATGACCATGTCTCTGCGCATCGGTCGCTTCTTAATTGGTTGCCCATACGCCAGCGTAGAGAGCAAAGGGCGCTTACCACCTTGCACTCGTTTCTTTTCTCTCCAAATTCTCCTAGTTATCTAGCCACTCACTTTTTATACATTTGCGCCAACCACAATAGAAATCTACGGTCATCGCATAACCGTCTTCTTTTATGTCCCACTCACCGTACTGACTTTCTTCACTGTTCTTTCTTCGTTCAGTCTATCTCTCTGTGGAATGCGCTCCCCCAAGAAATCAGGATGGTAACTAACCGATTAACCTTCAAAATTAAAGTTCGCGAACATATTTGTAAAAAGTTGGCAGTAGTATCCTCACAGCGTTAATTCTTTTTCCAATCATCTATTTGTACCTATGTTGTTGGCTATGTATATTTGTGTATTAAGTTTATTCATATGAGTATATATTTTATTTGTAGTTTACATATGTATTTATGTTCCTTTGCATTTAAATAAAGATGCCCTGTTTTTTTTTGTTTTTTTCCTTATGGCACCTACCACTATTTGTTTCTGCATCACCCTAAGGTTGACTGGTAGAAAATGCCTGAGGCATTAAGTCCGCCTCTGTACTTGTATGTGCGTGAAGTGTTAAATAAATAAATAAATAAATAAATTGATTGTTGTTGTGGTTGATTTTACAGAACTTCTCGTCAATAGGAAGATAGTTCATTGGTTTGTTGATTGTACATAAATATGAATGCTCATTATGCTGACATAGCTGAAGCTCCGTAAATGATACTGTTACATAAGCATCCTTTCTCAAATTTATTACTACGAACTCTGTTTTCGGCATGACATTAAGCATGTTGGTACCGATTTGATGAGGAACTGAGAGGATCTTATAAATCTTGTAACTGTCTCTACTAGACAATGGAAATGTTATTTCGAATATGACATAGTCTGTCATTACTCTTGCTTTTACTCTCAGCATGCTGTAGATTGACCTAAGGTCTGACTGTATATTGTCCACCGGTATGGCCACGTCTTTGGTCAGCTGCCCAGATATCAACTGTAGTTCATTTCTTAATTGATCAGGAGACAATAAATGAGTGTTGAATTTGCCATGATAAACGTCTGTTATTGTATCCAGTAGAGTATCCTGAATTCCTTTTAGATTGTGAAGTAAATTGACTGCTGTTAGTGCTGACAGAGTGAAATCCTGACTATCGCTTAACTTGTCCAGGTTTTCTTTAATTATATTGGTTGCTTAACCAATATAATTAAAGACCGCAGCGACTTGTGTCTGTTAAGGTGCTGCATGTTTGATCTAAATAGTCTAGCAGGAACTTTGTTGCTGTTGTCATGCCATCCCAGTATGGAGACATATTGTAGTATACAACGAGGGTCCATTTATCGCTTACAAGTTGCATGTTATTGATTGAGTCAAAATATAACGAAATGTTGTTAGGTAATGGTGATATTATTTCTGTTGTTTGCGACGTTGTTATCAATGACATAGCAAATATCAAGGACATTGCCACTGATGTAAGCAATGATTTAGGTTTGCTTGCTTTTATCTTTGCTTCTCTTACGCCATCTTTGTTCCGGTCTTGTCCTTTTTCCATCTCTTCCTGCTTGCTAGTTGGAATCGGTAGAAACGATACTTTCAAAATAGGTCGTTTTATGATCAAAGTTATGCTGCAAGCACTTGGGATTCAAAACACAGGAAGACACCCCTATATTCCTATCAGAACATCTGACTCCTAAAGGGTCCCGCCTACATTTCCTTGCTCGGGATTTAACTAAGTCTGGAGCCTACAAGTTCTGCTGGACCGCATATGGCAAAGTTTATCTCAGGAAGGACGAGTTGTCACCAACTTTGGCTATTAAAAGTGAAGAGCAGGTACATCAGCTTATGTTACAAATATGACTCTTAGACCATAATTATATGTTCCTCATATACCTAACTCTAAAAGTAATTATGCCATTGCTTTATATTGTTTTTTTGTTACCTACTCATTGTTTTTGTGTAACATCTTATATTTTGTTAATTAAGTTACATTTTTTCACACATACTAACACTTTTTCAGAACTTTTCAAACACACACCACATACACACATAGTTACGCAAATTCATAATATAAATCCACTATACATACTCACATACACAAAATCATGCATCAAAACTGTAATACAGCTGCGCTCTTTTTACCTCATCCGGCTACCTGCAGTCTATAAAATTTATGTAAATCTTGTTACTGCCGTCTATTCTACCAAATACATTATAAATGGGTGACAACCTACAAACCATAAATGATATTGATAATATTGAAATTGCGCGTACAATAGAATGTGATTGCTCTGAGATCTCTAAGCACATTTTAGTAAATAAAAATGACTTGACTATTGTCTCTCAAAACATAAGAAGCGTTTACTGTAATTTTGAGGATTTCTCACTATTTCTATCTACTTTAAAATTTGAAACTGATGTTATAATTTTAACCGAATGTAGGTTAAACGATAACAAACCAGTTCCAATACTGAATAACGACCACTGTTTTGCCTCTACTCGACATTTAAACCAAAATGATGGGGTCGTGGCCTATGTTAAAAACACATTAAAACCAAAAGTAAAGGAAATAAAATTGGCCCAAGCGTCCTGTCTCCAGATAGATATTCTGAATAACCATATTTTGTGTATTTATCGCTCTCCATCAAACAATAACACTGACAGTTTTATTGACTCGCTTAGCGCTCACCTTAATACAATAACGTCGCAAAAAAACTTAGTAATAGCGGGCGATATAAATATCAATATTAGACCTAAAGACACAGAAACATCACAGGAAAGTAAAAATAGATTGAACTATTTAAGTATGATGTCATTACATGGTATACTCCCTGGACATACATTACCCACCAGGGAAAGGAACTGTTTGGACCACTTTATGATAAAAATTAATAAAAAAAAGGTTTCGGTATTTATTGCTATCCTTCATACCACTATCACTGACCACTACACTACTTTTATGTCACTGCGTAAGCAAAAATATACCCAAGCAGCAAACAAAACCACTACTAGTATAAATTTTGAACAAGCTTTAAAACAAATACATGAACAAAATTTTGCAGAATTACTATTTTATGATGACCCTAATTTATTAACTGAGATACTCATTGATAAACTAACTGCATCAATTAATCTGAACACTACTACAGAAAAAATTCCAAACAGTAAACGCATTATTAAACCATGGATAACCCCAGGCATACTTCGTTGCATTAAAAATCGTTATAAACTGCAAAAGACTTATAAGAGTGACCCAAACAACGAAATCAATAAAATAACATACAATCGATATAGAAATTACTGCAACCAGCTCATAAAAAAATTGAAAAGAAAATATGATAGGGAATTACTTGCTAAATCAATATCAAACAATAAATTGCTTTGGAAAAATATTAAAACTATAACCTACACTAACAAATCTAAAAGTCAAAACATTGAACTAGTAAATATTAAATCAACCCCTAGTGAATCAGTAAACTTTATCAATGATTATTTTGTAAATATTGGCAAACAGCTGGCCCAACAAATTCAGCCTAGCGTTCATCATGACCCTAATTATGTGCATAATCAACTGTCAACACAAGTTAATTCCTTCATACTCTTGGACACCGACCTCAATGAAGTGGACACAATTTTGATGAGCCTAAAATCAGATAGTGCCGCTGGCTGGGATAATATCTCCACAAGGTTTTTGAAGTATGTACGTAGGGAAGTTGTCCCAATTATAGCCCATCTTGCAAATCTCTGTTTCAGAGACGGTATCTTTCCGGCCCCACTTAAGCAATCCATTATTACTCCAGTTCACAAGGGTGGGGACAGAGACGATGTCAACAATTACAGGCCGATATCTGTCCTTCCAGCTATATCGAAAATCTTGGAGAAATTAATTAATATTAGACTTCTCAAATATTTAAATAAATTTAAAATACTATCCCCAACACAATTTGGATTTAGGCAAAATATATCCACCGAGGATGCAGTCACCGCTCTAAGCTCGCTTGTAGCTAATCAACTTGATGATGGTAATAAATGTTTAACTATCTTCCTGGATCTTAAAAAGGCATTTGACACTGTCTCTGTACCACTCCTTGTGAACAAACTGGAAAAAATTGGTATAAGAGGAACTCCACTCAATCTTTTTAAAGATTATCTCTCTGACAGGAAGCAAAGGGTAAAGTTGGGGCAATACGTCAGTGATGATGCAGAAGTATTATACGGCGTGCCTCAGGGTAGTGTTTTGGGTCCCACACTTTTCTTAACATACATTAATGACCTCTGTAATATGAAAATTAAAAACGCCAAAGTCTTTTCTTATGCCGACGACACGGCTGTTGTTTTCTATGGAAGCTCCTGGGATGACGTAGAGCAAAGTGCTTCTTGTGGCATGGCCCAAATTGCTAAATGGCTAAATTATAATCTACTGACATTGAATACCTCAAAAACTAATTATATATGCTTTAGTATCTGTAATCGTACACAACCAAATAAAGACTTCACAATCAAAGTTCACGTATGTGGTGACATTAAAAACAAAGTCTGTATGTGCCCTACCATTAATAAAGTCACACACACCAAATATTTAGGTGTCATGATTGACCAGAGACTATCCTGGTACCCTCACCTTGAGCAGGTCTCTAACAGGGTGCGGAAATTAAGCTGGATTTTCAAAGCCTTGAGACATATTGTTCCAAAAAGTGCCACCAATACCGGAGACTCATTCAGAAACCTATTAAAAGACATATATATCGCTTTGGTGCAGTCTGTTTTAGTTTACTGCATCCCTATTTGGGGAGGTGCAGCTAAATACAAGTTTATTGGATTAGAACGAGTGCAACGAGCCCTCATAAAAATAATGTTATTAAAAAGAATTAGATATCCTACCGAGACACTTTATCAGATAAGTGATTTGCTTTCGGTGAGAAAACTGTATATAATACACACGGTTTTGAAAAAACACAAAGAGCTGCCTTATGATACTGCTTTGTTATCGAAAAGAAGGAAAGATATTATAGCACCGATTCCACAAACAAAAACCAAGTTCGCTAGTAGGCAATACGGGAAACGATCATCCCAACTTTACAATAAAGTAAATAAAGAGATATATATATACACCAAACAATATTATGAATGTAAAAGACTTATAATTAAATGGATAAAACCACTCGAATACGAGGACACGGAAGCCCTCTTGCAGCACACATCATAACTCACTCATTCACGCTTATACTTACTCACATATTCAACATCCACACACCACACATACACAAACAGCCCACACACATATATACACCCCATTTACACACATATCACACATACACAACTCACATTATAACATACACAAAATTCACACTTATTTGATAGTTAACTGAGCTGATATATAATAACAGTCATCTTTATTTCTCTTTTGTAATATAATTTAGTCTATTTTCTCAAAATTGTATAAATAGTGAATACTGGCACAATATTTTTCTATGTTAATGTGGATACGGAAGAGTGGAGTGTCCTAATACAGGCATCTATACCTATGCTTAAAAGGACACTTCTAGCACTAGTTATGTAGTAGAAAAATTGTTAAAGTGAAATAAAACTATTTGTATTGTATTTGTATTGTATTTGTATTGTATTTGTATTGTATGACACCATTTTTTGTTTTTAAAGATACTACACGAACGAGACCGTCCTGTCCAGAGTGGACTTCTATTACTCTGCCCATCATCCACTTCCCTGGAGATTGTCATCCTGTATAGTTACTAGTTGCCCTATTTCAATATTGTTTTGATTTTTCATCCATTTAGGGCGCACCGACTGTTCTGCTAAATATTCTGCTTTCCATTTTTTCCAGATGTCATGTGCAATTTTTGCTGATAGAGTCCACCTAGTGCGTGCGTCTTGCTCTGTTTCGATGACTGATATTCCTGCCCTTCCAGTTAGGAAATGAGCTGGAGTTAGTACATCCAAATCATCTATGTCTTCGGATAACGCACACAGCGGTCTAGAGTTTAGACATGACTCCAGTTTTGCTAAGATAGTTGAATATTCCTCAAAAGTTAGCTTCTGCTCGCCAACCACTCTTTTGAGGTGATGTTTCAGACTTCTAACGGCTCTTTCCCATAATCCACCGGCACTTGGCCAGGATGGTGCATTAAAATGCCATTGTATTTGTAACTCCGTTATTTCTGTTGATAAATTGTTGTTGACCATGCTTTGTAAATCGTGAAACTGCTCTTGTAAAACTCTGTTCGCTCCAACAAAGTTAGTTCCATTGTCACTGTATATGTGACAGGGAGCCCCTTTTCTGGCTGCCATTTGGTGTAGTGCTGCTAAAAACGCAGAGCTGCTTAAGTCGGACACTAGTTCCAGATGAACAGCTCTGGTCACCATACACACAAATATTGCTATGTAGCCTTTTGTTGTTTTTATCCCGCGTCCTTTATTGCTTTTTACCTCAACATAGCCGGTATAATCTACCCCGGTATGATTTATTTATTTATTTATTTATTTAACCAGAACGACAAAATGCCAATTACACTGATCATACACATTACAAATTAAAACCAAAATACAAATTGTATGAAACACATGAAGAATAAAATAAAAAATATTACAATTGCACAAAATTATGCATACTTAATTCAGTGCCTTTCACTCAGTCTTCTCGCAAATCGTCAGACATTCAGACAATATCTTTTTCCATTCATCAGCGAACAGGACTGGACTCTAGGAGAGCATTGAGTGCATTTAGCATTCGCGGAATGGGTGACATACTTCGTGCATCCGTGCGGCAACGTGGCACCATAAATAATTTATGCCGTCTCGCTCGGCAATAGTTGTCAGGAACAAAAATGTTACACAGCGCCGCATGTAGACAAGGAGAGTCGATGCTACCGTTTATTATTTTGCAAGCAGTTACAAGCTGGCCAAAAGCTCGTCTCACCTGAAGTGAGGTAAAGCCCAAGCAACCCAGCAGAAATTTGGTTGGATACATATATGGGTAGTACCCAAACCTACGTTTGTAGAAATACCTTAAAAATGCTTTATGAACTTTTTCCACCATAAGGGTATAAGATTTCTCGTAAGGGTTCCTGGAGTTGCCCAAGCGTGTAAATAGCCGTGGGACTCTGCGAATGTAGGACGGTGTTACTGCCAAACACTTGGATTGAATGCTGGCCCAAAATTGCCTATATTTGTCTGTATAACTTCAAGTTAGGAGTGGTTGGCAGTAGACGGCGCATGTGGCCTTACTCTAAGCTATCAAGAACAAGCGTTACCTGACTTTCCTTTGGCTGCCACGCTGGACTCCGACGAGTGGCCACTCGTTTCTTCACACCAACACTCTTGATTATTCTTGTTCACTAGTTACACGGACGCGGTAAATATGGGTTATTTATTATTCCCGGAGAATCCCCAACGTTTACGGGATATTACTCGGGATTTTAGTGTATTTGCGGGGACGATGTTAATAAGACATTAATTTAGTCTGCGGTGAGATGCGCTCTGCCTCGCGGCGATAGGCACACTGACGTGACGTCGATTGCTGCATTTTAAATTGTCTATAGCTCCCGTAAAGCCGGCTACTCACTTGCCTTACAAGCCAAAGCGAGCCACACACGCCGTGATACCACCCCCATCCAACTTGCAGAGTGGCGGCAACTCGCCACACCATGCTCCCCGCCTTGAAAGGTCCAGGAGCTTTCAAAAGCTGCTAATCTATGCGGTGCGAGTGAGGTTCAAGAAGCGGTGATGATATGTAAGCATTTACTTGTTGAAGAGCTTTGAGGGAAATCCAAGCAGCAGTCCGAAACACCATCGCATTGATATAATGCTCGGGAAAAATAAATAACAGTGTCCTGAGAATGAATTGCGGTTCGACTTGACTATGGTAAGTCGAATAAACTAAATTACAACTATGTAATGGCAAAGTATACAACTTAGTGACAGGACGTTTATACGTGCCTGACGCG
The DNA here is from genome assembly GCA_951329385.1 of Polia nebulosa. Classification (NCBI taxonomy): domain Eukaryota; kingdom Metazoa; phylum Arthropoda; class Insecta; order Lepidoptera; family Noctuidae; genus Polia; species Polia nebulosa. Next base: position 37,638,826 of record OX589590.1, on the reverse strand, counting down.
GTTTGAATATTTTTAACAGAACTATGACTACGTAGTCTGTTTGTAAATTTAAGAATGTACATAAATACACGTAACAGTTTGTTCCATGAGCAAACACGGTCAGCTATAGTATCTAAAATACGCGGTTCAGTATTCGAAGTTTCTACAAGAAAAACCTTTGATTTAAACTCCGGCAATGTTTCACATTGAGCAGGAGAGAACTTTAAAGGCCACTCGCTCATGGGCTGATGGAGCCATGTGGGGCCGTTCCACCACAACGAGTGTCTTATTAAATCCGACGGCAGCATGCCGCGAGACAGACAATCGCTAGGATTCTCTTTCCCGGACACGTGACGGAAACAAGCGGCAGGTAAGTTTTCCTGTATTTGAGCAATGCGGTTGCTGACAAAAATAGACCATCTATGGGGAGATGAGTGGATCCACGAGAGAGCTATGGTGGAGTCCGAGAAAGCGTGGACACCTGCAATAGGTACACGAGCGGAAAGTTTTTCCTTGACTACGCGAACAAGTTTAGACAGAAGTAAAGCGGCGACAAGTTCTAATCGAGCTAGCGTTGTTATTTTTGCGGGGGAGACTTTGGACTTTGCACATAAGAGTCGGACAGTGATATCACCTGTAGGGTTGGTAATGTGTAAATAAATACAACAGCCATAACCAGTAAAGCTGGCGTCGCAAAAGGCTACGATGTTCACTACAGCTTCTCTAAAGACGCCAATGTGGCGAGGAACCTTTAGAGAAGAGAGTGAAGGAAAATCGCGCGTAAAAGCGGCAAACCGATTTGTGATGGATTCCGGAGGAACCTCATCCCATCCTACTTTAGCTAACAAAAGTTCCTTAATTAATACCTTCGCGTACAGCACAACGGGTCCTACAAAGCCAAGTACGTCGAACAAGCGGGCAACTAGCGATAGAATCGCGCGCTTCGTGCATTTATCATCCACGGCGATTGTTGTCAAAGAAAAATAATCATCAGCGGGTTCCCAGGTTAATCCAAGGATTTTAAAATTATGGACATCATTATCCATGCCAGAAAAATTAACTGGTAAGCGGTGAGACTCTGGGAGAATCTCTAATAAAGCGGGTGAATTGGTAGCCCATTTGACTAAGTCAAAGGAACCTACCTTCATTAAATCAATTAAATCGCGGGATAGACGCATAGCTGTCTGTTCGTCCGAAACAGAGTAGACGTAGTCGTCCATGTAAAACTGAGTTTCTACCAATTTAGAAGCCTCAGGAAAGCGGTCGCTTTGCTCACACGCCAAGTTACGCAGTGTGCGCATCGCTAAATAAGGACTAGGTTTTAGTCCGAAGGGAACGCGGTTAAAATGAAAGGTGCGAATAGGCTCACCTTTGCTAAAACGATACAAGATTCGTAAATATTTGCGGTGGTGCTCTTTTACACCGATACGTAAGAACATTTGTTTTATATCCGCTGTCATCGCGACAGGGAATGTACGAAAATCAAGTAATAACAAAAACAAGTCTGCTTGCAAATTAGGTCCGACATGCAAAATGTCATTGAGCGACAACCTCGAGTGAGTCATATAATCCGCGATAGTTTTATTATTATTCTCGCGTAGGGTCATTAACGTAAACTTACGCTCGAGCGCAAGTAAGCGCCGAGGGGCGTAACCGTGCGAGCTACCTAGCCCGCCGGGTGAGCGCGCAAAAGGTAGATCGACAAAGTATCTGCCGTCTTCAAATAAGACTGAATAATTAAAATTATTTTCACACTCTAATTCGTGCGGACTAATAAAACGTTGAGATGGAATTTCCTCTAGCTCAAAAAACCCATGTAAATTTGACTCGACTTCAATGTCGGCCTGCGCGGTAAACGAAGATGAAATGTGTGTCACATCACTACTACAACAATCAATATCACCCATAAGTACATAACCGAAGCTAGTCAGTATAGCAGGGGGCGCGCGGGTACCTGAGTCGACCCTGTCTCCCCGGTAAATAAAGGGGAACAATTGTGCTCCAAGCACAAGATCTATTCCGCTCGGAACATTCCAGAGCGGGTCAGCAAGCGGTAAGCTATTTAATTATGACATGTTATCATTGTTATGTAATCTAATTAATTTCGCGGGAAGTCTATCTGTAATGCAATCAACAACTAACGCTTGTATCGAAAACTTCGTATGAGGATCAAACCGAGATTCTATGTTGAGATGAATTAAACCGTGTATTGGTTTCGATGACATTCCAACACCTTGTAAAAATGAATTGCGTAATTTAATTATGGGTAAATTCAAACGTTTACAACAGTCCACAGTAATTAAATTATTTTGCGATCCGTTATCTAGTAGGCACCGAACCACCTCCTTATCTCTGATGTCGCTATAGTATGCAAATAACTGCGCGGTCGCTAGCAAAATGGTTGACCCAGTTTTAACAGCTGTAGTGAGCGAAACAGATGTATCCTTAGTAGGCACTTGCGGCTCGGGCGACAATGACTCATCCTTTTCTCGGAAATGTAAGAGAGAATGGTGGGTCTTTTTACAAATTTTACAAACGTTACGTGACTTACATTTAACCAAAGAATGGGTTAGACTTAAACAGTTTATACAGCCACGTTTAGCTTTAATAAATTCAAAACGTGCAAGCGGTGTTCTAATATTTTTAAACTGCGGGCAATAGAACAACTGATGTCGTACGTCATCCTTATCGCATAGCATACATTTGCTATTTGAAACCGGTTCATTACGCGACACGAATGACTTAGCGGTGTTATTTTTTGTTTGATGATTAACGAACTAGACTTAGCGCGCGGTTCCGTCTGTAAATTATTACCGTATGAGCGTTGTAACCTTAACATATTCTTGCATGAATGTTATAAACTCCGCATAGGAAGGTAATTTTTTTTCACTCACACGTGATTCAAACTGTAAGACAGTTTGCGCGTCAACCTTTCTTAAACCACAGTATAATAAAACAAAATCCAGTAAGTCTGGAATGTCTAACTGCTTCAAGGCTGCGACGGACGCTGAATATCGTTCCACAAAAGTATTGAGGCTCGCGGCATTTCCGGCGCATTGTTTAATGTCCAGTATATTATTGAGATAATGAATCCCTAAACTACGCTTATCTTGATACCTTTTAACGAGACTGTTCCACATAACGTTGTATGTATCACCTGTAGGAACAATGCCTGCGGTTAGTTTTAAGGCATCATGAGTCAATTTACTGATCAAGTACTGGACACGCTGCGAGTCAACCAGATCGGTATTTAAATGAACATTGCTGCGAAACATTTCATAAAATATGGGCCAATTTTCCGCTTTACCATCAAACGATGGCAAATCTATGGGCGGTAATTTTATCCGAGTACCCACTTTGCGTTCCGATGTTTCGTTTTTCGAAAGTATGAGATTACGTTTATATTTAATATTAGAATATAAGTCTTCAATAGAATATAGACTCGAATAGTCTGGTGCGGTTTGGTCAATTTCGAATTGCAATTCATTCATTTGTTCTACTATTTCCTCAAATTTGTTATATTGCTCAGTAATTGTTTCTGACTGCGCTAAGAATGTCTCATTTGAACGTGAATCAAAGTTCGAGATGTTTCTGGAATCATTATATATGCGATTAACTCGCTCGAAAATCATTTGTTTTTTAGCGGTAAGCTGAGCCAATTTAGCTTCTTGCTTGCGGGACGCCATTTTGGGGCACTAATAAAGTTATGTGCCTACCTACTGTAATGACTTGTACTTAATTTGTACTGAATTTTACTGATGCCTATCCAGGCTCGAAAGGACCATCTAGTGGTGATGCCCAGGCGTATAAATAGCCGTGGGACTCTGCGAATGTAGGACGGTGTTACTGCCAAACACTTGGATTGAATGCTGGCCCAAAATTGCCTATATTTGTCTGTATAACTTCAAGTTAGGAGTGGTTGGCAGTAGACGGCGCATGTGGCCTTACTCTAAGCTGTCAAGAACAAGCGTTACCTGACTTTCCTTTGGCTGCCACGCTGGACTCCGACGAGTGGCCACTCGTTTCTTCACACCAACACTCTTGGATATTCTTGTTCACTAGTTACACGGACGCGGTAAATATGGGTTATTTATTATTCCCGGAGAATCCCCAACGTTTACGGGATATTACTCGGGATTTTAGTGTATTTGCGGGGACGATGTTAATAAGACATTAATTTAGTATGCGGTGAGATGCGCTCTGCCTCGCGGCGATAGGCACACTGACGTGACGTCGATTGCTGCATTTTAAATTGTCTATAGCTCCCGTAAAGCCGGCTACTCACTTGCCTTACAAGCCAAAGCGAGCCACACACGCCGTGATACCACCCCCATCCAACTTGCAGAGTGGCGGCAACTCGCCACACCAGTTCCAAACACAAGAGCTAGAATCAAGTTTACTTCTAACAAGTGTGTTATAAAGAAGTCGGATCACTTAATGGTTTGTAAACTCACGACAATTTCTCAGGACAAACCCTAACCTCCGAAACGACTCTTTGGCTAGAGCAATAATGTGGTCATGAAAGGTAAACTTAGTATCAAAAATAACACCAAGATCTTTGACCGTCATGACTCTTGCTATTTCTTCGTTATTTAAACTGTAATGGTATTGAATTGGATTTCGTGAACGACTAAAACTCATAACGCAACATTTAGATGGATTGAAATGCATTTTGTTAATCATTGACCACTCACTTATAGCGTCAATGTCTTTTTGAAGGGCTACAAAATCAGCTGGAGTTTGAACCTCAGAATATAGCTTTAAATCGTCAGCGTATAATAAACATTTGGAGTGATTCAAAACTTGTGGAATGTCGTTTATCATTATTAGAAACAGTAAAGGTCCTAATATTGAACCCTGGCTGACTCCTGAACGTGTGTCATACGGCTGAGAATTGTACAGGCCCAGTCGCACATACTGTTTACGATCTCGAAGATAGTCAGCGATCAATAAAAGAAGTTTGGGAGCAAAACCTATGGCACTTAATTTATCTAATAGAATGTCATTATTAATTCTGTCAAAGGCTTTTTGAAAGTCAAAATATAAGACATCCACCTGCTGGCCTTGGTCCATACTGGTTGTGATGTAGTCAGCTAGAGTTACGAGATTAGTGTTAACTGATCTTTTGAAGCGAAAACCGTGTTGTTCATTACACAAGTATCTATTGACTTGTCTGTGAATTTCTTTGTGTAAAATATGTTCAAACACTTTTGCAGGTGAACAGAGGATCGCAATAGGTCTAAAGTCTTCGACGGACGCCTTAGCCCCTTTTTTAGGTATTGGTCTTACTCTCGATACTTTCCACTGGGTAGGATATTTACCTGTATTCAGAGCTAAATTATAAATGCAGCATAAAGGTCCTATAAAGTATTTCTTTAAAAGTTTTAGCATAGAAGACGGAATATTATCTGGTCCTGTTGAACTACTGAGCCTTAGCTTATTGATGCTACGTTCCACATCTTCAGGGGAAATTTTAACTATGTTGATGTAATTGCTGCTGGAAGTTGTATCACAAGCACTTGTTTTATTTGCGTTTAACTCAGGAAAATCGTGAAGAAAGACGCTGGAAAAGTATTCTGCAAACGCATTGGCAGCATCAACACCAGATAATGTTTGACCTAGGTGGATGATAGAAGACTGGAAGCCACCCTTACATCGCAAACTGGTAATGTGCTGCCAAAATTGTTTTGGGTTTATTTTAATGTTGTTTTCGATGCGATGTAAATGGGACTTGTGGGCAATTGAAATGTGCTGTTTAAGGGTTCGTCTAAATGCAGAGTAAACATTGTAATCGGTAGGACAATTAGATTGTTTCCAAGCCTCATGTAGTTTAGATTTATAGAGTAAGCCTTTAATTATGTCACGAGTGAACCAGACCGGAAAAGACTTCTTGCTGATTTTACTTCTCTGCTTTTTGGGCATACATTGGTCAAATATTTTATAGACTACTTTATAAAAACAATTCATACCGGTGACTATATCAGACGCCTGAGCTACAGATGTCCATTGTTCCTCAGATAATAAGGTATCAAGAAGCTCATAATCACACTTCTTAAAGTTCCAATCTGTAGACCCTTCATTGTTACTGGGTTGCATTGAGTTTTTATGAGAAGCTGTGTCAATATATATATTAATTGCCAGTGGGGGATGATAAAGATCAGGTGATACCGTACCTGCAGACGCAGTAACATAAACAGTAGTACTCTCCTGGACTAAGACAACATCTAACATACCACCATGCGAATTCTTTACTACATTCTTCTCAGTCAAACCACAAAATGAAAGAAAATAACAGTAGTAGTTGTTCACATTTACAGAAGCACTATTTAAATTTAAGTCACCTAATATAATTACATTACCCTTAATACTATTAATAAAACTCTCAACTTTACAGAACCAAGTCATATAAACATCATCAGTAGCACTAGGCTTGATATAAACGACACAAACGTATACTGGGCGACCGAACGAGTATGAACATACCCATAAGTCTTCACCATGTTGAGTCTCAAGATCTGGCCGTCGAGACATAAGGATACCTGCTCGAGCCAAAAGCATAACACCACCACAAGGTGTACCTCGATCACGCCGAATTACACTGTAGTCATTGCAAGCAATTTCTGAATCTTCAATTGAATCGTCTAGAAACGATTCAGAGATTGCGACAAAATCTTCTTCAAGTTCCATTAAGCTCAATCTCCAGGCGGAAAGTTTAGTTTTTAAGCCACGAACGTTTTGATAAAGGATGGAAAGCGTGTTCATTTTAGTGGATTTATCTACATCTGTTTTAGGTACGAAAAAATTGTTGTGTTTGCGAGTGAGAAGTAGCTGGTGATCTGAAAGTTACGCCATTTCGTTTACGGTATGGTATCCAGAGTTGGATCTTGGCATTAATAGGCCATACATCTATAGAGAAACATGTATCAAAGTAATCTATAGGAATGCCAATCTTATACGACCTATAGTGTCCCTTGGGTCTAAGTTCATCAACAGTGCAGGACCCTGAAGGACAAAGATGGTCCAGGTAGGCCAGAATATCATCAGCGGTTGATTCCATGTTCCAGAGGTGGAGATACTTTCGTACTTCAGCTGCTTTTAATGAGGTGATGTTAGGGCCTGCAGTGCCGGATACCCATCTGTGGTTATAGGGTTTCTTATGGCGTATTTCAGAGTTCGTGTTCGGTATGAAAACAGATTCCCGTTGGAGAACTTGTACAGTATTACGAATGCTACAAATTTCTGGTTGCGGTTGAACTGACGGTGGAGCTGGTGGTGGAACAGATGGTAGAGCTGGCGGTGTCTGGTTCAAGGGAGTTTGTAGTGACAGTGTTAGCGGCTGCGTATGTTGTGGTTGGTGATTGTGTTCAGTAACGCTAACGAGAGTGGACACTGGGTCTTTTGAACTTTCAAATGGTCGGGTTGACTTTGGTTTCCTGTTCTTTTCGCGTGAGGTAGTCTTAGCTGCAGTCGTAATAGCCGTTACTGGACTCTCTGTTGGGCATGTCTGTGGCAAATCTATTATACATACATCGACCTGCTTGTCTTCATATTTCTTCAGCTTCTCGTCCAAAGTAGTTATTTGATTGGAGAATAGTTCCAGTTTATCATGGTAACAGGAAATAGATGACATAGCCTGACACAATTGTTCACTCAAGCTAAGTACTTCTTGACGAAGGTAACGTATTTCGGAAGTCAGTTCATCAGTTGGAAGTTTCTGGTCTTCATTAAGAGCAGCAGCCGAGGATTGCTTTTTCCTCAGGGTAACGTTCGGATCCCGTCTTTCGTTTTGAGAGCAGGCGAGTGAGATATCATTATTTACTTCCACTTTACATGCACATTCCATACATATCCAAGATGTTATATTTTTGTAAGCAGTATGACCCTTTTGGATGCAAGATAGGTGCAAACTGTTATGGCAAGCATTTATATTGCAAAGTAAATGCAGATCATTGCTGTCTATAATATCGCTACATGCGTTGCAAATCATACTGTTCAAATTGGTGACAGCTGATGACAATACCGGCAACTCCATCCTATGCGGTACATATGGGTTGCGAGTTTTCTTAGAAGATCCTACGGGTGTTAATGTATTATCACCTCCCTTTTTAGTTGCGCAACGACATTCTGGGCATATCCATGACGTAGCATTGATGTGTGCTAGGTTATTTATATGATAGAAGGGGGGAGCGGGTGTGCTTCGGGATTCTGGCAGATCTCCCATCAATTGATGCTGCATTCTTGGTGAATGTTTTCTGCAAATAACGCAGTTTCTAACTTCTTTCATGACTGCTCTTCTTGCTTGACCTCCGATTATCCAATACTTCTGGCGGATGTTTGCTAGTGTTAAACGAGGCCCACCATGGTAAGTTAGAAGATGAGCTTGGTTAATAATAAGTGTTGTTAATCTGCTATTGTTTGGTAGTATTGCTGGATGGTTCATCTCCATCCCAATATCTGCCTTTCTTAGGCGACCACCTACTCGAAGGATACCTTCTCGATCGATGAACGGATCTAGTTTCAATAGATCACTCTTTTTGTTTAGCTTACCATGCTTTTTTAAGTATTCTATATCTTCTAAAAATACTGTTCTTTGTACATGCTTAACAATTAATAACTTGGCGTTTCGCATTTCAAGTAATGTGAGATACGACGGCAATGAACTATGTTTAATTGTTGTGGCGTTATGATGTAATGGCATTGTTTTTGTAGCGCGTAATAACCACGCAAGTATTTTGACAATTTTACTGAAGGAGCTGTATTTATCCAACAGTTGCCCAATAATGCTATTTGAATCTGTCGTTAGATGCTGCTTTGTTAAAGTATTTGTTTTGTGACCTTGACTATATTTCGTTTTAAGTTCTTGGTCTGTTGTAAAAGAGATTGGTTTTGAAGATGCCTTTGCATCGAATGTTTTCAAGGTGCTAGGTCCCTGCCACCACAGACTATGATTTTTTAGCTGAGATGGTAAAATTCCTCTGCTTGCTGCGTCCGCTGGATTTTCTTCTGATTTAACATATCGCCAGCAATCTGGTTTTATGACTTCAGTAAGCTAGCTTCTCGTTCTGTTTGCTACGAACGGCTTCCAGCGTCCGGGATCGCCCTGTAACCAGCCCAAGACAACCATCGAGTCTGTCCACCCAAATAACTGCATATTAAGGTCTCCTAAACAGCTGATAACTTTGTTCATCAATCTTCCTAGTAAATGCGCTCCTGACAATTCCAGTTTCGGCAATGACACGCTTTTCGAAACCGGAACTAATCGTGATTTAGCCACAACCAATACTACTGAAGATTTGTTACGTTTTTTGATACGCGCATAAATAACTGCAGCATAAGCTTTAGTCGACGCATCGCAGTAGCCGTGCAGTTCGATGATGTCATGAGGTTGATATTCGATCCATCGTGGTATTTTGTAGTTATTAATGTTTACTATGTCTGTTTGTAACGTATTCCATTCGTTTTTAATGTTTTCAGGGACTTCTTCATCCCAGTCCAGGTTGTTTTCCCATAGTCTCTGGAATAGTGTTTTTAATTTTGTTGTTACTGGTGATATCCATCCTAACGGGTCAAATAGTTTGGATATCTCAGCCAAAAGCATTCGCTTTGTTAATTTTGTGTAATTTTTTGCTAAATTGTATTTAAAAGTAAATTCATCATCGGTTGCATTCCATCGTATTCCCAATGTTTTTGCTGTGTTATCTGTTTTGATATTAAATATAATTTCTCCTTCGCTCTGATTGTTATCAATGTTTGCCAGGAGTTCCGAACTGTTTGCTGACCATTTTCGTAATCGAAAACCTCCCGACTTTAGTAGCTTGTTGAGATCTGTTATAAGTAGTTTCCCATCCTGTATTGAATGACTACCGTGGATCAGATCGTCCATGTAGAATGATTCTGTTAAGACCTTGGATGCTTCCGGATATGTCTGCTCTTCATCCTTTGCTAATTGTCGCAAGGTCATCATTGCTAAAAAGGGTGCTGACTTAGTGCCGTAAGTCACCGTTGCTAGTTGATATGTTTTGATTGTTTGGTATGGCGAATCTCTCCATACTATTTGCTGATATCGACGATCTGCTTCATTCACCATTGTTTGCCGATACATCTTTTCGATATCGGCGGTAAATGCGTATCGATATTGACGCCACTTGATGATTAGTTTTTGAAGGTCCTGTTGCATATTCGGACCCTTCAACATCAGATCATTGACACTGTACCCGCTAGACGTCCTGGCAGACGCGTTGAATACGACACGAAGTTTCGTTGTTGTCGACTCAGCTCTTTGTACAGCGTGGTGTGGCAGGTAACACGATATTGCCTGATTGTTATTGTTGTGTTCATTCGGAAACATGTGTCCTAATGCTTGGTATTCCTTTATAAAGGATTTATATTGTTCTGCTAAGTTTGGCTGCTTTTGGAATTTTCGTTCCAGATTTAGGAACTGTGCTATGGCCATTTCTTTGGAGAACCCTAACTTTTCCTCGGCGTCTGATTTTAAAGGTAGTTTGACTTCATAACGCCCATCTTCAAGTCGTTTTGTTGTTGCTAAATAATAGTCTATGCATTCTTGATCCTCTGACGACATTTGCGATTCTTCACTGATGTCTTCGATCTCCCAAAATCGCTGAATGTCTTGGTTGTTGCTCAAGACAACATTGCACTGATATGACGTTGTTTCTTCACCACCTCCGTATATAATCCATCCCAGTTGTGTTTGTTGTAATATAGGTTGGGATGGGTTTTCTCCTCTAATTGATCCCGTCAGCAATATTACGCCATGGACGTTGGCATTAAGTAACAAGTCCACTGGCCTGCTTGAGTTGAATTCGGGATCTGCTAATTTTAAGTTTTCTATATGACACCAATTAGGCCGATCAAATGTTTTGATAGGTAAGTTATCAAGTAACTTGTCCATAATTAGCACATCTGTACTAAATGAAAAGTTGTTATATATTGATGAGCAGTGAATAGTTAGTTTACCTTTACATTTGTTGTTTTGTTCTCCTATACCCATTACGATCCCTTTGCATCGCGATTTTTGTAATCCTAGCCTTTTCACTGCATCTTCTTTGATTAGGGACACTTGTGAACCCGGATCTATCAGGGCTCTTAAGACTTGCTGAGACCCATCAATGGCTTCAACCTTGATTAAAGTAGCGGCTAACATCACCTCCTTAGTGCTTGATTTATTCCCAGTGACATGTGATGAAACAGACACTATTGGGTCCTCATTATTTAGCTGACTGTTGGCAACGGCTGCGCTGTTGGATGATGCTGACCTAGATTTTGTGCAAGCATCATGCATAATTGAATTATGCGTTCCCTTGCAATGGCGACACCGTTTTGTAGAAATGCACTGTCGACCATTATGATCGAATAAGCAATTAATGCATGTTTTCAATTTCGCAATTGTTTTTAGCTTGTTTTCATTGCTCGAGTCTAAAAACCTTTTGCAATTATATAGGCCGTGCTGTTGACCGCACAGCGGACACTTATGCTGTGCCGACACGTGTAATGCTTTGGAGAATGATTTATGGCTGTTGCTATGAGGATTTTTTCCATTCGATGTTCTTGTGTCTAGATTTGCCTTTTGTGCATGACTCTCATGTTTTCTACGCGAGGATTCTAGACTTGTAAACTTGCTCTCTAAGAAGTCGAGAAACTCTTGTAGTACCGGCAGCTCTCTTGCATTTTTCAGTGAATCGACGTAATCCCCAAAAGTTTCCTGATCCAATTTTTGTGACAATAAGTTCACAAGGAGTGGATCCCATGTGTTGATGTCGACACCCAGATTTTTTATCCCGTGTATGCTTTCAAGGGTGACGTCATGCAATTTTTTAATTTGACTCAAAGATTACTGTTGCATGTTGGGTAAACCGAGTAGGGTGTTAATGATAAAGTTAAAAATAAGCTTTTTGTTATTATAGCGGTGGTTTAAAAGCTCCCAACATGTGTTGTAGTTGTCACTGCTTATTGGAAGATGCTGTATAATCTTCTCTGCTTCACCACGCAGCTTTCCTTTCAAAAACTGCATCTTCTGTGCGTTCGATAATGACCGATTGTTTCATTAAACAAATCTTTGAATGAGTACCATTGATATTTTCCTGTAAATGTAGGAATATCCATTTGTGGAGTACTATGTTCTCTGTGTGAAACTGACCAGAGTTTTTTGTTGATGGATTTTTTGAGATTGATGAATGTTTTCTCATTTTCATTGTAGATGATGTCGTACTCTTCGTCTACGCCACCCATTTCTCCGTCCATTTCCCAGTGCAGCTCATCAACCTGCTTCCATTTTGATTGTAAGGTTTTGAGGGCGTCCTCTAGCTCCCACTTTTCATTGAGGTCTTCTAGGTTGATGTTACTCACGGTCCTCCTAAAGGCTTTGATATTAGCCGCTTGCTTGCGAACCATGTCATCGAGTTTACTAGTCGAGCCCTTTGAAATCATTGCTTGGCTAGTGCTCGGACCCCTCTGCTGCTCCTGCACTGCTTCTGCTTGTTCTTTTTGACGATCTTCCTGTTTGGGTTGAGATCGTTTGTTCGGTGATGGAGGAATAACTCTCACTGCTAATCCCAAGCTTTGCTCGGCGATTAATGTTTTAATGCTAGCGTATAGCTGACTTGTTTGCTCATGCTCAGAATTTTGAAAATATTTATGTTCCCTGACCCCACTCGCACAGATACGCAAATGATTGTCCTGGTAGTCTGACCAGTAACTCTCAATTAACTCCGAACGACGTCTGAAATAGTCATCTGTCTTTCTTTCGGCGCCGTCCTTTTTGATGTTGATTTTCATTTTCTTCATCGCTTCACTAATCTCCACTTGTGAACCGTAAAGATCCTCCATTGTGTTAGTGAAAGGACTGCTTTGCTTCTGTTATGTTAATTAAAAAAGGAAAGATCTTACTTGAATTCTCCTTTCTTACGGCTACTTGATAGATGTTGACGATTGCAGAAACAGCTCTGCTGCTGAAACTGTTCCCTTGCTGCTGGCGACGTACTGCTGCTGACGTCTTGCTAATGTTTGCTTCGTTGCTCCGGTGCGGACTGCTTATCCATAATGTTAATAGTCCAACGAACGAGTGTCCTCACTAATTTTTGGTTTGCTTTAACACTAGTCAACTCCTTCCGGACGGAGGACTATCAAAAACTCGCGAGGTCCCGCCCGATGGCTCGAAGGACCATGTAGAGAATGCTGTTTGGGATGCTATAAATGATAGACTGAAATGCTCACAGAAACTGTGTATTGTTCAAATGTTACAAATGTTCGCTAATAGAGCGAGGGAGCACGCGCGACGGCACTAGTTGCTATCTGAACACGTACTAAGTTATATGTAATTTGGGTCGTTTGGCGTTAGCGTAAAACTGATGATTTAGCTTTTCGCAATAAAATACCGATGTGCGGTTCGCCGTACAGCATGAGACCCTAGTTACCAATCTTCGGGTTTATTGCATGAGGTATGTCAGTAGCAAATAAGAGTTCTTTGATTTGGTCTTCACATATATCACATTTATTGTCAACACTGCATCACACTAGATAATATTCAGTACACGGAAAATTGTATGTTGAACTTACAATTCATGATGAACCACTATTACCCTATCGTTCGAAGATCGAAGATTAAAGGTCCAGTGAGGAGATCCACAAGCAGTATCTAAGCCGTGGTCACTAACCCTGGTCATCTCTGGACACGTGGACGTTTGTGTTCCAACCTTTTGCTAAGACCGCATTGTTCTTCCAAAAATAAAGTGAAGTTTATGATCCGACCATTTTATAAAGTTTTTTCCATAATAAATTAAATGTAAAGTAGGAACCCTGCCAACAAGAGAAAATTTCGGTGAGAATCATAAATGCCATGCTCAAGATTCAGCGTTACTACAGAAAATCCCAAAAAGAGTACTTACAGCGTCCTACATTCTTATGCTTACAGCATTTGAACTTGACTCTGGTCCCTTTTACACCTCGAGACATCATTAAGTGCTTTTAAGAAGTTTTTTCCAATATATAAAGTTTAAGAGGCAGACTCGCTCCAGATCAAGTTGGAAAAAGAAACGTCAAACGACAATCTGTCAATCTGTCAACTTGCAAAATATCGCTCCATTCCACGAATTAAATTTATTCAATTTTTAAGTGTTACAAACGTTCTTGACAATTCTACTAATCTGGATCTGAAAAGATCCGTTTCCGATACGACAATACTTGTCGTAACACGTTTTCGACAATCTGCCAAACCTGGATCTGAAAAGATCCCTTAAGTTACCATCAGCAGATCGGTGGCTCTGGTCTTGATGGTGGTGACGTGTCGTTCCGCCCTCTGCGCCGCGCCGCGGCGTCGGCGGCAGCCGCGGCCTGGGCTGCGGTCCTCTTTAATGCCCACGCCTGGGTTGGCGCCTGGGCAAGTCGTGCGGCTCGGGGTTGGGGCACCCGAGCGGTGTCTTCTTGGTTGGTGGGGGGAGGAGGGGGCTCCTTCCCCTTTCTGTATCGCGCTTTCTCCTCCTCTTCTTCGCGGGGGCTGCTCCTCTCGCTGAGGGCCCGTTAGCCACCGCCATCAGGGTGGCGCCCTGGGCCTCGTGGTCTTCTGCGTTGGTGGCGGCCTTTGTCGGCCGGGTCGTCCTGCTGGTCGTGAGGGCGACGGTGCCCGCACGCCTATTTGTGGCCTCTCTCCTGAAGGCCGGGCACTCTCGGTGGGACGCTGGGTGCGGCCCCCCGCAGTTGGCACACGTTGCCGGCTCCGTGCGGAGCCGGGGACAGTCACGTGCGGCGTGCCCCTGTCCGCATCGCACGCAAGCGAGCGGTCGGTGTCACTGATGGGAGGAGTGCCGGAATTGTTGGCAGCGGTGGCATTGCGCCGGCCCCCGCTTCCCCCATCCGCTTCCTCCATGCCTCTATCCGTACCCTCCCCCCATCATCAGGAAGGTATGTGTGTCGTATATACGACGGACGTCCCTTTGTGCGATGAGGACTGCATAAAAGATGCAGCCTGGGCGACCCTGACGACCCCTGATACCCCGCACGTATTCAGGGTCGTAGTCGAGTCGCTTGAGCTCTTCCATAATGGCCTCCGGGTCGGTGTCTACCGGCAGCCCTCGGATGGCCACCTTGAATTTTCGCTCCGCTGGCAGCGAGTATGCGAACCAAGACAGGCCGGTCTCTTTCTCCAGCCCGCACAAGTATCGCTGGACCACCCGGTACTCCTCCTCGTCTCCGGGCAGGAAACGAATCGCCGCCTGGTACGGGCGGGCAGGCGGCGGGCGGCCCAGGAGGTCGCGCAGGGCCTTGAAATGAACCTGGCAGTTTGGTAAACTCTCCACCACCAGCGGAGGGCAGCGTGGCTTTTTCTTCATCATCGCGGGGCCCGGCGCGGCGGCGGCCGCGGAGGGCGGCGTACTCTGCTGCGGGCGCCTCTTCGCCACTTCTAAGGCGTCTTCGTCGTCCGGGCTTCTGGGACGTCGTTGGGGACGCACCTGGCTACGCCCTGGTTCGCCTCCTTGCTACGCCCCTGGTTGGACGTCGGTCGGTGGTCTGCTTCTTCCGCCTCTATTTCGTATTCCGATGCCGACATGTCCGACTCCTGCGGAGAGAAACATGCCGACATCGTCATGGGGAGTTTTGGGCCGCGCATTTCGGCGGCGTCGGCGACTGTAGGGCCATCTCTGGCCGTGACCGCGATGTTGAGGCGGTGAACTCCTTCGGCGCGACGCTGTAAGTGCGCGACGCGTTCGCAGGCGCGCTCTAGGGCGCGCATGGCGCGAAGGCCGGGGCGCGCAGCTCAGCAGGGGCACGTGGTTCGAGCGCATCTCGACGGCGCCGCGGGTCTCGTGGGTGCTCGGGACGCGAGACGGCGCCACGGGGCTTCGGTCGCGGCCTACCCGTGGGCTTCACGTAGACGAAGTCGTCTGTGGGAGCGCCACGGTCCGGCGACGAACTAGGCGTCGTCTCCGTCGTCCGCGGACCGTCTCCGGCGGGGGGCCGCGAAACTCGCGGGTGTATTGCGCGTGTCTCGGACGCGTCAGGCGGCTCCTGTGCGGCGGCGGCCTCGTCGAGTTGCCGGTATAGGTGGTCAATCATGGCCGACCTCTCCGCTTTTTCGGCTTCGGAGGAATTGGTGGCGTTCAATTTGCCGAGCGCGTATATATAATAATAATAATAATAATGTTGCCAATAAGCCGGATATAGTGGTGATAGACAGATTAGCGCGCCGCACAATGATAATCGATGTCACCATCCCACATGACGAGAACCTCGTGAAAGCTGAGAAAGAGAAACAAATTAAATATCTTGACTTGGCACACGAGGTTGTCGATATGTGGAATGTGGACTTGGCTGTCATTGTGCCGATAGTCGTTACCGCCAATGGCCTGATGGCCAAAAGCCTCGACGACCACCTGTCGAAGCTGTCGTTGCGCGGTTGGATCAAGGGCCTGATTCAGAAGGCAGTACTCCTTGATACGGCTCGCATTGTGAGGAGGTTCCTGTCTCTGGAGCCCTAACCACCGGTAGCTTGGACCCTGCTACCGATACCGGTGGACTACTATTTTTTTATATTTTTAAATGTTTTTTATATGTTTTCTTTTAAAATATTTAAAAATGTAAATAATATGTGTAAAAATAAATATACGAAATAATAATAATAATATTCCACAACCATCACACAACGCCATCTAGTCCCAAGCTAAGCAGTGCGAATGTACCTGACGCGGCGAGCAGTGCTACGAGCGACGTCAGGCAGTGAACTTGGGCGAATCCTTCTCATTGGCCAACCAATCACAATCGATTTTATTTCTACCAATCACAATAATGTAGGGCCTCTCATTGGCCAACCAATCATGATTTATTTATTCCTACCAATCACAAAACAGCAGTACAAACTTAAAATATTTTACATGAACCTTAAGTACCGCGTTACATTACCGCAACGAGAGCCGCTACACTAACCTTAAGTACTGCGCTACTTTACTGTAGCGATAGACCATTTGCTCGTTACCTTAAGTACCGCGCTACTATACCGTAACGATAGACCACTAACATGGTTTTCTATACAATAATCGACTTAAATCTAATTGAGAAGTATCAAACACTTATTACTCTAATTAGAATTCACTTTAATCAGTCTTTTGTCCGATAATACGCACATTCACTCTATTACATAGTCACAAGTTCGGCGTCCGTAACAACAATACTGTGGCAAATAAATGTTTTTTCTTTCTTCTTTCTTTCTTTCAAATCAGTATAATACAGCCTATAATTTATAATGGGGGAAGGAGGAAGTATCTACTAATATTACGCCGCTGGCAGACAGGAAATAAAGCGGCTCCCTACTGGTTCATTTTTTAATTTACAAAACAATATATATTATTTCTGGAATGCTGTAAATAGGTACCTACCTTTTTTTTTTTTTTGGGGTGGGAAATCATCCTATGACTTCTCCCGCTCTGGGCGGAGCGGGAGGGCGTGTCAGACTCTTACTGACTAAAACCCACCCCTGTTCCTTCCTGCCTCGAGTGCCCAGGGGCGAGGTAACTCTGTTTCGAATTTATCCTCAACCCCCGGGCAGGACCTACCTAGAATAGGCACATTTTTAGGCAGCATCGTTGTTGGTCTATTGAAGTTTTTTTTACAACGTGTGCGTCAACTTTGGCTTCAAGTTGTTCACTAAGACGTAATTGTGGTATGTAATTGTAATCAAATCAATTTCAATTTTAACTGACTTCGAAAAAGGGGGATGTATTTTGTATGTATGTATGATGTGTGTAAAGTATATGTATTTTTATGTATGTCCACCGATTTCTTCATCAGTTGTGGACCGATTTTCAAAATTCTTTTTATTATCCGAAAGAATATACTCTCGAGGTAGTGCTATATAAATTTTATCGAAATTGCTTCAGCGCTTTTTGAAAAACTGAACAAAAACGAAAAATACGTATACCTCGATGACGTTTATTAAATTACGAGTATGTTTAAATTCCACGTTCCATTTTATTGGGGTTTTTAGTTCAGGGGTATAACAACTAAATAGTGAAAAATAAAAAACTTTTTTACAAAAAAAACAACAGACTTTCAAAAAAGAAAGTACAGACTGTTGTCAGCATTACCTGACCCACCCTAAAATCAAACGACTTTGGACCCTCTGCATGTAACATTAAGGTTTATTTAATTTATATTAGCTTATCAGACAACGGCTCGAGGATTTGATGAACAAATACAATAATAATATAGACACGCAAATTTGATCTTTAAAACGTTAGCATTAGGTAATATTTTATAACTATTTGTTATAATATGACGAGTGTAATAGCTTATTTTAATGATTAAGATCAAGTAATTCTGGTCTCGTGGTCTGTGTGTAAGACTGAGAAAAACGAGGTTCGAGATCAAATCCTGCGACAAAGATATTGTTTTGCTTTCAATATAAAATTTATATTCCAAAACTATTTCTTGTATTATTGTAAAGAACTACAGAAAACTTTTTAAAATGGTAATATTTTCACATAACTTGTAATAAGTGGGTAGTTGAAAAATAAATATTCGTATTCATTATAAAGCTGGTATTCAAATGCTATTAAGGAGTGATTATTTAAAATACAAAATAATTTGCACGAGGAGAAGATGGCTGCTCGTGCTGTGCAAGAATAAACTTTATGATAGTATACTATATGGTTCATTTTTTTTTGAATATTGCGTCTAGCATTACAACTAAGATCAAATTTCAATGCGGCTTATAAGAGTTGTGTTGGTCTTGTGGTCACTAAGGTAGTGCGATGTTCATCGTTGTCTACGTTCGAAACCAAGTTTAACCTAAATTTAGATATTTTATTACACTTTTTTACATTTCTTTAATAGACGACGTAGGGTATTATCTTTGAAACGGGCAGTTTGTATAGAAATAAAACTAAAAAATTGCAAGTTTAAAATGTTTATTATTTCATTAAAACACAGTAAGATAAAGTAAGTAAATGCTCATATATTTCCAAATTAATATACTTTTTATATTAGTATGCCATATAAACATTAAAAAAGGCATGCTTATGCTTAAAAGTTTGTTAACGAGAAAATGAATTCATCTGTGAAATGCTTTACAAATTTATAGCTGCCTATATGTAGTGAATAAACATGTTATTTGAACAGAAAAAAATCTGTTTATAACAATAACATCACCACATAATCTGCAACATTTTAATGGTTGAACAATCAATCCATTGACCATTTACTTACATGATGTGTTTAAATATACCTACTAGATGAACTAGTAGCGGAGTGGCGCACCGTCCCCTGCTATAACTTGTTGTAAGCGGCTACGCATATCGCGCACCATGTTCCAACACAAATCTTTGCCTCTCATGTGCTCCCAAGTCGATGTCACGACCTCAGCCAAGTTGTGTTTGTTTCGCACTTCCGTTGTGTCCCACTTTAAAACCATTTGACCTCATAGATTTTCTATAGGGTTTAAATCAGGACTTTTAGATGGCCAATTAATAACTGTCACACCTTCTTGAGCAGCTAACCATTCCCGCACAATGCCTGCACGATGGATGGAGCAGTTATCGTGCATGAAATAAATATGTGACGTTGGATAGGCAATTCGCACAGTCGGCAGCATGACGTCACGCAGAATCTCCAAATACAAACTGCTATTAAACCTACCACCAACTTCCACCAATTCACCAGGTCCCATGGACGACATCCAGCCCCAGTAGCCCAGGGTTATTCTACCGCTGGTTCTACAAGGTAGCAAGCACTTCTCGTTGTAACGTTCTCCTTTCCTCCGCCATAAGATTTTACGTCCATCTTTGTCCGATTTAAATGATTTTTCATCAGTGAAGATCACAACATTTTCTTCCCAATTAAAATTTAAATATTCCCGGGCAAAACGGACCCTTTCTGCACGATGAGCAGGTGTCAATGCAATTTTCTGTGCCGGTTTATAATTCTTTATCCCTGCAACGTATTTCAACGGCCTTCACACTGTTTCCACTGAAATATTGTGGTTTATTGCGGTTGCACGAATGGGCAAAAATAGATTTTCAACGTGGCTTGAAACAATAGCCCGGTGGCGTTCGAATTCGGGACTAAACTTAATGGCTTTTGCTCCTGGACGAATCCGCTGAATATTTCCATTGTCTCCATAACGTCTTAGCCATAGCCTGACCGTATTTCTCTAAAACAAAAATAATCATTTTTGGAACCGTGTATGTAACTTGTAAGGAGTGAATGTAATGGTAAAATAGCCAACTACGCGTTCATTAATCACAATCAATAAAATAAAATAGGTATAAAAAAACACTTACTGCTATATTAAGACGGTGACCAATCTCTCTAATTCCAACATTCTGCTCATGTAAAAATATTATTTTATGTTTGGTATAGTCGTCAAGTTGCGATTGCGACATGATGCTATATTACAGCAAATTGTTTAAAAATACTTAACGAGTTAAACGATTTACAAATGTGTGTGCGCAGTCACTGCTATTAGGCGTAGTATAAATTTTGTTACTTAGATGAATTTATGATCTACCTCACGAAGTAAATATGTTTTACTTCGTATTCAACCATTCTTGATAAATATAAATTCTGTGAACTTAGAGTTTTTTAAATTACCCACCCTTTTACAAGATAAGTTATTAGGCGAAAATCATATTGGTCGTTCTTTAATATTGCAAGCAATTTTGTAGAAATGAAAACAAATTAAAAAAGAAACTGATGTATAGGTGGACTGTGTTTTCGAACCCACATGCTGTTCGTCGTCAATCCAGCATCAAACCGCTAAGCCACAAGAACCTGTTGGGAATACGCGAAATTAAAGATTGGGTTGTAATTATGTAGTGTGACTTAAAAGCTTTTCAACTTTAATGTTAACGAGATAATGATCAAAATAGCTTAACAAAAACATATACAGAGTGGTGATGACAATACGACATTAAATTAAAGCTCGCATACCTCAAGACGTTCTCAGTCTACATACAAAAAATTATTTGAATATATCCAGTAGTTTAGTCACAGGAAATTATTTTTCATTTTTAACATTTGCTACATGATGTATCTGATAATAGGGAACACACGGTCAGGTGAACGACCCACATCGGTATAAACATCAAAACATTAAAGTCACGTTGCCAACTCGCTACGAGGACATAAACACTTTCGCCAAATTAGTATTTTCATCTAATTTAGTGAAAATTATACCTTACTTCTGAGTAATAAGAGTCATAAAGCGTGTCATCAGAGTTGGATAAGAAAGGAACGAATGCGGAAATTGCAATGCACTCATAATATTAATAGAAAATTTAGTGTGTGCGAAAGAGATAAATCTAGTTTCGTTTGTTACTTCGCTTTCTTGAAGAAATTTGCTACAACAAATTTAGGTTAGTGTGTCGCCGGCCGCGATCCTGTGATGACTCACGCGTCCTCGCTTTGTAGTGCAGCCGCAGGTACAGTGCTGCAGGTGTCGTTCGCGCCGCGTCTTTGATGTAGGTACTTCCCCGCCGCTCGTGTGTGTCGTGTTTTGTAAATTCATTTACGGCGGTATTAGTGCAAAATTGGACGCTTTATTTTGGTGACAGGACACGTAACGTTTTAATAGGTATTTAGTCAAACAGTGAGTGAATTGTGCGAAATTAGACGCTTAGTTTTTATTGTTTTCGTGTTTTTTTTTTTAATAATCATGCCGCGCTACAATTACACAGCTTCGGAGTACACCGACATGATTTTAATTTATGGGGAGTGTCAAAGAAAAGCCGCTTTGGCTATACGGACATACCGAGAGAGGTTTGGAAACACTCGAGTTTGTCCGACCAACGGGCGCACCATTGTCCAAGCTGTCCAGAGGATGCGAGAAAATCGATCCTTAATCCCGCATGTGGATAGTGCTCTTCCACGTGTAAAAGTGACCCTTGAGGAACGAATTTTAAATTTTAATTTAAATGCTGAAAAGTTTTTAGAACTCCTCAATGGACCTGTTTGCGAGTACATGGATGAGCTTTCGGTAACTGCGTACAGGCAGATGTGGTATCAATTAGACGGAGCACCAGCTCATTCAGTGGTGTCTGCTAGAGAGCGTTTGTCTCAAATGTTCGGACAGCAGTGGATTGGCCGTTATGGACCAACGCGTTGGCCAGCCAGGTCCCCCGACCTTACACCACTGGATTTTTTCTTGTGGGGTCATACCAAAAATGAAGTGTAGGTACTCAACAGCTGTTGATACTGTTGATGATTTAAAAGATAGAATAATCATATCTTTTAATAAATTAAAACACATGGCTGCGAATGGGGACCTTTTGTCAGACGTTAGAAATAACCTTTTACGACGGTGCAATTTGTGTATTCGAATTCATGGCGGCCATATTGAAAAACGAAAAATTTAGTGACTTTCATACCTACATCCTGATCGTGATTAATAATTTGATTAATAAATAACACGCGGTTGAGAGATGCCTGATTATTTGGTTAATAATCTGTGATTCAGTGTAATTTTATTGAGCATTAATCCATAATTAAAAGCCAAAAAATCAAGTCGCTACAGGACCGCGCGTTGTTGCCGCTCTTACGACAGGTTAGTGAACTCATATTTATAAATGGTGTTCTATTTCGTTTCTAGTTTTATGCCATTTAGTTTGTTTGAAATTTTTATTTTTTTATTTTCGATGTTAGGATTTTTTTGATAGCTTAAACTTATTCTTATGAACTAGTATTGTCCGTGTTTTCATTTATTGTCGTATTGTCTTCTCCACCCTGTATAATGCCGGTGGCTCCGACTTTTTTGGGCGGGTTTACCTTAACGTTACGTGTTAAAGATCAAATTTGCGTGTCTGTGCTATTATTGTATTTTTGTTCATCGAGTGCTCGAGCACTTGTCTGATAAGCTCATATAAATTAAATAAACCTTAATGTTACATGCAGAGGGTCCAAAGTCGTTTGATTTTAGGGTGGGTCAGGTAATGCTGACAACAGTCTGTACACTAAAAATTAAAAAATAACTTTAATTTCGGAAGTCGGTGTCAAAAAACGAAGAAATAAAATGCAAACACCGACTTCCGAAATTAAAGTTATTTTTTCATTTTTAGTGTAGGTACCTATTTTCTTTTTTGAAAGTCGGTTGTTTTTTATTATTAGGCAGGTACTTCCGTTTCGTTTAGAAAGGTCAATTAGTTCCCTGCCTCGCTTAAGTTAGAATGTTTTGACAATTCACACAGAATATGAATAAATTAGGCAGTTTGAATTTTATTACATAACTATCTGTGCCCGCGACTTCGTTCGCGTGGTTGTCGAGAACAAAACAACGTCGTTTAGATAAGAGTATATCACCTTTTTGATGATTTAGATAAGAGTCCTGACTTTGGTATAGTTGATTACGTTAATGCTTCTCTATATACTATGTTAGCGGTGGAATTACCCGGAGCATATACAAAAAGGTTGTTTGGGTTGCTAACACGTGATAGAGAAACATAGAGTTGGCCGTGTGAAAAACAATCAAAAGTAAGGTCTACACCCGCAACGGATAACGTCTGGCCTTGGGCTTTATTAATAGTCATAGCGTAACAGAGGCTTACAGGAAATTGCACACGTTTGAAAGTAAACGGAAAATTATTGGGGATAATGGGTATCCTGGGAATGAAAACAACATCACCGGAGCCGCAACCTGTTAAGATTTCGGCTTCGATGACATTTCGTTGGAGATTTGTTACTCTCAACCGAGTTCCATTGCATAGTTTTGGTGGGCTTAAATTTCTGAGTAGAATGATTGGTACTCCGACTTTTAAATAAATTTTGTGTGCTGGAAGACCTGGTGTATTTAGAGAGTCTAAAAACTCTACTGGATAGTGGGTGGCATCTCCTTCTTCTAAAACCGTGTTAATAGATAAATATTCCCTACTTTCTCCAGAAACATGTACCAATATTTGAGAATTTATTGCTGCTGCTTGGTCGTTGCGAGGTGCCAAAATAGCTCGTTGGCATAGCCAAGCAGCGTCATGGTTCGAGATCTCTGATGGATCTCCGTATACAGAGGAAATGAGTTCCTGCTGTGAGGCAACAGAAGAACACAGGCTTTCGACTAAAGTTACTTTACCTCCTTCTTGAGTCGGGTATGTGCCGTTACCAATTTGAAGTAGTAAATTTGAGAAAACCTGCGCGTTTGCGTCACCTCCCAAATATGCTCGCATATTAAAGCTCAAATTAGTTAATATGACACTACGCCATAAAATAGAGCTCTTTAAACAGGCACCTATTTCATCGGCCCTCGTTCCTCTGGGTATTATAGGGAGTGTCTGCCTGAAGTCTCCACAGAATAGCACCGTTAAGCCTCCCATCGGTCGGTCATTTTGTCTTATATCTCGCAACGTTCTATCTACAGCTTCCACAGCTTTACGATTTGCCATCGTACACTCGTCCCAAACGATAAGGGCGCAATCGCGTAAAACCCTTGCTTTATCACTATTGCGAGACACGTTGCAAACAGGGTTTTCTGTGCGGTCCAAGTCGATTGGTATTTTAAATGTTGTATGTGCAGTTTTTCCTCCTGGTAATAAAGTGGCAGCTATTCCTGAGGAAGCGACGGCAAGGGCAATTTTGTTTTGGCTCCTTATTTGAGCCAAGATAACTTTAGTGAGGAAAGTTTTACCTGTTCCACCAGGTGCATCTAAAAACAGCATTTCTCCTAATGAATGTTCTACACTACAGCATACTCTATCAAAGATTTGACGTTGTTCTGTCGTCAAATTTGAACAGCCATTTCGCAATATTTCTGCTAACTCTTCGGGGTTGTAATTTATTTCAGATGTATACTCCCTATTAATTCGTTCCCCACCAACTGTCGGTGTCGGCAAGCCGTATTGACTGAGGGGGTTCCCTCCTATACTTGTAACTATATCTTGTATAGCCAGCAAAGCCCTATTATGGCAGCTTTCACGTACTTGGTCAGAAGTTTCACTATTTATATTTTGCTGTCTCAAAAAATCTTCGGCAAACGCGTCTTTATATTTTTGCCACAACTGCCCAGCGTCCGATAGGCCACAAAATGTCAACAAAATGGCAAATAAATGGCGCAAACGATGTGGACTATCACTGACGCATGCTTCGGCTAAAGCATCATCCCAATGCTGATCGCCATCTAATAAATGCCGTGCGCGGCAAGCAGCTTGAAATGTGGGATATTCTATATCGTCCACTTTGCGGAGCTCAGCAAAAGAAGTAGGTCCTCGCACTGTGTGAAGAAGAAGGCGTAAATAATAACACTCTGCATTATTTGGGTGCACCGTGTATACTCTTCCAATCACGTGTTCTTTAAAAATGCCGGACTCGCCTTCTACAGCAGTTCCACGTCTCCTGCGATTAAAAACACCTTGCTGCTTGTTATAAGTATAATAATGTGGCACTTCATTGTACAACAGAGACTTAGCGAAATTGTCTCTTTCGCAAAGGCGAAAGAATGCGAGCAAGGTGGTTTGTCTTGGGTTGTTCATTCTTTCTGCCACATTTTCTGGCTGAAAGTAAACTCGCTGCCCGCCTTCCAGGTGCACGTCAAGATGGATGACTGGCGGATACCTTTCATGAATAGGGAAACTCAAAATGCGCCAAACTGCCTCCGAAGAGCTTATGTATCGGCCAGATTGATACCTTGTCACTTCATCAAATTGGTTGTTATTTCTTAGTGCTATCATGGCTTGATCACTACCTTTATTAACATATTTACATATATATTTTATAGATTCGACGCTATTACAAATTTCAACATTAATGTGTGCTTGAAAAGCGTTTGACAAAACTGGAGAATACGGTACCACCCAACTATTATTTAGAATTATTTCTTGTCCACGGAATCTGACAGTAGCTGTGAAACCACCTTGTGACGGTGATCTTCGCCGGTATTGCGGATACCCATTTTCCCCAGCCATAGTTAGTTCTTTCAGTGCTCTGGGGTATTTTTTTGAGCATTGACCATCTTTCATGCACGGTGATTCCCTGTTTAAGAGGCCACATGGCCCGTGAACCATATGTGTTTTTACTATGTCATGCAAAATCGGATCTGCATTATAGTCCGGAAATTCTGCACTTATGACACTGTCTATAGCATCGGGACGAATTTTTTCTTCCAGCCACAGAAGAATGTGCGCGTGGGGTAAACCACGCTTTTGCCACTCGACGCTATACATAAAACAAAGAGTTGAACCGAAAACTTTCTCCTTTGTAAGTAGATTAATCAAGACTTTGAGTTTTAAATGAAAAATCCTAGCAATAATGTCATGTCTGTCGTATGACGCCTGTCCTGTGAGAAGTGCCTGGCAAATCTCCGTCCACTTTGGATTTGTTGTAAATGTTATAAAAAGGTCCGGCCGGCCGTATTTAGGGACGTAACAAAAAGCATCTTGCGTTCGTTCGTGCATATACCGCGGACCGCCTGTGAAACTGGATGGCAAAATAACCAATCGACCCAAGTTTTCGACGTTATTATCTGATTGCATGGCGTCCCGCAAGTGCACGTATTCTTCAGCGCGTAACCGTCGCTGGTTAGTGCGAATATACACTAAACGTTCAGTTTCTATTTTTGCGTACATGTCCACAATAAATTGGCTGAACAAACCACGAAATCGTTGCAAATATACGAAACTGTTTTGCCTTATTTGTAAAAGGTAGGAATAGTATTGTTGAGCAGATATTTTTTTTTGATAATTAGTGACTCTCGTAGTAGGGTTCACTTGGTACAGCCCAAAATTGTACCCATCTTCACCATGACAATAAATTAGTGGATATTGCAGGGCGTCGTAAGCTCGGTGGGTTTCCAAAATGCGTTGAAGGCGATCGTCGCGTGTACGCAACACGATATCACGTCTCTCACACTCCTGGTCGACTAAAACAACTGCAACTTCATCTGCGACGGGTGCATTGTGTCTTCCACGGTGTTCACCCACAGGACGTCTATCGGCACTTATAACAATTTTGAAATCATTGCTGCCTTGTGGAATTGACTCCAATGCAGCTTTGAATTCACGAACGTACTGGTTAACGTGATGCAGCAATTCTTGAAGTTGACCCAAAAGCTCAGCATTGAGCTGGGGAAAATTGTGATTTCTAACATTGAGCTGTTGCGTGTAATCGGATACAAAATAAATTTGGAGAAATTTGGGTTCATTTTCTGGCAGCAAAGATCCAATAAGGTGATAAACTTGACCTTGTACTTTGAAGGTTGGCATGAACGGTCCTTCCGTTATTTGTTTTGCCCCAAAGGAAGTCATTTGGAAAGCACTGTTATATAAACGAATATTATCCAAAAAACGGTTCGACTGGGGATGATCGCCATTCAGGAGACTTTTAAGTAAGTGTGGTGGATCTTGGAAATTTGGAAGAACAATTTTTCCATTTGAGCAGCACATTCCATCTGTCTCTTTCCTCCATTTCAAAGCATGACAAAAATTACAAATTTCTCTCATGTCACCCACGAAAGTAAAGCCAGCATAATTAATTCTAGACGAATATGTGAACCCTGATTTTTCCCTATTGTCCCAAGGTAATAAAATATTTGCATCGTCATTTTCCATGGACTCATCAGCTCCGCTATTTGTTTCTCTATTCATATGGTATCGAGCTCGTTCTATTTCTAGGCGAGATTGACGTTGTTCTGCTGTTTCTGCTCGTCTTAGTTCATCTATTCTTTCCCTTTCAGATGCAAGATAACTTTCATTGTTTCTTTGTACACCTACATAGTTATGTCTAGCTATTTGTAATCGTTCTTCTCTTTGGGAGAGAGATTCAGACTCGCGCGAGAGAGCGTGTCGCTCTCGGTCAGATGACAGACGTGCTTGGCGTTCCTCGATACTCTCTTGAGAACGCAAAGTCGCGGTCCGAGTTCTTTGCGAACTTAAGCGCGACTCCCTTTCTGTGAAAGTCTCTGACTCGCGTGAGAGAGACTGGCGCTCCCGATCAGCAGACAGCCGAACTTCACGTTCCTGGATATTCTCTTGAGAACGCAAAGTCGCGGTCCGAGTTCTTTGCGAACTTAAGCGCGACTCCCTTTCTGTGAAAGTCTCTGACTCGCGTGAGAGAGACTGGCGCTCCCGATCAGCAGACAGCCGAACTTCGCGTTCCTGGATATTCTCTTGAGAACGCAAAGTCGCGGTCCGAGTTCTTTGCGAACTTAAGCGCGACTCCCTTTCTGTGAATGTCTCTGACTCACGTGAGAGAGAGTGGCGCTCCCGATCAGCAGACAGCCGGTCTTCGCGTTCCTGGATACTCTCTTGAGACCGCAAAGTCGCGGTCCGTGTTCTTTGTGAACTTAAACGTGACTCCCTTTCGGTGAACGTTTCCGATTCACGTGAAAGAGCGATGTGCTCTCGGTTAGCAGATAACCGTGCTTCACGATCTTCTTCCGATTCCTGAGACCTACAAAGTCTCATCCTTTTCGCATTTCGGCTACGCAGCGAAAGGTTAGTTTTTTTTCTTTGAGGCATTTTCAAGGAAAATTAAAGCAATAAACAAAACTAACAACACTTATGACTGAATAGCCTACAAACTTAAAAGAACGGTGCGTCGAACAGTCTAGTGTGACAACGTATCGTCTGTTCGTGGTCGTGACTCAACGAATTGGCAACACTAACTTACTGTATAACGATTGGCACTATTGGATTCAAACTACGAAGTAAATCAAATACAATCTTTACTTCGTACTTCAAACCAATGACCAAGGTTGACCAAACGAAACCAATAAGATAAGCAAATACTTTTTTTTCGACCAATTTAGAAAATCGATAAACCAAGCAACCAAAGAACTTTTACGACACACGCAAGAACTTTTAAGACACCTAACGAAACCCAATTTGCCTAGTAAACACGGTGGACGTCATCCTCGCGCGGAAAATCTTAACACCGCGATTCAGAAAATGACGTCATTTGCACAACGCCATCTATCGGATTTAGATTTCAACTATCAACATTAGTTCTATTTTTAGTCTTAAGATGTCGTTGCAAGTACTATACTTAATTGCGTAACGTAATATTTTACTTCTTGAACTCACTAAATTAATCATATCTTTTGATAGAGTGAACCGATTTCGATGAAACAAAAACTAAGTTAATCCTCAAGTTGCGTATAATTTTTGTAAATAAACATTGTCAGCATTGAATTCGTAGATTTTACGTGATGTGCGCACAAACAAACAGACAAACAGACAAAAATTTCAAAAATGATGGAAATGGGTTCTGTTACTTATCTTTTCACACGCTGGCTATTTTTTGTTTCAATTTCTTCAATGTACAAAAATGACTTTTCTACAGATTTATTATATGTATAGATTGGTGAAAATGAGGCAATTTTAGACCGAGCGGAGCTTTTTTATATTTAAATAGATAAAACGACTTGTATCGGAATTGCCGGTTTTCAGCAAGGTGTTTGAAAAAGTAATATTCAATCATTTTAACATCTATAAAATCTTACACGACGTTGTACTACTGAAGCTGGTTTCACCTTATTAAAATTTAAAACACATATTTACGGCGTGGGAAGAGCCCCAAGATGCTATAGAAATCTTTTGCGACCTCTCAAAGACATTTGATTGCGTTAGTCATGAAAGCTTACTCTTAAAATAAAACAAGAACATTACCAACTAGTTAAACTTGCAACTAAGTTTAGTGAAGTCTTATTTAAATGACAGACAGCAGCAAGTTCAAATGAATGGTGTCGAATCACGGGGATTAAAAGTCAAAATGGGGATACCACAAGGCTCAATATTGGGTCCTTTTCTCTTTTTAGGCTATATTAATGATCTCCCCCATCTATTAAAAAATCAAGCACAAATATTATTGTTTTTTGAGGATACTGCCTTAATTTTTAGAGTTCCGAACATCCGAATGTAAAAACGGAACCCTTATATAATCACTCGTGCGTCTGTCTGTCTGTCCGTCTGTCACAGCCAATTTACTCCGAATCTACTGGTCCAATTAAGTTCAAATTTGATATACAGGTGTATTTCTATGACCCAAACACGACCAAGTAACGTAAATAAATAAATTTGTAATACGGGCATCACTTTTGGGGGAAAAAAAAATAAAGTATTTCAAACTGTACCGTGCGACATATCAAATGAAAGGGCTGATTGTGAGAGTCTCAAATATATTTTTCCATAATTTTAAAATGAATCGTTTTAATCTCAATAACATGACAAACTCATTAGCCTCTTGAAAGAACGGTATTAGTTAGGTGTATACGTTGGGCAGTACTCATGGTTCCAAATCGTTTAATTGCGACTCGACAATTTTAGCGAAGTTGTTATTATTACCCTTGGTTTCTTCATTGGAAACTTCACAAGTATTGCTTATCCCCGTCGTCAACGACGTCAATGCCGGTGTCTGACTGGATTTTTCCGCCACAGCACAAAAAAAAAATGGTTGGGACGTAACGTCCCAATCATCTTCGTGCGTAACCATCTGGAAAGAAGAAATACAATATTTATCATAGTATTTTTTCATTAGGTACATAACATAGACAAAAAAACACAAAGAATTGAAACTTTTTTTGAGATTCATCATCATCATCATCATACAAAATTAGTGAAATGAAAAACTATAATACTTACAATTTTCTGCCATTCTACTGCTTCACTATTTCAAATAAGTTTTAGTGATTTATTATTTAGTTAAACATCGGCACGGCACGGTATCACAGAGGCGCGAGATTATAAAAAATAATGATAAATTTAACGTTAAACTGCAAGTAAAGATAACGTTAAAATGAAGCATAAATAACGTTAAACCTATGACCGTTATTTTAATAATAACGTTAACTCCTGTCAAGGAAGGGTAACGTTATAAAATTTTAACGATATTTATCAATTCTATTTTTTTGAACGAAACGCTACAACGTTAACGATTATAGAAATAGAATAGCTACGAAACGTTTGTAACTTGGCTAGGCCCCCTGGTGTCAGGATAAGTATTTTAATCATTTGCATTATAGACGACCTCTAAAACCACGAAAACATCACATACCCTTGATGAAAAATTTAGGACGTAAAAGTATTATGATCAAACCTAGCGGTTTGGAACCCCAACCGCCAAAAGGGTAAAAAAACGATCAATGTGACAACTCTATTATTTTAGATTCGATACAGTGTTTAGTTAGAGGCGTTGTTAGTAATCTGTAAGTGTGCCTATCCTAATTAAATGCTAAAATACGCCCTTAGCAGCCACCCGTCTGGCCAAGTGGCCAACCCCTAGCTACGATCGTTCTCGCGTTCGGGCACCCAAAAACTCTAATTCCCACGCGTTACTATTCGAATAGTAAAAATGAGGCCAATACTGAAATAATACGAATACTCTGGAATGATTTTGTAAGAAATAAGGGGAAATAAAAAAAAGCCAAATAGAATTATTGTATTATTGATTTATTTATCGAAATCAATAATATTGTAAGTAAATGCAAATTATGAGTAAGTGATACAATAGATTTCCGTAGCACTAGCACCGTCACATAATCGCGTTGTTGATCCATACATTGTTTGGAAAGAACAGAGCCAGAACTAAATAATAATAAAAGCAAACATGCTCACGGAATGAGTTCTATTGCAGTCAAAGATTAAAAAAATGATTTGTACTATATTGTTGTCAAAACATTATCCAAAAATAAAAGATTTTTATCTCCTTCACTCTATCACTCAACTAACATCTACAACATTATCATAGGAACATTATCACTAGTGTCTAATAAACAATTTGGAACTACATAGATTCAAATCATTAACTTTAATTTAATTTTGTAAGAAAGACTTTTATAATTAATTTATTAAATTCATCACATATCATAAATATGAGCTTTAACATCACTTATACTTAAAACACACTCAAACATACAACAAATCAGTCCATTTCAATTACTTACACTACGACTATTTCTCTTTGACAGTAACATTAAAATATTTCAGTAATGTTCTACTTTTCTTATTAGACTTAGGTGTTCTCTCCGACACGGAAGTTCTCCGCGCCGGGATGTTCTCTTTGGGGCTGAGAGGAGCTGCGAGGT
Source organism: Polia nebulosa (assembly GCA_951329385.1). Classification (NCBI taxonomy): domain Eukaryota; kingdom Metazoa; phylum Arthropoda; class Insecta; order Lepidoptera; family Noctuidae; genus Polia; species Polia nebulosa. Next base: position 37,606,848 of record OX589590.1, on the reverse strand, counting down.
GCGGCTTGTCGCCGACGCCCGGGCGCCCTCTGCGCTCGCGGCGCATGCGCGTGAGCCAGTCCGTGCCGTCCCGCTGGCGCACCGGCGACATCAGCCGCAGGTGTGGCGCCTCGCCGTCCAGCACGAAGTTCGGCAGGTCCTTGGTGGGCGTGCTGAAGGAGATGATCCTCAGCTTGCTGGGCGACACCTGCACTGGAGACCGATTGTGTGATGTAGTCGGAGACAGTGGCTTCATGCTTTTCGGCGATAACATTTTGCAGTTTTTACTTTCATAATTCTTTGTGGGCGTCATGAACGAGGAGCCCGCTTTAGGCATGTAGCACCATTCGGTGGATGCATCCATTTGACAACTTCTAGGCGGACTCTGTTCGAGACAGTCGCCATGACGTTTTATCCCTGCTGGCAGCAACTTTGGTTCATTTTCTTCAGGTAGAGTGTCTAATTTCAGTCTTTTTATTGACATTTCTGCTTCATCAGCGTCTCTGGAAGCGTTCATCAGATCTGTGAGGCATCGCTTTGTTTTTCTGATGGACGAACTGCCTTGTGAGCGCATCCGCTTAGCACTGTAGGATCCCGGCGTGGTGACCAGCTTGCGCTTCAGCGAGTTAGGAGTCTTGTCCAGCGCGCCCCACTGCGGCAAGCTGGCGACGTCGCTGTGCGGCACCAGCTCGGCGCGGCCGCTGAGCTGCGCGTCGCCGCCGCCGAGCTGTGCGTCACCGTCCAGCAGCTCGGGCCCCACGCGCCACAGCTTGTGTCGCGCGTCGTCGCTGCAGGTGACGAGCTGCAGGCCGGGGCGGGCGCACCAGGCGGCGCACGTGACCTCTGCCCAGTGGCCCGCCAGCCGCACGACGGGCGTGGAGTACTTCACGTTCCACACGTAGGCGTTCTTGTCGCTGCTGCCGCTCACCAGGTACATGCTGTCGGGGCTGAGGCAGGTCTTGATGTAGAACGTGCTGTTCTCGTGCCCGACGTAGCGCTGCTCCGGCATCGCGTTGTACGTCGATATGTTGAAGCAATAGATGACGTTGTCCATGCAACTCGCGTACAGTCTCACCCTAGCGTCGTCTATGATCAAGTTGGTGTATCCGTTCTTGGTGGAGCTGCCGCAGTAGGGGATGGAGTGTTTGGGCAGCGGCTCCCTCTTGTAGACGTTGTAGTTCTTGCGCAGGTCCCACACCTTGATGTTGCCGTCGCACTCGCCGCACGAGAGCAGCGTGCAGTCGTCCTGGAACACGAGCCCGGTGATGCTGGTGGCGCGCTGGGTGTCCACACGCGGCCGCTTGCCGTGCGAGCCGGGCGTCTTGGGGTTGAAGCTGGAGTGACAGTTCATGAGGCAGTTGTCTGGCTTGAGCACCACGGAGGGCTGGTTGTTGGCTCGTATGTCCCACACCAGTATGTGTCCGTCGCGGGCTCCGGTGGCGAACACCGAGGGCTCCTGGGGCCGGAACACCGCAGTCTTCACAGATCGCGTGTGACTTGAGAAGACTAGGACTCTTTTTGGAGCACCCTCTGCCACATCCCATAGACATGCTGTGTGGTCACCTGAAAATTGATACCATAAAATTATTAAAATTCTGTTGTAATCAATACATTTTTGATAACAACATTATGAAATAGAAAATGTTACTTCTAACGTCTTTTCGTAATATTACGCAAAATTAGAAACTGGAACTAACTAACTATCATACTCTGGTACAGGCCAACAAACCCTCAACATTATACTTTGAGGACTATAAACTATTACTGCACAAATACTAAAGCTCTACACAGACGGGCTGCATTTGAATTTCACGCTAGCTGCTAAATTGCTGTTTGGAAGCAGTTTTTGTGTAGTCCACATAACTACACTGAAACTGCCAACTGACTGCACAATCGGCTTGCAGTTGGCATACAGTTCCAACATAATCCGCTTGCAGTTGGCAAGCAGTTCTAACATAATCCACTTGCAGTTGGCAAGCAGTTCTAACATAATCCGCTTGCATTTGGCAAGCAGTTCTAACGTAATCCGCTTGCAGTTGGTAAGCAGTTCTAACATAATCCGCTTGCAGTTGGCATGCAGTTCTAACATAATCCGCTTGCAGTTGGCAAACAGTTCTAACATAATCCACTTGCAGTTGGCATGGAGTTCTAACATAATCTGCTTGCAGTTGGCATGGAGTTCTAATACAGGTACCTATTTAAATAAACTGCAAATATAATCATTTATAATATAAAATAAAAATAAATACATATATTATTGTTTAAAGGGTGTTAAAAAATTAACTCTCGAAACTTTAAGGAGTGCTTTGGACCATGGAACTGAATAACTTTTACTATGGGACCAACTTTGAAATCGCGAAAAAAAATTCAGCTGTTGCCTACATTTATGTTCGCAAAACTCGTCAAAATGAACGGAACGGCTGATTTTTTTTTCGCGATTTGGTCCCATAGTAAAAGTTATGCAGTTCGGTGGTCCAAAGCACTCCTTAAAGTTTCGAGAGTTAATTTTTTAACACCTTATATGAACTATAGTCACTCCAGTCCACCTAACTCATGTTTTTACGAAATAAAAATATCTTTATCTTTACATTCCTTTCATTTGGATTTCGTCTTAAGCACGCCACCACTGAACAGGTCCATAGGTTAATAAGCGAAATCGATAAGTCCTTTGAAACCAAAAAGTACTGTGCAGTCCATAGGTTAATAAGCGAAATCGATAAGTCCTTTGAAACCAAAAAGTACTGTGCAAGTGCTTTCTTGGACATATCACAAGCACTCGACAGAGTCTGGCATGAAGGCCTCTTATTTAAAATAAAATCTTTGCTACCTACCTACATTTACAGAATTCTGAAATCATTTTTGGAAAACAGACATTTCATGGTTATTATTTTTTTTTTTTACTGTTGATAGGCACGCGTTTGACCACTATCTCACCTGATGGTAAGCGATGATGTGGTCGAAGATGGAGCGCGCTTGCCTAGAAGTAACCTATTCACTCTTGACTTAAAGACTCCCAGGTTGTAGCTATAAGGAAACACAGACTCCGGTAGGGAATTCCACTCCCTAGCTGTATGCACAATGAATGTTTTCTCAAAACGCTTTGTGCGTATGGATGGGATTTCCACCAAGAACCGGTGGCACTTCGCCGTACGTCTTGTGGTCCGTTGATGAAACGGGCTTGGCGGAATCAAATCATGCTATTCCGTCTCACACTCCCCAAAATGTAACCGATAGAAAACCGACAGGCTAGCAACTAGGCGTCTATGTTCAAACTTTGGAGCTTCGACTCAACGAGCCTATCATTGCCGATGATCCTCTTGGCTCGTTTCTCAATTGACTCAAAGGGCATCAAGCTGGTATCTGGCAGATCCGTCCCAAAGATGAGAACAGTACGCCATACACGATCGAACTTGTGCTTGATAGAGTTGGAGCAGCTGTTCCGGCGGCGTGAAGTACCGTCTCACTTTTGCGAGGATCCCCAACTTTTTGGCAGCCACTTGAGCCTTTGCCTCTATGAAGGGACCAAAATTGAGGGAAGATGTTAAAGTAACACCAAGAAGATCAAGTTGGTCGGTTATCGGTACGGTCACACCTCGGAAAGATGGAGCCGGGTGAAATTGGCTCGGAAAGATGGAGCCGGGTGAAATTGGCTCCTCTTAGCCGTAAAAAGACACGCCTGGGTCTTAGCAGCGTTGAACTTGATCAGATTGGCATCGCCCCATTCTGAGACAGCCTGTAACGACAAGCTCAAGCGCTCAACCATAGCCTCTCGGAGAGACCGAACCTGAGACCCACTAGCTCGTGCGTCAGGCACGTATCTCTCGGCAACAGTGCTGTCGTCTGCATACCCAAAGGTACCGGGTTTTAGCAGATCGTTAATATGCAGCAAAAACAATGTTGCCGAGAGCACCGACCCCTGAGGAACACCGGCATTAATAGCCAGCAATCCGGACGAGCAGCCATCTATGACTACTCGGATAGTAGAGTAGAAGCTATGGAGGATACCAAGGTTACTGTTTTGGTGCTAATTGATTTCTCCAATGCCTTTAATGCTGTCAGACACGATATTCTGCTATCCATCCTTTCACATCTTATGGTTTCCTCCGAGGCCCTGGAATGGTTCTCTTCTTATCTTTGGGGGCGCCAGCAGTCGGTTCGCGTGGACGAGAATTCGTCGAGTTGGCGTGTCCTGGAAGCTGGTGTGCCACAAGGCGGTATTCTTTCTCCATTGTTAATCTCAATCTTCATAAATTTTATCTCACTGTCTTCGGTGTTCGTATCATCTATATGCCGTCGATCTTCAGCTGTATACAGCTGCGCGGGTAGAAAGTTTGTCAGACGCTATAGAGGATGTAAACCGAGATTTGGATGCAATCAATGATTGGTCTGATAGATTTGGGGTGTCTGTGAACCCCTCAAAATGTCAGGCCATTGTTATTGGAAGCTCACGCATGATGGGTAGAGTGGCGATTAGCTCTCTTCCGCCTATTATTTTAAATGGTGCTATCATCCCCATCAGCCCTAGCGTAAAAGATCTCGGTTTGCATCTTGACTCGACGCTTGACTGGCAGAGCCAGGTTTCTAGTGTCTGTCAAAGAGTCAACGGGACTTTGCGATGTCTGTATCGTCTGAGGAACTTTTTGCCTGCAAAGACGAAGACTATGCTTGTGCAAACTTTAATTTTCCCTATAATCGACTATGGTAACGTGTGCTACTTTGACCTGAACGCGGTTTTGCTGGATAAGCTTGATAGGCTCCTCAATAACTGCATCCGGTTCATTTTCAACTTGAGGAAATATGACCATGTGTCAAGCTTTAGAGCAGAGCTCAAATGGATGCCCATTCGCCAGAGAAGAAGTTTGCGCGCTCTGACTACACTTTTCTCTCTCCTCAACTCTCCCACCCCTCCCTCTTATCTTATATCTCACTTTCAGTATCTTTGCTCTACTCACGCCTGGAATTTTCGTTCTGCGAACAATCTCTTACTGCTTTGTCCTTCTCATACTTCTAATTTTATTCATTCTTCCTTCCATACACAGTCCATACTTCTGTGGAATGCGCTTCCCCTCAATATCAGGATGACCACCAGTCAGTATGCATTTAAGCGAAAGTTGCGGAATTACCTTCTTAACAAGTAAAGGAGTCGTCTCAAAATCCTTATCTCTAACTTTATATATTATTATTATAATGGATGATTCATTCGGAGTTACTTTTTCCAAAACTAAAAAAAATATGAATAAAACAAATTTATCGGGTAATCTTTATTATAATACAAAAGAACCATTCCTTACATTTACTTTTTAAAGATTATTTCTTTCAAATGTTGTCCGTAACTGCTATTACGAAGCCGGCCTGTCAATGGTGACCGTTATCGTACCATGATAACGGACTATTTGTTTCCTGAAATTGAAGCCCGTCATCTTCAAAACTTTTGGTACCAACAAGACGGCGCCACTTGCCACACAGCACGTGAAACCATGGCTTTGTTGCGAGAAAAATTTGGTGAACAGTTAATTTCGCGTTTCGGACCAGTCAGTTGGCCGCCTAGATCCTGTGATATCACACCCTTAGACTTTTTTCTGTGGGGTTATGTAAAGTCCAAAGTTTATATGGATAAGCCGCGTACGATTGATCAACTGGAAGCCAACATTACTCGCGTTATTCGCCAAATACCACTGGAAATGCTCGGTAGGGTCATCGAAAACTGGAACTCCAGAATGGACGACCTTAATAGCAGTTACGGACAACATTTGAAAGAAATAATCTTTAAAAAGTAAATGTAAGGAATGGTTCTTTTGTATTATAATAAAGATTACCCGATAAATTTGTTTTATTCATATTTTTTTTAGTTTTGGAAAAAGTAACTCCAAATGAATCACCCGTTATATGTAGGTATATTACATCACTACATAGTATAAAACAAAGTCGCTTTCTCTGTCCCTATATCCCTATGTATGCTTAAATCTTTAAAACTACGCAACGGATTTTGATGCGGTTTTTTTAAATAGATAGAGTGATTGAAGAGGAAGGTTTATATGTATAATTTGTACCCGAGCGAAGCTGGTGCGGGTCGCTAGTTAAATATATGTGTATGTTTATTTTAACTATATATATACAGGGTGTAAGGTACATGAACGCACATACGTGTTCCAGTGATTCAGTACATGATTCTGGACCCCCTAGCGTTGGAATTTTTCGTCGGCTTTTTCCTAGTTTTTGAAAAAAAAATCTGCGTTTTTTTTACATTAAACTATAAAATCGTTATACCTATCTACCTCAATTAAATTTTTAATTAAAAAATAATTAGTTCGCTTTTTTCGCAAAAAAACGCAATGTAAATAAAATTAAAAGAAGCTTCCTGCTCAGCTGATTTCTTAAGTTCACCGGAGGTCATCGCGGGCCCAGTAGGTACCTACGCACGCAATACCGGCCAAAGACCGCCGCCGGCATTTCTTTGTCGGCACAATGTTCACACAGACCGCCGAATTTCCTTTGTCGGCAAATGCTCACACAGACCTATGAATCTAACAGACGCGACACGTTAGGCATTTTAAGTGTCTACAAAAATTGATATCCCATTGACTACTTTTATTTGAACTTATTTTGAGGGGAGGTTATTTTTATAAACCTTCATCGAAATAAGTAAAGAAGATCTCAAAAAAATGTGTTACAGTTTACTGATAACGACTTATTTCTTAGATACATTTTTGATCAACAAAGTTAAGTTAAGTAATACAATACAACAACGTTACTTACTCATTTCGTTAAAACCACATTCCTACATTTCGTATACCTACATCAAAATAATTACTGAGTGAGTAGGTGGTAGGTACAACTTAATGCGATTGTACAGTCTATCAATTTCATTGATCTATGCGGTCTGTAACGGCATATTCAAAAGCGTACCTACACTAATAAATAAAATTTTATTTCTTTAGCATTTCGCCGACGACGAATTTTTGTTTTTTGTTAGTTCCGTGTTTACGTTCATCGCAAACGGATGTGCAGTTGGTAGTGAATTTAGCTTGTTATCGTAAAGTTATAAAAAACAAGTTATTGTGTTTGTTAGTATGTGTGTTTTTTGTTTTGCTTGTTGAGTGTGTGCTTGTTGTGTGCGAGAGTGTTTTTAAACAACACCTCAGTGCCCAGGCAAATGCTCATGCATGAAGCATGTAGGAGCCTCGGGATCGTAAGAAATGAACGAACTTTAAGGTGAGTTTGTTCATTAGTTAAGTACACGGTTAATAACCGCGTCCCTGACAGAGGTGTTCGTGGTTGGCGAGCGACAGAGCTGTAGGTACCTACGAAATTTCAAAATTCAAAATCACCAAGGTCACTTCTGTAGGGACGCGATTGGCGACCGCAGGCGCTTTATACTACATTCCTGGAGCGCAATGTAGGTACTTACAAGCTTCTTTATTATCATCTATCCTAATCTTTATCTAACCTTATCTTCAGTATTCTTGAGGGATTAAAAATGTATGTGATATCAATGTTGTCGTCATTAGAATAAACAGTTAAAGGTGCCACGGAACATTATACGCATTTGTCGTTTTAAACGTTTAACGCACGTATGCGCTTATGTCTATTAAGTATCTGATCTAGTTGTTTATCACATCGGAAACATCGACGTAAATGTATTTTTATCACAAAGTAGATAGGTAGTCTATCACACAGGAACAGGTGTGTCTGTGTGTATAAGACGTGGTAGGTAACTACGTACTACGCGCTCGCGCGGGCCTACTTCATTGCGAAGCGTTGAGATCGCAATGTTCACAATACATTGCGTGCTTGAAAATGTCAATTTCTGTAATCGATCATTACCGAGATTAATGACTATCATAATTTAGTTACTGACATTAAGTGTAACCTTTTCGCGAAGTTTGCGGTATCTTGTTCCTTACAGCCTGTATACTTTCCTAACTATTTTCGTCTTAGTATTTTTTTTTTCAGTTTATGCACCTGCCATGTTATCTCTCCACCACCCTTGGTTGACTGGTAGAGAATGCTTAAGGCATTAAGTCCGCCTTTGTAAATTTGTGTTGCATGAAGTTTTAATGAATAAATAAATAAATAGACCGATCCCTCAGGATATCTCCAATCCAATTCTGGTTCAGAACGGTGAAGCGGTCTTAAGTCTCTACCCTATAAAAGCAGGAGTCCCAAAAGATAGCGTGCTAGGCCCTACGCTGTACCTCATCTACACATCTGACCTAACAACTTCAGAATGCGTAACCACCGGTACTTTTGCTGAACACACACAGAGATCCTAGCCTCTCACCAGGACCCGATTAAGGCAGCGGAACTCCCTACAATCTGGGCTTAGTGACGTATCAATCTGGTTAAACAAGTGGAGGATCAAGGCTAATGAAACAAAATCTGTCATTGTTACCTTTACGCTAAGAAGAGGCACTTGTCCACCTGTCAAACTTAATAACCTAGAAGTTCCACAATCAGACCACGTCAGGTATCTGGGATTACACCTTGACAAGCGACTCACCTGGCAAAAACACATTTTCACTAAAAGGAAACAATTAGGATTACAACTACGCTACTACTAATTAAGCTGTATTGGTTAATCGGCCACTGGTCACAACTGTCACTGAGCAGCAAGCTCCTTCTCTACAAGGCGATACTCAAGCCGATTTGGACCTTCGGGATACAACTCTGGGGGACAGCTTCTCATTCCAACATCGAAATCATGCAGAGATTTCAGAATAAGATGCTGAGGATAGTAACCGATGCTCCTTGGTTTGTCACAAATGAACAACTTCATCATGACCTACAAATGACCACAGTCAAACAGGAAATTCAGCGACATACAAAAATGTACAGAGAAAGACTGAAAAATCATTCAAACAATCTGGAAGAACAACATTTATACAAGCAACTACACCAAAAACTTAACTTACTTGATTCTTAAAAGATACAACCAAGTCGAGATCAGAAAGCAAACTGTTTTATTATTCATTCACCCTCATTACAGAAATGTTACACTTGACAACTTGTTGGAGACAAACATAGCACCGCCCGCCACGGCGACCACAGGAGCAGGACGGCAGCGAGCGGGGAACGGGGGACGAGGTGCTGGCAGCCGCTGACCCGACTTCACTTAAAAAATAACGACGGACCAAGAGGCGCGCATCCTTATGTTCAATATACGAACCAACCTATTTTTATTACAGTCCGCTATTTTATTTATAACACCTCTGAGAATCACCAACATATGGTCCTCTCACCGTGGAAAGGGACACTAAGGACGTCTTGAAGCTTTTTTGGAGACTATTCCGTGTTAGTCAAGAATTTTTGACGAGTCGTACGCGCCGGCCATTACGCGACGACTTTCGAGGAGGTCAAGGAAGGACATTAGAAGGACGAAACAAACCGTCACGTCTCTGGAAAAAGGATAAGACATCTTGTGAGTTCGTTCCTATTTATTCCTCTTATTCCCTCTTCTCTTAGCTAGTCAAATTCATATTACCATTCAAAATCTCATACCTACCTACTAATTTTGCTAAAACTTGAGTCGGTGCTTTGTGCATTCTTCATTCGTTACAATTCATAGAATTTATATATCCTGTTATCGCTATTCGCTAACTATGCTGTTAATTTAGTTCAAAAAAAAAAAAAATAAGACGCCGTAATTCGAAGCAATTGTGAGCTACTTGCAGTCATAAAACTCGAGCGTTGAATGCCTATTGCATGAGTCATCTTGTTTACTTCAAATCAATACGCACAGTCATTAAGCTCAGCCACCTGGTTATAATTACTGCTTACATAACTTTATTTCGGTGCATTCAGTAGCTGTGTGCCTGGAAATTGTTTAAAAATCAGCTGTTGCCCTTATTACGATTTGAGGTTCGGTTTGTGACCATGTCCGAACTTAAAACTTTAATTAAAAAACGGTCAGCTATAAAATCAAAGCTCACTATTTTTGGCAATCATATAAAAATAATTAAAACTGCTAAAACATTAACGGAACTACAAAACATAGATTTAGAGTGTCGCTTACGAAAATTTGAGCCCTTATGCGAGGAATTCGACTCGTTACAGACTGAAATCGAGATCCTATCAGACGAGCCACCGACCGAAGAAGTACCCGCGGAGCGTGTGCAGTTTGACAACGAGTACTACCCGCTGATGGCCACAGCTAAGAGCCTGCTTGCTGCCGGAGGAAAGGGCAGCGGGTCTGTGATGGAGTTCAGCGACGCAGAATCAGGTGGGCGAGTGAGAAATTTGGTTAGGCTACCGAAAATTGACTTACCACATTTCAGTGGTGGCTATCAGGACTGGCTTGAATTTAAAGATACATTCCTTTCTCTTATACATAACAGTGATTGCATAGATAGTATAAATAAATTCCACTATTTACGGGCTTCTCTTCAAGGAAGTGCTGCTCTCATAATTAAAAACATCGATTTTAAAAGTGACAACTATAAAATTGCGTGGGAGTTATTGTGCGAGCGATTTGATAATAGTCGCTTACTGGTTAATAACCACATACAGGCTTTGTTTAACGTAGATCCTATTCGTTCAGAATCGTGTAAGTCGATTCAATATCTTATTGATGTAACTAACAAGAACATCAGGGCTCTCACATCATTGAAAGAACCCACTCAGTACTGGGACACGCTCGTAATTTATATGATGTCAACTAAACTCGATAGTGTGACGAGTCGAGAATGGGAAGAGCATAGGAATACATTAACTTCATCCCCAACCCTATCACAGTTCATTACATTTTTAAACAACAGAGCCGAACTATTAGAAACATTAGAAGAGAACACTAAAAACAATAAAATAAAATCAGAACCCGTAAAAACGAAAAGTTTAGTAATAAATGATAGCACTAATAGCAAACATAAAATTAAAATTTTCAAACGTAAATCATGCCCATTGTGTGACGATGAGTCACATCAGCTGTTCAATTGCGAATCTTTTAGAAGTCTGCCATTAGAATCTCGTATTTCAAAAGTAAAGGAGTTCAAAGCGTGCTTGAACTGTTTGCGTTTCGGTCATGTAGCAAAAAAATGTTTTTTGTCACACTGCAAATATTGCAAAGAAAAGCACAACACTCTTTTGCACGTAGAAAAATCAGAGCAATCTGCTTCTCATGATACGTCTTCAAAAGATATAGTACTGACAACTGATGTTCAAACGGAAACTACTCCGACGCGTGTTTTCCTTTCCACAGCGTTGGTGAGAGTGGTTGACGGCAGGGGCAACAAACACACCGCCAGAGCGATCTTGGACAACGGTAGCGGAATAAATATCGTTTCCGAAGCTTTCTGCAGTAAGCTGGGTTTGCCGAGGCGGAACGTGAGCTCCACGGTATCAGGTTTTAATAATCATGTATCCAATAGTACACAGTCTTGCAATCTCACAATTGAGTCATTGAATTCTAGCTATAGGACTAACACTGATTGTCATGTGTTTACCAACGTCACCACAGCAGTACCAATCACATACATCGACACACAACACATTCAAATCCCAGCAGGCTTATGTCTATCTGATCCCTCTTATAACATTCCTTCAAAGGTCGATCTTCTTATAGGGGCAGATATCTTCTGGGATATTCTAGGTAGCAAAAAGATTAGCCTAGGCAAGCACCTACCTATGTTACGTAGTTCGGAGTTCGGATGGATAGTCACTGGTCACATCTCGAGTCCGAAAAGTACATTCAGTCAATGTCTTTTTACTCAAGGTCAACTTGATATTGATCTCACTCGTTTTTGGGAAGTAGATAGTGTTTCACAGGAACATTCTCAATCCGCAGAGGAACGTGCGTGTGAAAATAATTTCACTGTAAATACGACTCGACATGACGATGGTCGCTTTGTCGTCACCATACCTCTCAAGCAGGATCCCCAGGTGTTAGGCGATTCCTTTGAGATGGCTAAGCGCCGTTTTTTATCGCTTGAGCGAAAATTCGAACGAGAACCAATATTCAAGGAAAAATATTTAGACTTCATGAGAGAGTACGAGCGGTTAGGTCACATGACTGAAAATAAAACCCTTTTTCCATACAGTGACAATGTCAACTACTACCTTCCTCATCATGGCGTACTTCGGGAGTCTAGTACAACGACAAAGTTGCGTACAGTCTTCGACGCTTCAGCCGTCACCACTTCAGGAATTTCTTACAATGAAATTCAGATGGTCGGTCCTACTGTCCAAGACGATCTCTTATCGATTCTCCTCAGATTCCGCCAGCATAAATTTGTAGTATCAGCAGACATTGAAAAAATGTTTAGATCCATTGACATAGTACCCAATCAACGCTCGTTACAGCAAATAATATTTAGATATGATTCCTCTCAACGCTTAAAAACCTACACACTTAACACAGTTTGTCAGGGAACCGCTTCAGCGCCATATCTCGCAACAAAATGTTTGAGTAGTCTGGCATCCACGACCAATGATAATAGCGTCAAATATAGTATATCGCACGACTTTTACTGTGATGATTTATTAAGTGGATCCTGTACTGTAAGCGAAGCTATAAAATTATGTAAGGGAATTACTGTCGCCTTAAATTCAGCAAGATTCAACATTCGCAAATGGAAATCTAATAACGCATTAATTCTTAACGAGCTGTTTTCAGGAAAAATTATAGATTCAAACACAGTTTTAGATCTATCAGATAACAACAAAAATACATCATCAAAAACATTAGGTTTATATTGGCTTTGTCAGCAGGATACGTTATCTTTCTCAATTAACATTGAACTTCATGAGAAGGTTACTAAACGCCACATTCTTTCTGTAATAAGCCAAATATTCGACCCATTAGGGCTAGTAGGTCCATGCGTTGTCGAAGCTAAATTGATTATGCAGAAATTATGGGTCAACAAAAGTTCTTGGGACGAAGAAGTTTCGTCAGAGATTTTACATCTCTGGTCTTCATTTGCTAACACATTACCCTGTCTAAATAAATTACAAATTCCTCGATGGGTTCTTAGTGATCTTTGCGTAAAGATTGAAATCCATGTATTCACAGATGCATCTGAAAGTGCGTATGGGGCATGCGTCTACATTCGGTCTGTGTGTAATTCGGGACGTGTACGTGTTCAGCTCTTAATCTCGAAAAACAAGGTTGCACCGATCAAACCCACAACTATTCCCCGTCTAGAGTTGTGTGGGGCTTTATTAGGTGCAAGACTGTGTACTAAGGTAAAAAATTCACTGACGTTTAGCATTAACATGTGTCGGTTTTGGTGCGATTCCACGATCGTCTTAGGGTGGTTGTCCACCCCTTCAAATCAACTAAATCAATTCGTACGGAACCGTGTTAATGAGATTAAAGAAAGCACCAGTGGTCACACGTGGAGCTACGTGCCGTCCAAGGAGAACCCGGCGGATCTTGTTTCTCGCGGGGTGAAGGCTGATATTATCAGCGAAGCCTCGTTGTGGTGGTCGGGCCCATCGTATTTGCTCGAGTCAGATCATTGTTGGCCAAAAATGCCTAATGAAACCCAGAAACAGGACCTACCGGATCTCCAACCTTGTCTTGTTATAAATAACGACGTAAGCAAGAACGATGATAATAAACTATTTACAAAACTTATAACTAAATATTCACAATTTACACGTTTACAAAGAGTTATAGCCTATATACACAGATTTATTTATAACTGTAAAACCAAAACGAACAGACTCCGCGATCATCTTTCTTGTGAGGAATTGCAAAATTCATTTAATTTTATTGTGCACAATGCACAGTTAGAAATGTTCCCAAATGAATACCTTATCTTAAAATCAGGTCACGCATTACCAAAGAAAAATAAATTAATATCATTGACCCCATTTCTAGATGCAAATGATATCTTGAGAGTAGGCGGTAGACTTGATAATTCACCTTATAGCTATGATACCAAGCATCCTATATTATTATGTAGCAAACATCATAAGTATAACGAAAATCATATTTCTTATGCATCACTTAAAGCTTTTACATGCGGGACCTCAGTTATTGTTGTCCAATATTCGTCAAACCTTTTGGCCCTTAGGAGGAAGGAATCTGTCTAAATCCATAACGAAAGGTTGCATGAAATGTTTCAGATTTAAAGCCAGCAATGTTCAGCCCATAATGGGACAGTTACCTGCATCCAGAACTACACTAGAATTTCCTTTTTTACACTGTTCGGTGGATTATGCAGGTCCAGTCATGATAGCTAACCGTAAAGGTCGAGGTTGCCAGCTGACCAAGTCTTACTTGTCCATTTTTGTCTGCTTAGCTACAAAGGCCGTGCATTTGGAGCTCGTCACAGACCTTACTAAAGAGGGATACATGGCCGCTCTAAACCGGTTTGTGGCTCGTCGAGGGAAGCCTCAAAGTATAACCTCTGACAATGGGACTAATTTTGTAGGCACATGTAACGAGTTACATCGTTTCTTGCAGGATTCAAGTTCACAGATTAGTTCTGAAGTCGCCCAAGAGGGTATAGACTTCCTCTTCATTCCGAGCTATACCCCCCATTTCAATGGTATGGCTGAATCTGCTGTCCGTTCTACAAAATATCATCTTCGTAGGCTTCTCCAACTTACGCATTTCACTTATGAAGAAATGCACACTTGTCTGACTCAAGTGGAAGCCATCCTTAATTCGCGTCCTATCACCGCCTTAAATTCCGATCCTACAGACTTCACACCTTTAACACCCGCTCATTTCCTAATAGGACGACCACTTGTGTCTGTTCCACATCCACAGCTGACAGAAAGAATAACAAGCCTTGAGCGATACAAACGAATTGAGTTCGTCAAACAACATTTCTGGAAACGATTCTCCAACGAGTACGTCACCACTCTGCAGCAAAAGACGAAGTGGCCTACTGCATTAAGCGAACTCAAATTGGGTTCCTTAGTCCTTATAAAGGACAAAGCGTTACCTCCATTACGTTGGGCCCTGGGTCGCTGTGTGGCCGTTTTCCCAGGAGCTCAGGATCAAGTCGCTCGAGTCGCCGATATAAGGATCAAGGGAGGAACCATTATTCGAAGGGCGTTTAATAACATTTGTCCCCTTCCAGAACCTGATTGTTGAATCAGCTGCCTACCTACCTACTTCAACCCGGGGAGTATGTTGGAGACAAACATAGCACCGCCCGCCACGGCGACCACAGGAGCAGGACGGCAGCGAGCGGGGAACGGGGGACGAGGTGCTGGCAGCCGCTGACCCGACTTCACTTAAAAAATAACGACGGACCAAGAGGCGCGCATCCTTATGTTCAATATACGAACCAACCTATTTTTATTACAGTCCGCTATTTTATTTATAACACCTCTGAGAATCACCAACATATGTGGTCCTTCGAGCCGGACTAACACAAACAATCAACCAGGTTCAAACATAACAATTCTAAAAGATACACTCTAAAACACAAAATCACTCAGTGACTACTTCAGCAGGGCTACATGCTACATCACAACAGAAAATCTACTGACTTACATTTCTTTAACATAGGGGAGATGTTAAATAAGTTTGTCCCACTATCACACCATAGTATCCACATACACCACACACACACACCCACCCACCCAAAAATATGCAAACGATTCACACATCCTTTTTGTAGTTAGTTAGTTTTTAGGGTTCCATACCCGAAGGGTCCCAACGGAGCCCTATTGTACTCACGTGTATGTCTGTCTGTCTGTCTGTCCGTCGTTTGTCACAATTTGTTAGGAAGAATTTTTAACTTCCCATTGACTTATGAACTTGAAATTTGGTGATAATATTTATTATGTATACTTTACTAACAAATACCGATATTTGGTAATGTGCGAAATCCGAGACGCACTTGGCCTGTTTTTTTTCTCTCCCTTTTTTATGTACATTTTTAGGTACCAAATCGTAACTAGGTTTCAGTTATAATTTAGTTCAACACAATGACTGGCTCTTAAGATACAGGCCAGACCTAGTTTAAGGGATAGAGTTTAAAATGATTGTACTCCTATGTTAAAGTTATATTGAATTATGTCAACTGAATGTAAGCAGTGCAATGTGATTTTTGTTTAAGAAATAAATTGTTTTATTATTATTACTTCGTATTTTTAGGGTTCCGTACCCGAAGGGTCCAAATGGAGCCCTATTGTTGTCACTCACATGTCCGTCTGTCACACAGGTTTTACAGCCAAACGGTTTGAGCTACAGTCTTCAAATTTTCACAGAGTAAGCATCTTGATGACCCAAAGCGATACAAATAGGCACCCTAAATGTGCAAAGTCCGAACCCGAGCTTTTTTTACTATTCTAGCAGGCCTCATGCGATTGATGGTCCTTTATAAAGCACTTGCTTGGTCAAAACATCTGTCCTTGTCCTTGTTAGGACTACGGAACCCTAAAAAAAGGGGCCTCATTCAGCTTTACCGTAAAGGGCCTCTGACAGGCTTAGACCGCCACTGCTACATGTTTGAGATTGAAGCAGTAACAAAGCAATGTTTGTTTCTCACGTACCTGACACAGTAACAAAGTTCATGTTATGAGGCTGCCATGCCAGATCGAAGACAGCATTGTTGTGGCACTGGAACCCTTCTAATGTGCTAGCAGTCGTTGTGTTGGTTGTATCCTGCAATAACAAGCTATCATGACACACTGAGGACACCTCACCACTATCTATATAACTTATGCCTAGGTTACGCAAGACTAGTTTATCAAGCTGGGGTAGCTAGATTGTGCTATCAAGCTCTGGCCTCGTGTGTACAGAGCCATCGTCATTTTAGTATTTGCTAAGCCAGAACTATATATGAAAATACTTGCTAGCTTCAAAAGCTAGTCTCGTGTAATCAGAGTAAAAGAGGCGCGGTACGCAGGCATTCTTACCTGAATAGCAACTCTGCCATCCTCGTTCGCAAGAGCAAGGACGTGCTCGTAACCGGGAGCCTCCGAGAATCGGCACGCAAATATCGGAGGATCCTGGTCGAAGTTAGCCGCAATGTTCGCATTCTGCAGCCCATAGAATGATTCCTCGCTGTCCACCACCAGCCGCTTCAAAATGTTGTCGTAGTTCAGCCGACAATCTGCAAAAACAGACCGGTTACTATCACTACGCACCCTTCTTTTACGACTTCATATGATTTGTTTTGTACTTACAAATGCCAAGCTGACGATCGATCAAACACTGAACATCATTCATTTTCACGCATTGCCAATTGCACTGTAAAATCACAATATCATCGTTGCGGTAACACTAGATATTTCCATTATTTTCCAAAAGAAAGAAATCAGCCCTGAGCCTGACAAGTACTACAATGACAAATACCCAACAATACCACGATATGGCGCGAAAAGGTGGGGAGAGGGGTGAAATCAAAACG
The DNA here is from genome assembly GCA_951329385.1 of Polia nebulosa. Lineage (NCBI taxonomy): Eukaryota > Metazoa > Arthropoda > Insecta > Lepidoptera > Noctuidae > Polia > Polia nebulosa. Next base: position 37,589,557 of record OX589590.1, on the reverse strand, counting down.
TAACGTCAAATAATGCAAAACAAAGCGTTTTGTTACACATTATAGAATTTTAAGAAACTTATGTCAGAAACGTGAAAAAATTAAATGAAAAGGGCCAATGAATTGAGAACCTGCTGGGTTTTTTTTTGGCGGGATTTTCTTGAGTGAAGTTCAGTGGCTCTTTTAATTATTCGCTTAAATTGATTCCTGGACAATATGTCGAATCATTGAAACAGCTGGAGCTGAGAATTTTATTGTAGTATTGATTACCTCAGCGAAGTTTGTTGGGAAGGTTAACTCGACATATTTGCTGCAAAAAACATTAGAATGTGTTACATCAGCATTTTAGTGAAAAAACAAAAATACACTACTGATGACTAGGTAGCATGGTCTCTGACCTTAGCCTGTTTCAAAAGGAACAAAAAAGGGTTTTTGGCGGGATTTTGTCGAGTGAAGTTCAGTGGCTGTTTTAATTATTCGTTTATTGATTCCGGAAGCACTTTCATTTAGCGCCAATCGCGGATTTATGTAGGTATTTTTTTTTGGGTAGAGGATACCCTTTTTAGTGTAAATTTGAAAACCCCAAAACGCGCAAAACCATAGGGGCCGAGAAAAAAATTGTCAAAATTTTTCAAAATTGGTGAAAAATTAAGGGTGAAGAAGATCACGTGATGGGTGTAAAGACTATTTCCAAGCAATAATACGATCAATGGCATCTTCAAGGTCTAGATTACCACCCTAAAAGCCGAATGTCAAGGTCATTCGTCGAAGGGCAAAGGCATTTTTTATTTTATTATAATGTTTTAGGTTTCTTGTTGATTGAGCCACGTATCGACGGAGCCCCGCTTCGCGGGGCTCTACTTCTGAGTGGTTTATAAAAAAATAACCACGAAGGGGATGGCGAGGTCTGTTCTTGACCCCGCCATCCCCTTCTAACCTAACCTGTCCGAGTCGGGGTGCCCTAAGACCCGAGCTCGCTTCGCTCGCTCTTGCATCTTAAGTTGTCATTGCTTTTTTACTTAGTGAAGATTAAGTGAGTGTTAAGTTTAGTGTATAGTGTAATAAGTAACATAATAAAAAAACAAAAATAGAACATACGAGTGAAGGACGTAAGACTAGACAATATGGTCAAAAGACTATAGCCTTCCCTTCGGGATAAAGAAAAACAAATACGACGAGTGACAACTGTCAAACGTTTTTTTCTCGCTAATGGCTCAATTACACCTTCCGATTTCAAGGGACCCAATTTAGGAAACAGGAAGGTGTAATAGCAGTTAGAGCAGTTAGTGTCCGATTTAGTGAGATTGAAAGGTCCCGATTTGACTTCCTAAATTGTGTACGATTTAGGATAGTGTAATCGCATCACTCCAATTTAGAGCTAAGTGTTGCCAATTTACCGACTTTTTCGCTACAGATGGGCTAGTAGTATTTTTGTTTGTGTTTAAAATTAAATTAAATTTCACAAAGTCCCTTTCCCAGAAAAAAATCTGAGTCCGCTCTTTTTATTTTTTAGTCCGTTCCTGGTAGAATCAGTTTTTAAGAGACTTTAGAGAGACTTGATATTCTGAAGGACTCGAATTTATAAGAGTTGGCAACACTGCCGACTTAGGAGCCCGATTTAGGAGTTCAATTTAGGATAGTGTAAACGCTCGCTTCCTGCTTCCTAGTTAGTTTGTTCCTTTACTGGGTCCCTTGAAATCGGAAGGTGTAATTGAGCCTTAATCTTACAATCGATTACGTTTCGTTACTTACGATCTTTAGAGTAAATAAAAATAGTACAACTTTTTTAAATTTGATTTTATTATATTTGCTTAATAATTGAGTTCATGGTGGTAGCAGATATTTAAAAATGAATTAAAGGTAAAAACTCACAATATTTACATTAGAAACCATTAAATTCCACTGTCGCTTTGTCTAAACGTAAAACGAAACGATCTAGGAATGAAATTCGTACATTGGTGTCGATTCTTGATTCATCTGCCTAGCCTTTTTCCCAACTATCTTGGGGTCGGCTTCCAGTCTAACCGGATGCAGCTGAATACCAGTATTTTACATGGAGCGACTGCCTATCTGACCTCCACAACCCAGTTACTGGGTAATACGATACCCCTTGGTAAGACTGGTTGTCAGACTTTCGGGCTTCTGACGACCCGTAACGACTGTCAAAGATCCACAATTGACAGCCGGGACCAACGGCTTAACGTGCTTTCCGAGGCACGGAGGAGTCTCGGTATGTAAAGATGGTCACCCATCCACAGACCAACCCCGGCAAGCGTAGCTTAACCTGATGGATCGACCCGTGCGGCTGTTATTACTAAGCCACGAGCTCGATGTCGATTCTTGATTACTAAACTAAAATGAGAGAATCGCTGTCTTTTACTAAAAGGCAGTGCGAGAAAAGGACGGCTATAGCTATGAACTAAGATAGAGATGTCAAACTAGTTTACGACTTGCGCATCACCGTGTTTTTAATCGACATGTTTTTACGTGTACACTTAATTTGTATCGAAATATTAGTTCAACTAAATTTGACAGCTCTAATTTACGTCCGTCTCTTTCTTGTTTTATTAGAGAGAAAAAGATAGGAATAGCTTAAATTAAGTTTAGTTCGTACAAAACAGAATCCGCACCAGTATCTGTGGCATATCGTCAATTTTATTGAGTAATTAAGTAAAATTTTCTGAAACTTTAGGATTTTTTTTCTCAAAAAGTAGACGTTTGCGCATTAAAATGTTTTGCGAAAGTGTTTTACTTAAATACATGTACAAGCTGTAAAATTGTGAAGCCTCGCACAGATTGGCGCTAAAGGAAAGTGGAGCCTCATTGAAACAGGTGCGATTTCGGGAAAATGGAGCTGAGAATTTGTAGTATTGACTACCTCAGCGAAGTTTGCCGAGAAAGCTGACTCGACACATTTGTTGCCAAATACTGCAAAAAAACATTAGAATGTGTTACATCTGCATTCTAATGGAAAAAACGTATAAATACACTACGTAAGATTAGGCAATATGGTCAAAAGACTTTCGCCTTCCCTTCGGGGATATAAAACAAAACAAAAAAAGGAACAAAAAAAAAATTAAAAAACCGCCTCCCTTTTGAAGTCGCTTAAAATAGCGGATAGAGAACGATTATTTTGTCAATCAAAATTCTTTGTTATTTTCACTTCTAGCACATATTTCTTCTAGTTCTAGTTATCCAAATAATTACAATTCCTTCAACCGTTCTATGACATAAACCACCAACGATCATAGACAATTTATAGTGTGTTCGCAATGCTTCTGTTTCTTTGTTTTTTTTTTTTATAGCCCAATCCAGTTGTGCTCACAGAACACTGTTTTCAATTTACGGTCTTCTGATTCGTCCAATTTTTGACATATGCTACATTTTTTGAAAGATGTCTGTGGTAAAATTCCAAGCGGGTTTGCTTTGCTTTACTATTTTGTTGTGGTGATGTGAGAAGAGAAATAAAAATTTAAAATTAAGTATCAGTATCTTGCATAACGGGCAGTTTGGATTATTAAACGGTCATCAGTATTGTATTGTTGCTTTTGACGTTTATTTCTAATAGTATTCTATCAAGAAATGCCCGTTAGTACTTGTGTAACATAGATGGGCGCCGTACCGCTTGGTTTTCCTTTCGATACATATATCTCAATAGTGTAAGTTTCTAAGTAACGAGAGAATCGAAGTGATAGGCTTTTAGACACAAGAGCGTAAAAAGTAGGTATACAATTGATTGAATGTTGGAGTTTGATTTAAGTTTATTACGTGGACACAAATGATGAGGAAAATGTTGGTTTTTCAGGGGTTTGGAATGTGAGTGGTATGTGGAAAATGGAAGAAGTTGGCTGTAGCCGGCAGCACGGGAAGTTCGTGCTGGGCGGTCACGCGGGCAGCTCGAGCGCGAAGACGGCGACGCGCGCTTGCGCCTGGCAGGGCCCGTTGCTCCTGGCGTGCTTGCTGCGCTCGCACTGCGTCGCACTATGGTGCCAGCTCACCAGGGCTTCGCCGGAGCCCCAGCGCCGCCAGCTGATGCTCCCTTTATGAGCAACATGGATGAAATATCATATTGGATTTGTACCAAGCGGGCACCATGCCTGATGAACTATGACAGTGTCAAAAAACAGAATGAGCAAGCACAGTGTTCTAAAAGTAAACCTAAAAGTGTTCCCAGTGCTGCCGAGGTGCCTTCACCTAAGAAGAAGAAAAAAAGGAAGCTTTCTCTGCTAGAAGATGACTCAGGGTCTGCAGATAAGCAGCAAAATATATATTTTGACACATCTCAAAAGCAGAAACAGACTGTGATGAGTAGTTGTAAGTCTGACACATTAGGATCTGACCTAGACTTCAATATTAAAAACACTTCTGTGGAAGACAAATCAAAGAGATCTAAACATTTGAAAAACAATAGAACTACTTTGCACAAGAAAAATAAAGTGATCACATCAACACCTAAGGTGCATCAGCACCTGCGGAGGAGCTTGAGACAAGCTCAGCAGAGTCTCAATAACAACAGCCATCTAAATAGTTCCTTTGAAATATTTAATAGTAGTCTTATGAATGGTAATAAACATAGTGAAACAGAACAGAAATCACCTGACGAACAGAAGAAGGCTCCAGAGTTACTCGCGGGCGGGGACCAGAGTGGGGACAATAAGAAAAACAGCTATCTTAACAAGTCCAAGAATGAAGTTCTTAATGGACAATTTGAGGACCTCAGTGATGTGTCTGGGTTTACAGCGAACTACATTAGGTCTACTAAACTGCAATCAACTAAAACTCCTAAAAAATTAAGATGTAAGAATAGTCGGAATCTGGTGAAAGAATCACGGCAAAGTTTGCAAAAGGACAATACAATGGTGGTCTGTGTCAACAAGTCTATGAACACTGGCACACAACCTTCAGCTGCTATGAACTGCAGCACAGAGTCTGATAATGTGATCAACTTGATATCCAAGAGCATTGACAAGTCTACCAAAGTTAGCAAAAGCACATCTTTACTCAAGTTTATAGATGCCAAAACTAATAAGAGTTCAAAGGAAGCTGTTGGCAACACTAAGTTAGATGGTAGCAGAACCAAGCCCAAGGGCAACTTAAATGTGTCATTTCAAACAGAAAGCACCACATCAAGGTATCCAAAGCGATACAGAAACCATACAACACCAGATGTTGTAGAAGAAAACCCAGGAGATTCCAATCAGGCAGATAAAAGGAGGAAAATTAGTAAAAATTCAAGTGATTTCAACAATTCAGATCGGAAAGAGAATCCTGAAGCTGCAGCAGTATCTAGAACCAGAAGTGGCAGGAACATTGGGCTGACACTGAGGCAACCTGAGAACTCAGTTTTGGTTCTAAGCAATTCTACAGAGCAGGTCAGTTCCATGGTTAGCATGAATGTGGCCAGCACGGGCACGGAGCAGAGAGATAAATTGAAGAAAAAGAAACGGATTACAAGGCATTTACGTTCAAAGAAAGCTATGGAGAAACAATCGAGTTTACAAAGAGACTCTCTGAGAGACAAGAGTGGCTTTGCTGCTTGCTTCTCGGACAGTGATGATGACAGCGAACCACTGAAGCAAAGAAAATTCTTCTGTGCTTAACTGTAAAGACTTATTGCAGGCTTTCTTGCTAATTTACTATTAACATGATATTGTTAGACATATTATGAATGTGCACATTTCAGGTACAGGGGTGGAGTGAGAATTTTGTAAAGGAAACACAAGTATACATGAAACATTTATTCACTTAGGAACTCCTAAAACCTAATCATAGACACATTTGTTCTCATTACCAAACAAGTCGCTAACTTCAGTCCAAGCTTAAACACACAGTCAAGATTATTCCTATTAAAGTTCTATTAAATTTAATGCAAAAGCTGGATTGTAAGTTCAGGCTTGAACCATAGTTAGAACTTGTAATAAGATGTATTGACATTTTTAATCTATTAAATTAGATAAAGGAAATCAATTTACAATTTAATTAGGTATAAAAATTTACACATTCCAAATGAAATGCAAATAGTGATGATATTGTGAATTATTCTTAAATGTTCAGCAGGTTTTGGTCAGTGATTAAATTAGAACATCATTTTTAGCCACACAGCTGATAATGATGTTCTAAATTAATCATTAAGCTCATATGTGGGCGTGCTATCAAAAAGGGTCCAGTTCTCGGCATTTACTTTCCGAGATACACACAGTTTTGTAAAGTTGGGTGAAAAACGTCATTTCGCGATTTTAATTGATTATTAATTAATGCTTAATCATCTACTGGTTCATATTATAGTAAATGATCATATGATGTTTCTAAGCACCAGAAATCAAGCTTTTCAGTTTCAACTTGTCTGATAAAAAATAAGTGTCCCAGTTTTTGAATATTTTTTTAATCCTTATTATCTATTCTTGATTGACTATTCTAGATACCGAATCTAGTCTTAACTCAAAACCCCACTGCTGGACCCTTTTTGCTTGGATGCCCACATATAATCTTTCCTCTGCCCTTGTTGGACTTCCATGGCTTGATGAGACTAGGATTGTATAAATTTGCTCAGTGCCTGTATCGTTAATGCACTCTGTATATTATCGGCATGTTTGTCCATGTTAGTATCTAGATAATTGTATTTAACTTATGATACAGTAGTATAGTGCATACAGAATATTTGTTATACATAATATTGTATTTAATTATTGGCCACTGACATAGCTGGGCTGTCATTTTGCAATAATCTTTATTATTGATGAATGTGTTTAGACCATTATTATTTGTGATAGTTAAAATATGTGGGTGGGTTTATACAGATAGACTGCATTCGGACTGCAAGCTGGCTAGTATGCATGGAAACTTGAAGAATTTCTCAGTTGTTAGAATTTGCACGCTGCAACAGTAGTTAACAGTTTTGTTTTGTTTTGCAGTGTGCTTGTATACCTTATGCAGACCGGCTGCAGTGTCCCGCCATAAATAGCGCGCGAAATTCTGCCGTTTTGTTAAATATTCCTGTAAAACTAGTGCGCGTTTAAATTGGCTTTCTAATTAGAAAACATGATATTGGAACACAAATGAGATTTGTGTGCAAATTTTTTGTCTTATAAAGTGCCATTGTATATTGTAATGAATTGTATGTTAAGTATATCTAAGTTGATCCATGACTGTGGCGCACTGGAGATAGTTCATTCTATAATAAATGTGGGAACTTACATTCCTATGTCATTTTAGTGAAATATTTGAAGTACATACCAACTTTTTGTTACAAATAGGTATAAAATAATACGAATTTCATTTTATGAAGAAGGCGATGATTCGACTTCGAATACATACTTTCTATTTTATATTTGAAAATAATTTTCAAGCAATTTATTTTTTTATCCATAAATTACATTTACAATTATGATAATTTTGACGAATGAGTTCTAATCTGAAACTCACATGACTGTAACTTTTCTTATAATTGTAAGAAGTGAACTATCTTTCTTTGGCATAATATTATCTATCGAATTTTTGATTTTAGGGTACACTTTTTATTTAGTTTTTATCAAATTTTTGCGTATTATATTTTGTAGATTTTATGTATTTAAATTGCGTAGTAAAGTTAATCTTAACTGTATGTTCTATTTTATTGTCGATTACCGTACGAAAAGTTGAAAAATAGTGACAATCTTTAAAATCTATAAAAATCTCGTGTCAATGTGTTTGTGGTTGCACTCCTCCGAGTCGGCTCGACCGATTTTAATGTTTTTTTTTTGTATATTTGCTATGTATGACAATAGGTCGCAAAGTATTTTTCACCCCTCTAACCCCAGCCCCTCCCCCTCCCCCCTCCCCTTCTATTTTTAATCGCAGAACAACGTTTGCTGTTTCAGCTAGTGTATACAAAATGATTTGATACACTGGTTTTCAGCATTTCTTGTGAGGAGAGCTGATATTTATTTATCTGACTCATCAGTACCTGAAAATATTTCTGAACCCTTAGGTAGTCATCGTCTTTCCGCCCTTATCCCGTGTTACTTGGGGTCGGCGCTACACGTTTTTTCTTCCATTCTGTCCTGTCAGCCGTCACGCTATCACTCTCTTTTCTTTCATATCACTCTTTCACAATCCATCCATCTTTTCTTTGGCCTCCCTCTCCCACTCTAAACCCTTAGGTAGTACAAACCAATAAACAATAAGATACTGATTTCCTCAGCTCATTATAGAAAAGCTTAGAGCCGGTATTATTTGTATACTAAGGCGGGTCAATTAGTCCGTGACTTTTCGTATTTCCCAGCTGTTAACTGAAAGGGCAACACTGCTTCTGTCAACAGGCAACTGTCAGTTGACTCCTGTCAAAATTTGTTCAAGCTGCGCATTGACATATAAATTATATGGACTGGACATGTTTGACTATAGAAAAAACAGTTATACAAATATGTGGCATATCGACGCCAAAATCATAAAAATACTGCTATCTCTTTTTAACTTTCTTAATTTTGCTTAAGTGAAAAAGGCTAGTAGTATTTTTGACAGTTACTATAATGTCAACCCTTCATTCCTATCGTCATTGAAATACCTATTTGCGGCCAGTTCGCCATTTTGTTCTCTCGGTGTTTGGTACCAAAGTTGGGTACGTGAACTGTCAAATGGTCGTAAACAATGGATATATTTTGTGAATTTTTGAGTAATTTTGCTGTGTTATTGCGTTTGAACTCGGTTGTTTAGTGGAAGTCGTCAATAGCAAGATGCCCAATTGCAATATAATCGGATTTGGCATCAAAAGAAGCGGAAATCACCCGAAGATAACTTTGCACCAGTACGTATACTTAATTTTAGGTGAAATATCTATAGATTTAGTTATTAAACAAAAGATTCTGTATTCCTTGAAGAGTGTATGTAAAAAGCATTCATAATTTCCCGTTTGCCTTTCTTTTTAACAGTTGTATTTCGTGAAATCATTTTCTTGTTTTTGTAGGGATAGAGTAGTGCATGCATGACATTTTTGTTTATCGATAATGCTATATTATTATGGTTCTTTATTGGTTTTACGTTTTACTTTTAAGGCTGCCTGCTAATAAACGAAAAAAGAAAACTTTGCTGGAAACAATCAGTGTTGTAACTAAGATGTCAACAAAAACAATTCATAACCTGTTCCCTTCACTTTGAAGAGAATCATGTTTCAACCGGACACTGAATAAAGTGACACTGCGTGACGATGCTTTACGTTCACGAACCATAATGGTAAGTAACATTGTTTTTATAAAATTATTGCGTAGTTGGTGATAAATGATGGTGATGACTTCAAGTGCAACACTTGCCTAACGGGCACAAAGAGTGTGTTTGAGTGTAGTCCTAAGATTAAATGCCAAAATTAGACAAACTTGTTTATTTAGTTGCACTGAGTACATACTCCTTTTAAAGGAGTTTTTTTAATGTTACATGTAGTCTGCTTTTTGTGTCAATGGACTTTTAAATTATATTAGAATGGACTTTTAAGTATATTAGCAGTGTCATTCTGTAAAAAATTCCCTGTGAAAACTTGGGTGAGGTGAACATTAAGTGAGCTTATGTACGATTATTTAGCTCATTATCCACTCGAGTGCTACTGAACTAGTGAGCTATTGAGCGAGTGAGTGAGAAGTGCACTCAACGACCGAACGAGAACTCTTTTCAACCTACAAATTGCAAATTAAATGAGGCCATTAAAAATAATAAGTAACAATCCTAATAATAAAATTGAGAAACATCAAACATATTAATAATTTTATTGCTTGTTTACAGCCTGCAATTCCATCAAATATATCTGGCATTTTAATTGAAAATGATCAAAATCAAGATGAACTCTCAACATCTGGATATGGTGCTCTGAATATATTATATTTAGTCACCAGCACGTCCGCTGCGGCAGGTTTAGCCGCTAACGTCTCCGCTGCACCAGATTTAGCCGCTAGCACCTCTGCTGCGCCAGATTTATCGGTATGACTAGCTTCAGTTTCTCTTGTCATCATTATTTGCGAATTTGATCTCAATGATAATATGTCATCGACTGAATTAAGACTATGTGGGAGATATCTCTCGCTTGACTTCAATATCTATTAAAGCTTATTTTTATTTTATTTTATTTCAGGTACACATTTAAAATTATTAAGAAATTAAAGGACAAATGTCAAAAACAGTCCAAGAAGAAAAGTCCAAAAAGAGACTTAATGAGAAAGTTAGAAAACAAACGAAAAAAAAATCTCTTCAGTAATAATTTCTTTCCCTCAAAAAAATCCAATCTATCAAAGATTTAAAAGGGAAAGAAACTTATTAAATTCAAAACCCCAAGCTTTGTTTATTAATTAAAAGTGTAAAAGAGGTATACATGAATTTGAGATACAAATATTGTGGGAAGAACTACTACTACTCTACTGAAAGAATATCACACAGAAATTACCTGAACAAAATTGTATTGTTCAGAAATGAATGAGATTGATTTGTTTCATATAAAGACTTTATTATAATTATTGTTGACTTTTAATTAAAACCCAAAAATCATCTACATGTTAGATAACATATGTATTGGAGATATCCGTGCCAGGAGCCCACTGCGGATTCAGCGTCATTTGTTTTCTTTGAACTTGTTGCCTCCGTCTCGAAGGTCTACTTAACGCAAGGTTCTAGAATAACACTAATACTGTTACTTTTACATTTCATTTTAATTGACACAAAATATCCGATGTACCTACTTACTGCATTTCGTTTCTTGTAATAGCTAAAAGCATAAATTCCAAGACACTAAAAAAAACTGACTTTAAATAAATAAAAATATTATTTTAAAAAACCTTGCTGAAAAACAAGTTGGTGGGAGTTATTTTAGTTCAATTATTGATTTCATGCAACCAACTACATCAGACTGCTTCAAAAGTGACTTGTTTGGAACTTTTCATTTCATTTTAGTCGGGTTTTTGAAAATGTTTTTTACTTTTATTTTATACACTTCAGTAAGATAAATTTTTGGAATAGCCTCCTCGAACCCTTTATTTTGATATCCCACTTAATATAGTTAGTCGACTTTCATTTTTTTCTTTTTTACATTATATGGCGTCTGGTGGTCGCCATATTTTATTTTGATTACTGTCATGTCATTAGTAGCACTCACAAGAATAAATCAATTGACGTAAGAATTATTAAAATTGGCCCACGCTTTCGGTCTCTAAAACACCTCAAAGGAACAAATATACATACATTTAATCATAAATACATACATAGGCTGATAAACACATTACCCTCCCTTGTCGGGTAAAAAGTAAACTACGAATTGCGGGGTTCTGGAAAATCATGGCGCTTCTGACCTTCTGGTCGCAAGAAAACTAAACCTTAGTAGCATTCTAGCGCTGCCTGTCTATACTGTTTTGTTTAGAAGACTAATTATTGTTTCAGCGCGAACATTAGTTACTCTAGTCAAAATGTAGCATTTCCTTTGCTTTTATGATAGCCTCTCTATTACGTAGTAACATATTACCTCAATGTCACTGGTAAAAATACCCGTTCATATTGTACCGTAACAATATGAAAATATTCTCACAATCTTTTATCGATGTTTTTAATAAAGAGATCGATATGGGCTACCCTATTATCCGCCATTTTATCCTCTCAGTGAAGTGTAGGTATGGCACGTTTTTCTTGTAGGTATGCCTAGTCCATATAATTTATATGTCAATGAAGCTGCGTCATTTGGTTTGTGTTTGACAGTCATTGATGCAGACTACCGCGTGATTTGAGAAGAAAATGGAAAAAGTGAATTTCGTGTGCTCATTAAGCATTATTTTTTGCGGAAAAAAAACAATCACTCAAACCAAGGCTGAGCTTGATAAATACTATGGGGATACATTTCTGCACCATCAGTTTCAATGGTAAAAAAGTGGTTTAATGAATTTCGTTGTGGCCGTACAAGTACGGAAGATGCTGATCGTTCTAGAACAAACTATTTGAATTTAGACGCCCAGTTGAGGCCTCTACAACCAAAACAATTGAAAAAATACACAATATATTGTGTTGGCCGATCGGAGATTAAAAGTGAGAGATTGTGGAAGCCATATGCATCTCACATGGCTCAGTGGTTTCAATTTTGTATGATCACTTGGGTATGAGAAAGCTCCATTGCGATGGCTGTCGCGTTTGTTCACAATCGATCACAAACGCAATCGTGTGAAACTTCGCAGAAGTGTTTGGCGTTGTTCAACCGTAATATAGACGAGTTTTTGCGCCGTTTGGTAACCGTGGATGAAACGTGGATCCACGACAACACACCAGAGACCAAACAGCAGTCAAACCGGGGTTTCTCGGGGTGAATCGGCGCCAAAAAAAGGCCAACGTGGGTTTGTCAGCCAATAAAGTCATGGCGACCATTTTTTGGGATTTACGCGGTATAATTCACGTTGACTACCTTCAAAAGGGTAAAACAATCAATGGCGAATATTATTCCAACTTATTGGGTCGTGAGGATTTGAAAAATAACGACCGCATTTGGCCAAGAAAAAAGTTATTTGCCACCTGGAAAATGCAAGGGTGCACATATGTGCGTTTCTAAGGCAAAAGTCCATGAAATGAGCTACGAATTGCTCCCTCATCCGCCCTATTCTCCGGATGAAGCCCCTAGTGTTTATTTCTTGATCCCAAACCTGAAGAAATGGCTCGGCGGAAAGAGATTTGAATCCAACGATGAAATCATCTCACAAACAAATATCTATTTTGATGACCTTGACAAATCTTATTTTATGGAAGGTATAAAGAAATTGGACAAACGTTGGACAAAGTGTACAGAGCTCGGGGGAAAACACCCGGGTGTTTCCACTGCGAGGATCGCCCAGAGGACACGGTGGAGGTTTGCCCCGCTTGGGCAGAGCACCACCGTGTCCTCGTGGATGCGATAGGCGGCAGCGACCTCTCGCGCCCGGCCCTGGTTCAGCCCATGGTACGGAGCGAAAGGGAATGGGAAGCCGTCTCCTCCTTCTGCGAAGCAGTAATGCTCGCGAAGAGAGAGGTGGCATGGGTGAGGGAGACTCAACAACAGAGTCGCCCTCATGCCCTCAGCAGCAGCCGCCGCAGGAGACACCAGGGGCTTCCGGCGCCGCGAGACGATCTCCGGCCACCGTAAACCCCAGGCTCGAGAGTCGGCGCGTAGTGTTCCAAGCGCGCCTCAAAGAGTTGGGCCGCTAATATTTTCTGGGAAGACTAGTTCCTTTTGGAATTTTGAGAATAATAATTATTAACAATATCTTTAAATAATACACAAATCACAACACAATATTATAAAAAATAAAAAATTCTTTTAGATGATGGGATGGGCTTCACTCGACAGGGGGTCGAAACTTATACACAAAAGCTTGTCCTGTGACGACCAGAGCTTGTCCAGCCCCCTTAGCCAAAATACATTTCTGTAAATGTTAACGCTAACGCTTCGTGCAAAATGTATGGCAAAGACATTACTGGGCGTGAGTCACGTGACAGTTCTCTGTCTAACGCTTCGTACAAAACGTCTTTGCCATACATTTTGCACGAAGTGTTAGCGTTAACGTTTACAGACTGGTGAATTGCTGATGCTGCCGGCTCCGGAATGATGAGCTGGGTTCACGATGAGGCGGCTGCTGGGCTCTGGTATGGGATGGGCTGGGTTCGATCACGTAATGGGCGCCAGTGTCACGTTGCCGAGTCGGAGGTGTGATGTGACACGCAGAGGAGGACGTAGAGTAGGAGGACCGTAGATGAGAGTTAGATGAAGATAAACACGACGAGTTCTGACGTATATTTTATTATCTAAAGTAGGCTTGATTATATGGAGCACTTATTAATCGTACGTAGGTACACCATACACTGTGACTACGTAAAGGTATAAATTGTATTATTGCTAGAAACTGCCTGGTTATAAAAGCGGCACTTCACTTCAAAAATCAAAAGTCATTTATTCAAACTAGGCTGAGAACCACCACCTTTTGAACGTCTAAGTTCTACATAAAGACAGTCCCCCAAAAAACGCCCGCCCGTCACCACTTCCTAGTGTTTTAGCTGTGAAGAAGAAGTGGCCAACAAACTCCCCAGCAACACATCTGTCTGTTAAGTAAAAAACAAAACAAAACAACAACAAAACAAACAACAAATAAGTTGTTAGTATTAAGTTGGCTTCACTATTGCATTGGGTTTTACCTGTAATAATAGTTGTAAGTGATTATATAAATATAAATAAATAAATAAGTTTGAAGAACTTGAATCTATATAATTATATGCAACAATCTTAACATATGTAAAACAGAAAAATAAATATATGTCGTCTAAAATATAATCATAAAATTAAATAATTCGCCACTTGTTAGCTAGCACACTCAATTATGCCATTAAAAACGAACTCAAGCATAAACACTAAACCAAATTAAATAAGCCTCCATACATAACTGGTGTGCCTGCTTATAAGAACAAAGATAGAATCTATCAAAGGGCTGTGATTCGAAGCCACAAGTGATGAACTAGGGCCATCACACTAGAATTAGTAGACAATTATTATATGAACTCATATAATCTGTCATAACCATAAGCTAAATATGGAGAAAGAACATCAAGACGTGTAACATCGTCTTGCGTTCAACACAGCGACCAACTATTATTATCTTCTAAATAGTCGTTGATGGAATAGTATGCCTTCGAACAGAGACTAGTACTGTTCTAGTAACTCTTACAAACTGGTAACTGTCATTAATTGAATAGAAGGAAAATTACAATGATGGATAGGAGCTAAGTCTAGCTCAGCAGCAGAATTAGAACTGATTTTTAATATAAACACAGTGCGCGCCTTCAACGGTTGGGTCATGCCGGTTTTGATGTACTCTTTCGGCATACTCAAATGGACTCAGACCGAGCTAGACGCCCTGGATAGGAGGGTCCGTACGCTGATGACCGCAAACCGGATGCATCACCCACAATCATCGGTGATGAGACTGTACATCCCGCGGAAATGTGGAGGTCGAGGTTTTTTAAATGCGAAAACTCTCCACAACCGCGAGGTGTGCAGCCTCAGAGAATATTTTCTTGAAACCGACGTGGGTATAATATGCACCGCGATGTGGTCGCAGTGGACAAGGGACTCACCCCGTTGTCCATGGCGTAAGAGAACTGGCGCAAACCTGTAATACTCACTACTGATGACCGCAAGGAGGTATGGAAAAGCAAGGAGCTTCACGGGCGCTTTTATCGGGCCCTTCATGGGCCTGATGTAGATTTATTGGCGTCCGTGGCTTGGCTACGTTTCAGTGACTTCTTCGGGGAAACTGAAGGCTTTGTCTGTGCGATTATGGACGAAGTTATCTTGACGAATAACTACCGGCGGCATATCATGAAGGACGGGACGGTTGACGTGTGTCGGGCATGCCACCGTCCGGGTGAGTCCATCAGACATATTATCTCTGGTTGTTCTCTTCTTGCTAACAGCGAGTATTTGCACAGGCATAACCAAGTGGCCAGGATTATTCATGAGCAGTTTGCTTTAAAATACAAACTTGTGGATTCTGAGGTGCCGTATTACAAGTATGTGCCCGACCCAGTTCTCGAAAATGACCATGTCACGTTGTACTGGGATCGGTCTATCATCACTGACAGGACTATTGTTTCCAATAAGCCGGATATAGTGGTGATAGACCGATTAGCGCGACGCACAATGATAATCGATGTCACCATCCCACATGACGAGAATCTCGTGAAAGCTGAGAAAGAGAAACAAATTAAATATCTTGACTTGGCACACGAGGTTGTCGATATGTGGAATGTGGACTCGGCTGTCATTGTGCCGATAGTCGTTACCGCCAACGGCCTGATGGCTAAAAGCCTCGACGACCACCTGTCGAAGCTGTCGTTGCGCGGGTGGATCAAGGGCCTGATTCAGAAGGCAGTACTCCTTGATACGGCTCGCATTGTGAGGAGGTTCCTGTCTCTGGAGCCCTAACCACCGGTAGCTTGGACCCTGCTCCCGATACCGGTGGACTACTATTTTTTATATTTTTAAATGTTTTTTTATATGTTTTCTTTTAAAAATATTTAAAAATGTAAATAAGATGTGTAAAAATAAATATACGAAATAATAATAATAAAAATAATTGCAAATATACGCCGCGTTTGCTATGTAGGCTCTATAAAGTATTTGTATAAGGGTATTTTTTTTTTAAAAGCCTTATTGTAAGTTTTTATAGGGTTAAAATTCTTGACCAAAACTTCAATACAGCCTTTATTTTTAACCGACTTTCGAAAAAGGAGGAGATTCTATGTTCAACTGTATGTTTTTTTTTATATGTTTTTTTGTATGTATGTCCGCCGATTTCTCCGTCAGTTGTAGACCGATTTTCAAAATTCCTTTTGTATCCGAAAGAATATACTCCCGAGGTAGTTCCATATAAATTTTGTCGAAATTGCTTCAGTACTTTTTGAGAAACTGAACAAAAACGAAAAATACGTATACCTAGATGACGTTTCTGTTTTCTCCAATTACGAGTATGTTTAAATTCCACGTTCCATGTTATTGGGGTTTTTAGTTCTAGGGTATAACAACTAAAAAGTGAAAAATAAAAAACTTTTTTACAAAAAAAAAAAACAACCGACTTCCAAAAAAGAAATGTTGTCGCTACAAAGAATCAGGACCTTTGTACACTACATTTTAGCTTAATGGCCCTAGAATAGGTACCTTGTATTACAATGTAATTTAGCTTAGGCGGTCAAAAACATTTATAAGGAAGTTTAATCAGTACCTTTCCTCACGGAAACGCGATGGACTTCATGGAGATGGAAAGAATGGCGGTCCACTTTATTAGACACGTTTGAAGCTAAACGTAACATGCTCATCATGCTTAGTAATTTAATGCACTCAAAACCTGCTGAAGGTCAGCCTTTATATGAATTTTATTTTCAACAAAAAAGTCGAATTGATAGACTAAATTTATTTTTCTCCGATAAGGACATAATTTCGATAATTGTGGGACTAATTGGGGACAGGAATATAAGCACGGCCGCTGAGGCTGGTAATTTCAGATATTGTAACGATTTAGCTTCATTTTTGCACAGTAAAGAGTTTTCATCCGGTGGAATGAAGTCTCATTCAGTTCACAGTAATACCAATAGCCCAGGTTCAAAACAAAATGCATTCCGACCTGTATCAGAAAAAATATTTAATTCATCGAGTAACGATTTCACTACTATTAAAAACCCCAAAATAAAGTGTTACATTTGTGGGGAACTAGGACATAAGCGTTTTAATTGTAAACAAAATGTAAGTAATTTAAAATGCAACTTTTGTAACAAGCCGGGCCACTTAGAACTTGCTTGTCGATCAAAGCCGAAAACAAGTATGGATGCAAAGGTCGAAAAGGATTCTGAGGTGAAACTGATAAGCACATCGTGCAGTAAAGAGAAGTTTTATAAAGAGGTTAGTCTAAATAAAATTAAGTGTAAAGCTTTTATTGATATGGGAAGTGATTGTTCGTTGATGACAAGCGCCATGGTACATGAATTAAATCTAGCTCCGTTTAAATTAAGCAGCATTGTTGTTTTGACGGGTTTTAACTATGAGTCACGCACTCAAGTTACCGAGGCAGTTTCTGTACTTCTTAAAGTGGATACGGTGGAGTTGGTTTTTTTTTTTTTTTTTTTGGGGGGGTGGGAAATCATCTTATGACTCCTTCCGCTCTAGGGTGGAGCGGAAGGGCGTGTCAGACTCTTACTGACTAAAACCCACCCCTGTTCCTCCCTGCCCTACGCGCCCGGGGGCAAGGTAACTCTTTCGAATTTATCCTCCACCCCCGGGCACGGTGGAGTTGGTAGTAACGTTTTATATAATAAGTACCTTGTCTGATTGTAACATACTAATAGGGAGGACACATTATGTATACAAGGGTTGGTGATCACCTAGTTTTTAAATCAGTAACAAGAGAACAGGTGTGTTCGTTAGAGTCATCTATCTTTAACGAAAAGTTTGCTGAACATGTTTTTTTTTTTTTGACCCCTGAGGAACACCGGCATTAATAGCCAGAAGTCCGGACGAGCAGCCATCTATGACTACTCGGATAGACCGATCCCTCAGGAAATCTGCTATCCAATCACACAATCCAGCGGGCATACCGAAGGAAGGAAGCTTGCCAATTAAGCTGTCGTGCCAGACCCGGTCGAAGGCCTTCGAGATATCAAGGGAGACCGCAAGGGCTTCCCCTTGTTTGTCGATGGCCTCACTCCAGATGTGAATGGCATACGCTAGAAGATCTCCCGTTGACCGATTTCGGCGGAAGCCGTATTGTCGGTCACTTAGGATATCGTTAGCTTCTAGGTATGCTAGGAGCTTACCATTCAGTATACGTTCCATACTCTTACAGAGAACGGAAGTTACCGAGATGGGCCTATAATTTGCTGGGTCAGCTCGACTACCCTTCTTGAAAATGCTGATTTGTTAGAACGAATATTTTCCAACTATCCACAATGTGTTTCTACGGATCTTGCTACACTTGGTGAGACATCGTGTGTAGCACTGAATATAGAGTTGACAACTAATAAACCAGTGTATCGAATGTCCGAGTCCGAAAAACAGATTACACGTCAAATGATTGACGAATTGTTAGAGGCAGGTATAGTGCCCATTCGGTTTATCTACCAAAAGTCCCGTACTTTTGGTAGATAAACCGAATGGTCAAAAGAGATTTATTTTTTTATTTTTTATGTATTGACTACCGGGCCTTAAATAAAGTTACAGTTCAAGAAAAATATCCCATGCCTATAGTTGAAGAGTTAATTGATAGGCTACGGGATTGCAAAATTTTACGTCATTAGATTTAAAAAACGGCTATTACCAAATCAAAATTAATGAAACATCCATCCCAAAAACGGCGTTCATCACATCTGATGGGCACTATGAATTTTTAAGAATGCCGTTTGGGTTGTGTAACGGGCCCTCTGTATTTCAAAGATTAATGAATACTGTATTGGGAAAGCTTCGTTTTGATCATGTTATCTGTTATATGGATGACATACTGATACCTACTGGGACCTCAGAGGAAAATGTTAAATGTTTGGAGGTAGTCTTAAGAAGTCTACAAGAAAATAGTCTAACTATAAACTTGGAAAAATGTAACTTTTTTCAAAGTACAGTAAACTTTTTGGGGTACGAAATTAATGAACATGGGATTCGCCCAGGAAACAGGAAACTGGAGGCTGTAAAAAATTACCCTCCACCTACAAATATTCATCAAGTTCGTCAATTTTTAGGGTTAATTAATTACTTTAGGAAGTTTATTCGAAGTTGCGCTGTTCTGTGCAAGCCTTTAACAAAATTATTGAAAAAGGAGGCTATTTGGGAATGGAGCTATGAACAGTCACAAGCTTTTGAAATACTAAAGAAGGCTTTATCAGAAGCTTCATTGACAATTTTTGACCCTAAGTTGCCAGTTATAATGTATACAGACGCTAGCCGTGACGGTATAGGTTGTAGGTATTTTAGTACAAATTACAGAAAATGGCGAAAAACCCATTTACTTTTATAGTCGTCAAACAAGTGAGGAAGAAAAGAAGTATCACTCTTTTGAACTGGTATTTTTAGCTATCACAGTAGGACTGCAGAAGTTTAGACATTATCTGTTGGGAATAACTTTTACAATTGTAACAGATTGTAATGCCGTCAGATATTCTATGAACAAAAAAGAAATTAATTCACGAATAGGTAGATGGGTATTACAAACACAGGAATTCACATTCGATGTAGCACATAGACCGGGAACGCAGATGCAGCATGTTGATGCGTTAAGCAGAAATCCAGTTTGTAAATTACCTGTCACAAACGAAAGTGTGATGTCTATCACGATTACTGAGTCCGATTGGCTACTTTCTGTACAGTTACAAGGTCCTAGTATATGTGCTTTAAAAGAGATATTAGAGTCAGGGGATGCCGAGGCGCATAAGCACATATTTAAACAATATGAATTGCTGGGCAACAAAGTATATCGTAGAACTGAATATGGGCGTCGCTGGTTAGTACCAAAACAATGCATCTGGCAAATAATAAGGCTAAATCATGATGATGTGGGGCATTTCGCGGTAGATAAGACTCTTGAAAGAGTTAAAAATAATTACTGGTTTCCACGCATGAAAAAGGTTATTTCAAAATATATAAGAAATTGCCTAAATTGTATATATTACAAAAACCTCCATGGTAAAAAGCCGGGTGAATTGTTTCCAATACCAAAATATGCAAGACCATTTCATACATTACATGTAGACCATTTAGGTCCTTTTGTAAAAACGACAAAAAATAACACATACTTGCTAGTAGTTGTGGATTCTTTCACCAAATTTGTATTTATTGCTGCAGTTCGCAATACAAAAAGTAAAGTAGTTATTGATGAATTGAATAGAATTTTTAAAACATTTGGAAACACTAAAAGATTAATATGCGATGCAGGTAGTGCATTTACATCTAAGTCATTTGTTAACTATATAAAAATATTAGACAACATGTTATTGCTACTGCGATGCCTCGATCTAATGGACAAGTGGAACGTTACAATGCGACAATTTTAGAGTCTCTACGTAGCATGGGCGCAAATACAGATTACAATCAATGGGATAAACATATTGATAAAATTCAGCAGGGCATCAATAACACTGTTAATAAAACCACGTCAGCGATTCCAAGCGAAGTGTTCTTCAGATACAGAATACAAATGGATTCTGATAAGGTAATCACAGATAATGAGCAAAAACCTGTTGATGTGACAGAACTTCGAAAATTGGTTGATGACAAAATTCAGAGATGTGCGGCAAAACAGAAAGAAAATTTTGATGCGAAAAGAAAAACTGCTTATCTAATAGCTGCTGGCCGCTAATGGAATAGCAAATGTAGAATTGGGGCAAATGTTAAATGGCTGGCCGTCGATGGAACAGCAAAATATAGTACGATTCTACACGGCTGGCCGCCGATGGAACAGCAAATGTAGAATCAGTTCAAATCTTAAATAACTGACTGTTGATAGAACATAAAAGGGCAGTACGATTCTATACGGCTAGAACAGCAAATATAGAATCTGGTCAAATGATATTTGGCTGACCGTTGATGGAACAGCTGAAGGTAGAGATTGGTGATGCTATGTTAATGTCAAAGGTGTTCAAGGCTTAAATTTATTCTTGGTTTGTTTGCCAGCGAGGGAAAACCAACCAAGGATAAGATATGGAAACACATTTAATGATTACCGAATACATTTTAAAATATGGTTTTTGTTCTCAGCTGATGCACAAGACCTAACGCATGCGAGGACGTATGCGTATGCAGGACGGCCGGATGTTGTCGCTACAAAGAATCAGGACCTTTGTACACTACATTTTAGCTTAATGGCCCTAGAATAGGTACCTTGTATTACAATGTAATTTAGCTTAGGCGGTCAAAATCATTTATAAGGAAGTTTAATCAGTACCTTTGTAAACTACAGTTTAACTGAATGGCAAAATATTGCACTACAATAGGTGCCTTGTATTCCTACAATGTAATTTAGCGTAGGTGGACAAAATTATGTATCGGGGTAGGGAGGTAAAATAATGGGATTGCAGAAGAAGGCAGTCGCAGCCCGACCTCTGTCTCTCTCTCTGCTGTCTCTCTAATATTGTGGAGCCTAGTATAGTATATTCTGTATTAAGTGAATGAGAAAACTGTAAAAGACTATAATACTCGTAATAAATACGTATATTGGTCACAACGTCTTTGACTTTTAATAGAAAATACACTAAAAATTAAAAAATAATTTTAATTTCGGAAATCGGTGTTTAATAACGAAGAAATAAAATGCAAACACCGAGAGTTATTTTTTAATTTTTAGTGTATTTTCTTTTTTGGAAGTCGGTTGTTTTTTTTTGTGAAAAAGTTTTTTATTAGGTATAAATACGATATATATTGGTCGGATCATATGCCTATAGTGGTGGAATGTAGTCTAAAGTTAATTACACCTAATATAGTATTACCTAAACTTAACAGTAATAACATTGTCTGGGGGCAACGTGACTCGACTCAGATAAGTATGTATGAGGAAATGTGTAATGTGGGTTTACGGGAAATAGATTTTCCGCACGCATTCAGTCACTGTGCAGACTTTCATTGTAGGAATGTGAACCATAATGTTGTTCTGGATGATTTATACAGTAACATAATATGTATTCTCCAACAGTCTGCTGAGTGTAGTGCGGCGGCGAATAGGCCCCGAACGTATAAACCTGTGCCAGGGTGGAATAAACATGTAAAAATAGCTTACAAGGAGGCTCGCTTAGCTTTTCTCGGTTGGCAGTTATGTGGTAAACCAGATACAGGTATTGAATATAATAAAATGCGTGATTCGCGGAGAAATTTCAAAAATAAATTAAAATGGTGTCTTAATAATGAAAAACAAATTAAACTAAATTTAATAGCTGAAAATCATAAATCTAAGGACTTTGTAAATTTTTGGAAAAACTCGAATAAACTGAATCCTAGGTCGAGCCTGCCCGTAAGTGTTGGTGGTAAACATGATCCCACACAAATTGCTAATATGTTTGTAGACCAATTTAAAGTGAAGCCCTTGGCAAATTCCTCTGCTGGTTATGTGACGCAGGAGGTGACTGGCGCTGAGGTGGGCGTGGCGCGGGGATTGAATTTATCTACTAAAGATGTCAAGAAAGTGATAAAAAATATGGTTAGCGGCAAGTCCCCGGGACATGATCACCTTAGTATCGAGCACCTTAAGTATACAGGTGTACACTTGCCAAGAGTATGTCGATGTTTTTTAGACTGTGTGTGAGTCATTCTTATCTGCCCAGTGCACTTATGCGAACTATAGTTGTACCTGTCATAAAAAAATAAAACCGGTGATGCTGCTGATCCCAGTAATTACAGACCAATATCCCTGGCAACGATCATAGCAAAGGTGCTGGATAGTCTGCTGGATACATACATGGCCCCCAGGATTGACTTGCATGATGCACAGTTTGGCTTCAGGCCTGGGCTGTCGACTGAAAGTGCCGTTATGTGTTTAAAACGGACTGTCCGGTATTATACGGATAGGAAAACACTTGTTAATGCGTGCTTCTTAGATCTTTCCAAGGCGTTCGACCTTGTTCCTTATGACTAAGGCTATAAGCTAAGAAATGAGACAAAAGTAGATTTTGAGGTCACGTCATTGTTAAGTTTTTGGTATGAGAACCAAATAAACAATGTTAGGTGGGCAGGGACTATGTCCGAAGAATATAAATTGAAATGTGGGGTGAGGCAGGGGGGAATCACCTCCCCTCGCCTTTTCAATTTATATATTAACCAACTGATTGATTGAGCTCAGCAATACTGGTGTCGGCTGTCATATTGACGGAGATGCTATGAACAACATCAGCTATGCAGACGATATGGTCTTGCTGAGCCCATCAATCAGTGCATTAAGACGTTTGCTGAAGGTCTGTGAGAACTATGCGGTGACTCAGGGGCTTAGGTATAATGTCGCTAAGAGTGAGTTACTTGTTTTTACACCATTGAAGCAAGTCTTAAAATTTAAGTATCTGGGCCACTGGGTCACTGAGGACCTGTGCGACGATTTAGATATCTAGAGAGAGCGTAGGGCGCTGTCTGTTCGAAGTAATATGTTGGCCCGTAGGTTTGCTCGGTGTTCTTACGACGTTAAAATGACGCTTTTTCGAGCCTACTGTCAGACTTTACACCTGCAGCCTTTGGGTCAAGTATACGCAGAAGGCATACAGCGCCCTGCGTGTACAGTATAACAATGCTTTCAGGATGCTTGTGGGGCTGCCGCGGTATTGTAGCGCTTCGGGTATGTTTGCCGATGCGAGAGTGGATGATTTTTATGCCATTATTCGTAAACGATGCGCTTCTCTCCGGCACAGAACGGATATCAGCACCCACGGCATGTTGAGAGCATTGAGTGACCGGTGGGACTGCCCAATGCTTGGTCGATGGGTGAGACTGCACACTCAGATCGGCCCTAGATAGCTGTGTGTGCATTTTATTCTATTCATGGTATGTTATTATTATTCCTATTTTGTTTATAAGTGTGTGTATTGTGTTATTTTTATGTTATTTGTGATTCGTTTACATTATGACATTATTATGTAATTTGTGTGTATTTCGATTATGTTATTTTTGTTACTATGTTTTTTTTGTAATTAATGAATATGTTTTGTTGTCAATATTTACTCATCTAATTCTATGGACTTCAACGTCTGCAAATAAATGATTATTATTATTATAAATAAAGCTATTAAGATTCGGTTTCATTAGTTTTTTGTTATTGGATGTTGAATACCTAGGTCGGTAGAGCGATCCAGTGACGAGCGAGCAATGTGCTGACGCATTGTTAGTTTTTTACTCGAGCACTGGCGACGATGAAGTCATTGTTTAAACTGTAAGAAATGATGCAAGTATCAAAATTGATGAAACTTTTATGATCAGATAGATAATATTATAATAAAAAAAGCGGGGAATATTATGGGGGCTGAAGCGACAAAATGTTTGGTCGACAAGCGGACGCATTGGGTGCGCGAGCGCCAGTCCCTCGGTAGTAATAACACGAGTTTCGATTGAGAGGTAACAACATAAATGTATCTGTTGGAGTGAGAACAATAAATTACTGTGAGACTAGTAAGTCAGTGATTTTCAATTACTTTCCCTACACAAGGCACACATTACCCAAGGGACTTAACAAAACTCACCTCCTTCATTGCCATATCACCACACACAATCTTTCCATCGTTTTTTTACCGTCTTCCTTTCCTCATACCCTTATACCCACATTCATAGGTACTCTAAACTTTCTTCACAACATGTTCTTCTTATGTTCTCATTCCTCAGGTACCTTAATACTTCAGGTGCCGCTGAAGGTTGTCTAACTTGAAGAGTTGGTTAATCAAGTGTTCCTACTTGCTTAGCAAAACATTTTTATAAAATATACCTAATATTGATTTCCTTAGTCACGTACCTAATGCACTTTATCACGCACAATGTATCAGATCACAATAAATCGATAAGAGATAGGAGTGTAAATACCTACATGTAGGTAAGTACCTACGCAACTGAGTAGGTTAGGTAGGTACTTACGTTACAGATTACTAGATAAATCACTCCATGTACGCGCGCGCTAACTACCTACCTACCAGCCGCCGTGTCGCTCGCGACCCATTTCGCAGTGGGTTGCCGACGAAAATTATAATTATTACTCTTTGTTGCCGACAGCCGCGAGGCGCGTACTTACGTACGCATGTATTACGGTCAAACAGACGTATTTAGTTTCGATATATTATGATATGGCTGGTTGTGGTGTATTATGTGCAGTTGATGGATTTATATAATGTAAGAGACCACATTTATTCAAAAGTTTGAACAAAATATGAGACACAAGTCGAGTAGCACGATTTTAAAAATTTCTTTTTCGTATCTATTAAAACTTTTTGTTCGTTTACTAATGTTCTCTAAGTACAGGAAAGTTCAACAATCGTGAATTTCGACAAGGAAAAAAAATCAATCAATCAATCTGCCCGCGCCTTTTCCCAACTATTTTGGGGTCGGCTTCCAGTCTAACCGGATGCAGCTGAATACCAGTATTTTACATGGAGCGACTGCCTATCTGACCGAGAAAAAAAAAAAAAACATCTGCAACAATTTTTATTTACTTACTAGCTGTGCCCGCGACTTCGTTCGCGTGGTTGTCGAGAACAAAACAACGTCGTTTAGATAAGAGTATATCACCTTTTTGATGATTTAGATAAGAGTCCTGACTTTGGTATAGTTGATTACGTTAATGCTTCTCTATATACTATGTTAGCGGTGGAATTACCCGGAGCATATACAAAAAGGTTGTTTGGGTTGCTAACACGTGATAGAGAAACATAGAGTTGGCCGTGTGAAAAACAATCAAAAGTAAGGTCTACACCCGCAACGGATAACGTCTGGCCTTGGGCTTTATTAATAGTCATAGCGTAACAGAGGCTTACAGGAAATTGCACACGTTTGAAAGTAAACGGAAAATTATTGGGGATAATGGGTATCCTGGGAATGAAAACAACATCACCGGAGCCGCAACCTGTTAAGATTTCGGCTTCGATGACATTTCGTTGGAGATTTGTTACTCTCAACCGAGTTCCATTGCATAGTTTTGGTGGGCTTAAATTTCTGAGTGGAATGATTGGTACTCCGACTTTTAAATAAATTTTTTGTGCTGGAAGACCTGGTGTATTTAGAGAGTCTAAAAACTCTACTGGATAGTGGGTGGCATCTCCTTCTTCTAAAACCGTGTTAATAGATAAATATTCCCTACTTTCTCCAGAAACATGTACCAATATTTGAGAATTTATTGCTGCTGCTTGGTCGTTGCGAGGTGCCAAAATAGCTCGTTGGCATAGCCAAGCAGCGTCATGGTTCGAGATCTCTGATGGATCTCCGTATACAGAGGAAATGAGTTCCTGCTGTGAGGCAACAGAAGAACACAGGCTTTCGACTAAAGTTACTTTACCTCCTTCTTGAGTCGGGTATGTGCCGTTACCAATTTGAAGTAGTAAATTTGAGAAAACCTGCGCGTTTGCGTCACCTCCCAAATATGCTCGCATATTAAAGCTCAAATTAGTTAATATGACACTACGCCATAAAATAGAGCTCTTTAAACAGGCACCTATTTCATCGGCCCTCGTTCCTCTGGGTATTATAGGGAGTGTCTGCCTGAAGTCTCCACAGAATAGCACCGTTAAGCCTCCCATCGGTCGGTCATTTTGTCTTATATCTCGCAACGTTCTATCTACAGCTTCCACAGCTTTACGATTTGCCATCGTACACTCGTCCCAAACGATAAGGGCGCAATCGCGTAAAACCCTTGCTTTATCACTATTGCGAGACACGTTGCAAACAGGGTTTTCTGTGCGGTCCAAGTCGATTGGTATTTTAAATGTTGTATGTGCAGTTTTTCCTCCTGGTAATAAAGTGGCAGCTATTCCTGAGGAAGCGACGGCAAGGGCAATTTTGTTTTGGCTCCTTATTTGAGCCAAGATAACTTTAGTGAGGAAAGTTTTACCTGTTCCACCAGGTGCATCTAAAAACAGCATTTCTCCTAATGAATGTTCTACACTACAGCATACTCTATCAAAGATTTGACGTTGTTCTGTCGTCAAATTTGAACAGCCATTTCGCAATATTTCTGCTAACTCTTCGGGGTTGTAATTTATTTCAGATGTATACTCCCTATTAATTCGTTCCCCACCAACTGTCGGTGTCGGCAAGCCGTATTGACTGAGGGGGTTCCCTCCTATACTTGTAACTATATCTTGTATAGCCAGCAAAGCCC
Organism: Polia nebulosa; assembly: GCA_951329385.1. Lineage (NCBI taxonomy): Eukaryota > Metazoa > Arthropoda > Insecta > Lepidoptera > Noctuidae > Polia > Polia nebulosa. The sequence continues at coordinate 37,562,264 of OX589590.1, read as the reverse complement.
TATTATGGCAGCTTTCACGTACTTGGTCAGAAGTTTCACTATTTATATTTTGCTGTCTCAAAAAATCTTCGGCAAACGCGTCTTTATATTTTTGCCACAACTGCCCAGCGTCCGATAGGCCACAAAATGTCAACAAAATGGCAAATAAATGGCGCAAACGATGTGGACTATCACTGACGCATGCTTCGGCTAAAGCATCATCCCAATGCTGATCGCCATCTAATAAATGCCGTGCGCGGCAAGCAGCTTGAAATGTGGGATATTCTATATCGTCCACTTTGCGGAGCTCAGCAAAAGAAGTAGGTCCTCGCACTGTGTGAAGAAGAAGGCGTAAATAATAACACTCTGCATTATTTGGGTGCACCGTGTATACTCTTCCAATCACGTGTTCTTTAAAAATGCCGGACTCGCCTTCTACAGCAGTTCCACGTCTCCTGCGATTAAAAACACCTTGCTGCTTGTTATAAGTATAATAATGTGGCACTTCATTGTACAACAGAGACTTAGCGAAATTGTCTCTTTCGCAAAGGCGAAAGAATGCGAGCAAGGTGGTTTGTCTTGGGTTGTTCATTCTTTCTGCCACATTTTCTGGCTGAAAGTAAACTCGCTGCCCGCCTTCCAGGTGCACGTCAAGATGGATGACTGGCGGATACCTTTCATGAATAGGGAAACTCAAAATGCGCCAATCTGCCTCCGAAGAGCTTATGTATCGGCCAGATTGATACCTTGTCACTTCATCAAATTGGTTGTTATTTCTTAGTGCTATCATGGCTTGATCACTACCTTTATTAACATATTTACATATATATTTTATAGATTCGACGCTATTACAAATTTCAACATTAATGTGTGCTTGAAAAGCGTTTGACAAAACTGGAGAATACGGTACCACCCAACTATTATTTAGAATTATTTCTTGTCCACGGAATCTGACAGTAGCTGTGAAACCACCTTGTGACGGTGATCTTCGCCGGTATTGCGGATACCCATTTTCCCCAGCCATAGTTAGTTCTTTCAGTGCTCTGGGGTATTTTTTTGAGCATTGACCATCTTTCATGCACGGTGATTCCCTGTTTAAGAGGCCACATGGCCCGTGAACCATATGTGTTTTTACTATGTCATGCAAAATCGGATCTGCATTATAGTCCGGAAATTCTGCACTTATGACACTGTCTATAGCATCGGGACGAATTTTTTCTTCCAGCCACAGAAGAATGTGCGCGTGGGGTAAACCACGCTTTTGCCACTCGACGCTATACATAAAACAAAGAGTTGAACCGAAAACTTTCTCCTTTGTAAGTAGATTAATCAAGACTTTGAGTTTTAAATGAAAAATCCTAGCAATAATGTCATGTCTGTCGTATGACGCCTGTCCTGTGAGAAGTGCCTGGCAAATCTCCGTCCACTTTGGATTTGTTGTAAATGTTATAAAAAGGTCCGGCCGGCCGTATTTACGGATTTTCATTGAATGATCAGTCATTCATTGAATGATCAGCAGCCCATCGTCCGCATACCCGGTTAATGAGCAACCGCAAGGAAGCGGAATCGCGAGAAAATCACCGTACCCAAAATTCCTTAGTACGGGCCTATCACTGAGCTCTGAGAACATCCCATGGTTAGAGATTTCGTCACAGAATTATGTCCAAGTTTGAGTTTCGCGGTAGGTACCATTTAAAAAATACGAGTGAACAAGAGCATAAATATTTTTGTAGTAACCACGGGGTGTCATTTTGAGTAGTAGCATTGGCCACCATGCATTATCAGGTCAGTCTGTCATGTGTCATGGGGACAGTAAGGTCTGTTTAAAGTACTCTAGTTATGGGATAACTTCTTTCAATTAGATTTTTCTTCCAAAACCATTGTTCCAGTGAATGTAATTTACCCAAAAATATTACTATTACCCGCAATTAACCAAACATACATCAAAAACGCCTGAAGAAGTTGTATCGGCAAGTTATAGTGGCCTGTTTTACTTTGAGTCTCTGTCAGGCGTTATAGGGTACCCATCGCTGCAACTTAATGCTATAACATTTTTGAAAGAAATCCTAAGGTGGAGTGTCATCCTTGTAACCGTCGAGCCATATCAACATTGAGAGCTGACGACAAATTAGCCGACAACCTACAAGTGGTATCTGCTACGACGCGCGGCGACGGCACAGTGGTACACGCACGGGGTCGTCCTTCACTTGCTACGCGCTACGGTCGAAGGTGTCCCTCTCTATCGTATAAACAGTGCTACGAGACGTCTGTCCGCTACGTAAGTCACCTGGCTCGTGCGTGCTACACGGCTACACGTAGAAGACTCAGTATTAGTTACTAGACTACTGAATTACTGATATATTAACTTTATGGCATTAGTACGGCGTTCTCCGCCTAATAAAACTACAAAAAGTCAAATTGCTACGATGGCGACGGATCAATCGCAGTCTGTCCCGAACATAACTCAGGCTGTGAGTGACCCAGAATTCATCAACATAACGGCACGCCATAAGCGCCCGGGGTTAGACGACTCTTCGATTGACCAATTGGAGGAATTTAAACTTGAAATTAAGCAAATGCTGACGTCATGGAAACGTGATCATAATGACGCAGCATCACCTTCGCGAGAAGGTGATGGCAGAACAGACAGCACTAGTCATAAAACTGTTTCTGACGTTGCAGAATTGAACACACAAAATCTACAGATTCAAAAGACAAATAAAGAGATTGAAAAATTACCATTACGACCAGTGAATTGTACGACAATATGAAGAACCAAGTAAAAATATTGTAGGATGAGTATAGAGAATACAAAAAATATACGGAGTCCCTGGAAAAAAACCGAAAGAGATCTTCAGCATAAGTCGCGATCCTCCACTGTTGAGGTTCGAAATATACCTTTACAGCCCAATGAGTCGACTGCAGATCTTATAAAAAATATAAAGAATATCGGAAACACTATCGATTTTCCATTACCCTCAACAAGTATCCGAAAAATATACCGTGTCCCAGGCAACTCGCCCAACAAAGCGATCGTTGCAGAGTTTATGAGTGTCCAACTCAAGACTGAACTGATCTCTTGTATTCGTGGATTTAATAGTAAAAACCCAAATAAATACAGCAAGCTTAATTCACAACTGATAGGACTTCCAGGACAAAAACAACCAGTATTTGTGGACGAGCTCCTTTGCCTATCCGCAAAGAAACTCTTTTTTTTTTTTTGGTTGTGTATGTCGTTAATTTGTGGCAAATAAATACTTTTTCTTTCTTTCAAAACAGTATGACTATATGTTTTGTTGGTCCACTAATGGCAACATTTTCATTCATAAACAACTAGGACAACACTCCTCTACTAGCTAAACAGGGAATATTCCTCTTTTTAACCGACTTCGAAAAAGGAGGAGGTTCTATGTTCGACTGTATGTATGTTCTTAGGTTTAACTTTGGATGCGCAGCTTCTGTGGAGCCCCCATATAGATGAACTGTCCAAAAAACTTAACTCTGCAGCAACGAATTGTCGGAAGACATAGATAGGGTGAAGGTTTCACAATCGCAAACCGCTGATATTGGAGAATGCCACAAACTGATAACCCCGTCGTCAGATCATCTCCTGGCACTGACGCAAAACATACGCAGCATCAACTGTAATATGCCAGGAATGGAAGTATTACTGACTAGATTAAAATTAGAATGCGACATAATTATCCTCACTGAATGCTGGCTTTCTCGCACACCAATAATCCCCAACCTAAGTGGCTATCGCTTTGAGGCAACAAAAAATAATCCTAAACAAAACGACGGGGTGGTAATTTATTATAAAGAAAACCTCCGGCTAACAGTTACAGAACCAAAATTTGATGAATGTAACTGTTTAGTTGCCACTTTAGACAATCGCACGGCAGTAATTGCTTTGTATCATCGCTCGCCTTCTTTCCATAACTAAGATCCATTCTTAGAATCTCTAAACGACGTTCTCACAAAACATTCAAATTTTGAGAATATTATTGTCATGGGAGATATTAATATTGCAATCAACCATAATAAATTAGAGGTAAATGGCGAACGTTATCTAACCCTTGCTGCTTTCCATGGCCTTCTTCCAGCCCACTCAACTCTTGTAACACGTAGCGAAAGTGATACATGCATTGACCATATTCTACTAAAAACAAATATCTCTGCGATAACCATCGTTCCAAACGCAGCCTTGACTGACCATTATCCTGTTTTGCTAAACTTAAATTTCAAAAAGACTACTCAATTTTCTCTAACATCCATTCAAAAAGTTGACACTGAAAGCTTAGAACATGACATCCTTATGATTGACCTAACCCCTATTTATGACTCACCAAATCCTAACCTTTCTTTAAATTATCTCACCGAAAGTATTCAAGAAGCAATAGTAAAAAATACCAAAATAATTTCTCTATCGAGACGAAAAAAATTTATAAAGCCGTGGATTACACAGGGCCTTCTGCGCTGCATGAAAAATAGAGATAAATTACACAGAAAATCAAGACTCTCTCCAGACAATCTAACTCTCAAAACAACCTACACTCGCTATATAAACTTTTGCAATGATCTATTGAAAAAAGTCAAAAGAGCCTACGAGAAAGATCTGATGCAAGCGGCGCAAAATGATAACAAAAAATTATGGAAAGTAGTAACAAATCACAAATACTTGTAAAAATACAAACCACTCAAATGAGCTTCTGTCCTTATCAAGTTCTCCTCAATCTTCAATAAATGCAATAAACAACTACTTTGTGAATGTAGGTAGATCGCTGGCTGATAAGGTCGAGCAGAAAAGGACGGTATTTAGCGCTGCTGCGATTTGCTCGCATACTCTCACACAATTAAGTTCGTTCGTTTTGGAGAGCACAAATGAAGAAGAGGTGGAACGTCTCATTGTCAATCTAAAAACAGACTGTGCTACAGGCCATGACAAAATAAGCAGTTCTTTACTAAAAACGTATAGACAGTTTCTGGTTCCTCCGCTTACCTTCATATTTAACTCCAGCCTAGAAAATGGTGTTTTTCCCGATAGCTTAAAAAAATCTGTAGTAATCCCTATTCATAAGAACGGTGTCAGGGGTTGTGTCATGAACTACAGGCCAATTTCAATCCTCCCAGCCCTGTCAAAACTTCTGGAGAGACTGATAAATAAGAGACTTGTAAGGTATCTAGAAACTAAACACCTGCTTTCTCCAAACCAATACGGGTTTCGTGAAGGCAAATCAACAGATCAAGCTGTTAATGTTCTGATAGACATTGTTAGTAATGATCTCGACAAAAAAAAGAAATGCCTTACAGTTTTCCTTGACCTAGCCAAGACCTTTGATACGATCTCTGTCCCGATCTTACTCAGCAAGCTGGAAGCACTTGGAATCAGAGGTAATCAATTAGACCTTTTCAAAAGTTATTTGGAAGGGCGGTTCCAGAGTGTTCGTATTGGTAACATCACTAGTGGAGACCTTCCAGTTGCGTACGGCGTTCCACAAGGCAGTATCCTGGGACCAACCTTATTTCTCGTATATATAAACGACCTCACGAGTCTCAAGCTTCCCCACGGCAATATAATCTCTTTTGCAGATGATACTGCTCTCGTGTTCTCTGCCGATACATGGGAAGATGCTGCTTCGATGCTGCTCATTTGGGTTTCGATTTTGTAAGGGTATGGCTCGATGACAATGTCTTGACACTAAATGTCGATAAGACGAAGTATATTTGTTTCAGTATACGGTCTAACATAGATATAAATCACGATCGTCTTAAAATCATACCCCACGTGTGTGTCTCTAAGGTTGACTGTTCTTGTCCTACACTAGAACATGTTAAAAAAATAAAATACCTTGGCATTACGATAGATAACAATCTCAGCTTTAAAGACCACATTAAGACCCTCTGTGGTAGGATCAGGAAATTAGTTTTTGTGTTTAAGACCCTTCGACACGTTGCCGAGCCCTCTGTACTGAAACGAATATATTTTGCTCTCTGCCAGTCCCTCATAACTTACTGCGTAACAGCATGGGGTGGGTCCCCTATATCCATTTTAAAACCCGTTGAAGTTGCGCAACGTGCCATACTGAAGGTTTGCACCTTCAAATCACGTATGTACTCCACCTCACTGCTTTATGAGTTTTGTGAAGTGTTAACCGTAAGGCAGTTATATCTCCTAAATCTAGTACTAACGCAACATAAGAATCTGAACTACGACCCACTCATATTGAACAGACGTACAAAGCATTTGGTTTGCCCAAAATTGAATTCTTTCAAAACCAAATTCAGCACTCGTTTTGCTCCGTTTATTGGCCCTTACATCTACAATAAACTAAATAAAATTCTCAACCTATACCCGCTGACTCAAAAGTCCTGTAAAATCAAACTAAGTGATTACCTTCAAAAACTCACCTATGAGGAGACAGAAGAGCTGCTACTGGTACCTACATAGTAAGGACGCATTTATATATTTATTTTGTCTATCTTGCTATATATTTAGTTCCAATTTTCCCTAATCTCACACACCCTCTCACACTCACTCATTCACATCTCCATCTCACACAAAGAGAGAACTGTTAACACACCTAGAGAAATGTTATATCTAGGTCATTTAACTTGTAATTTTTTATTTTTATTTTTTTTTCTCTTTTCCCTTATTTACTTTTTGTTTTCTTTAGTTTTTCTGTTTTGTATTATGCTTGTACATTCTAACATTATAACCATTAACATTCTTAAATACTTATTTGTAACTCAGGGGAATCGGCGTTGAGGGCTGAAATACAGGTTATACCCTAGTTTGGCCCCAAATGCTAATGCTGCTGTGTACACAAACTGTAGACTAAGCACTCTAGTGGTAAACAAAAAAATGTACAATTATTTCTGTGAATAAAGGTTATTATTATTTCGTTTATTTATTTTTATAGACATATTATTTACATTTTTAAATATTTAAATATAAAGGATAAAAAAATACATTTAAAAATATAAAAAATAGTACCCCACCGGTATCGGGAACAGGGTCCAAGCTACCGGCGGTCAGGGCTCCAGAGAGAGGAACCGCCTGACAATGCGAGCCGTGTCCAGAAGTACTGCTTTCTGAATCAAGCCCTTGATCCAGCTGCCTAACGAGAGAAGCCATTGGCTGACACGACTATCGGTACAATGATCGCTGAGTCCACATCCCACATGTCGACAACCTCGCGAGCCAAGTCAATATACTTGATTTGTTTATCAACCTGGATCAAAGGAGATCCAGGCCCCCCAATTCTCTATTCAAACTGAGTGCTGTATTCAAAATCCTCTATTCAAAATGAAGGTTGCATTCAGAATCCTTCATTCAAAATGAAGGTTATATTCAGAATCCTCTATTCAAAATAAAGGTTGTATTCAAATGAGTGCTGTATTCAGAATCATCACTACATAGTATAAAAAGTCGCTTTATCTGTCCCTATATCCCTATCCTATGTATGCTTAAATCTTTAAGACTACGCAACGGATTTTGATGCGGGTTTTTTTTTTAATAGATAGAGTGATTGAAGAGGAAGGTTTATTATAATTTGTACCCGAGCGAAGCTGGAGAGGGTCGCTAGTCTATAATATTATACAAAAGAGATTTAATTCGTATCCATATCTGTTGCTAAGCGCAACAGAGTGATTGTTTACATTCCCATTCCCGTTAAGGAAACAGAGCGCATTCTTTTCTACCCATCGTGTGCCTCACGGCTATAAAGTTTTAATTATTAATTTACATCATAAATCAGCATCTATTAAGTACTAATAGAGTTTATGAACACATGCCTAATATGAAATTGTTTTATTTACTAAATGTAACTGAGTTCAGTGTGTAGGACTAGGTGTCACCTGCTCGGGACTCGTTTTTAAACAGAGTGATAGAAATAAAACAACTGAATTGTAATTAATAGTTTATTCATATTTTTTGACGTAATTTGCTTAAAATATCCTTAACACATTTATAAATATCATCATTAAATACGTTCCGCACAACATGTTGAGCACATATATTGGCACTACAATCACATGGCGAATTTGTGAAATCTTCGGCGTCAAAAACTTGTATTCGTATTATTTTACTGCGATGACCCGTTGTTGGTTTCTGTATATATGAGTAAACAACATCATCATTTCTTCGTCTTTTATTATTGTTACTGTTACTAACATTGCTGCAAGGCGGTGGTGGTGGTGGTGTTTCCTCAAATTGGAATGGTTGAAATGGTCTTTCTCTCTCTAAATACTTGACCCCATTTTGATGTCGGGTTTGTTCAGCAGGAATTGGTGAGTATGAAGAATTAGTGGGGAAAATATCGCTGGATATCTGAAACAAAGAAGTAGATACTAATTAATTAAATATAAGACTAAAATTAGAAGACTACAGAAATACACTAGAATAGATCCCTGTGATAATTATATATTATAATAGGTCGTACACATTAACGCAATAGGTAGGTAGTACACATTATAAATATTTTTATTAAAAATAATTTTAAATACTTTTTGATAAAATATTTACTTACCGACATCGTTGAGCAGATAAGACAACTGGAATGTTTTTTTTGTCATCTTGAATTGGTTTATATAGGTACTGATCCATTTTTTTTTGTTACTAAGGTTCAATTTAATTTCGTTTTTATGTATGTAAAGTAATCCGAAACTTACGGCTCCTCTTGTCTCTTTATGGCTAGAAATTTGTGACACGTACGCAAAGACGCATTGCGATCTACAGACGAGCGTTATAACCGCAGCGGATGTCCCTCTACCACATTCGATACGATAATCACACTATACTTAAATAATATTGCATAGTAGGTACTTAGGTTTATATTTTAACCTCTGGAGGGTTGCTAATGAGACACAATTGATAATCTATTGTTAACGACACCGAGGAGACGTGCTGACACTCAATGAATAAAGCGTTTAAAACGCTGCGGTTACGACGCTCGTGTAGAGATTTATAGTATCGATTTAAAAATGCTGCGCTTGCAATCTGGGTGATGAACTTATTTTTGCATGAATGCAATTTTACAAATTAGGATATGTGTGACGGGTTTTTACGCCTATATAAAGGTGTCGAGACAAAAGTTCACCACCAAACCACCACTGGAAGTGTTCGGTGCTCCTGAATTTCTGCATCAAGACAATAAGTACAGCAAGCAAAACTAAGCAGGCTTTAAAATGTAAGTATTTTTTTTATTATCTTTTTGTTCACTCCTTAACTTTCCATTCATTCATTTTATCTATTCATCAATTAAATGTATTCACTCGTTGAATGTCCATTTTTATCTAAGTATTTAGGTACTAATTTCTTTCATTCATCATCTCTCAAATTATCTTAGCATTTGATTAATCTATTTCGCTCAAATAAATTAGTCTACCTTTTCTGTTAATTTAATCTATTCATTTAATTAAAGCAATTTAATCTGTGCATGCACTGAACTGTACCTTGGACAATCTAATACATAAATATATAATGTTTCAGGTCGAGACAAACAGCTAGCCAACTTTTTTCTTCCGATGATGAAGCCGAACATCAACAGCAGGACTATAAAGCGTCATCTTCATCGCTGACTGCTAAGCACACGAAGCAAACCGCAACAGGCCATAAGATGTAAGTAATTTATTTATTAATTATCTTTTCAATCAATCATTAATATTTCTTTCATTTTATCTACTCATCTATTCAATCGTTTCAGTTATTCATTAATTCAATCATTTTAATAAGTATTCACCTACTGAAGTTCTATTTGCATCTAAGTATGTAGGTACTAATTTCTTTTATTCATCATCTCTTAGATTATCAAATTAATCGAATAATCTATTTCAGTCAAATACTAATTAATCTACCTTTTCTTTTAATTTAATCTACTCGAGTCACTGAACTGTGCCTTGGACAATGTTTTCTTTGTTATCTATTTTATAAATAATAAATATATATATTGTTGCAGGTTGAAACAAACAGCTAGCCAAATTTTCTCTTCCGACGATGAAACTGGACATCAGCAGCAGCTGAAAAAAGCGTCATCTTCATCGTCGAGTGCTAAGAGGTCAGCGGAGGGGGGATCATTGAATACCGAGATTAAGAAGAATAAAAAGAAAAAAACTACGATCAATCCTGTCAACACCAGCATGAGACCCACGTCGCATGATCTATTCGGGACCGACAGCGACGACGATGGTCAGGAGGAGACCACTGCAAATACCATAGGTAAAAAAATTCCACCAATACATTCCTTTTATACCCGTAGAGTAGCCAACGGCATAAGTAAACAGAGCTATGAAGGGAAAAAGGGTAGATTTTTTATAGAATTAAAGATATACGAACACAGTGAGATACAGCGTGTAGCGCCTGTAAATAGATGGAGGCATGCCATTGTTAGTGTAAAAAATCAAACAGATGATGAGGCGCCTGCTTGGAAACATATAAAAGAGTTTTTAAAAGAAACTCATAAAGAGTTCAAGAATTGCCCTATAGATTATGTCAGCAGTTATTTTTAGTAGAAAGGATATCTTCTAAAAGTAACTGTTATCTCTCAATACTGATATATTAATACTTAATTACTTTGTGTTGTTAATCATTACATTATTATATCATTTACCTTTATATTTTAGTTATAGTTGTCAGATTTTGTATACACATATTCATAAGGATGACAAATCGTAATCTATACAGAAATATAACCATAATTATTATCTTTTTGTTTTACTTACAGTACAAACCCCGTCTACTCACCGAATGCAATATACAAATAATCCAGAATTTATTGAATGTAAAAAATGTCTCATTGAATTACCGATTAATGAATTCAAATATCATTTGAGAACCAATATTCACAAGTCTAATAGTTTATTACAAAGCGAATTTGAGAATATTTACATAATTGCAAGTGCTTTCAAAAACAGAATCATAACATATCGTTTAAATCCTGCACAAGATGTTGAATACCTCACACCAGAAGCATTCCTGTGTCAGAATAAAAATGATATACTGAAACTTATACAAACATCTTTAGTGAAAAATACTTGTCTCAAGATCAATTTCGAATTGTTTGCTCACTTTGTCTTACCCAAAACGAGTGAACAACAACTTAAGTCATTCAATACAAAATATGAAGTTATTTGTATACACAGATATTATTAACATGTTTTCTGAAGTAACTAAACTTTTAAAATGTAAAATGTCTGAATTCGAACACAAGGACTCTGGATGGTCTTATCATTCAGTAAGTCATCTTGAAATCAATATGAATAAATATTGTCCAATGAGAGGTGGCACTTATTTAGATTTGCCTACAAAAATTAAGAATTCTAAAAGTTGTATTAATGTAAAAAATAACGACAATCATTGCTTTTTATGGAGTGTGCTAGCTGCTTTGTATCCTGCTAAGATGAACGTATGCAGGACTAAGTCGTACCCACACTACAGTTCTGTATTAAATATTGATGGAATGTCTTTTCCTGTCTCATATCATGATATAAAATTATTTGAAATAAACAATAAAATAAGTATTAATATTTATGGATTAGATAATAAGAGCAAAAACGTGACTGGACCTCTGTATTTAACAAATAACAGAAAATCTGTACATGTTAATTTATTATATTTAGAAAGAAAAGGACTAAGTCATTACTGTCTTATAAAAAATTTGATACGATTAGTAAGACGTCAAGTGACGTGTCATAAAGGTAATTTATTGCTGTGTGAATCATGTTTACAATTTTATAGCAGCGAAAATAAGTATAAATCTCATAACTGTTCAAAAGTTTTATCAATTTTGCCTGAAAAGAATAGTAAACTCTGAATTATGTCATCTATGCAGACTTTGAAAGCCTTTTGCTAAGCTGTTCTGAAAAAAAATCTGAAAAAACACACAATTTCAAAAAACATCAGCCCTCATGTTTTGGATACTACATATGTTGTTCACACGATCCAAGCCAAAATAAATATGTTACTTATAGAGGTCTTGACTGTGTAGAAGTATTTATTACTAGATTAATAGAGGATGTGAAGAAAATATATGAAATATTATCGATAAAAAAAGCTATGATACCTTTAACACAAAAAGAACAAATCAGTTTTAACAATGCTAGTATTTGCCATATTTGTGATCAGTTATTATTTCATGATAAGGTACGTGACCACGATCATGTGACAGGCAAGTATAGAGGAGCTGCACATCTTCAATGTAACTTGATGTTTAGAGTATGTCCATTCATACCAGTATTATTTCATAATTTATCGAATTACGACTCTCATCTGTTTATACAAGAATTAGTGAGACATGGAGGTTATATTAAAATTATACCTAAAACTAAAGAAAAGTATTTAACTATTACCAAATATTTAGATAGTGAGAATGGAGACCGTCCTTTTCAAATAAAATTCTTCGATTCGTTCCAATTTTTAAGTTCTAGTTTAGATGCGCTAAGTAAAAGTTTATCAGATCATGACTTTATTCATTTATCAGCAGGATTTAATAATGAATATATAAACTTACTTAAAAAGAAAGGTATATATCCTTATGATTATATTAATACTTGGGACAAGTACGAAGAAACAGCACTCCCTCAAAAAAAATATTTCTATAACTCTTTGAAAATGGAACACATTAGTGATAACGATTATGAACACGCAAAAACTGTGTGGAATGCATTTGATATTAATACGATTGGCGAGTATACCGATTTATATTTAAAATGCGATGTTTTATTACTGTCTGATATATTTGAAAATTTTCGTAATATAAGCTTAAAATATTATAAGTTAGACCCCACGTACTATGTAACGGCACCTAGTTTAAGTTGGGATGCTATGTTGCTTTATACACGTGTTGAGCTGGACCTAATTGATGACTTAGAAATATATCAAATGTTAGAAAAGGGCATACGTGGTGGTCTGGCTCAGTGCTCACTACGTCATGCAAAAGCAAATAATCCCTATTTATCAGAATACAACGATCTAGAACCGTCTAGCTATTTGATTTATCTCGATTGTAACAATTTGTACGGATATGCAATGACAAAAAAAATCCCCATTTCAGAATTTAGACTTTTAAATCAGAAGGAAATTAACTATTTTGATGTAATGAGTGTATCTGATGATAGTGAATATGGCTTCATTCTGGAGGTAGATCTAGAATATCCTGAATCAGTACACGATTTTCATAGTGATTTGCCTTTTGCTCCAGAGAAATTCATACCCCCTGGAGGAAAGACGGCTAAACTAATAGCTAATTTATATGATAAATTTAACTATGTAATTCACTATATTCACTTAAAAGAGTGTTTAAAATACGGGCTAGTTCTAAGAAAAATCCATCGAATTCTTACTTTCAGGCAAGAAGAATATTTAAAAAAATATATCGATTTAAATACTACTCTGCGTCAAGCATCCGTAACTGCATTTGAAAAAGACTTTTTCAAGCTTTTGAATAATTCTATTTTTGGTAAAACGATAGAAAACAAACGTAAACAGATAGATATTAAACTAGCTACAAAATGGATGGACACAGAAAATGTGACAAATAAGCAACTCTGTGCTGAAAAACTAATTTGTAAACCTAATTTAAAATGTGTTACTATATTTTCCGAAAACTTTATAGCAGTGCAACTAAAACCTGAGAGAATTTTTTTAGATAGGCCGATTTACATAGGTTTTTCTGTTTTGGAGTATGCTAAGTTACATCTTTATCAGTATCACTATAATATAAAAAATAAATATATGAATAATGTAAGGCTATGTTACACGGACACGGATAGTCTGCTTTATTTATTTTATACAGAAGATATTTACTGTGATATAAAAAATAATTTAAAAGAATTTGATACAAGTAATTTTGATTTAGATAACCCATATTTAATACCTCAGGTAAATGCAAAAGTACCTGGTCTATTTAAAGATGAACTAGGTGGAGACGTGATCAGTGAATTTACTGGTTTAAGAGCAAAACTTTACTGTTTATCGGCTTCTAAAACTGACATAAAAAAAGCAAAAGGTATTTCAAACTCTGTTACTAAGAGGCTCGAGATGTCGCATTACAATGAATCACTAGTTGATGATATAAGTAGATCGTGTAAGATGAATATGATTAAGTCAATCAAACATGTATTATATTCACAACAAGTAAATAAACTGGTGATGAATAGAAACGACGATAAAAGATACATACTACCAAATCAGATCAAGACATTGCCTTGGGGTCACTATAACGTTGTATTTTAGTTTTATTATACATATAGTTAAAGCTATTATTTTACGTAGGTATTATTAAATTTGTTAATAAATGTTTGTGTAATAATAATAATGGTAATGACTTTGAACTTTGTTTTATTTATGGATCCTTATATATACGCACGTCATTTACATTTATCTCGCATTTCACAATGAAGTTCATCAAGCAACCACAGACTTTAGAAGTTAATAATATAAAATTAGAAAATCAATCATGTGAAGTGAAACATAGTGCACTCTTACCAAATACTATTAGATGTATAATATGCGGTCCATCTAACTGCGGCAAAACGAATTTGATGCTTAATTTAATATTACATGAAAATGGTCTCAAATTTAAGCATATTTACTTATACTCGAAGACGGCTTTCCAACCAAAATATTGTTTTTTAAAACAAGTTATGAGCTACATACCAGGTGCTAACTTCTTTGTCTTCAATGATAATAAAGAAATCATACATCCAAATGATGCATTAACTAATGCACTAATGATTTTTGATGATGTAGCATGCGAAAATCAAATCAATATTCGCAATTACTTTGCAATGGGGAGACATAAACAGATAGATTGTTTTTACTTATCACAAACCTATTCCAAAATACCTAAACAACTTATACGAGATAATGCGAATCTTTTGATAATCTTCAAACAAGACGAGATAAACTTAAAACATATATACAATGAGCACGTGAATACAGATATGGAATGGTTTCAATTTAAAAAACTTTGCTCTGCTATTTGGAAAGACCACTTTGACTTTTTATTAATTAATAAAGATTGCCCTCTAAATGAAGGTAGATACAGACAAGGCTTTGACATATTTATATACTTTTAGAAAGTACATATATACCAACTCATTACAGAAAATATGCCAATCGAAATCTGATATCTATAAATAACGGATGGATCGGTAAAAAACATTATGCAGGTTAATATTAAAGAACAATTGATAAAGTCAGTTGATAGTATAAAAAATAAAATTAAAAGAATGCAAAGTGCAGAAGATACAGCTCATTTAAAATTTAAAAAGGTCTTTAAACCAATAACAGATCCACTAGAAACATTAATTAAAGCGAATGATAAAATTAAACCAATATTCGACATTTCAAGAGACGAAAGCACGCTTGAAAGATTTAGCTCATCAACTGATTATACTCCAGATTATGAAAGTTTTGAAGAATGTATAAAAACAGATTCAAATGAAGATTCTGAGTGTTATAAAGACGCTCTCTCAAGAAATCTTTCAAAAGATTCTAATGATACACTTATTTCACTAAATAAAGAAGATATGATGGAAATCTATGATAATATGAACGTTCCATTTGGGATACTTAGTGAAAATAAAAAGCTGATGATGGGGAATAGCAAAGTTACGTTTTCTCTTGCAAATAAGACCAGTAAATTACCCAAAACAAATATAGTAAATATTGATAAAAGGCCTTATAAATTAACACCAGACTATCATCCTAATGGTCAAATAAAAGGTGATAAAAGTTTAAAATATCGTCAAATTATTAAGCCTTTTTTTTCGCAAAATAGTTCTGTTCAAGATGAAGGACAGTTAATGAAAACAAAAAGCGGTGGTTTTTTGCCTAAATTAAAAAAATATAAAAGTAATACCGATTATGTCTACTGGGATGACCCTAACGAACTAATTGAAAGATTGAAACTTCTAATTTCATCAAAAAATGCTGGTAATACTAATCATGACAATGAAATTCTATCAATTATAGAAGAGTTAAAAGAAGCTGATATTATAAAAGAGTAAAAAGCGTTAGAATGTTTCAGTTATAAAAGTTGTATGAACATGAATGAACATAAAAATGTCTATTGTGTTCGTACAAATAAAACATCAGTCATAGCTAAAAATAGTATAAAAGTGGAGCGTGTTGAGATTAAAAATACAATAAAAGAAACTGAATCGCATAAAAATATTACTGAAGAGGCAATCCAAAAACTTAAAGTTAATATTTGCGTGCAAATAGAACAACTGAATAAACTGATTTCAATTTTAAACGATAAAGTAAGAAATCTAGAAAAAAATATTGAGTTAAAAGAAATTTCAGGAAAATTAAATAAGCATTATGAGCAAAGCAGATGTCATAAACGAAATTCATAAGTGTGCAAGAGTTAACTTCCCAAGAAGACAGGTCATACTCAAAGATATCGATGATCTCTGGCAAGCAGATTTAATGGATATGCAAGCAATTTCAAGAGTGAATGGTGGTTACAAATATATACTAGCAATCATAGATACCTTTTCAAAATATGCTTGGACAGTTCCTCTGAAACAAAAAAATAAACAAGAAGTGTCAAAAGCATTTGAAAGTCTATTGCTGAAACGACGTGTTCCAAGAAATTTGCAAACTGACCTGGGAAAAGAGTTTTATAATAACAAATTCAAAAATATTGTTACAAAGTACAATATTAATCATTATTCAACGTATTCTACTAAAAAAGCCTCAGTTGTTGAAAGATTAATAAGAACATTAAAAAATAAATTATACAAAGAATTTAGTCTTAACGGGAATTACAAGTGGATAAATGGACCACTTAGCAAAATTACATATGAATACAATAATACTACTCATAGGACTGTGGGACAACCTCCTGCTTCTGTAACGCATGCCAATAAAACAGACATAATGCAAAGATATATTCGTATTTCTGAATGTAAGAAAAACACTAAGTGTACAAAGTTTAGTGTGGGTGATTTTGTAAGAATAAGTAAATACAAAGGATGTTTTGATAAAGGCTATTATCCTAATTGGTCAACAGAAATATTCAAAATAAAAACAATACAAGAAACTAATCCGTTAACTTACTTGATAGAAGATACAAGATGTCGACCAATACTAGGAGCATTTTATGCACAAGAACTTCAAAAAACCAGCCATCCTGATTTGTACTTAGTTGAAAAAGTATTGAAAAGAAAAGGGAATCAAGTGTACGTGAAGTGGCTTGGACTCCCTACTAGCGAAAACAGCTGGATAGATAAAACAAATATATTTTAAGAGAGCCAATCAAAAATTTGTTCTAATGTGTATTTAAGCAAATACACTTAGGTTTTCTATTCATTACGTTCTTGTTCATAAAACAAAAAAGACTTGTATTTGTACCTATTAAATGCGTTTCTATTACTTTAGAGAAAAATAAAGCAAAAGCAATGAAAACAACACAAGGTATTTCATACAACAAAAAAACAATGTCACCAGCATTGAACAAAAACATCAATAACGTAAAAAAAGGAACTGGTTTTAAGAAAACACTTAAAAAAATTGTTAGGCATACTAAAAAGCACATTACAAAATTAAAACCAACATGTAAGAAGGCATTGATGGAATTAGCATACGCGGCAGCTAAAGAATTTGCATCAGATACACCGATAAAATTACCTAGGATTATACCAGTACCAAAAACTGGAGGATTTCTTCCTTTAGTACCAATATTTGCTGGATTATCCGCTGCTGGCAGTTTAGCAGGAGGTGCTGCTGGTATTGCGAAAGCAATTAACGCATACAAAACAGCAAAGAAGCAATTGCGTGAAGCACAACGACACAACAAGGAAATGGAGGCGTTATTCATTGGAAAAGGATTACATCTCAAGCATTACAAGGATGGTTTAGGCATTTACATAACAGAGAAAAAAAACTGAAATTTCGGCTACCCAATAGAGCTTTATCCAATATTGATATAATGAAACACTCCCATAATATTCCATTTTTCCGAGGTGTGTTTATGAGAGATAAATTACCGGATAAAGTATTGTCAATAGAATGTGGAGTGATCAATCTTGACTCTTCTGAAAACTCTGGTACTCATTGGGTAGCCTATGGCAAGATAAATGAATACGTTGAATATTTTGACAGTTATGGTAACTTAAAACCTCCTAAAGAATTCATGAAATATGTAGGAAATAATATTCGGTATTATTATGAAAACGTACAGCGTGATCATTTGTATAATTGTGGACACTTGTGTTTAAAATTTCTTAAATCATTTTGGAAAGACAATAAAGTAACATAACATATTGATGTTTTTCTTTTAATACAAATGAACGTCATTGAAACGTAAATTTGACTAGTTATAATAAAGCATATCTTGATATTTTACACCCATTGTTAGATTATCTGTGATGGTAATAACTACTCGCATTGTAAAGAATAATTGAGCTGATAATAGTAATACTATTTTGTTTATACATGAAACAACATGTTAGTTTTTAATAAAACGCCTATCGTGAAAAGAAAATGTTATATTACACTTCCTGTTTCCAAAGAAAGCAGACGTGTCAACGTAATAAATATTAAAAGAAAAATTAAAATTACTAAAGAGAATAAAAGATTTCTCAGAGATATTGGACTAAAATTAAAATAATAACAATATGCTTCAAATAACAGATTTACCGCAACATGACAACTCTATTGAAAGTTATGAGATCCATAGCTACAATCCATATAATACTAGTTTCAAAGAAAATGATGAAATCAGAATACCCATACATCATCAAGATTTGTATGTATTGCCATGCAACAGTTCCATTTTTATAGAAGGGTATGCAAGTGTATCTACTAAAGATTCAGCAGGCAAAATAATACAAAAAGAAGTTAATTTCATAAACAACCCAATCTTACATTTGTTTCAAGATATTAGGTACGAAATAAATGGTGTTGAAATTGATCGCATTAAAAATGCCGGTATCACAACAACTTTAAAATCGTTCGTTTCTATGAATGAAGGCGAAAGTAAAGCTGCGGCAATTTGGGGATGGAACTTAAATGGTAGGAAAATAGGTAATGGACACTTTAGCGTTATAGTGCCATTGAATAGATTACTAGGATTTGCAGAAGATTATAAAAAAATAATAATTAATTGCAAACATGAACTTATTTTACAAAGAAGCAGCTCCGCATTAAACTGTGTGCTTATGGAGAAAAATGATAGCCTAGAGTTTGATATACAAAGAATACAATGGCGAGTGCCACACATTAAAGTTTCTGATCGTAACAAATTATCATTGCTTAAGAGTTTGGAGAGGGATCGTTCTATTCAGTTAGCATTTAGAAACTGGGATTTGTATGAATATCCATTGTTACCAAGAACAACAAAGCATTCATGGTCGGTGAAGACAACTTCACAATTAGAGAAGCCACGGTTCGTTATATTTGGTTTGCAAACTAACCGAAAAACTAATAAAACTAGAAGTTCTTCCTTATTCGATCATTGCAATGTATCCAATATTAAATTATTTTTAAATTCGCAATATTATCCATATGACTCACTCAATCTGAAATTTGATGAAAATAAATACAGTATATTATACGAAATGTATTCTAATTTCCGTCAGTCATATTACAACTTTGATATAGATCCGTTGCTTAGCTTAAATCAATTAAAAGAAATTGCTCCACTTTTTGTGATTGATTGCTCAAGACAAAACGAATCGCTCAAAACTGGACCAGTCGATGTGCGATTAGAAATTGAATGTTCCGAAGATATTCCAGATAATACATCTGCCTATTGTTTAATAATAAACGATCGACTTTTCGAATACAAACCTTTGAGTAATATTGTGAGAAAATTATCATGAATGTCATTACAGTAGATGTACAAGGCTTTAAGGGTGAAGAAAACGAATTTATTCCGAAAGAAATAGCGATAATGTATGAAGGACGTATACAAATACTGTTGTTAAAACCACCACGAGCATTTCATGACTTAACGAAAAAAGAACGGTTACAAGTAGCCTGGATTGAAAGAAACAGAGGAATACACTGGAATGAAGGCACCGTACCATATTTTAACTATAAAGCTGATTTGGATGATTTTTAAAAAAATAAAAATATATTTACAAAAGGTAGTGAAAAAGTGTTTTGGTTAAAAGATATGTTTGGAATAGATAATGTATATAATTTAGAAAGTAAGCAGTGTCCTAGTATTGTAGCATTGTATAAAAAATATTCAAACTCATCTGATATTATAAGTTGTATCAATCACTCCAATATTTGCGCCTTAAAAAATGTATTTTGTTTAAATAAGTGGTGTGCTGAAAACAATGTTCTTATTTCATAAGCAGCAATGTAAATATACATGTAAACCAACATTTTAGTTTTATTTTTACGTCTATCTATTTTAATTTATAATGTCTTTAATATAACACAACATCAATAGCTCTCATAAAACATGAAACAGTAGGTATGCTATTTCTTGTATGAACAGCATATTTAATGCTTCTAATTACCAACATAGATACGAGTACAATACAATAAAATTAAATGCTACTAACATTAGAGCGATGGATGCGAGACGCACAGGACCGATCATTGTGGCGACACTTGGAGGAGGCCTATGTCCAGCAGTGGACGTCTTTCGGCTGAAATGATGATGATGATGATGATGAACATTAGAGCCCGAGTAACTTATAAATTGCTTACAATTAGTTTGCACGACACTTCATTCTTAAAATTGCAGTGTGAAGGTTCACTGTTCGAAAAAATTATATCGCTTCATTTTGTAAAGTCATTTTTAGGAGTAGTACTTGCAAGATTATATTTATTCGAGATAATAATATGCAGAGCAGTCAGAAAATAAATAAATACAATCCTCGATATGACATGTATAATACTTATAAAATGCGTGAATTATCGTTTAGACATTATTGGGCAACGGTTGATTCAAGGAGAAGATTGGTGAGGGAAATGGTCGACGCCGGATTTTTTTACTGCGGAAATAGTGTAAATGATACAGCAGCATGTTTCTCATGCGGAGGTATAATAGAAGATTGGGAGATTTACGACGATCCTTGGATGCAACATGCTCTACATTTTCCACAATGTTATTATTTGATCGCTGTGAAAGGAAAATATTATATTAATACATGTCTGCAACAGATAGGTACTCTACTAGAATGTACGTCATCGGATCATACTTCAAAGTGAGTCAACTTACGCAATGCATCACAACATTTGACCCTCATCATTTCAGTGTGAAGCTTCAATTTTACTTTATCTTTTTCATCTAGAAGTAAATATTAACTACAATGTTTAATTCATTAAAATCTGGTTTAGAAGGCATTCGTAAAATTATTTTCAATAATCCTGACGGTGAAATTATATTTACTCAAATATGCAAACTGATCCGAAAATACCGAATGAAAGTTCATTGAAACACAAGGATAGTGATACAAGGCAGATAAAAGATTACTTTCAACTAAAGATGCAAGATTCGATGCGATCTAAGTTTGAATAACCTCATTATCTTTTTACTCAAGAGTGGCCATCGAAAGGATGCTCATACATTGATTAGAGTTTGTGATATGATACGGTCTGATCGTAAATAGTATAAATAATGCAAGCTCATTAAAACCTAGAGAAAGTAGTATATCAAAACAGCAGACACAGTTCTACCTGATTTAGAAGATGTTTTATGCTATCAGATTCAGTCAGGAAACGAAATTACTTTTATTAAAACCGTTCTGTCTTCACTGTATCAGTTCGACTCGATGTCGAAGAATAAAGGACCAGCAGTGCTATTCTCTAAATGACACATTCATGGCTGTAAGCTGCGACGAGCTCGTCGACGAGACAGCCCTGCTGCAGTGCTATTCTCTAAATGACACATTCATGGCTGTAAGCTGCGACGAGCTCGTCGACGAGACAGCCCTGAGATCGACCGAGCGTGTAGCGCTGATTCAAACGGTATTCCCTAACGTAAATTTGGTCGTCGTCGAACCCTAAGCTGTGACCTCCCGTCGCTGATTCGTAGACGAATTAGGGCTTGAATGAAATTCCTATAATCATAATCGATCAATCTCGACTGAGCGTTTTAAGGGTTCAAAATATATATTAAAGGTCTACCTTTAAGTATTTTAAGGAATAGAGTGAAAATATAAACAAATTTCATATTAAAAAGAGTTTATTTCATATTATTTATTATTAAATTTTTAGGCTGAATGACGATTCCTTTGCCTATTTTGAGCAACGCGACGCGGCATTGAATACAAACAACCAGTGTTGCCAACTTAGTAGGATTTCCACTAAACCTGAGTTTTTTTTTATTAATAGGATTACATAAAGTTGTTTTATTTTCATTCAATCAAATCTTCAAATGGAGGTTTATTAGAAAGCAGTAAACAGGAACTGAACATCGGTATTATGAATGTATATAAAATAAAAAATGTAAATAATCTAGTTTAATTCTGGTGGTTTGAAGAAGCGCCACTAGTGGACTCGGGAAAAAAAAGTTAGCAACACCACAAACAAAACAAAAACAACAATTCTCTGGCCGACGCTAAGCACTTGAATTTCTAGATAAGTTTTAATTTCATACATTTTAGTGCATAATATCTAAATATTTGTATCAGTGATTGCTTTGAACATAGGTAAGACTAAAAACGCCGCCGTTAAGATGGCCCACTGAACCTAAAAGCATAGGAAGATACCTTTAGAAATGTGAGTATTGTTATTTTCACATAAAAATGGATAAAATTAATGTGTCACGTTATAAATTGTATGATCCACGAGATACCTACTAATGAAATGATGGAAATTACTTGTTTAGTATTTAAGTAATAAGTAAAAATTGTTTAGTATTTAAGTAATAAGTAAATAGTAATAAGTACGTATAACTATAGTGCTGTAACGTAACATTTGTGTGTTTTAAGCATGCCAAGAAGTGCGATCCCATCTCGTGCGCAAGTGGAGATGTTAATAGATAGTTTAGAAGAGCGACGTTGGCTTGCCACAGGGCACCCTCGGACATCACATGCCCGAGACCGCACACAAGCGGCATGGCAAGAAGTGGCTGTCAAGCTAAACAGTGATGGAAGTGGCTGCATTAAAAGTTGGAAGCAATGGTCAAAGGTTTGTTAACATCATGTTCCTAGGTATTGCATTATTGTTGTGCTTAGTCAGCTTGCCTAAGTATGCATGCTTACAGTCAAAGTACTTCTGTTTCATATCTAAGTTAAATTCCAGTACCTAAGTACATTGGCTCTAATTATAATGTAGGACTTATATAATTATTAAGCAAAATCCTGATATTTACACATTGGATATTTTTTTTAGTATTGGAAGGATAAGAAGTCAGCGGTAAGAAAAAAAGCTAGTCAAATACTTATGGCTAGGCAACGAACAGGTGGTGGTGAACTAGAAGAAGGGTTTCTATCTGCAATAGAAGAAAAAATAGTTGCAATAATGGGTGGCGAAAGCTTTGTTACTGGTGATAGGGAGCTAGAAATTGACCTTATTCATGTATTTGTTTTTTTTTAGTTTGCTTGTTTTAATTTTATTTATGAAATCTTTACTAAAGTGCATAAAATAGTAAATAAGATGTTTTCTGAAACATCAATCTAATTTTCAATTATTTATTTCATTTTTAGCCTGATAATGAACCTGGGCCAAGTTCTAATTTGACTCCCGACATGCCAAATGCTGAAGTATCAGATAATGTGCTCTTGGTATGTTTATTGAAATATTATTCAACATCTATGTACCGGTTTTACTTCCTAAAAGCATTGATTGACAGAAGACTAAATTTTTTTTTTTTTTTTCAAATAGAGATCTTTATTTGGAAACTAGATTTACATATTTATAAAATACTTAACTATATCTACACTAAAACCAAAATAAAAGAAGAAGAAAAAAGAAGACTAAATTTGTTTGCAGAGTATACAAGATGTTACAGAGGAGGCAAATGCAACACCAGTGTCAGAGAGCATACTTCAGGTATTACTAGATTTCAATTACTTACATTAGGTACATAATATGAAAACTGTATACTGTGAAGTTATAAATTTCAAATTTAATTTTGTAGAGTCATGTTCCTGTAGAACATACTACTGCAGGCATGCTCCGGACTGAACAGTCCACACCTTCAATACCAGTAAGTTAATTCTAATAAAATAAAATATTGTGATGTTAAATTCTAAATTAGGCTGATGATGCTGATTACAATATAAAATATATTTGCAGGATGTACAACCAGGCCCATCTAGGCATAGGGACAACACCAATCAACCAATGGAAAACCAGCCTAATACGGAACAAATGGTGAGGTTTCAAGTAAAAGTCTTACAATATGTTATAATGGGCATTTAGATTTAAAAAAAAACATTTTTGTATTACAGTTTGAGGCTAGGACAACACCACCTGCAGTGCCGCTCAGGAATAATGCCCCAATTGCCTCTCTCTCATGTAAGGTTAACTTAATTTGTTTAATATTAATGGTTGTGTAAATAGCACTACATAGTGGTGTGGTCTCACTTTTGATTCCCAGGTGGCCAAGTTCTTGGGATTTTCTTTAGGTTTTTTCAGCAGCAGCCCAAATAATATTATTCAATCAACATGTGTATAAGTATTTATACTACATTCCTTCAGAGAGAATGATGTTACACTGTCATACCTACTTAATGGCCTTTATATTTGTTTTACCTTTAGCACAGATAATATAATACCCTTTAGTTAGCTAGCAATTTGTTGCATTTTTTTTATGTTCATAGCACCTCATAGGCGTCGAACGGCACGACGCCGTTTGATCCAGCGCTCACCACCTTCTCAACGGCGTTCACAAATGGCGAGCCTGACTGGACGTTTTGTCGCCATTGAAGAGAGGCGTTTGGAAAACGAAAGACTCCTTATTGAAAACCAGCAGAGGTTGTTAGAGACTTTTAAAGAAATAAGTGAGTCATGGTCAAGGCAGACCCAAGCACTGCAGGATTTATGTTCATCCATCAGAAGAGGGAGTTGAATGTCCGAAACATAATTAATTAAAATTTAGAATTAAGATTATGATAGATGATAAGAAATTTAAATTTATGTGTAAGCTGTTCTTTGTAAATGTTAATGTTTGTAACTGTGAATAAAAAGAAAACATTATTAAGTAGGTATCTATTTAATTTCTCATGATGCCCCATACTGTATGCACATTGAATTTTTTGTAAAATAGAAACAAAGGAACTATATACATACATAGTTTAATTATTTTTCATTATATTATTACCTAGGTACCATATTATTTCACACCTTAAATATATGACAAAATTGTAATTGATTATCTTAAAAAGCTAATACAGATTCTTATAAGCACTAAAATCTACAAGAACATTCACAAATTATACTTTAATTAAAAATATGTTTAGTCTTACCATATTTAGCTAATCAATTATGGTGAGTACCTCCTATCTATATCCAATCTAAACATGTTTTCCACCTCTGAAAAGAAAGGAAAGCATATTTAGAATTTAGTTATGACGTGCTCGCCATAATTGATTTACCAAATCTCGCCTACTTATCTGCCCACTCACTAAGTCATCATGTGTTGGAGCGTGATGTGTCAAGATTCCAAGTAACCTAGATTCTTCATCTAAATCACATTGGTCTAACTTAGGAGCTGGTAGCTCGGCTCGGTTACACATATTGTGTAAAACAATGCAAGCTATCACTATTTTTCCCACCATTACAGGATCATAGTGCAATACCCGGTGAACTAATAGACATCTGAACCGCCCTTTCAGTATTCCAATAGTCCTTTCCACACTGTTTCGTGCACTGCTGTGCAAATTGTTGTAATGGCTCTCTGGAGTCCCAGTTTCTGTATTACTAAAGGGAGTCATTAAATAAGGCCTTTGGGGATATCCTGAGTCACCTGAAATCAATTAATGAAGCTGGAATTAAGCACAATCTTGACTTGTGTTAAGTTATCATTGTGTTGTAAATAATAACTTACCAAGTAAGTACACTTTTTCTTCATTATTATTTAAATTTTCCAAATGCTCTTTTACTCTAGTGTTTGAAAAAACAAAACTATCATGTGTTGCACCCCCAAAAGTCACATCCGCATGTAAGATGTTCAGATCAGCATCATTAATCTGAAATAAGAAGAATGATAATTATATACAAAATAAAGATTCCATAGAATCCTACATTATTTCTAACAGTTTACTTACAATTAAAACATTCCGGGCATGATAGCCTTTTCGGCAATAATATCTTTCCTCATGTTCCTTAGGACGTATCATGGAAATCAGGGTGCCATCAACGCAACCTAGCACCCCTGGAATTTTGAATTTCTCATAAAACCTGTAATCAGATTTCAATTTCAAACAATGGCTATTGTTTAAACAAAACAGACTAACAAGAACACAGAAACTTTTGATACTTGCCTTGACTTGAGCACTTGTCGATCATTGTAGTTTTGCGGAAATCTAACATATTTACTGATGATCTTCTTATTATTAAGAGCATCAACAACTTCGTGGATTGCCCTAGAGGCAGAAGTCTGAGATATGTATGTGTCTACATTCTTGCCAATGATTTTTTGGTAACTTCCATTAGCCAAAAACGATAGAGTGCATAATATCTGAAACATCAGGAATTCAATAGGCTTTTATTGGAGTTTTGAGCCATAATATCATAAGAAACCTAGCTGTTAACAAACCTTGAGCCTCTTGGTTAAACCACTGGAACGAACTCGCGAACGCATAAGTGGAGATAGGTCATTTTCCAATAAATTTATTAAATCCTCGGAAAGCCTAGATATGTATAAACTCTGTATCACGGGAAATTGTTTTAAACTTTCTTATTTGTTTGGCTTGTCGAGTTTTGTTCAATTCATCACTTTTCTTAGCTTCTTCTAATAAATGCAGTTTTATAATTAGCCGAGCTGCCATTTTTTCAAATACTTTTAACTATGAAGTACACTTTTAGTTTTGTTTTGTCACGATTATGCGCGAATATCGTAGCTTTTGGATTTGACAGCTAGAAGCGTGGCTGTGGGCGAGGCCGTGAGCGAATTCGTCGCTGTTTTTTCTTACGGAATACCAAAATGTATGAAGAACTGTCAATTTGCCCTCCCGCTGACGCCGCTGGGTAGTTTTAACTCACGGCCGTCACAGCCGTGAGCGCTAGTGTAGCTTTACGCAGCTTAGTGAATACTAAACTGAGTTTCACCGCTGCGGCAGCGCTGCACCCAAAGCTGTTTCCTTAGAGAATAGCATAGCAGGTGACAGCTGATAAACAGACCAAATCAATGTAAATATTCTCTAATAAATTATGTTCTACAATATTTATTGTTTTATTTACACACCATAGCTCGATTTGGTGTGCATTGTATATGATGTTAATATAACATAGGTACATATATTATAACTTTACATTACACCTCTATTTCAATAGAGGATTCTGATTACAACCTTTATTTTGAATGGGGGATTCTGAATGCAACCTTCATTTTAAATGGAGGATTCTGAATGCAACCCTCATTTAAATGGAAGATTCTGAATGCAACCCTCATTTAAATGGAGGATTCTGAATGCAACCTTCATTTTGAATAGATCCTCTATTTGAATACAACACTCAGTTTGAATAGAGAAATGGGGGGCCTGGATCTCCTTTGATCCAGGTCCCCCAATTCCACCCTACTGGTTTAACTTTTGATGCGCAGCTTCAGTGGAGCCCCCGTATAGATAAACTGTCCAAAAATCTTTGCTCTGCAGCATACGTCGTAAGGAAAATTCGTGGTTTAACTGATTTAGAGACAGCTCGTTTAGTATACTTTAGTTATTTTCATAGTGTGATGTCGTACGGCATTCTGTTGTGGGGAAATGCCGCCAAAATTCAGACAATTTTTGTTTTACAGAAAAGGGCTATTCGTGCAATTTATAAATTAAGTCCCAGACACTCCCTCAGAGACAAATTTAAAGAGATTAATATTATGACTGTTCCCTCTCAATATATTTATGAGAATCTCATGTATGCACGTAAAAATATTAATCTGTTTAAAAGATACAGTGATATCCATAGCATAAATACTAGGAACAAACACAAATTGATTGTACCTAAAACCAGGCTCTAGAAAAAAATAGGTGTTTCGTTTAGATGCCAATGTATACGTTTCTATAATAAACTTTCTAGCCAAATTCAAGAACTAAGCATAAATACATTTAAATCATTTATTAAACGTAAGCTATGCCAGAAAGCTTTTTACACAATTAATGACTTTCTTGAGGACAAAAAGACGTGGGATTGAGCTGCTTCAATGATATACATGAGCCATTGTTTTCATATGTACTACTTATATATAAACCCTGATGAAATTTTTTTTAATAAGTATATTTTTTTAATATTCGTTTTTGACTCATTACTTGTATAGTATTATATTATATTTTTAATATTTTTTTGATTGACATTTTATTATCATTATTATTTTATTTTTTGATTGACATAATATTATTACTATTTTGTTTGACACGAATATTTACTTTGTAAAGTATTATATTTTTATTTTTTTTGATTACTTAATTATTGTAAACGTGAGAACTATGT
Source organism: Polia nebulosa (assembly GCA_951329385.1). Lineage (NCBI taxonomy): Eukaryota > Metazoa > Arthropoda > Insecta > Lepidoptera > Noctuidae > Polia > Polia nebulosa. Next base: position 37,533,724 of record OX589590.1, on the reverse strand, counting down.
GGGTTATTATTATTATTTTCTTCTCCTTTTTACAGTAATTTTTAACGTTGTCTGACAGTTTGATTACTTTTGCGGCCTAAATGTCTTTTCTTTAGATTCAGATTTCATTTATTTGTTTGAAATATGGTATTTTACAGATTTTATAACACTCACACAATAGTTCTTCATATTCCGCCAACTAAATTCGGCATGCAAATTTTTGTGACAATAATAATGATTGATTCAATTTTCAAACAAATAAAACACAAAACAAATCAATTAAAATCCCATGCCAAGATATAAAAAAATACCAAATTAAAAAATTGTCTACCTAAAAAATAATCACAATAGTCAAAGAAAAACAATTAAATTACAAATTTGCCAAATATCATCCCTTAAAACAATCAAAGAAATTAAATTACAAAAATGTCCATTGCTTAAAAAAAAAAAAAAATAAAAAAGTCAAATTGAATATACATGTCATGCAACTGTCCCATTTGTCCTAGTATTCATGAATTCCTGAATAGAATAAAAACATTTTTTCACAAGCCATGCTCTGAGATGCTTTTGAAATAAACTGGTTCGAGTTCCCTAATAACCTTCGGTATCTTATTAAATATCTTTATTGCCATTCGACTAGTATTTTTACGGCAGTACTCTGTTCCAGCTCTTGGCATTGCCAATTTTGTTGGATCCCTTGACATTTTGCCCACCTTATAAGCATTTTCGCTATCGGCTTTCCTGAATAGGTGAGGATTCTTTTTAACAAATACTGCCATTTCCAGTATGTATAAGCATGCTAATGTTAATAATTTATGTCTTTTAATAATAGGTCTGCACGATTCTAATGGGTCTGCACCAAACACAGCTCGTAAACACTTTTTTTGCACAATAAATGCCTTATTCCTATCAGTGGAATTACCCCATTATGATTAAGCCGTATCTTAACACAGATGAGACATATCCATGATAAGCCAATAGAGCGGCATTACGTCCAACAGTTTTCGTGAGATTTTTTAGTGCAAATGCAAAGCTGTTTAGCCTATTACATATATTTTCAATATGTTTTTTCAATTACAATTTTTATCAATTGTTATGCCTAAAAATTTCGTATGGTCAACCCCTTCAATTTCATTATCACATCCAATAATTTTCATTGCTTCATTTGTCATTTTGTAATTACAGAAACTAATATATTTTGTTTTGGAAACATTCACACATAAATTATTTTTTTCAAGCCATTCCGTTATAGATTTTACGGCTGCATTTATTTTATCGTCAAATTGTTCATTTTTATTATTTTTCTTTATAATCAATGAGATGTCTTCCGCAAACAACACGCACTTATTCTTTGTCACTGTTGGCAAATCATTAATGTATAAAAGAAAAAGCAATGGCCCCAAAATACTACCTTGAGGCACGCCATATTTATTGGTCCTGTATTTAGATTTATACCTTATCACTTCTCTGTCCTTATTAACGCCTAAGATCTCTACCCGTTGTTGTCTATCAGTTAGGTAATCTTTTAGCCAATTTAACGCTTGCCCTCTTATTCCGTAACACTCACATTTATCTAACAGTATATCATGTTTTACAAAGTCAAATGCTTTGCTCATGTCGAAAAATATTGCAGTGACCGGTAACTTCTTATCTATAGTCTCAGTAATTGATTTTATTAGTTGATAACAAGCTAATGCAGTTGACTTTCCTCTTTGAAAACCATTTTGCTCAGTACTTATAATATTATATTTGGATATAAATGAGACCATTCGATTATACATTTCTTTTTCGTATATTTTTGAAATTATAGGTATTAAGGTCACTGGCCGATAATTGTTTAAATCATGTTTATTATTTTTTTTATAAAGTGGTTTTACAATTGAGAACTTTAGTTTGTTAGGGTATTTTTGTTCACAGAAACTTAAATTAACCAGATGAGCTATAATAGGAGACAGTATATCGGCACATGATTTTATTATGTGGGTAGAAATGTCATCATATCCCACTGCGTTGGTGTTATTTAGTGACGCAATTATTTGATTAATTTCGTTGGACGAGCAAGGTTCGAGATATAAACTATTACTTCCATTGCTCGTTTTCTTTGTGATATTATTTTTATTTTTGCTATTGGTTATCTCTATATTTGTAGTATTAATGAAGTGATTATTAAAAACTTCCGCTATTTCTTCAGGTTATTTTATTGTAACGCCATTTAGTTTAATGGCCACTATATATTGTGAATTTTTACATTTTGGTTTGTTCTTAATTAATTTCCATGTTGCATTACATTTGTTTTTTGCTTTCAAAATAAATTTGCTAGAAGAATGCTTTTTGGACAAGTTAATACACCTTTTTAATGTTTTAGCGTATTTATTATAAACCAATTTACTTTCCATACATTTATTTTCATGATATTTCGATTTTAAATATCTTTTAGAGAGGCAAGATTTTTTTATACCTTTAGTTATCCATCATAAAAGAGGTGTTAGACAGTTTACTTTTATTCCTTGCAAAGGGAAATTTAATTTATATAATAGGCAAAAAGTTTCATGAAAGTTATGAAAAGCTGTATCAGGATCCATTTCTTCATAAACATCTTGCCATTTCAGGCTCAAGAGACATTCTCTAAATTTTCCAATGTACTCTTCGCTGTAATTTCTCTTGTACATACAGTAATGCGATGGAGCAAGCTTCTTAGGTGATATTTTTGATGTGAATGTCAATATCTGAGCTGTATTATGATCTGATAGATGTAATTTACATGTTTCACCTGACGAGTCTGGTGTATTAGTGATGATGTGGTCTATGCAAGAAGCATGTCGAGTCGGAGTATTTATCTTCAAAGTCAAGTTGCAGTTTAAAAGTATCTCGTTTAGTGTAGTGGTATTTTTTTTAGTTTTTTTAGTAGCAAGGGTTTTATGTTTAGATCCCCGACCAGTATAATTTTTTTGTTTATTCTGTCACTAAGTTTATGCAATAGCGACTTAAGTTTTTTAAAAAATATTGCGATGTTCGCTTTGGGTGTCCTATAAACACATACAATAATACAGTTATAAAGTGGTATTTCTATGCCACAACACTCGAATACCTTATCTACTGACATTTCTTTACATAATTGAATTATTTTGTATTCTATGAACTGTTTAATTAAAATACACACCCCACCCCTCTTTTCGTTATTTCGTGAGTATGAAGTTGCAAGTTTGAACTCGTTAATGCATACATTTGATTCATAAACTTTATTATTATTATTATTACTAATAAATGTTTCTGAAAAACATAATATGTCTACCTCCTTATGACTGTCCTTAAACTCAGTTAAACATATTTCAATCATAGAAAGTTTATTCAGTAATCCTGCAATATTTTGATGCAGTAGTCGTATGTTATGGTTAGAACTTTCAATCTTACTATTATGTTCTCTCTTGTTACTCTCTGTGCTAGGAACGAAAAAACTGTTTCTTTCTCAAATTAGTACAGTTTTCTGAATTTGAATCCTCAATATTTATAGACCCTTGCGTCTTTATAAATGCTAAGATAGCACTTCATATTGTCAAAAATATTCTTCATACCATAGTTGTTGAGAACTCCACGTTGCCTACAAAACATTGTCTCGTCGTATGTCAGATTTAAATTCGAATCAAATATCAACGCATATTCGTGATCACAAATGTCATAGTATAACAAATTACTAAATGTCTCTATTCTGGAGTTAAACATAGAACAACATCCATCAAATTTATAGGTTGGTAAACAAAGCAAAATGTTAGTGTGTGTTATTGTCATTAATATATTTCGTATACTTATAATTTTTTTATAGTAATTGTCAGTTTTTCTAAAATCTCTCTCGCCTATAAAGATCAAACAATAGTCATTCTTAGTGTAATTTAACAATTTTTTTTCCAGATTATTTATTAACTGTATAATTATTTCCACAATTTGTTGATATGTAATGACAAATATTATGATTTGGGAATGTACTCTGTGCTATAGTTAATACCTTATTTGTTTTATTACTAGACAAATTCTGCACTGCTGACGCACAGATAAAGGTGGTGCTAGTAAGGTACTGGTAACGCCATCTATTTGCTGGTTTTCCTCTTCAAGTTCCTTGCAAGTAGGAGAGTCACTGCTAGCCGGTAGTCTACGTTGTATTGATATGTTGCTAGTGGTGCCATCTATTATCGTTTCACTAGTTTCATTGAGCCCAAGATCTGTGCAACTATTGTTACTTGCCTCATAAAAAGATTGATCTAGGTTTCTTGAGATTCTTTTCTTTCTTTTGCTTTCACTCCTGTTAATATTTATTCCTTTAATTTTTGTTTCTGAGCATATTTCTCGTAGCTTTTTAGATTTGTTCCTTTCTTTATTCAAAGCAATTTTTAGCGCACTGTTATCCATGTTTAGTTTTTCTATTTCTGTGTGTGCACTTTCTAATTCGCTTTTAAGATGGATTATTTGTCCTTTTAAATCTTCTATGTCACTATTGTATTCAGTTGACAAGTCCTGGAGTTGCCCAAGCGTGTAAATAGCCGTGGGTCTCTGCGGATGTAGAACAGTAAATACGACCAAGCACTTGGAGGGAATGCTGGCCCAAAATTGCCTATATTTGTCTGTATAACTTCAAGTTAGGAGTGGTTGGCAGCAGTCGGCGAATGTGGCCCTACTCACAATTTGTAAAACAAGTGGTACCTTACTTTCCGGGCTGTTCTCGATGGTTGCACGTCGAATTGTCGAGTGGCCACTCGTTCTCTTCACACCAACACTCCTGATTATGCTTGTTCAGTAGTTAACGGACGCGGTAAATATGGGTTATTTATTATTCCCGGTGGATCCCCAACGTTTACGGGATTTACTCGGGATTTTAGCGTATTTGCGGGGACGATATTATTTTAAGACATTAATTTAGTCTGCGGTGAGATGCGCGCTGTGCCTCGCGGCGTTAGACACACACACACACTGACGTCAAACTGACGTGACGTCGATTGTTGCATTTTAAATTGTCTATACCTCGCGTAAAGCCGGCCACTCACGTCTGTCTAACAAATTAAAGCGAGACACACACGCGACGTGATACCAACCCCACCCAACTTGCAGAGTGGCGGCAACTCGCCACACCATGCTCCCCGCCTTGAAAGGTCCAGGAGCTTTCAAAAGCTGCTAATCTATGCGGAGCGAGTGAGGTTCAAGAAGCGGTGATGATATGTAAGCATTAACTTGTTGAAGAGCTTTGAGGGAAATCCAAGCAGCAGTCCGAAACACCATCGCATTGATATAATGCTCGGGAAAAATAATTATCAGTGTCCTAAGAATGAATTGCGGTTCGACTTGACTATGGTAAGTCGAATAAACTAAATTACAACTATGTAATGGCGTACCATTGGAACGTATAATATGAACCCTAAACTAAATTAAACTAAATTACGTAGTAATAATAATCTATTGAGTTGGCAAAGGATACAACTTAGTGACAGGACGTTTATACGTGCCTGACGCGGTTTTTATTGAAGCGACTCGAATTACACCATCCGATCCCGGAAAAACTTCCTCTATGATACCTAATGGCCAAGTCAATGGAGGTACGTTATCTTGACCCAAGAGAACGACAGTACCTATCTCTATAGGGCGATCGGGAGTGCACCACTTCTGGCGAACTTGCAGCGTGTGCAAGTACTCAATTCGCCATTTATTCCAGTAGGATAACACAAGTTGATCCAAGAGCCTTTTGCGGTTGTTTAGGTTTATGCTTTCTTCTGCCAATTCAGAAGAAGGCAAATACGTGAGTGGACTGGACATTAAAAAATGCGCGGGCGTGAGTACCTCCGGATGTGGGTCTGACGAAATGACACTAAGTGGTCGAGAGTTCAAAAGGCACTCAATTTGCACCAATACGGTCGAGAGTTCCTCGTAAGTGAGAAGTTGTTTACCTACGACTCTAAACAAGTGAGTTTTAACACTCTTAATATTCGACTCCCAAATACCTCCGAAGTGTGGAGCTCGCGGCGGTATTCTTGTCCACTCGATGCGTGATTTAAGAAGCTCATTTTTAATATCCGTTTGAACAGTAAAAAAAGAATAAATATCATCCAATTGCGCCTAGGCGCCAACAAAATTGGTACCATTGTCTGAGTACATAACAGACACTGGACCGCGGCGAGAAATGAATCTCTTAAATGCGGATAGGAAAGCCTCAGATGTGAGATCCGAAACAAGCTCGATATGTATGGCTTTAGTCACCATGCATACGAACAAACATAAGTAAAGTTTCTGCGAACGTTGACCTCTACGTTGAATAGGTATATAAGCAAGCGGCCCGGCGAAATCTACACCGGTGTGTACAAAGGCTTTAGCATCACGGACGCGGTATCCAGGAAGTTCAGCCATTTTGGGTACTGGATGCTTAGGATTTAGACGGAAACAAGTATTACATTTCCGACAACGAGAACGTATAACCGTTCGGCCATCCAATATCCAAAACCGCTGCCTTATAATGGACATCAATAACCCTGGGCCCGTATGGCAGTACGTATTGTGATAGTGATCGATAATTAGATCGACTACGCGGTCGCGTTTAGGTAAAAGCGCGGGATGCTTGGCTTCATACGGTAAGTCAGATTTAGACAATCTGCCCCCAATACGTAAGATTCCGAAGCTATCAATGAAGACAGATAAACAGCGCAACTTCTTAGCTGGAAGTTCACCTGCTTTAATTAAATTTAAATCGCTCGCAAAATGTAAACTTTGAACTAATCGAACAATGAAATTTTCGGCGGTTTGAATGTTTTCAACAGAACTATGACTATGTAGTCTGTTTGTAAATTTAAGAATGTACATAAATACACGTAACAATTTATTCCATGAGCAAACACGGTCAGCTATAGTATCTAAAATACGCGGTTCAGTATTCGAAGTTTCTACAAGAAAAACCTTTGATTTAAACTCCGGCAATGTTTCACATTGAGCAGGAGCGAACTTTAAAGGCCACTCGCTCATGGGCTGATGGAGCCATGTGGGGCCGTTCTACCACAACGAGTGTCTTATTAAATCCGACGGCAGCATGCCGCGAGACAGACAATCGCTAGGATTCTCTTTCCCGGACACGTGACGGAAACAAGCGGCAGGTAAGTTTTCCTGTATTTGAGCAATGCGGTTGCTGACAAAAATAGACCATCTATGGGGAGATGAGTGGATCCACGAGAGAGCTATGGTGGAGTCCGACGATGTGGCGAGGAACCTTTAGAGAAGAGAGTGAAGGAAAATCGCGCGTAAAAGCGGCAAACCGATTTGTGATAGATTCCGGTGGAACCTCATCCCATCCTACTTTAGCTAACCAAAGTTCCTTGATTAATACCTTCGCGTACAGCACAACGGGTCCTACAAGGCCCAGTACGTCGAACAAGCGGGCAACTAGCGATAGAATCGCGCGCTTCGTGCATTTATCATCCACGGCGATTGTTGTCAAAGAAAAATAATCATCAGCGGGTTCCCAGGTTAATCCAAGGATTTTGAAATTATGGACATCATTATCCATGCCAGAAAAATTAACTGGTAAGCGGTGAGACTCTGGGAGAATCTCTAATAAAGCGGGTGAATTGGTAGCCCATTTGACTAAGTCAAAGGAACCTACCTTCATTAAATCAATTAAATCGCGGGATAGACGCATAGCTGTCTGTTCGTCCGAAACAGAGTAGACGTAGTCGTCCATGTAAAACTGAGTTTCTACCAATTTAGAAGCCTCAGGAAAGCGGTCGCTTTGCTCACACGCCAAGTTACGCAATGTGCGCATCGCTAAATAAGGACTAGGTTTTAGTCCGAAGGGAACGCGGTTAAAATGAAAGGTGCGAATAGGCTCACCTTTGCTAAAACGATACAAGATTCGTAAATATTTGCGGTGGTGCTCTCTTGCAGCGATGCGCAAGAACATTTGTTTTATATCCGCTGTCATCGCGACAGGGAATGTACGAAAATCAAGCAATAACAAAAACAAGTCTGCTTGCAAATTAGGTCCGACATGCAAAATGTCATTGAGCGACAACCCTGAGTGAGTTTTGGCGCTAGCGTCCAAAACCACTCGAATGCTGTCCTTGTCCGGTCTAATGACGGCATGATGCGGTATATAATAACCCTCCTCTGTCAATTCAGAGTCGGGCACTTCCGCTAAATACCCCTGAGTTATATAATCCGCGATAGTTTTATTATAATTCTCGCGTAGGGTCGGCATTAACGTGAACTTACGCTCGAGAGCAAGTAAGCGCCGATGGGCGTAACCGCGCGAGCTACCTAGCTCGCTGGGTGAGCGCGCAAAAGGTAGATCGACAAAATATCTGCCGTCTTCAAATAAGACTGAAGAATTAAAGTTATTTTCACACTCTAATTCGTCCGGACTAATAAAACGTTGAGATGGAATTTCCTCTAGCTCAAAAAACTTATGTAAATTTGACTCGACTTCAATGTCGGCCTGCGCGGTAAACGAAGATGCAATGTGTGTCACATCACTACTACAACAATCAATATCACCCATAAGTACATAACCGAAGCTAGTCAGTACAGCAGGGGGCGCGCGGGTACCTGAATCGACCCTGTCTCCCAGGTAAATAAAGGGGAACAATTGTGCTCCAAGCACGAGATCTACCGTGCCCGGCACGTTCCAAAGCGGATCAGCGAGCTGCAAGTTACTTAAGTATGACATGTTATCATTGTTATGTAACCTAATTAATTTCGTGGGAAGTCTATCTGTAATACAATCAACAACTAACGCTTGTATCGAAAACTTCGTATGAGGGTCAAACCGAGATTCTAGGTTGAGATGAATAAAACCGTGAATTGGTTTCGATGACATTCCAACACCTTGTAAAAATGAATTGCGTAATTTAATTATGGGTAAGTTCAAACGTTTACAACAGTCCACAGTAATTAAATTATTTTGCGATCCGTTATCTAGTAGGCACCGAACCACCTCCTTATCTCTGATGTCGCTATAGTATGCATATAACTGCGCGGTCGCTAGCAAAATGGTTGACCCAGTTTTAACAGCTGTAGTGAGCGAAACAGATGTATCCTTAGTAGGCGCTTGCGGCTCGGGCGATAATGACTCATGTTTTTCTCGGAAACGTAAGAGAGAATGGTGGTTCTTCTTACAAATTTTACAAACGTTACGTGACTTACATTTAACCAAAGAATGGGATAGACTTAAACAGTTTATACAGAAACGTTTTGCTTTTATAAATTCAAAACGTGCAAGCGGTGTACTAATATTTTTAAACTGCGGGCAATAGAACAGCTGATGTCGTACGTCATCCTTATCGCACAACGTACATTTGCCATTCGAAACCGGTTCATTACGCGATACGAATGACTTAGCGGTATTATTTTTTGTTTGATGATTCGCTGAACTAGACTTAGCGCGCGGTTCCGTCTGTAAATTATTACCGTATGAGCGTTGTAGTACCTTAACATATTCTTGCATGAATGTTATAAATTCCGCATAGGAAGGTAATTCTTTTTCACTCACACGTGATTCAAACTGTAAGACAGTTTGCGCGTCAACCTTTCTTAAACCACAGTGTAATAAAACAAAATCCAGTAAGTCTGAAATGTCTAACTGCTTCAAGGCTGCGACGGACGCTGAATATCGTTCCACAAAAGTATTGAGGCTCGCGGCATTTCCGGCGCATTGTTTAATGTCCAGTATATTATTGAGATAATGAATCCCTAAACTACGCTTATCTTGATACCTTTTTACGAGACTGTTCCACATAACGTTGTATGTATCACCTGTAGGAACAATGCCTGCGGTCAGTTTTAAGGCATCATGAGTCAACTTACTGATCAAGTACTGGACACGCTGCGAGTCAACCAGATCGGTATTTAAATGAACATTGCTTCGAAACATTTCATAAAATATGGGCCAGTTTTCCGCTTTACCATCAAACGTTGGCAAATCTATGGGCGGTAATTTTATCCGAGTACCCACTTTGTGTTCCGATGTTTCGTTTTTCGAAAGTATGAGATTACGTTTATATTTAATATTAGAATATAAGTCTTCAATAGAATATAGACTCGAATAGTCTGGTGCGGTTTGGTCAATCTCGAATTGCAATTCATTCATTTGTTCTATTATTTCCTCAAATTTGTTATATTGCTCAGTAATTGTTTCAAATGAATCATAGTTCGAGATGTTTCTGGAATCATTATATATGCGATTAACTCGCTCGAAAATCATTTGTTTTTTAGCGGTAAGCTGAGCCAATTTAGCTTCTTGCTTGCGGGACGCCATTTTGGGGCACTAATAAAGTTATGTGCCTACCGTAATGACTTGTACTTAATTTGTACTGAATTTTACTGATGCCTATCCAGGCTCGAAAGGACCATCTAATGGAGTTGCCCAAGCGTGTAAATAGCCGTGGGTCTCTGCGGATGTAGAACAGTAAATACGACCAAGCACTTGGAGGGAATGCTGGCCCAAAATTGCCTATATTTGTCTGTATAACTTCAAGTTAGGAGTGGTCGGCAGCAGTCGGCGAATGTGGCCCTACTCACAATTTGTAAAACAAGTGGTACCTTACTTTCCGGGCTGTTCTCGATGGTTGCACGTCGAATTGTCGAGTGGCCACTCGTTCTCTTCACACCAACACTCCTGATTATGCTTGTTCAGTAGCCGCTCGAGCGCTCAGCGATGAGTCGTAAAAACACTTAAGCGCACCCTTCAAAAAAAGAAATGGCCCCCGGCGGCGCGCCAAACGGCCGCGCTCGCTAAACATTTTTTTGTGACGAGCTACGTCACACGAATCGTCTCAAGTGATGTTTTTGTTCAAGCTTATGAATGAGTCTTTCAAGTCGTATCAAGTGGTTGTTATCATTTAATTTCTAACTTGTTTATATTTAGCGGTAAACATTGGCTATCGTGTAAAAAACTTTTTGTGAAATGTAAACATGATTATTTTAAAAAGTAGATCGATAACATATATATTTTATGACTTTTATTGATGGAACAGTTCTATTTACATACGATAAAATAAAAAACAACATACCTCATAGTACAAAAATATTTATTTACAAGCGTATGACTAGCACGAAACATTTGCCGACGGTGAATAATTTTTCACCTAAATTAAATAATTTATTACAATTTTTGTTTGTTGACGTTTGGACGAGTTGAACAAAAATTGAAATCTAAACTATAATTTCGTATTTTAGATTATGCCTTGACTGAAAACTATTGTCGAGTAACTATTCCATGCGATAGTAATTAGTTTTTACACGGAACTGGTCTCACGATTTAATAAATTACGATAGCATTCTGACAAATTTCTAGTACTGTTACAAGGTCAATGAAAACCACTCAGAATTAGAAATATACTTACCCCAACGATAAAACTTAGTTGCACACACATAAACTATAGTATAATTAACCACTTTATCAGTATTTTACACAGAAATAGTCACCAAAAACCGAAAATAACTCAATAACTCGTCACCTCGTACAACTTTGCGCGCGAGAAAAAACGACTGACGTTTGACAGACTTTGACTTTTTTTTTTTAAATCGGAATGAACCAGTGCGGTACTTTTAGCGTATTTTTAGCATGCAGAAACTTATTGAGTTTCGAGTTGAAAAGAGAAAGTGGATTAAAACATCGTGTAATAGAAAGAAATAGATAATTTGTGACGTGGTTGCGGAATTAAACAAATAGGGACGATGCTCCCTCACTATACTTCTATGGAAATTTGGCGAGGGATTATATTCACTCTGTTCCAAACATGCGGGTAGTTAACGGACGCGGTAAATATGGGTTATTTATTATTCCCGGTGGATCCCCAACGTTTACGGGATTTACTCGGGATTTTAGCGTATTTGCGGGGACGATATTATTTTAAGACATTAATTTAGTCTGCGGTGAGATGCGCGCTGTGCCTCGCGGCGTTAGACACACACACACACTGACGTCAAACTGACGTGACGTCGATTGTTGCATTTTAAATTGTCTATACCTCGCGTAAAGCCGGCCACTCACGTCTGTCTGACAAATTAAAGCGAGACACACACGCGACGTGATACCAACCCCACCCAACTTGCAGAGTGGCGGCAACTCGCCACACCAAGTCCGGTAAACTATATCTTCTAGTCACTTCAGAGTCTGTTGACTCGAAAGAAATATCTAGTGAGTTATTTGCAGTAGTTTTATGTCGACGAATTGTTACATTTTCTTCTTCCATTTAAAAAAAAAAACACTATTCATATACAGGGTGTAACGGAAAGGTGTGGTCATATTTTAAGAGTCGGTTCTGCCCATTGAAATGAACAACTTTCTCTAAGAAAAAATAGAAAATTGCCAAAAAAAAAATAAGTAGGAATTTTCATACAAAGTCATAATCAGCTAATCAATATTTGTATGGGAGGTAAAAAAAAAATTTTAGATTTTCCTCGGATTTTCTCGAAGAAAGTTGTTCATATCCATGGGCAGATGCAGTTCTTAAAATATGACCACACCTTTCCGCTACAGCCTGTATAAATGGTAAGCAAATTATTTATTTTCTTGTCCCGTCGAAGATCTTTTATGCAAGCTCCCTCTGTTGGTATTGTGTGGAAGTAATACGACAGATCGATATCTTGAATGTCTAATAGTTATTCTACTCGCCGCTAGAGGGCCTTACAGAATCTTTGGTGTCATAGCAGTCCGCAGGGAGGTGCTGTCATGAAGTACACTTCTTTAAATCTTGATGGAAACAAAAAACGGTTACTTTCTTATTACTTTTAGTCAAAATTGTTATTCACTCCTCGTTGTTTGAAGCTATGGTGCTGTTATTCTCTGATTTAGTTACACTTTGTTTCTAAAAGTTAGTAGATATTTTGTGAAAGTTCCCTCCGTTGGTATCGTGTGGAAGTAATTTGACAGATCGATATCTTGAATGTCTACTAGTTATCCCACTCACCGCTAGAGGGCATTACAGTCTTTAGTGTCGCTGCTATCCGCCGGGAGGTGCTATCCTGATGTGGGTACACCTTTTTAAAACTTGATTGAAAAAAAGAAATAAAAATACTTTGTAGTCAAAATTTGTATTCTCACTCTTCGTTGTTTGTAGTTTTGGTATTGTTCTTCTTCGGTTTAGGTACACTTTGTTTCTTAAAGTTAGTTTAATCACCAGTGTGATATTTATATAATGCACTTTTAAACTGTTTGTTTTGCACTTTCACTGGTCCTGGGTCTTTGAAGCATTTCATAGAATTCTCTTCAAACGAGACAAGTTGGAGTCCAGACAACGATAGGACAGCCAATTCCAAGCGATATTGTCACTTTAACACCACTTTCAACCTTAAATACTTAGTAATACTATTTTTAAATATTTTTATACACGGAGCCAATGTTTACGTGACGGCAGCGCCATCTTTTTTTGGTATTGTTCGTCAAGTCATTGAGCTCCTTAGTGGTTTTTAAGTTGAGCTATTCGACTATTGACAAATGTTTGCACTGATTGGACAGGTCCACTCAAATATGTTTGGTTCTTTCTTCAAAAGACCACTACAGACACTAAGCTGCATGGTCCTCATATAGAATAATGTGAATGCGAGAACTATGTATGTCGTTATATTCATGTAAATTTTATGATTGTCTGGCAGTTTGAGTAATTTTGCGGGCTACTCAAATGTCCTTACTTTGGTATTGTTCGTCGGTTCGTTGAGCTCCTCAAAGTTCTGAGTTGAGCTTCGCGATGACTGACGAATGCTTGCACTGTCTGGACAGGTCCACTCGAATTTGTGTGTTGCTTTCTTCAAAAAGCTCATCCCATACATAAACGTACATGGTTGATGATTTAACCAGTACACATTGTATGGATTTCAACACTTTAAAAGAGACTTTGACTTCTGAGTTTGTTTCGGTGTTTCTTCTCAGGGTAGTCAGCTAGGAAACACCGGCCTCATCTAGCTTAAACTGACAAAAAACATTAACGTGTAAAAGTGTTCCTTGTAACCTATTTACTGAATAAACATCATTTATCATTTAACAACTAAAAAGTGAAAACTAAAACTTTTTTACAAAAAAGTAACCGACTTCCAAAAAAGAAAACACCTACACTAAAAATTAAAAAATAACTTTAATTTCGGAAGTCGGTGTCAAATAACGAAGAAATAAAATACAAAACACCGACTTCCGAAATTAAAGTTATTTTTTAATTTTTAGTGTAGGTGTTTTCTTTTTTGAAAGTTGGTATTTTTTTCTGTAAAAAAGTTTTTTATACTGCATGATATATCTTTCTTAAACACTCACGGTACTAAATGACACACACTAACATATCTCCAACCCGTACACACACAAATTCTTCATATCATACCACCAGCATAACACTTACACACACCATAGCACGTAACCCTAAAATTTTAAAAGCTCACCTGTTCGTAGGTATGCGCATATTTTATTTCTACTTATTACTATATTCAACAACATTGGGTATTACTTATATTACAAATGGCTAATCTAGTTGGTAAATCAACTGACTTAGACGACATTGAAGTCGCGAAGTCCTATTCATGTATTCCAGAAGATTGCAATAAGTATTTTAATGAGTTAAAAAAACGGATCTACTACTATTCTTCATATCAATATACGTAGCATAAAAAGGAATTTTGATGAATTACTAACATTGTTATCAATAATTAAAGCTAACTGCGATGTGCTTATATTGAGTGAATGTTGGCTTAAACAAACGATTTCCAAAAAACAATCGACTTCCAAAAAAGGTACTTATAGTACGCTAAAAATTAAAAAAATAACTTTAATTTGGGAAGTCGGTGTTTGTGTTTTATTTCTTCGTTATTTGACACCAAGAGGACTAGGACTACCTCGAGAGTATATTCTTTCGGATAAAAAAAGAATTTTGAAAATCGGTCCCCAACTGACGGAGAAATCGGCGAACATAGAACCTCCTCCTTTGTCAAAAATCGGTTAAAAATAGTCTGAATATCGGCGGCATTTCCCCACAACAGAATGCCGTACGACATCACACTATGAAAAAAACTAAAGTATACTGAACGAGCTAACCTAACAGGTTTGTCGTTCTCAAAGAGATCTGTCGACATGTTGGATAGCATACATGGCTCATGAGGGTGCTGGAGCTGTACAAAGTGGATGCAACTTTGCGCACCTTCCTGATATCGTGTATGGGGCAGTAGAGGACGGTCCTTCACTATCCAGGATGTCGACAGATCCAGGAGAACAGCGAACCGATGAGGATCAAGCGTAGAATATTTCAGGGCGACAGTCTGAGTCCACTGTGGTTTTGTCTAGCCCTAAACCCTCTCAGTGCTCTACTGGAGGGTTGGGCCAAGGCTACCGGTTGAGAAGAGGTGGTCAGGTCATATCACACCTCCTTTTCATGGATGATCTGAAACTCTTTGGCCCCAACAACTTGCAGCTGATGAAGTTACTAAAGGTAACAGAAACCTTCAGTAGCGCCATCAGGATGGAATTTGGTGTGGACAAATGTGCAGTCATGCATGTAAAGCGAGGGGAGATTATGAAATCCGTGGGAACTCAACTCTCGGATTCCATACACCTTAGATCCCTCTGCTCAACCGAAACCTGGAAGTATTTGGGTATGTCGGAAGCGTTAGGCATCAACACTGCTGACGTGAAACAGTCGTTGAAGGAGCGCTTCTTTGGCCGCCTGAATAAAGTACTAAATAGTCTTTTATCAGGCGGGCACAAGGTGCGCGCCTTCAACGGTTGGGTCATGTTGGTATTGATGTACTCTTTCGGCATACTCAAATGGACTCAGACGAAACTTGACGCCCTGGATAGGAGGGTCAACACACTGCTGACCGCAAATCGAATGCATCACCCACGATTATCGGTGATGAGGCTGTTTAACCCGCGGAAGTGTGGGGGTCGTGGCTTCCTAAATGCTAAGACCCTACACAACCGCGAGGTATGCAGCCTTAGGGAATACTTCCTCTAAGCCGACGTGGGTATGCATCGAGATGTGGTCGCTGTGGACAAGGGCCTCACCCCGCTCTCCTTGGCAAACGAGAAGTGGTGCAAACCTATGCTACTGGATACTAATGACCGCAGGGAAGTATGGCAGAGCAAGGAGCTTCACGGACGCTTTTACCGGGTCCTACATGGACCCGATGTAGATCTCTTAGCGTCCGTATCCTGGCTGCGTTTTGGTGACCTCTTCGAGGAAACCGAAGGTTTTGTCTGTGCGATTATGGACGAATTTATGATGACGAATAACTACCGGAAATACATTGTGAAGGACGGTACGGTTGACATTTGTCGGGCATGCCACCGGCCCGGGGAATCAATCTGACACATTATTTCTGGTTGTTCTCGTCTAGCTAACGGAGACTATTTGTATAGACACAACCTTGTACCCAGGATTATCCACCAGCTACTTGCTCTTAAATACAATCTTGTGGAATCCGAAGTACCGTACTATAGGTATGAGCCCGACCCAATTCTCGAAAATGGCAATATCACGTTAAATTGGGATCGATCTATCATCACTGACAGGATTATTGTTGCCAATAAGCCTGACATAGTAGTGATAGATCGATTAGAGCGTCACACAATGATTGTTGATATAGCTGTCCCTCATGACGAGTACCTCGTGAACGCTGAAAAAGATAAACAAACAAAGTATCTTGATCTGGCTCGCGAGGTTGTCTACATGTGGGAGGTAGATACAGCAGTCATTGTGCCGAATACACATACTGGTAGTATGTTTATCTTTGATGTTTTGGACATACGCAAGGTCGACTGATCTGTTGGCCTTGAACTCATGATACAAAGGAGACCAGTTCCTTATCTAGTTTTTTAACAATTTTCCGCAATAGATTACCCATAGATTTTTCCACCGATGCTCTGTAGCGTGAGTTGGCAACTCTAAACGTATTTAAAGCATGAGTAAGCTGGTCTCCGGTGGCCCTGCGTTTTTTCAGCTTATTAAGATGTCTGCGGGCTTTACGATAACTTTTGCGTAGTTAAACTAAGTAGTCACTTCACCAACCACACCTACGAATATTGGTCATAGATGCGCGACCAATGGCAATATCAGCACAGTAAGTGATGATGTCTGACATAATCTCAACACTTTTTTCAGTTAACAGCCCGTCGCGATTGAAGTCTTTGGCATGATACGCCAAAAGTGAGCTAAAGAATTCCCAATTCGCGCCTTTACATTTATATCTAAAATTACCATCTATGTGTGATGGACCGTGAGTAACCATAGAAAGGAATTCGTACACAATCAGGCGATGATCACTACAAGACGCGTCAGGTACGACACGCCACTTATCTAAGCGTACGTCTGCACTAGAAAGTGTGACGTCAATACAAGATTCGACCATTTGGTAGCAAAAAGTGGGTGGTTCGTCATGGGTATTACAGATTGATAGATTCAATTCAGCTATGAAATCTTCAACAGCGCAGCATCGTTCGGAGTCCGTGGACCGAACCTTGCCAGACCACAGGGAAGAAGATGCGTTGACGACTACATGACATGACGGAGATTATGTATATGAGGAGCAACAGGCTCTGAATATTGAAAGAAGCAGCTCACAACATAGATCTTAAAGGTAACCTATGAGACCTACTCAACGGCACACTGGGGCGTCATAGGGTTACATAAAGACGTAACAGTAAAGTTCGAAGAACGTGTCACATAAATCCCGGCTCGCGAGTTGCGATCAAGCTGATCAATTCTATGATGCAAGTGCGCGTATTGGTATTGTTCTTGAACAAATTAATTATCGCCTTTAATTTAGACATTACTATGTCTAAATCAGCAGCTCAGATGTCGCTACCCTATTATTATGGAGATTGAATTATCCCATGATTAAACTGTCCATTATTGATTTAGTAGTGAATGTGTTCAGAATAAGTTGTTCGAGTTTAAGTTTATATGTGGTACACTCATAAGATCCGCAGCGATGATCAAACAGTTTTTTAAAACATTTACACGTCCCGCAAATCGGTGTAAAATTCAAGTCGTCCTTGTGCAGGCAATCTTTTGTCTCGTGTGCCTCGGAATAATTAGCACAGGTTGTAGTTTTACGTTTTATATCATCAATAAAACGGCATTTGGCCAAATCAATAAATAATTTATCCTAGGTAGATACCAGGTGCTTACGTACCTCTTCAACTTCAATGCCTACGCCTTCTTTACGCTTTACGTCGGTGTTTCTGGTTTTGTTTCTTCGTGTTTTGACACCGACTTTCGAAATTAAAGTTATTTTGCACTTTTTGTTTTTTTTTATGGAAGTCGGTTCTATTTTTTTGTAAAACAGATTTTATTTAGATATAACTTCTATTGTTTAGGAAAGGTATGGTTTCCATCATCAGCTCAGTTTCATGACGTGATGATTCCTTAATGCAAGTACCTGATTAAATTATGAAAAGTAAACAGAAACAATATTCGTGCCCAATTATCGTGGTGTTCTCTCAATTTTATCAGGATGCTTTGATCAGATCCTGATGTCCTTGATATGGGACCACCCTTGAGGTATACCCTATCTAAAGTAAAAAGAATCATCAAAATCGGTTCATAAACAACGGAGTGAAGGCCGAACATACGTACAGAAACGCTAAACGTGGCCACAATTTTCGAGGTTTTCTCTCAATTTTATCAGGTTTCCATTATTGGATCCTGATATCCTTAACATGGGACCACCCTTGAGGTATACCCTATCTAATAAAAAAATAATCATCAAGATCGGTTCATAAATGACGGAGTGAGGGATGAACATACACAAAAAAAAAATATATACAGAGTGGTGATGACAATACGAAATTGGACGCTTTATTTTAGTGACAGGACACGTCACGTTTTAATAGGTATTTAGTTAAACAGTGAGTGAATTTTGCGAAATTAGACGCTTAGTTTTTATTGTTTTCGTGTTTTTTTTTTAATAATCATGCCGCGCTACAATTACACAGCTTCGGAGTACACCGACATGATTTTAATTTATGGGGAGTGTCAAAGAAACGCCGCTTTGGCTATACGGACATACCGAGAGAGGTTTGGAAACACTCGATTTTGTCCGACCAACGGGCGCACCATTGTCCAAGCTGTCCAGAGGATGCGAGAAAATCGATCCTTAATCCCGCATGTGGATAGTGCTCCTCCACGTGTAAGAGTGACCCTTGAGGAACGAATTTTAAATTATTTTCAACGCAACCCAACGTGTAGTTCGCGAAGGGCAGGTCGACATTTTCGTGTTGACCATACAACTATTCTTAAAGTTTTAAAACGCGACAAACGGAAATACGATACGGTATAAATACAAGAAATTGCATGCATTGTTACCTAGAGACAAACCAGTTAGGGAAAACTTCTGTCGCTGGATTGAAAACAAACATTTCGAGAATCCGGATTTCTTGTACAATGTGATGTGGACTGATGAAAGTACATTTACAAGGAACGGTTTATGGAACAGACAGAATCTTCGTTACTGGAGCCGCGTGAATCCGCGTCTAGGACGGGAGACTTCGCACCAGTACAGATTTGCTGTCAATGTTTGGGCTGGCATTCATAGAAATACTATTATCGGTCCGGTTTTCATTGATGGAAATTTAAATGCTGAAAAGTTTTTAGAACTCCTCAATGGACCTGTTTGCGAGTACACGGATGAGCTTTCGGTAACTGCGTTCAGGCAGATGTGGTACCAATTAGATGGAGCACCAGCTCATTCAGTGGTGTCTGCTAGAGAGCGTTTGTCTCAAATGTTCGGACAGCAGTGGATTGGCCGTTATGGACCAACGCGTTGGCCAGCCAGGTCCCCCGACCTTACACCACTGGATTTTTTCTTGTGGGGTCATATAAAAAATGAAGTGTACTCAACAGCTGTTGATACTGTTGATGATTTAAAAGATAGAATAATCATATCTTTTAATAAATTAAAACGTCTTTTCTTTAGATTCAGATTTCATTTATTTGTTTGAAATATGGTATTTTACAGATTTTATAACACTCACACAATAGTTCTTCATATTCCGCCTACTAAATTCGGCATGCAAATTTTTGTGACAATAATAATGATTGATTCAATTTTAACAAATCAATTAAAATCCCATGCCAAGATATAAAAAAATACCAAATTAAAAAATTGTCTACCTAAAAAATAATTACAATAGTCAAAGAAAAACAATTAAATTACAAATTTGCCAAATATCATCCCTTAAAACAATCAAATAATAATAATAATAATAATAATGGAATGTGGACTCGGCTGTCATTGTGCCGATAGTCGTTACCGCCAATGGCCTGATGGCTAAAAGCTTCGACGACCACCTGTCGAAGCTGTCGTTGCGCGATTGGATCAAGGGCCTGATTCAGAAGGCAGTACTCCTTGATACGGCTCGCATTGTGAGGAAGTTCCTGTCTCTGGCGCCCTAACCACCGGTAGCTTGGACCCTGCTCCCGATGCCGGTGGACTACTATTTTTTATATTTTTAAATGTTTTTTTTATATGTTTTCTTTTAAAAATATTTAAAAATGTAAATAATATGTGTAAAAATAAATATATGAATAATAATAATAATATTCCACAACTATCACACAACGCCATCTAGTCCCAAGCTAAGCAGAGCTTGTGTTATGGGTACTAGACAACTGATAAACATACTTATATATTTCTAAATACATACATATTATAGATAAATTACACCCAGACACAGAACAAATGATCGTGCTCATTACACAAACATTTGTCCTGGGTGGGAATCGAACCCACGACCTCCGGCATAGCAGTCAGGGTCACTAACCACTAGACCAACAGGCCAGTCAATGTAAAGAAATCATCAAAGAAATTAAATTACAAAAATATCCATTGCTTAAAAATAAAAAAAAAATAAAAAAGTCAAATTGAATATACATGTCATGCAACTGTCCCATTTGTCCTAGTATTCATGAATTCCTGAATAGAATAAAAACATTTTTTCACAAGCCATGCTTTGAGATGCTTTTGAAATAAGCTGGTTCGAGTTCCCTAATAACCTTCGGTATCTTATTAAATATCTTTATTGCCATTCGACTAGTATTTTTACGGCAGTACTCTGTTCCAGCTCTTGGCATTGCCAATTTTGTTGGATCCCTTGACATTTTGCCCACCTTATAAGCATTTTCGCTATCGGCTTTCCTGAATAGGTGAGGATTCTTTTTAACAAATACTGCCATTTCCAGTATGTATAAGCATGCTAATGTTAATAATTTATGTCTTTTAATAATAGGTCTGCACGATTCTAATGGGTCTGCACCAAACACAGCTCGTAAACACTTTTTTTGCACAATAAATGCCTTATTCCTATCAGTGGAATTACCCCATTATGATTAAGCCGTATCTTAACACAGATGAGACATATCCATGATAAGCCAATAGAGCGGCATTACGTCCAACAGTTTTCATGAGATTTTTTAGTGCAAATGCAAAGCTGTTTAGCCTATTACATATATTTTCAATATGTTTTTTCCAATTACAATTTTTATCAATTGTTATGCCTAAAAATTTCGTATGGTCAACCCCTTCAATTTCATTATCACATCCAATAATTTTCATTGCTTCGTTTGTCATTTTGTAATTACAGAAACTAATATATTTTGTTTTGGAAACATTCACACATAAATTATTTTTTTCAAGCCATTCTGTTATAGATTTTACGGCTGCATTTATTTTATCCTCAAATTGTTCATTTTATTATTTTTCTTTATAATCAATGAGATGTCATCCGCAAACAACACGCACTTATTCTTTGTCACTGTTGGCAAATCATTAATGTATAAAAGAAAAAGCAATGGCCCCAAAATACTACCTTGAGGCACGCCATATTTATTGGTCCTGTATTTAGATTTATACCTTATCACTTCTCTGTCCTTATTAACGCCTAAGATCTCTACCCGTTGTTGTCTATCAGTTAGGTAATCTTTTAGCCAATTTAACGCTTGCCCTCTTATTCCGTAACTTTCACATTTATCTAACAGTATATCATGTTTTACAAAGTCAAATGCTTTGCTCATGTCGAAAAATATTGCAGTGACCGGTAACTTCTTATCTATAGTCTCAGTAATTGATTTTATTAGTTGATAACAAGCTAATGCAGTTGACTTTCCTCTTTGAAAACCATTTTGCTCAGTACTTATAATATTATATCACTACATAGTATAAAACAAAGTCGCTTTCTCTGTCCCTATATCCCTATGTATGCTTAAATCTTTAAAACTACGCAACGGATTTTGATGCAGTTTTTTTTTAATAGATAGAGTGATTGAAGAGGAAGGTTTATATGTATAATTTGTAGCCGAGCGAAGCTGGGGCGGGTCGCTAGTTTGGATATAAATGAGACCATTCGATTATACATTGCTTTTTCGTATATTTTTGAAATTATAGGTATTAAGGTCACTGGCCGATAATTGTTTAAATCATGTTTATTATTTTTTTTATAAAGTGGTTTTACAATTGAGAACTTTAGTTTGTTAGGGTGTTTTTCTTCACAGAAACTTAAATTAACCAGATGAGCTATAATAGGAGACAGTATATCGGCACATGATTTTATTATGTGGGTAGAAATGTCATCATATCCCACTGCGTTGGTGTTATTTAGTGACGCAATTATTTGATTAATTTCGTTGGGCGAGCAAGGTTCGAGATATAAACTATTACTTCCATTGCTCGTTTTCTTTGTGATATTATTTTTATTTTTGCTATTGGTTATCTCTATATTTGTAGTATTAATGAAGTGATTATTAAAAAATTCCGCTATTTCTTCAGGTTATTTTATTGTAACGCCATTTAGTTTAATGGCCTCTATATATTGTGAATTTTTACATTTTGGTTTGTTCTTAATTAATTTCCATGTTGCATTACATTTGTTTTTTGCTTTCAAAATAAATTTGCTAGAAGAATGCTTTTTGGACAAGTTAATACACCTTTTTAATGTTTTAGCGTATTTATTATAAACCAATTTACTTTCCATAGATTTATTTTCATGATATTTCGATTTTAAATATCTTTTAGAGAGGCAAGATTTTTTTATACCTTTAGTTATCCATCATAAAGGAGGTGTTAGACAGTTTACTTTTATTCTTTGCAAAGGGAAATTTAATTTATATAATAGGCAAAAAGTTTCATGAAAGTTATGAAAAGCTGTATCAGGATCCATTTCTTCATAAACATCTTGCCATTTCAGGCTCAAGAGACATTCTCTAAATTTTCCAATGTACTCTTCGCTGTAATTTCTCTTGTACATAAAGTAATGCGATGGAGCAAGCTTCTTAGGTGATATTTTTGATGTGAATGTCAATATCTGAGCTGTATTATGATCTGATAGATGTAATTTACATGTTTCACCTGACGAGTCTGGTGTATTAGTGATGATGTGGTCTATGCAAGAAGCATGTCGAGTCGGAGTATTTATCTTCAAAGTCAAGTTGCAGTTTAAAAGTATCTCGTTTAGTGTAGTGGTATTTTTTTTAGTTTTTTTAGTAGCAAGGGTATTTATGCTTAGATCCCCGACCAGTATAATTTTTTTGTTTATTCTGTCACTAAGTTTATGCAATAGCGACTTAAGTTTTTTAAAAAATATTGCGATGTTCGCTTTGGGTGTCCTATAAACACATACAATAATACAGTTATAAAGTGGTATTTCTATGCCACAACACTCGAATACCTTATCTACTGACATTTCTTTACATAATTGAATTATTTTGTGTTCTATGAACTGTTTAATTAAAATACACACCCCACCCCTCTTTTCGTTATTTCGTGAGTATGAAGTTGCAAGTTTGAACTCGTTAAATGCATACATTTGATTCATAAACTTTATTATTATTATTATTACTAATAAATGTTTCTGAAAAACATAATATGTCTACCTCCTTATGACTGTCCTTAAACTCAGTTAAACATATTTCAATCATAGAAAGTTTATTCAATAATCCTGCAATATTTTGATGCAGTAGTCGTATGTTATGGTTAGAACTTTCAATCTTACTATTATGTTCTCTCTTGTTACTCTCTGTGCTAGGAACGAAAAAACTGTTTCTTTCTCAAATTAGTACAGTTTTCTGAATTTGAATCCTCAATATTTATAGACCCTTGCGTCTTTATAAATGCTAAGATAGCACTTCATATTGTCAAAAATATTCTTCATACCATAGTTGTTGAGAACTCCACGTTGCCTACAAAACATTGTCTCGTCGTATGTCAGATTTAAATTCGAATCAAATATCAACGCATATTCGTGATCACAAATGTCATAGTATAACAAATTACTAAATGTCTCTATTCTGGAGTTAAACATAGAACAACATTCATCAAATTTATAGGTTGGTAAACAAAGCAAAATGTTAGTGTGTGTTATTGTCATTAATATATTTCGTATACTTATAATTTTTTTATAGTAATTGTCAGTTTTTCTAAAATCTCTCTCGCCTATAAAGATCAAACAATAGTCATTCTTAGTGTAATTTAACAATTTTTTTTCCAGATTATTTATTAACTGTATAATTCCACAATTTGTTGATATGTAATGACAAATATTATGATTTGGGAATGTACTCTGTGCTATAGTTAATACCTTATTTGTTTTATTACCAGACAAATTCTGCGCTGCTGACGCACAGATAAAGGTGGTGCTAGTAAGGTACTGGTAACGCCATCTATTTGCTGGTTTTCCTCTTCAAGTTCCTTGCAAGTAGGAGAGTCGACAGCCTAATTGGCAAGCTTCCTTCCTTCGGTCTGCCCGCTGGTTTGTGTGATTGGATTGCAGATTTCCTGAGGGATCGGTCTATCCGAGTAGTGATAGATGGCTGCTCGTCCGGACTGCTGGCTATTAATGCCGGTGTTCCTCAGGGGTCGGTGCTCTCGGCAACATTGTTTTTGCTGCATATTAACGATCTGCTAAAACCCGGTACCTTTGGGTATGCAGACGACAGCACTGTTGCCGAGAGATACGTGCCTGACGCACGAGTTAGTGGGTCTCAAGTCCGGTCTCTCCGCGAGGCTATGGTTGGGCGCTTGAACTTGTCCTTGCAGGCTGTCTCAGAATGGGGCGATGCCAATCTGGTTAAGTTCAATGCTTCTAAAACCCAGGCGTGTCTTTTTTCTGCTAAAAGGAGCCAATTTCACCCGGCTCCAACTTTCCGAGGTGTGACCGTGCCGATAACCGATCAACTTGATCTTCTTAGTGTTACTTTAACATCTACCCTCAATTTTGGTCCCTTCATAGAGGCAAAGGCTCAAGTGGCTGCCAAAAAGTTGGGGATCCTCGCAAAGGTGAGACGATACTTCACGCCGGAACAGCTGCTCCAACTCTATCAAGCGCAAGTCCGATCGTGTATGGAGTACTGCTCTCATCTTTGGGACGGATCTGCCAAATACCAGCTTGATGCCCTTGAGTCAATTGAGAAACGAGCCAAGAGGATCATCGGCAATGATAGACTCGTTGAGTCGAAACTCCAAAGTCTTGAACATAGACGCCGAGTTGCTGGCCTGTCGGTTTTCTATCGATTACATTTTGGGGAGTGTGCTACGGAATTGCATGATTTGATTCCGCCAAGCCCGTTTCATCAAAGGACCACAAGACGTACGGCGAAGTGCCACCGGTTCATGGTAGACATCCCATCCATACGCACAAAGCGTTTTGAGAAAACATTCATTGTGCGTACAGCTAGAGAGTGGAATTCCCTACCGGAGTCTGTGTTTCCTGATAGCTATAACCTGGGAGTTTTTAAGTCAAGAGTGAATAGGTTACTTCTAGGTAAGCGTGCTCCATCTTCGACCACATCATCGCTTGCCATCAGGTGAGATAGTGGTCAAACGCGAACCTATCAAACATAAAAAAAAAAAAAAAAAAAAAAAGAGTCTCTGCTAGCCGGTAGTCTACGTTGTATTGATATGTTGCTAATGGTGCCATCTATTATCGTTTCACTAGTTTCATTGAGCCCAAGATCTGTGCAACTATTGTTACTTGCCTCATAAAAAGATTGATCGAGGTTTCTTGAGATTCTTTTCTTTCTTTTGCTTTCACTCCTGTTAATATTTATTCCTTTAATTTTTGTTTCTGAGCATATTTCTCGTAGCTTTTTAGATTTGTTCCTTTCTTTATTCAAAGCAATTTTTAGCGCACTGCTATCCATTAGTTTTTCTATTTCTGTGTGTGCACTTTCTAATTCGCTTTTAAGATGGATTATTTGTCCTTTTAAATCTTCTATGTCACTATTGTATTCAGTTGACAAGTCCGGTAAACTATATCTTCTAGTCACTTCAGAGTCTGTTGACTCGAAAGAAATATCTAGTGAGTTATTTGCAGTAGTTTTATGTCGACGAATTGTTACATTTTCTTCTTCCATTTAAAAAAAAAAACACTATTCATATACAGGGTGTAACGGAAAGGTGTGGTCATATTTTAAGAGTCGGTTCTGCCCATTGAAATGAACAACTTTCTCTAAGAAAAAATAGAAAATGCCAAAAAAAAAATAAGTAGGAATTTTCATACAAAGTCATAATCAGCTAATCAATATTTGTATGGGAGGTAAAAAAAAAATTTTAGATTTTCCTCGGATTTTCTCGAAGAAAGTTGTTCATATCCATGGGCAGATGCAGTTCTTAAAATATGACCACACCTTTCCGCTACAGCCTGTATAAATGGTAAGCAAATTATTTATTTTCTTGTCCCGTCGAAGATCTTTTATGCAAGCTCCCTCTGTTGGTATTGTGTGGAAGTAATACGACAGATCGATATCTTGAATGTCTAATAGTTATTCTACTCGCCGCTAGAGGGCCTTACAGAATCTTTGGTGTCATAGCAGTCCGCAGGGAGGTGCTGTCATGAAGTACACTTCTTTAAATCTTGATGGAAACAAAAAACGGTTACTTTCTTATTACTTTTAGTCAAAATTGTTATTCACTCCTCGTTGTTTGAAGCTATGGTGCTGTTATTCTCTGATTTAGTTACACTTTGTTTCTAAAAGTTAGTAGATATTTTGTGAAAGTTCCCTCCGTTGGTATCGTGTGGAAGTAATTTGACAGATCGATATCTTGAATGTCTACTAGTTATCCCACTCACCGCTAGAGGGCATTACAGTCTTTAGTGTCGCTGCTATCCGCCGGAAGGTGCTATCCTGATGTGGGTACACCTTTTTAAAACTTGATTGAAAAAAAGAAATAAAAAATACTTTGTAGTCAAAATTTGTATTCTCACTCTTCGTTGTTTGTAATACGACTAATAGAGGCGACTAATAGAGGAGTATGGAAGAAAAAGACATGTTGCGCCGACCCCAAATAAATTGGGATAAGGGCAGGAGAATGATGATGACTCTTCGTTGTTTGTAGTTTTGGTATTGTTCTTCTTCGGTTTAGGTACACTTTGTTTCTTAAAGTTAGTTTAATCACCAGTGTGATATTTATATAATGCACTTTTAAACTGTTTGTTTTGCACTTTCACTGGTCCTGGGTCTTTGAAGCATTTCATAGAATTCTCTTCAAACGAGACAAGTTGGAGTCCAGACAACGATAGGACAGCCAATTCCAAGCGATATTGTCACTTTAACACCACTTTCAACCTTAAATACTTAGTAATACTATTTTTAAATATTTTTATACACGGAGCCAATGTTTACGTGACGGCAGCGCCATCTTTTTTTGGTATTGTTCGTCAAGTCATTGAGCTCCTTAGTGGTTTTTAAGTTGAGCTATTCGACTATTGACAAATGTTTGCACTGATTGGACAGGTCCACTCAAATATGTTTGGTTCTTTCTTCAAAAGACCACTACAGACACTAAGCTGCATGGTCCTCATATAGAATAATGTGAATGCGAGAACTATGTATGTCGTTATATTCATGTAAATTTTATGATTGTCTGGCAGTTTGAGTATTTTTGCGGGCTACTCAAATGTCCTTACTTTGGTATTGTTCGTCGGTTCGTTGAGCTCCTCAAAGTTCTGAGTTGAGCTTCGCGATGACTGACGAATGCTTGCACTGTCTGGACAGGTCCACTCGAATTTGTGTGTTGCTTTCTTCAAAAAGCTCATCCCATACATAAACGTACATGGTTCTCATATGATTTAACCAGTACACATTGTATGGATTTCAACACTTTAAAAGAGACTTTGACTTCTGAGTTTGTTTCGGTGTTTCTTCTCAGGGTAGTCAGCTAGGAAACACCGGCCTTATCTAGCTTAAACTGACAAAAAACATTAACGTGTAAAAGTGTTCCTTGTAACCTATTTACTGAATAAACATCATTTATCATTTAACAACTAAAAAGTGAAAACTAAAACTTTTTTACAAAAAAGTAACCGACTTCCTAAAAAGAAAACACCTACACTAAAAATTAAAAAATAACTTTAATTTCGGAAGTCGGTGTCAAATAACGAAGAAATAAAATACAAACACCGACTTCCGAAATTAAAGTTATTTTTTAATTTTTAGTGTAGGTGTTTTCTTTTTTGAAAGTTGGTATTTTTTTCTGTAAAAAAGTTTTTTATACTGCATGATATATCTTTCTTAAACACTCACGGTACTAAATGACACACACTAACATATCTCCAACCCGTACACACACAAATTCTTCATATCATACCACCAGCATAACACTTACACACACCATAGCACGTAACCCTAAAATTTTAAAAGCTCACCTGTTCGTAGGTATGCGCATATTTTATTTCTATTTATTACTATATTCAACAACATTGGGTATTACTTATATTACAAATGGCTAATCTAGTTGGTAAATCAACTGACTTAGACGACATTGAAGTCGCGAAGTCCTATTCATGTATTCCAGAAGATTGCAATAAGTATTTTAATGAGTTAAAAAAACGGATCTACTACTATTCTTCATATCAATATACGTAGCATAAAAAGGAATTTTGATGAATTACTAACATTGTTATCAATAATTAAAGCTAACTGCGATGTGCTTATATTGAGTGAATGTTGGCTTAAACAAACGATTTCCAAAAAACAATCGACTTCCAAAAAAGGTACTTATAGTACGCTAAAAATTAAAAAAATAACTTTAATTTGGGAAGTCGGTGTTTGTGTTTTATTTCTTCGTTATTTGACACCAAGAGGACTAGGACTACCTCGAGAGTATATTCTTTCGGATAAAAAAAGAATTTTGAAAATCGGTCCCCAACTGACGGAGAAATCGGCGAACATAGAACCTCCTCCTTTGTCAAAAATCGGTTAAAAATAGTCTGAATATCGGCGGCATTTCCCCACAACAGAATGCCGTACGACATCACACTATGAAAAAAACTAAAGTATACTGAACGAGCTAACCTAACAGGTTTGTCGTTCTCAAAGAGATCTGTCGACATGTTGGATAGCATACATGGCTCATGAGGGTGCTGGAGCTGTACAAAGTGGATGCAACTTTGCGCACCTTCCTGATGTCGTGTATGGGGCAGTAGAGGACGGTCCTTCACTATCCAGGATGTCGACAGATCCAGGAGAACAGCGAACCGATGAGGATCAAGCGTAGAATATTTCAGGGCGACAGTCTGAGTCCACTGTGGTTTTGTCTAGCCCTAAACCCTCTCAGTGCTCTACTGGAGGGTTGGGCCAAGGCTACCGGTTGAGAAGAGGTGGTCAGGTCATATCACACCTCCTTTTCATGAATGATCTGAAACTCTTTGGCCCCAACAACTTGCAGCTGATGAAGTTACTAAAGGTAACAGAAACCTTCAGTAGCGCCATCAGGATGGAATTTGGTGTGGACAAATGTGCAGTCATGCATGTAAAGCGACCCAGATTATGAAATCCGTGGGAACTCAACTCTCGGATTCCATACACCTTAGATCCCTCTGCTCAACCGAAACCTGCAAGTATTTGGGTATGTCGGAAGCGTTAGGCATCAACACTGCTGACGTGAAACAGTCGTTAAAGGAGCGCTTCTTTGGCCGCCTGAATAAAGTACTAAATAGTCTTTTATCAGGCGGGAACAAGGTGCGCGCCATCAACGGTTGGGTCATGTCGGTATTGATGTACTCTTTCGGCATACTCAAATGGACTCAGACGAAACTTAACGCCCTGGATAGGAGGGTCAACACACTGCTGACCGCAAATCGAATGCATCACCCACGATTATCGGTGATGAGGCTGTTTAACCCGCGGAAGTGTGGGGGTCGTGGCTTCCTAAATGCTAAGACCCTACACAACCGCGAGGTATGCAGCCTTAGGGAATACTTCCTCTAAGCCGACGTGGGTATGCATCGAGATGTGGTCGCTGTGGACAAGGGCCTCACCCCGCTCTCCTTGGCAAACGAGAAGTGGTGCAAACCTATGCTACTGGATACTAATGACCGCAGGGAAGTATGGCAGAGCAAGGAGCTTCACGGACGCTTTTACCGGGTCCTACATGGACCCGATGTAGATCTCTTAGCGTCCGTATCCTGGCTGCGTTTTGGTGACCTCTTCGAGGAAACCGAAGGTTTTGTCTGTGCGATTATGGACGAATTTATGATGACGAATAACTACCGGAAATACATTGTGAAGGACGGTACGGTTGACATTTGTCAGGCATGCCACCGGCCCGGGGAATCAATCTGACACATTATTTCTGGTTGTTCTCGTCTAGCTAACGGAGACTATTTGTATAGACACAACCTTGTACCCAGGATTATCCACCAGCTACTTGCTCTTAAATACAATCTTGTGGAATCCGAAGTACCGTACTATAGGTATGAGCCCGACCCAATTCTCGAAAATGGCAATATCACGTTAAATTGGGATCGATCTATCATCACTGACAGGATTATTGTTGCCAATAAGCCTGACATAGTAGTGATAGATCGATTAGAGCGTCACACAATGATTGTTGATATAGCTGTCCCTCATGACGAGTACCTCGTGAACGCTGAAAAAGATAAACAAACAAAGTATCTTGATCTGGCTCGCGAGGTTGTCTACATGTGGGAGGTAGATACAGCAGTCATTGTGCCGAATACACATACTGGTAGTATGTTTATCTTTGATGTTTTGGACATACGCAAGGTCGACTGATCTGTTGGCCTTGAACTCATGATACAAAGGAGACCAGTTCCTTATCTAGTTTTTTAACAATTTTCCGCAATAGATTACCCATAGATTTTTCCACCGATGCTCTGTAGCGTGAGTTGGCAACTCTAAACGTATTTAAAGCATGAGTAAGCTGGTCTCCGGTGGCCCTGCGTTTTTTCAGCTTATTAAGATGTCTGCGGGCTTTACGATAACTTTTGCGTAGTTAAACTAAGTAGTCACTTCACCAACCACACCTACGAATATTGGTCATAGATGCGCGACCAATGGCAATATCAGCACAGTAAGTGATGATGTCTGACATAATCTCAACACTTTTTTCAGTTAACAGCCCGTCGCGATTGAAGTCTTTGGCATGATACGCCAAAAGTGAGCCAAAGAATTCCCAATTCGCGCCTTTACATTTATATCTAAAATTACCATCTATGTGTGATGGACCGTGAGTAACCATAGAAAGGAATTCGTACACAATCAGGCGATGATCACTACAAGACGCGTCAGGTACGACACGCCACTTATCTAAGCGTACGTCTGCACTAGAAAGTGTGACGTCAATACAAGATACGACCATTTGGTAGCAAAAAGTGGGTGGTTCGTCATGGGTATTACAGATTGATAGATTCAATTCAGCTATGAAATCTTCAACAGCGCAGCATCGTTCGGAGTCCGTGGACCGAACCTTGCCAGACCACAGGGAAGAAGATGCGTTGACGACTACATGACATGACGGAGATTATGTATATGAGGAGCAACAGGCTCTGAATATTGAAAGAAGCAGCTCACAACATAGATCTTAAAGGTAACCTATGAGACCTACTCAACGGCACACTGGGGCGTCATAGGGTTACATAAAGACGTAACAGTAAAGTTCGAAGAACGTGTCACATAAATCCCGGCTCGCGAGTTGCGATCAAGCTGATCAATTCTATGATGCAAGTGCGCGTATTGGTATTGTTCTTGAACAAATTAATTATCGCCTTTAATTTAGACATTACTATGTCTAAATCAGCAGCTCAGATGTCGCTACCCTATTATTATGGAGATTGAATTATCCCATGATTAAACTGTCCATTATTGATTTAGTAGTGAATGTGTTCAGAATAAGTTGTTCGAGTTTAAGTTTATATGTGGTACACTCATAAGATCCGCAGCGATGATCAAACAGTTTTTTAAAACATTTACACGTCCCGCAAATCGGTGTAAAATTCAAGTCGTCCTTGTGCAGGCAATCTTTTGTCTCGTGTGCCTCGGAATAATTAGCACAGGTAGTAGTATTACGTTTTATATTATAGGGACCTGGAGCAGCTTCTCTTAGTGCTGGTCCCTGGAGATTCCTTTTACGTTCCTGGGGGTTTGTCTTACTCGCTCGCGGTGCGAGAGGGTGGTGTATAAGAGTGACTGCTTATGGGTGTTGTTTGCTGTCAATGTTTGGGCTGGCATTCATAGAAATACTATTATCGGTCCGGTTTTCATTGATGGAAATTTAAATGCTGAAAAGTTTTTAGAACTCCTCAATGGACCTGTTTGCGAGTACACGGATGAGCTTTCGGTAACTGCGTTCAGGCAGATGTGGTACCAATTAGACGGAGCACCAGCTCATTCAGTGGTGTCTGCTAGAGAGCGTTTGTCTCAAATGTTCGGATAGCAGTGGATTGGCCGTTATGGACCAACGCGTTGGCCAGCCAGGTCCCCCGACCTTACACCACTGGATTTTTTCTTGTGGGGTCATATCAAAAATGAAGTGTACTCAACAGCTGTTGATACTGTTGATGATTTAAAAGATAGAATAATCATATCTTTTAATAAATTAAAACACATGGCTGCGAATGGGGACCTTTTGTCAGACGTTAGAAATAACCTTTTACGACGGTGCAATTTGTGTATTCGAATTCATAGCGGCCATATTGAAAAACGAAAAATTTAGTGACTTTCATACCTACATCCTGATCGTGATTAATAATTTGATTAATAAATAACACGCCGTTGAGCCTGATTATTTGGTTAATAATCTGTGATTCAGTGTAA
Source organism: Polia nebulosa (assembly GCA_951329385.1). Lineage (NCBI taxonomy): Eukaryota > Metazoa > Arthropoda > Insecta > Lepidoptera > Noctuidae > Polia > Polia nebulosa. The sequence goes on along the minus strand of OX589590.1, from coordinate 37,500,701 downwards.
TTTTACTGAGCATTAATCCATAATTAAAAGCCAAAAGATCAAGTCGCTACAGGACCGCGCGTTGTTGCCGCTCTTACGACAGGTTAGTGAACTAATATTTATAAATGGTGTTCTATTTCGTTTCTAGTTTTATGCCATTTAGTTTGTTTGAAATTTTTATTTTTTTATTTTCGATGTTAGGATTTTTTTGATAGCTTAAACTTATTCTTATGAACTAGTATTGTCTGTGTTTTCATTTATTGTCGTATTGTCTTCTCCACCCTATACATACGGTCGAATTGAGAACCTCCTCCTTTTTTTTCGTCGGTTAAAAATCATTATCCATAACACGTTTGCTATAAACTTCAGTAACCATAATGTTCAAAAATTCGAAATTTTGTTTTAAGTACATAATTATTTTTACTTCTAAAAATATTCTGTCATAATATCGAGTGCTATAATAATTGAATCTCCTAATTCTGCATGAAATAAAGTCATATGCCTTAAATATTATAATAAATCTAGTGTCGGTGTGATCATATCATATCAATACAAACTGTCAAACCATCTATGTGCATACCAATTCTGACATGTGCAACATTATGATTAAAAACTTTTGATGTGAACACTTAACCAATTTTTCATTGCCAGAAATGAAAATTAGATGCACATATAGATTTTGTCAAATCGATTTCTGACGATATTGTAAAATTTGTACTATTCCGAATGTTCATATAAAATAAAATTGTTAGTCCTAAAAAATTTGCTAAAAATTCTAGTGACAGAGACGAATCGCTGTAAATCCGACTCCACGCAGTCTTGTCTGCCCCTAGAGTGTAATTTAGAATCGCATAGGCGCGGAGGGGCGAAGCGGCCCGCCAGTTGAGGAGCAGATGGTTGTAACGCCCGCCCGGCGCCAGCAAGATGAAGCTGCGGTGGTGAGCGTTAAACCATCTGCGACGATAAGCTTGCGTGGGACCGCCGGAGCCTCGCAGCGCCGGAGCCGTGACAGAAACCATGCCTGCTGTATGTTGCATGTTTGCTTGCATGCTGCATGGTTGGTTGCATGCTACATGTTGCATGTTGGTTTGCATTCTGGATACTTGCTTGCATGCTGCATGCTCGCTTGCATGCTGCATGCTCGCTTGCATGCTTGCTGAATGCATGGTGTATGCTTGTTTGCATCCTTCTTACAAGGAAATAAAAACCACATGTTCTCGATGCACTGTTTTATTGAGTAATATTACGTCGTACGTATTATACTGGAACGTTCGAGAATGTAGTCGAAGTTTCCAGAAGTTTCCACTATGTTCTCGAACATTCCATTGTGGTACTGTGTGGAAGTTCATAGATGTTTCTAGAATACTCCAGTATAGGATAGTTCGACAATGTTCTAGAAACTTCCATGACTGTATAAATAGGCCGGACGGCGGGCGAGTGAGTCAGTCTGTTTTCGACTACGGATGCGAACGGAAGCGAATACAAGCGATTACGAAGGGAATTGTCATTATTAGCGAATTAGTGTTTGTGTAAGTAAGTTGTTGAGTTAATAAAAGATATTTGGTTAATTAATTGGTGTAAAATAATTTATCCCATACCCAGCTCGTAACAAATTGGTGTCAGAAGTGAGGGATAAATTATGCCAATTTTACCAAAGGACGACACGGAGGGTATTCGTACAAGGAGTCAACGGCAGCAAGACATGGATCAGAGGCGGTTTGGAGATTCACCGATACAGAGGCCGGGTGGTGCTCAGCCTGCGACAGAGCCTATCACTGGCCCATGTGGAGTTTCTTCAGCACCAGCGGTGCCAGACTTGTCTGCGCTAATGGTGCTGTTGCAGGAACAGGCTCGTCGTCAAGAGGAGTAGGCCCGCCGTCAAGAGGAGCAGGCACGTCGGCTGGAAGAGAAGCTTCAACAAGATAAAGAGGAGCAGGCCCGCCGCCAAGAAGAGCAGGCCCATCGGTTGGAATAGAAGCTTCAACAAGATAAAGAGGAGCAGGCCCGCCGCCAAGAAGAGCAGGCCCGCCGCCAAGAAGAACAAGCCCGTCGGATGAAAGAGAAGCTTCAACAAGATAAAGAGGAGCAGGCTCGCCGCCAAGAAGAGCAGATGCTCCTCATAAAAGACCTTCATTCAACACTTCGCAAGGAGCTCCAGGTGATGAAGGAGCAGGTTCACCAGCATGAGAATCGTATCTCAGAAGCTGAAGTTCAGATTGCTGGGGTGAAGAAGGCTTTAGGTGAACTTAGGGCTGGAGACGGGGTTGTACCTTCAGTGTTCAAAACTGTGGCGCAGCCACCAACGCCCGACTCCTTAAGAGAGGAATGATCGTTCCAGACTAATGCAATAAGTAACAAATAATTTTAACAAAATATTATAGGAAATAAATAACTACTATAAGTGCCGTGTGTGTGAGTACCTAGTGTTGAGTGAGAGAGAGAGTGAATGTATGTATGTATGTGTTTTGCATGTTATGTCGTGTGGTCAATTTTTACAAGTTTTTCCGTTGCATCGTAGGAAAGCGATTTTAGCCATAAGTCGAGTTTTTTTTTGCATTCATTGTTGGTAACAGAATAAATACTCAAAATTTTATTGATTCTGTTAAATAATTTCACCCTCCTGCTACTGCCAGACGTAAACAGAAACTAGTTTGTCATAATCCTTCACATCACACAGAATTTGCGAGAAGACAGTATTATGTAACAAGCAACATACTCTATAACAAAATTAATAAAAAACTTAATATATTACATTTAAGCAAACATGATGCTAAGATCTCAGTGAAAAGTTGGTTGTTACAATTAGACTACCTAAATACCGAAAATCTTTTGTTTTCACAGACATATTAATTATATATATATACACACACACACCATCACACACGCATACACACACTTATTCACTACTTACATTCTTTATTAATAAATTAAAACAGTAGCACACTATTTTTAGGTTTTAAATAACGAAATTGTCAGCTGAGTGCTATCTTCTGAGATACAGGCATTGCCTAGTTCAGAAGATAGAGTCAACACCCGAAATAAACCTCTTTTTACCACCGCTAACGAACAGGATTATTATCATATAATGTGCATGATTTTAGTATACATACCTAGTGTTAAGTACTTTTACTATGTAATCCTTGTTGCTAAGCTGGTGAGAAATAAACTATGTTTTTTTTTTTTATAATTTTGAGCTCAAGTAGGCAAAATGGCGACGTGTAGCTACAGTTATACGCTTCATTATATCGCAAACCCGGTCAGAACGGAGAATGCTAGCACATCTGTCGGGTTCATGGGTTAGCTGGTTATTCTTACGTAGCACCGTTCGAGAAATAAATAACTGTCTGACAGTTAGAACCTGGCTGAGAGAATACAGTGATATTGTAGGAAAGCGGAATGGTTTTCTCGCAAGGACTTTCAAAACTGCCCTCTGAGCTCTTTCGATACGTATCATCTTTGTTTTGGGGGCCCACCCCAGACCGTCAAGTAGTATCCCAACAGTGACTGAGCAAGGGCAAAATGGGCCGCTAAACCTCTGAGTTTCTTGAAAATATATAATAGTTTTCTTAGGCGGGCCACTACCGAGTCAATGTGTTGATCCCATTTAAGATGACAATCAACGCCAAGGTATTTAATCGACTGGGTCCTTTCTAGCTGAGAGAAACCGCAGTTTGTGGCGACTTCTGGGTTAAGACAACTGTGAGTATGCAGGGCAATAGGCATTGAGGGTTGACCTGACTTGTTTATGGAGAAGCAATTAAATTTGGTTTTATCGACGTTCAAGGTTAGAAGATTAGCGGCTAACCATTTCATCACTACACTTAGGGCTAGCTCAGCATTTAAGTGGGTTTCACTCCAATCACGGCCATGAACTATTGCTTTTGCATCTTTACTATTTATGTATTGTATCAGTTGGATTTGGTAAAATAATTAACAATTGTAATTACAAAAAAATGTTACTTCAACGTAGATCCCATCATTAATAATCATCATTAATGATCGTCGTTCATTGATCATTTTTAGACCAATTCTAAGCTAATTTCATAATAGCTCGATAACTCGTTTTGCACATAACTCCTATCTGAGAGAAATTCATAGCAAAAGCTTTGTTATACAAAGTTCTAAAAATATTATTCGCATTAATGAACATTATGTAATTTGAATTTAAGACTTAAAATTTTATTGAATACGGTTTTAAGTCTTTTGTATATTATTGATTGTAATATTTATGACAAACGGATTTAGGGCATATTGTATTTAGGGATTTCAATTTTATGGCATGTGATATTATGTGACCTTAAGTTCGGGCAAGTTATAATTCGGACAAATGATGATTAGGACAAAAAAAAATTATGGCACTTTACATTATGGATAAAAAAGTTAGTAGACAATAGAGAACCGTTAAAATCAGCTGAGCGGGCCGCTGTCGGATAAGCTACTAAACAGGGCAACGGGGCGCGGGACTCACAGATGGCAGGAGTTACTTTTGGCAAACGCAGATTTAACGAGTCCGCATACAAAATTTTGTTATAATTATTGACAGTGTTATGTTTGACACTATTTTTCAATTTAATGTTATCCAATTCGCGTTTCGTATTGGCTTACTTCGTTTCGTTAACTGACGATTAGATTGCTAGCAACGAGACGATGGCCGTTATTCGTTGAGTCATGTCCATAATTGCCGATATATTTGCAAAGTTAATGCGGGATCCTTGGTCATTCACTAAATCGTTAATCTTAGTTAAAAATGTGGATGCCTCCATAACCAAATCGCAATAATTGGAATTGCTCGCACTACTGACATTTAAAATTGGAGAGGACTTATCTGCGGATTCGCGGTTTTGGTGTTCCTGCGAGACATATCTCCGCTTCGATCAGGCGGGTCATCGCTGTTTGACAACATATTTAGGGCAAATCAAATTAAATTTACGTATAAGGAACAAACTAATTAAAGTATAAGTAAAAATCCAGAAAACATAAGTAAATTAACGAACATTAATAAAATATTTCACCACACTAAAGAAATAAAAAATATTGATAAGGTAATACAAGTATTGTTTACATTTTATATTATGATCTGTTTATTCAAGAACCCACAACATTTAATTGCCTAACGCCAATAGATACGTCAGCAAACCATTTTTTGTGAACAGGTTCGTAAACATGTCAAAATAATAAAAACTGCCGGACGTTGACAGCTTTTGACGTTTGACATGCGCGGGCGTTCAGAGAAAGCAATTATATGTATACTCTTTGAAGCAATTTCTGTAGCACGAATATTTACATCGGTCAATTAGAGTGAATCCTGATAGACCGAAATTGTTGCTCTGACTCACCCTGGAAAACGTGAAGTAAGGCTTGAAATGATATCCACTATACAATATTTTTAAACAAACACATCACTCAAAATGTATTGCAGATATTGATACTACACAAATAATACCTATTTCAAACTGAAATATTCCTTACTGGAGTTGCCCAAGCGTGTAAATAGCCGTGGGACTCTGCGGATGTTAAGGACAGTGTTACTGCCAGACACTTGGATTGAATGCTGGCCCAAAATTGCCTATATTTGTCTGTATAACTTCAAGTTAGGAGTGGTTGGCAGTAGTCGGCGCATGTGGCCTTACTCTAAGCTATCAAGAACAAGCGTTACCTGACTTTCCTGGCTTTTCTCGCTGGTTGCACGTCGACTTGACGAGTGGCCACTCGTTCTCTTCACTCCAACACTCTTGATTATTCTTGTTCGCTAGTTAACGGACGCGGTAAATATGGGTTATTTATTATTCCCGGAGGATCCCCAACGTTTACGGGATATTACTCGGGATTTTAGCGTATTTGCGGGGACGATATAAATAAGACATTAATTTAGTCTGCGGTGAGATGCGCTCTGCCTCGCGGCGGTAGGCACACACTGACGTGACGTCGATTGCTGCATTTTAAATTGTCTATAGCTCGCGTAAAGCCGGCCACTCACTTGACTTACAAGCCAAAGCGAGCCACACACGCCGTGATACCACACCCCATCCAACTTGCAGAGTGGCGGCAACTCGCCACACCATGCTCCCCGCCTTGAAAGGTCCAGGAGCTTTCAAAAGCTGCTAATCTATGCGGAGCGAGTGAGGTTCAAGAAGCGGTGATGATATGTAAGCATTTACTTGTTGAAGAGCTTTGAGGGAAATCCAAGCAGCAGTCCGAAACACCATCGCATTGATATAATGCTCGGGAAAAATAATTATCAGTGTCCTAAGAATGAATTGCGGTTCGACTTGACTATGGTAAGTCGAATAAACTAAATTACAACTATGTAATGGCGTACCATTGGAACGTATAATATGAACCCTAAACTAAATTAAACTAAATTACGTAGTAATAATAATCTATTGAGTTGGCAAAGGATACAACTTAGTGACAGGACGTTTATACGTGCCTGACGCGGTTTTTATTGAAGCGACTCGAATTACACCATCCGATCCCGGAAAAACTTTCTCTATGATACCCAATGGCCAAGTCAATGGAGGTACGTTATCTTGACCCAAGAGAACGACAGTACCTATCTCTATAGGGCGATCGGCAGTGCACCACTTCTGGCGAACTTGCAGCGTGTGCAAGTACTCAATTCGCCATTTATTCCAGTAGGATAACACAAGTTGATCCAAGAGCCTTTTGCGGTTGTTTAGGTTTTTAACAGAACTATGACTATGTAGTCTGTTTGTAAATTTAAGAATGTACATAAATACACGTAACAGTTTATTCCATGAGCAAACACGGTCAGCTATAGTATCTAAAATACGCGGTTCAGTATTCGAAGTTTCTACAAGAAAAACCTTTGATTTAAACTCCGGCAATGTTTCACATTGAGCAGGAGAGAACTTTAAAGGCCACTCGCTCATGGGCTGATGGAGCCATATGGGGCCGTTCCACCACAACGAGTGTCTTATTAAATCCGACGGCAGCATGCCGCGAGACAGACAATCGCTAGGATTCTCTTTCCCGGACACGTGACGGAAACAAGCGGCAGGTAAGTTTTCCTGTATTTGAGCAATGCGGTTGCTGACAAAAATAGATCATCTATGGGGAGATGAGTGGATCCACGAGAGAGCTATGTTGGAGTCCGAGAAAGCGTGGAGACCTGTAATAGGTACACGAGCGGAAAGTTTTTCCTTGACTACGCGAACAAGTTTAGACAGAAGTAAAGCGGCGACAAGTTCTAATCGAGCTAGAGTTGTTATTTTTGCGGGGGAGACTTTGGACTTTGCACATAAGAGTCGGACAGTGATATCACCTGTAGGGTTGGTAATGTGTAAATAAATACAACAGCCATAACCAGTAAAGCTGGCGTCGCAAAAGGCTACGATGTTCACTACAGCTTCTCTAAAGACGCCAATGTGGCGAGGAACCTTTAGAGAAGAGAGTGAAGGAAAATCGCGCGTAAAAGCCTCAAACCGATTTGTGATGGATTCCGGTGGAACCTCATCCCATCCTACTTTAGCTAACCAAAGTTCCTTGATTAATACCTTCGCGTACAGCACAACGGGTCCTACAAGGCCCAGTACGTCGAACAAGCGGGCAACTAGCGATAGAATCGCGCGCTTCGTGCATTTATCATCCACGGCGATTGTTGTCAAAGAAAAATAATCATCAGCGGGTTTCCAGGTTAATCCAAGGATTTTGAAATTATGGACATCATTATCCATGCCAGAAAAATTAACTGGTAAGCGGTGAGACTCTGGGAGAATCTCTAATAAAGCGGGTGAATTGGTAGCCCATTTGACTAAGTCAAAGGAACCTACCTTCATTAAATCAATTAAATCGCGGGATAGACGCATAGCTGTCTGTTCGTCCGAAACAGAGTAGACGTAGTCGTCCATGTAAAACTGAGTTTCTACCAATTTAGAAGCCTCAGGAAAGCGGTCGCTTTGCTCACACGCCAAGTTACGCAGTGTGCGCATCGCTAAATAAGGACTAGGTTTTAGTCCGAAGGGAACGCGGTTAAAATGAAAGGTGCGAATAGGCTCACCTTTGCTAAAACGATACAAGATTCGTAAATATTTGCGGTGGTGCTCTCTTACACCAATACGTAAGAACATTTGTTTTATATCCGCTGTCATCGCGACAGGGAATGTACGAAAATCAAGTAATAACAAAAACAAGTCTGCTTGCAAATTAGGTCCGACATGCAAAATGTCATTGAGCGACAACCCTGAGTGAGTTTTGGCGCTAGCGTCCAAAACCACTCGAATGCTGTCCTTGTCCGGTCTAATGACGGCATGATGCGGTATATAATAACCCTCCTCTGTCAATTCAGAGTCGGGCACTTCCGCTAAATACCCCTGAGTTATATAATCCGCGATAGTTTTATTATAATTCTCGCGTAGGGTCGGCATTAACGTAAACTTACGCTCGAGCGCAAGTAAGCGCCGATGGGCGTAACCGCGCGAGCTACCTAGCTCGCTGGGTGAGCGCGCAAAAGGTAGATCGACAAAATATCTGCCGTCTTTAAATAAGACTGAAGAATTAAAATTATTTTCACACTCTAATTCGTCCGGACTAATAAAACGTTGAGATGGAATTTCCTCTAGCTCAAAAAACTTATGTAAATTTGACTCGACTTCAATGTCGGCCTGCGCGGTAAACGAAGATGCAATGTGTGTCACATCACTACTACAACAATCAATATCACCCATAAGTACATAACCGAAGCTAGTCAGTATAGCAGGGGGTGCGCGGGTACCTGAGTCGACCCTGTCTCCCAGGTAAATAAAGGGGAACAATTGTGCTCCAAGCACAAGATCTATTCCGCTCGGAACATTCCAGAGCGGGTCAGCAAGCGGTAAGCTATTTAAGTATGACATGTTATCATTGTTATGTAATCTAATTAATTTCGCGGGAAGTCTATCTGTAATACAATCAACAACTAACGCTTGTATCGAAAACTTCGTATGAGGATCAAACCGAGATTCTATGTTGAGATGAATAAAACCGTGTATCGGTTTCGATGACATTCCAACACCTTGTAAAAATGAATTGCGTAATTTAATTATGGGTAAATTCAAACGTTTACAACAGTCCACAGTAATTAAATTATTTTGCGATCCGTTATCTAGTAGGCACCGAACCACCTCCTTATCTCTGATGTCGCTATAGTATGCATATAACTGCGCGGTCGCTAGCAAAATGGTTGACCCAGTTTTAACAGCTGTAGTGAGCGAAACAGATGTATCCTTAGTAGGCGCTTGTGGCTCGGGCGATAATGACTCATCCTTTTCTCGGAAATGTAAGAGAGAATGATGGGACCTTTTACAAATTTTACAAACGTTACGACTTACATTTAACCAAAGAATGGGATAGACTTAAACAGTTTATACAGCCACGTTTAGCTTTAACAAATTCAAAACGTGCAAGCGGTGTTCTAATATTTTTAAACTGCGGGCAATAGAACAGCTGATGTCGTACGTCATCCTTATCGCAAAGCGTACATTTGCCATTCGAAACCGGTTCATTACGCGACACGAATGACTTAGCGGTGTTATTTTTTGTTTGATGATTAACTGAACTAGACTTAGCGCGCGGTTCCGTCTGTAAATTATTACCGTATGAGCGTTGTAGTACCTTAACATATTCTTGCATGAATGTTATAAACTCCGCATAGGAAGGTAATTCTTTTTCACTCACACGGGATTCAAACTGTAAGACAGTTTGCGCGTCAACCTTTCTTAAATCACAGTGTAATAAAACAAAATCCAGTAAGTCTGGAATGTCTAACTGCTTCAAGGCTGCGACGGACGCTGAATATCGTTCCACAAAAGTATTGAGGCTCGCGGCATTTCCGGCGCATTGTTTAATGTCCAGTATATTATTGAGATAATGAATCCCTAAACTACGCTTATCTTGATACCTTTTTACGAGACTGTTCCACATAACGTTGTATGTATCACCTGTAGGAACAATGCCTGCGGTCAGTTTTAAGGCATCATGAGTCAATTTACTGATCAAGTACTGGACACGCTGCGAGTCAACCAGATCGGTATTTAAATGAACATTGCTTCGAAACATTTCATAGAATATGGGCCAGTTTTCCGCTTTACCATCAAACGATGGCAAATCTATGAGCGGTAATTTTATCCGAGTACCCACTTTGTGTTCCGATGTTTCGTTTTTCGAAAGTATGAGATTACGTTTATATTTAATATTAGAATATAAGTCTTCAATAGAATATAGACTCGAATAGTCTGGTGCGGTTTGGTCAATTTCGAATTGCAATTCATTCATTTGTTCTACTATTTCCTCAAATTTGTTATATTGCTCAGTAATTGTTTCTGACTGCGCCAAGAATGTCTCATTTGATCGTGAATCAAAGTTCGAGATGTTTCTGGAATCATTATATATGCGATTAACTCGCTCGAAAATCATTTGTTTTTTAGCGGTAAGCTGAGCCAATTTAGCTTCTTGCTTGCGGGACGCCATTTTGGGGCACTAATAAAGTTATGTGCCTACCTACTGTAATGACTCGTACTTAATTTGTACTGAATTTTACTGATGCCTATCCAGGCTCGAAAGGACCATCTGATGGAGTTGCCCAAGCGTGTAAATAGCCGTGGGACTCTGCGGATGTTAAGGACAGTGTTACTGCCAGACACTTGGATTGAATGCTGGCCCAAAATTGCCTATATTTGTCTGTATAACTTCAAGTTAGGAGTGGTTGGCAGTAGTCGGCGCATGTGGCCTTACTCTAAGCTAACAAGAACAAGCGTTACCTGACTTTCCTGGCTTTTCTCGCTGGTTGCACGTCGACTTGACGAGTGGCCACTCGTTCTCTTCACTCCAACACTCTTGATTATTCTTGTTCGCTAGTTAACGGACGCGGTAAATATGGGTTATTTATTATTCCCGGAGGATCCCCAACGTTTACGGGATATTACTCGGGATTTTAGCGTATTTGCGGGGACGATATAAATAAGACATTAATTTAGTTTGCGGTGAGATGCGCTCTGCCTCGCGGCGGTAGGCACACACTGACGTGACGTCGATTGCTGCATTTTAAATTGTCTATAGCTCGCGTAAAGCCGGCCACTCACTTGACTTACAAGCCAAAGCGAGCCACACACGCCGTGATACCACACCCCATCCAACTTGCAGAGTGGCGGCAACTCGCCACACCACTTACTACGGAACCCTAAAGGTTCGACGCGAACTTTGCCGTAATTGATATTTTTTAATTTTTATCTTATAGTTTTATCCGGAGTAGGCATTTGTTAATATTGTGCAATGATACGCCTGCGCACTGTATTTCATAATATTATGTACCTAACATCACATTACACGTCACGAAGATACGCAGTTTATTTTTACGATTACAGCCAGGTGACCTTACAACAAGAAGAATTTAACTTACCATACAAAATATGATCTTGCGTTTCGTTGCGTTGTCATAACGAACGCTACGTCGACGCAATGCCTAGGACAACGCAACTGAGAAGTGTGGCGTGTATTGAAATATGTAAAATGACGCAGCGTCAACGCTGCGACGACGCAACGCAGCGGAACGAAATGCAAGGTCATATTTTGTGTGGTAAGTTAAATTCTTCCTTATTAAAGGAAATTTATAAAAGCCAAAGTAAAATTAGAGAGGCAAGGAAGATCCTTCGAAGAATAGCGTGAAGTCAGGCAGGATGACCCGATATCACCGAACCTGTTTACCGCTCTCCTAGAAACCATTTTCCGAAGCTTACACTGGGACTCTTACGACATTAATGGAGAATTATTGAACCATTTATGCTTCGCAGATGATATTGTACTTATCTGCGACAACCACAGACATCTAGAATACATGCTGCAAACTTTGGATAGAGAAAGCAGAAAATGTGGACTGACAATGAATTTGGAGAAGACTAGTGTAATGACCAACGCAGAGTACGTGGAAGAGTATGTGTATTTAGGTTAGAACATCACTTGTAAAGAGCAAACTGCGGGCGAAGTAGAGCGTAGAATCAAACTCGCTTGGAAAAGGTATTGGTCTCTAAAACATATCTTTAAATCCAAACTCCCAGTCGCGCTAAAGAAAAAGGCATTTGAAACAGTCGTGTTGCTTACACTGCTCTACGGATGCCAGAGCTGGGCAATAACAAAAGATATAATCAACAAACTTCAAGTTTTCTAGAGCACCGTCGAACGAAGTATGTTAGGACTGAAACTACGAGACAGAATTCGAAACTCTGAAATTAGAATGAACACCAAAAACAGACTTAGCCTGTAGGCTAAAATGGAGATGGGCAGGGCACGCGGCGTGCGCTGACGACGGGCGCTGGAGCGAGCGGGTGCGTCAGTTTTACTGGTAAAGTTGTTCATTTCCTCCATCTCATTGATACTAGATTATTAATATCTATACTAGATTATAAGAATCATGCAGTGTATACCTACCTACCCACTTAACTTATGTTTTCAACGTTTTCGTATCTCTATCTATACATAAAATTCAAAGTCCTGACTGACTGACTGACTGATATATCAACGCACAGCCCAAACCGCTGGACCTGTGGTCTTGAAATTTTGCACATAGATACCTTATACAGTGTAAGCATCTACTAAGGATAGATTTTTAGAAGTTCCACCCCTTAAAGGCGTAAAATAGGGGAAAGTTTGAAACGTGTCTCTAACTAAGTAAATAAAAGATTTGACATACTTAGTTTGCCAAAACTACCCCTAAATAGGGGTACTTTAACAACTAGAGGGTGTTAAAGTGTGTATGGTAGATTATCGCTTGGTCCGATAAAGTTAAAACTCGCCACGAATAATATTGATTAAAAAATAAGAATGAAGTATTTTTGAATTTTTTGAAAATCACCTCTTAACGGGGTGAAAACGGATGTTGAAGTTTTTAGGTAATAATTTTTTGCTTGCTTCAGTTAACTCGAAAATTGGTATAAATAGTCGAAAAGTAAAGAAATTTTAACGGGTCCAAAGAATTTTTCATAATCAACCCCTATCGGAGTGAAAAGGTGTAAACCCGTTTGTGTGAAAACGGAAATAGTTAGGGTAACCTAGCTTTCAACATTTATCTAATTGATCATGGGTGCTACCGCATGATACATTCTGAAGGTCTGATGATGACCAGGGAACTGCTAATCGGTTCTTAATAACGGAAATAGTTAGGGTAACCTAGCTTTCAACATTTATCTAATTGATCATGGGTGCTACCGCATGATACATTCTGAAGGTCTGATGATGACCAGGGAACTGCTAATCGGTTCTTAATAACGGAAATAGTTAGGGTAACCTAGCTTTCAACATTTATCTAATTGATCATGGGTGCTACCGCATGATACATTCTGAAGGTCTGATGATGACCAGGGAACTGCTAATCGGTTCTTAATAACGGAAATAGTTAGGGTAACCTAGCTTTCAACATTTATCTAATTGATCATGGGTGCTACCGCATGATACATTCTGAAGGTCTGATGATGACCAGGGAACTGCTAATCGGTTCTTAATAACGGAAATAGTTAGGGTAACCTAGCTTTCAACATTTATCTAATTGATCATGGGTGCTACCGCATGATACATTCTGAAGGTCTGATGATGACCAGGGAACTGCTAATCGGTTCTTAATAACGGAAATAGTTAGGGTAACCTAGCTTTCAACATTTATCTAATTGATCATGGGTGCTACCGCATGATACATTCTGAAGGTCTGATGATGACCAGGGAACTGCTAATCGGTTCTTAATAACGGAAATAGTTAGGGTAACCTAGCTTTCAACATTTATCTAATTGATCATGGGTGCTACCGCATGATACATTCTGAAGGTCTGATGATGACCAGGTAAGTGCTTTTCGGTTCTCAATAACAGAAACAGTTAGGATGACCTAGCTTTCAACATTTATCTAATTGAGAACCGGTGCTACTACATGATACATTTGGAAGATCTGATGATGACTATTTAAGTGCTTATCGGTTCTCAATAACGGAAATAGTTAGGGTGACCTAGGTTTCAACATTTATCTAATTGAGCACGGGTCTACACACACACGGGACGATGGGCTGCTGATCATTCAGTCAAGTACTCGGGCTGGCCTTGAGAGTTTGGCTGAGACTTCCCTTCGTTTAATAACTCAGTGGGGTGATCGAAACCGTCTTACCTTCACACCGCATAAAACCTATCAACTTATGTTGAAAGGTAACCTTAATTCTTGGTCTAGTATTAAGTTTCATAACTTTCCCGTTTAAAAAAACAGTCCGTGTGCTACCTCGGTATGGTATTAGAAAATAACTTTCCATTTATTGAGCATGTAAAAGCAGTAGGTGAAAACGCTAAAAAGAACTTCTATGCCTTGACGAGGATATCCAAGGCTACTTGGGGCCTATCATTCCTAACGTTCAAAATGATCTATGGGGCTACTTACCTGGGTTGTATGTACTACGGGGCACCTGTTTGGGCTGATAGGCCACCATTGGAGCGGCACGAAATTGCTACAAAGCCAACGTTTAGCTTTGATTTTCCTATTTAAAGCGTATAGGACGGTTAGCACTGAAGCCTTAGCGGTACTTACAGGTGTACTTCCAGTCGATCTTGAGGTGCAGCGACGAATGATTACGGACCCAGACTTATTACCTCAACGCGATCGTGCCAAGATTTCTAGATTACTTAAACTGACGTTTGGGAGGACATTTTATCCGAATGGCAACGTAGGTGGCAAAGTTCCATCAAAGGCAGATACCTCCACTAGTTCTTCCCATCGGTTCGCGAACGGCTGGATGGGACAAAGCTGGAGGTGGATCACTGTGTTGCCCAATTTCTCACAGGTCATGGCAACTTAAGGGTACTTAAATTATTTTCCTTTACTTGCCTTTATGTCAAAGTTCTACACCTGATTGCGAATATGAACAATCCGCACATCCTATCCCATGGGAGTGTACTCTTTGGCAAACTGAACGCTGTATTATGTTGGATAGTATTCAGCCTACGTCTGGAGTTGTTTATTATACGGACCTTGTGGAAACTAGGACGAATTTTGTGCGTTCAAGCGTTTTTGCCATACCTAGTATTGGAATCAAGTGTAACAGCTCACAATTTTAGGACCCATTATATTAGTGTTTTTAACCAGTGGTGCTTGGCAACTGGGCTTACCCCATTTGTAAATACCCCCTTTGTGCCTAATGGCCTAGCTTTGTTCTGTCTCCCGCATGATTAGGAGAGAAGTGGTAATTATGTCTTTCTTTCTTCTCCACTGTCTTTTTTCTGATTAATTTCGTTGCGAGACCCAAGACAGTTTAATCGTTTCTCTGGGACTCGTCGAGCTTCACTGTCTCGGCGTTTTTTCTGGTGCTCGCCACTGTTGATTCTGGCTTACAGAAGTTAGTGGTTTGGGAATAGTGTGGCGGCCTTGTCTCAATAAAAAAAAAGTTAGTATTTTGGATTTTGATTCCTACAGTGTTTTTTTAACGTGCTATACTCTCTGAAAATACCACTCAAATTTATAATTAAACTTATCACGCGGGCGAAGCCGCGGGCGGAAGCTAGTCAATAATAAAAATGACATAAAAATCTACGATAATTTACTATAGCTAAGGTTCTATATAAATAGAGTATCCATAATTGTTGGGTACTGATACGGGACATAATAGTGCCAAATTAATAAAAACTGAAAACGAGCTCGTCATTTTAAAATTATAATGGCAAATCAGAATTGCTTCAACTGTGTCACTCAAAGATCTATTTCTTTCGTCATAAGGGGCTAAGAGGAAAAAAATCTCTCAACATTTACGTTGTGGCCGGGAATCGCAAATACATATTCATAACATAGCTTTAATAAACATGACTTCTGATCTAAATGCCCCCTAATTATTTTCATAGTAATAAACATGAATTGCAAACATGAATTGCAATTTCATAGTATAAAAGCGCGCATGAGTCTTTTTGACTCACGTCATATATATATATATATATGTAGGGTGAAGACGATGGATCAAATTTTGTGATACGATTTTGAAACAAACATCTATGTTTAACCATTCATCCACTAGCGCACTCTATAACTCGTGTAAAGTAGCTGGAGCTAGAGAGCGTTGTCCAACGCATCTCCCGAGTTCGCCCTATTATTTTTCTATGGGATTTAAGTCTGGGCTGCGAGCTGGCCACTTTATACAGGTAATACCGACGTCGTGAATATACGCACTGACCAAATGAACACGATGAGGCCGTGCATTATCTTGCATAAAAATGGTTTTTGCGCCAATATTCAGGACTAGCATGCTCATTTAAAATATCCTCTACGTATCTGAGAGCTCATAACATTATTGATCCTCCACCGAATGGCACCTTTTCTTCAAAACACGCTTGATGATAGGATATAATACGATTCTCCTGGTTGTCTAAATACTTTAAATCTCCCATCATGTGTAAATAAACAAAATCTGGACTCATCGGAAAACAACCCTAACCAATCTTCATCTGTCCATCGGTCGTGTTCTCGAGCCAACCGTAACTTGGCAACTCGATGTTCTCCGAGCAGTTTAGGGCCATTTACTGGCCTATACGACTTTATATCAGTTTCACGAAGTTGTCGCAGGATCGTGTCAGAGCTCACATTCATCATCATCTGCCTAGCCTTTTCCCAACTATCTTGGGGTCGGCTTCCAGTCTAGCCGGATGCAGCTGAATACCAGTATTTTACATGGAGCGACTGCCTATCTGACCTCCACAACCCAGTTACTGGGTAATACGATACCCCTTGGTAAGACTGGTTGTCAGACTTTCGGGCTTCTGACGACCCGTAACTACTGTCAAAGATCCACGATTGACAGCCGGGACCAACGGCTTAACGTGTTTTCCGAGGCACGGAGGAATCTCGGTATGTCAGAGCTCACATTATTGTGGTAAATTTCTGTTTCAGATCTGAACAGTCGTGAGATGTCAATTTCCTATCATGGTGCTCACGATGGTTAATCGGTCTTCTCGTATAGTGTATAAATCAGTATCTACTGAATTCAAAAATGAAACAAACCAAACAGTTTAATTTTTTTTATTTATTTGTTTTTTTTTATGTGGTTTGGGAAATCATCCAATGACATCTCCCGCTCTGGTTGGAGCGGGAGAGCGTGTCAGACTCTTACTGACTAAAACCTTCCCTGTCTGAGTACCCAGGGGAGCGGTAACTCTGTTACGAATTTATCCGCTACCCCTAGGCATGCAGGCACCGGCCACGATGGGCCCCGTCAGTGGTGACTGACAATCATCTCTTTGAGGCGCGCGTGGAACACTACGCGCCGTCGACTCACGGGCCTGGTGCTGATCGGACGGCGAGCTAACCACTGCTCGCCGTCCGCAGGCGTTGGTTACCCTTCGAGTACGGAACCTTAAAATGGATCAATTTGTAGGTCTGTGTAATACCTACGATACCATACAAAACACGTTGAAAATATAAGATAAGTGGGTTTATCTCAACGTATTTCGTAATCTCTATAATTAAAAATAACATACGAGTACATAGTAGTAGGTATCTACGATAATTTCAGAGTCATGCAGGTATTCTATCTGTCTGCTTAGGTCGTATATAAACAGAGTTCAATTGCTTGAAAGACGCAGAATTATTCAAGTTATAGAACACAACACACCACTCGCACAAACTTAAAATTTAAAATATTTTTAATTTCAAAAGATATCAAAATGGATCTAGATTTTACCAACAAAGTTGTGCTAGTAACTGGCGCGAGTATTGGAATAGGCGAGTCCATAGCTCTCCTGTTCGCTAAACTCGGCGCGAAGCTGTCTCTGGTGGGAAGGAACGAAGCCAACCTGCGAGCAGTCGCGGACAAGGTCCAGCAGCAGAAGGGCGTGAAGCCGCTGGCGATCGTCGCGGACCTGGGCACCGACGAGGGCGTCGAGAAGACCGCCAAGCAGACGCTCGACCATTTCAAAAGGTAATTTAGCTACTTCTATTGTACTAACGATCTTATGGCCTCTTAACACCACAAGGTGTTTATTGAAGAAGGTGAACCAAGAAAGTTCGCACCGGAAGGTTCTTACTTTACTTCGGCCAGTTTGATATAAAAAACCGGCCAAGTGCGTTTCGGGCCACTCGCAAGATAGGGTTCCGTAGACCGTACGTCACTTTAGTATTTTTTTTCCAAGGTTTTTGTATTTTGTATGAAATTTAAGAAGTAGAAACATTTTATAAGTTGGGTGACTATGACTCTTAAACTAACAGAGATTACTTAGTCGAGATAGTTTTCCTTCAAGGTTCGCTATGTAACACGAATGATTTGAGCAAGCCAACAGTTTGTTGCTAACAATATAAATTGCATTTCAACGTCCTTTTCTTGTAGTTTTTTGGCGAATTAGATTCCACACCTAGTTTTAACCGCTAGGGATTGGTTATATCAAGTTGTAGTCGGTATGATGAAGGTTACACCTAGTTTTAGCCGAATGCAATCGGTTGCACCTAGTTCTAGTCGTGAATTAAAATTAATAGGCTATACCAAAGTTTATCCAACTGCTACCGGCCACACCTAAATTAAAACTAGGTGTAGCCGCACTTCGGGTTTTAGCCTTAACGTACCCATGCGAAATTGCGGTTCTACCTATTATGCAATTGAAGTACCTAGTCCTACTGCTTCAAATGCCAAAATATCAAGCCCTAACCCAGGCACCGCTGAAGGTTGTCACAATTTGAAGTGGTGTTCAAAGCGCAAGTAAGTGATAAGCAAGTGCAGTTGCACTTGCTTATCAAAACATTGTTACAAAATAGCATAATTATTCATTTCCTTGATACAATATTGATTTCCTTGATCACGTAACGCAATCAAGTGATAGGAGATAGGAGTGTAAAGGTTTACATGTAGGTACTGTGCAGCCCTCGGTGCTTCAGGGGTTCAGGAGGTTGTAGAGTTCACACTCCAGCGAGAGGTAAGTTAAATACTGAGCAGCTATACATGTGAAGTGTAAGAAATGAAAAATAGAAACCGCACTGTTAGACTGTTTTATTTTTAGCAAATAGCTCTTCAACAAACAAAATATCTTTCTTCTTGTTTTTGACTAATTCATAATTCGAATTACTCTTCTAATATCCATCAGTCTAGCCAGCCAGTGGCGCCGGGTTCACATGTACCGCAGTACGTACGCTACTGAGTAGGTTAGGTAGGTTCTTACGTCCCGTTATCAGTTTATTAGTACCTACCAATGTCAAGACGTATTGGGACATGGGTCTCTACAAGAGTAGAAACCCATGAGTTCCCATCTTAACAGAATTCAGATATTATGATCCTTAAAAGATGGCTTGATACCACTGTGGTATGTGTTCACCAGTGTTATTTATTCGAGAATGTTCTACTGTAAGTCCTTTTATAATGACGTGCCCTCTGTGACATCTTACAAAATATTATATTTTATTATATTGTATTTAATCTTTTCTAGACTGGATGTCCTCGTCAACAATGCCGCCATTGGATGCCAGACGAGCATCCTGACTACAATAGACATGAGCATCTTCGACGACGTGTTCAGAATCGATGTGCGAGGCGTGTACAACCTCACCAGGCTGCTGGCTCCGGCCCTGATCGAGACCAAGGGCAACATTGTGAACATCTCCAGTATCTTAGGGACCGCCGTCCATGTGGGCACTCTGCCCTATGGCATGGCCAAGGTGAGAATTGTAGCTTGGTAACTAAGCCTATCACAGGCTGCTGGACATGGACCACCTTCTCCAACTGCCTTAAGGATGTCGGTCCATAGAGTTCTACGGTACGCTTACAGTTAGGTACGCGTTTACTCACCAAGTTAGAGATAAAACAGTTTATCTGTAGGATAAAAATCTACCACTTAAATTTTCCTATTTTTTTTTGTCATATACCATGTGTTACCATTAATAATAATAATAATAAATCCGCCGGGCAGTTTTGTGGCAACCTGTTGGGCAGTAGCGACCCCACGGATCAGATTTCCCGGAAGAAGTTTTATTCCCTATCTCCGGCTTGCCTTTATTGGCCGGCCGTAGTGAACACTGACGAGGAACAGAGCTCCCACCTCTCTCTTGCTCCAACATGTTGCCTCCTTGTTGCTACGTCACACTACGTGCAAGCGACCGTTTTTGGAGGCCCATTTATTGAGTGTGCAAGTCACCCCCTGCCTTTTGTATCTATGTAAATATAGTAACATTATTCAAGCAGGGGACGTAGTTTTTAAACACGACACGTTTGGCGTAGTGGTTGAGCGTTCGGCTGCTGCGCTGCGTGTCGCGGGTTCGATCCCCGCACGGAACAAGTATTTGTTTGGCCTACAGATAGTTGTTCCGGGTCTGGGTGTCTTGTGTATGTGAGTTTAAATGTTTGTGAACGCACCCACGATACAGGAGTAATTCCTAGTGTGGGGCAACGTTTTTTTAAAAGAAGAAGAAGAAGTTCTTGGTAACCAGTCCACTTAGGCCTTCCAAAACCATGGCCCCATATCTTTGTTTTTTTTTATCTTTTAATAGTTTCACACCAACCGGGAGTTGTCCTTGGGTGCACTTGCATATCGTGTACAGAAATAATCGTCGGTTGGTAGCTCATTTCATAAAAAGCATCTAAAGGGGCCCCTAAGAGTTGGTTTCGGTTCCTTGTACGCCTTCTAAAGGTCCGGGACATCAGGGTCCCGAGTCCAAAATAATATTAATAATAATAATCAAGTTTTATTGACATAAATGTTTTACATGAGTTTAAAGGAGCTCGTGGTTAAGCAACGCTTGCCCAGTTCGGTCTGTGGTTGGGTGGCTATCATAACATACCGAAATTCCGCTGTGCCTCGGAGAGCATGTTCAGCCGCTAGTCCCGGCTGTCTTTTGTAGATCTTTGTCAGTCTTTCAGATAAACAAAAGACAGAAAATCTGACACCAGTCTTGACAAGGGGTATCGTGTAACTCAGTTACTGGTTTGTGGAGGTCAGATAGGCAGTTGTTCCATAAAAAGTACTGGTATTCAGCTGCATCCGGTTTGACTGGAAGCCAACTCCAACATACTAGACGAAATGCAGGCAGGCAGATAGCATAAGTTCTAAGCACCATATTGATCGTTTGCTCTCTTCGTGTTGCAGGCTGCACTGGACCACTTCACTCGGCTGGTGGCCCTC
Source organism: Polia nebulosa (assembly GCA_951329385.1). Classification (NCBI taxonomy): domain Eukaryota; kingdom Metazoa; phylum Arthropoda; class Insecta; order Lepidoptera; family Noctuidae; genus Polia; species Polia nebulosa. Next base: position 37,479,621 of record OX589590.1, on the reverse strand, counting down.
GAGCTGGCTCCCAAGGGCGTCAGAGTCAACACTGTCAGCCCTGGACTCACTGTAAGTGCTGCCTAGAGCTATGGAAGTCCACTCTTCGCTTTAAGGATTTTAAGGACTGGGAAGTGGTATCCCTCAGTAGTCCTGTGGAGCTTAAATATGAACGGCTTCAAAAACACAAATACCGAATAAATAGATTAATAAATGGGCGGCCTACATGTTTGCCACTATATGACAGAAGTATTCGTCTAAAATAGCTTACTTGTGAAAACTGCTGTCTATTATATTAGTCTTATTCTTTAATCTTCCTCCACAGGAATCAAACTTCAACAAGCGCATAACGGGTATGTCTGAGCCTGCATACCAGGAGTGGTTGAAAGACAGCTCTAAGAACATCCCCATGGGGGAGCAGTGCGTGGGGGATGACATCGCGAATATGGTGGTGTTCATAGCCAGCGACAACAGCCGGCTGGTCACGGGGACCAACATCGAGGTGGATGGAGGGTTCAAGTTCACCATCTCCAGCAACAACCTCAATGCAAGTACGAGGTAGTTGTGTAGAATGCAGAACTTGGCTGACAAAAAAACCGGCCAAGTGTGTGTCGGACTTCGCACATTTAGGGTTCCGTACCATACGAGGGAAATCAATACTTTAGTATTTGTTGTTAAAATATACGTAATAATAAACATTATCACCAAATTTCAAGTTCCTAAGTAAATGGGAAGTTAAAAATTCATCGGAACATAATTATGTGACAGACAGACAGAAGACAAACGGACAGTCTGACAGACGGACACATGAGTGACGGCAATAGTAGGGCTCCATCTGGACACTTTTTTTTTTCAGGTACGGAACTCTAAAAACGGTTCTAACTTAAAAAATCGGTATGAGGACTTGTATTACTGATGAAGCCCAATGTTTATTTATTTATTTATTTAATCATTTATGTACACACAGAGACACAGTAACAATAAACATCATTCTGGTTGTTTTTTTTAAATAAATAAGTGTAATAATGTTTTTGTTTTATTATAATTGTTTGAAAATGAGCATCTATAATGCAATGATAGAAGTTGATGGAATGGCGACTAGTATAAACTTAATTGATTTCTAGGGTTGTCGTCTGACTGTCCGTGGCTTAGCTTAGAGACTGTTAGTACTAGAAAGCTGTTATTTTGCTTTGGTATATATAATGCGGAATACAATTCATTAAAGTGTGAAATTTTAATTAAAACTAGCTTCTGCCATCGGCTTCGTCAGCGTGGAATTAGTACTTCCCCCGTTATTAATTTTCAACCCCTTTTTGACCCCCTTAAGGGTTAATTTTTCCGCTGCCGCGACACCTCGCGGCTCGGCGGACAGAGCTCCGGCAGTATCTCATGGCGACATGGAGAGAGCGACTGTCGCAACCCAGCGCTGGGCACGCCACCATTACGGTGGTAGTGCCCCTCTTTGAGGAGTGGCTGGAGAGGCACCACGCGTCCTCACCTTCCGCCTGACGCAGGTCCTCACCGGACACGGTTGTCTCGGGAGGTTCCTGTGTTGGATAGGGCGGGAGGAAACGCCCGGGTGTTTCCACCGCGCGGATCGTCCAGAAGACACGGTGGAGCATACGGTGGAGGTCTGCCCCGCTTGTGCGGAGCCCTGGCGTGTCCTCGTGGATGCGATAGGCAGCTGCGACCACTAGCGCCCTGCCCTGGTTCAGTCTATGGTACGGAGCGAGAGGGAATGGGAAGCTGTCTCCTCCTTCTGCGAAGCAGCCATGCTCGCGAAGAGGGAGGCATGGGTGAGGGAGACTCAACAACAGAGTCGCCCTCACTCCTTTAGCAGCGGCTGCCTCAGGAGACGTCTGGGGCTTCCGGCACCGCGAGACGATCTCCGGCCACCGTAGACCCGGGCCTGTGGCGACGGAGTAATGGGTAGCTCGCCGTCTGATCAGCACCAGGCCCGAGAGTCGACGGCGCGTAGTGTTCCACGCGCGCCTTTATTGCTGACAAGTCTTTGAGGCGCGCGTGTCATGGCCAATGCCTGTCCAGGGGTTAAGGATAAATTCGAAACAGAGTTACCTCGCCCCTGGGCACTATGGGCAGGGAAGGAACAGGGGTGGGTTTTAGTCAGTAAGAGTCTGACACGCCCCTTCCGCTCCACCCTAGAGCGGGAGATGTTTCGGGTTAAATTTCGAAAAACGTCTCTTAGTGGATACCTACTCTTCACAACGAACACACGTTTCAAATTGCATGTCTCTAGGACCAGCGGTTTATGCTGTGCGTTGATATATCAGTCAGTCAGTCAGTCAGGACTTTGAATTTTTTATATATAGATAGCAAATATCCTAGTTAAGCACATCACCTAGTTAATTTGCGTATGGTTCGTAAACGAGACTTGTTTCAATAAATCGACATTTGCCTAAATATCCTACAGCGAAAGATGGCTGTTTTATCAAGAATTTTAATAATGACTTTTGCTGTTGTAAAATCAGTGACATGTGAAATAGAGGACTGCAAGAAACTTTTGCTAAATCCTAAAACTTCACTAAAGAATATTACACAAAATATACGCAGTATTCACCGCAACCTGCCGAGTTTTCAAATGTTATTATGTAAGTAGATCTAATATCGAGTATGATATTATTGTGATTGAGTTAGATGAGTGTTGGCTGACTCATAATCCTAGCATTACTTTAATTGACGGATATATACAAATCTTTTTCCACTACTAACAACCATACGCATAATTAAAGGTCTGGTGATTAATTGTAAGAATACTGATTTGTTACGAATGATGAACCAGAATTCTCAGACGCGAACATTCTTGTACTAAAAGTCGATCCAGACATTTTAATTGCCATTTATCGTCCACCAAGTAATAAAAATATTGACAGTTTTTTAATCTCGCTCAACGAATCCTACTAATATTATAAATGCGAAAGTTTGTATGTTTGTTTGTTTGTATGTTTGGCTTAAGGTATCGCAAAAACGGCTGAAGGGATTACAATGAAATTTAACAGATAGGCTACTGTTGGTGATTCTCAGAGGTGTTATAAATAAAATAGCGGACTGTAATAAAAATAGGTTGGTTCGTATATTGAACATAAGGATGCGCGCCTCTTGGTCCGTCGTTATTTTTGAAGTGAAGTCGGGTCAGCGGCTGCCAGCACCTCGTCCCCCGTTCCCCGCTCGCTGCCGTCCTGCTCCTGTGGTCGCCGTGGCGGGCGGTGCTATGTTTGTCTCCAACATACTCCCCGGGTTGAAGTAGGTAGGTAGGCAGCTGATTCAACAAGCAGGTTCTGGAAGGGGACAAATGTTATTAAACGCCCTTCGAATAATGGTTCCTCCCTTGATCCTTATATCGGCGACTCGAGCGACTTGATCCTGAGCTCCTGGGAAAACGGCCACACAGCGACCCAGGGCCCAACGTAATGGAGGTAACGCTTTGTCCTTTATAAGGACTAAGGAACCCAATTTGAGTTCGCTTGATGCAGTAGGCCACTTCGTCTTTTGCTGCAGAGTGGTGACGTACTCGTTGGAGAATCGTTTCCAGAAATGTTGTTTGACGAACTCAATTCGTTTGTATCGCTCAAGGCTTGTTATTCTTTCTGTCAGCTGTGGATGTGGAACAGACACAAGTGGTCGTCCTATTAGGAAATGAGCGGGTGTTAAAGGTGTGAAGTCTGTAGGATCGGAATTTAAGGCGGTGATAGGACGCGAATTAAGGATGGCTTCCACTTGAGTCAGACAAGTGTGCATTTCTTCATAAGTGAAATGCGTAAGTTGGAGAAGCCTACGAAGATGATATTTTGTAGAACGGACAGCAGATTCAGCCATACCATTGAAATGGGGGGTATAGCTCGGAATGAAGAGGAAGTCTATACCCTCTTGGGCGACTTCAGAACTAATATGTGAACTTGAATCCTGCAAGAAACGATGTAACTCGTTACATGTGCCTACAAAATTAGTCCCATTGTCAGAGGTTATACTTTGAGGCTTCCCTCGACGAGCCACAAACCGGTTTAGAGCGGCCATGAATCCCTCTTTAGTAAGGTCTGTGACGAGCTCCAAATGCACGGCCTTTGTAGCTAAGCAGACAAAAATGGACAAGTAAGACTTGGTCAGCTGGCAACCTCGACCTTTACGGTTAGCTATCATGACTGGACCTGCATAATCCACCGAACAGTGTAAAAAAGGAAATTCTAGTGTAGTTCTGGATGCAGGTAACTGTCCCATTATGGGCTGAACATTGCTGGCTTTAAATCTGAAACATTTCATGCAACCTTTCGTTATGGATTTAGACAGATTCCTTCCTCCTAAGGGCCAAAAGGTTTGACGAATATTGGACAACAATAACTGAGGTCCCGCATGTAAAAGCTGTAAGTGATGCATAAGAAATATGATTTTCGTTATATGATGTTTGCTACATAATAATATAGGATGCTTGGTATCATAGCTATAAGGTGAATTATCAAGTCTACCGCCTACTCTCAAGATATCATTTGCATCTAGAAATGGGGTCAATGATATTAATTTATTTTTCTTTGGTAATGCGTGACCTGATTTTAAGATAAGGTATTCATTTGGGAACTTTTCTAACTGTGCATTGTGCACAATAAAATTAAATGAATTTTGCAATTCCTCACAAGAAAGATGATCGCGGAGTCTGTTCGTTTTGGTTTTACGGTTGTAAATAAATCTGTGTATATAGGCTATAACTCTTTGTAAACGTGTAAATTGTGAATATTTAGTTATAAGTTTTGTAAATAGTTTATTATCATCGTTCTTGCTTACGTCGTTATTTATAACAAGACAAGGTTGGAGATCCGGTAGGTCCTGTTTCTGGGTTTCATTAGGCATTTTTGGCCAACAATGATCTGACTCGAGCAAATACGATGGGCCCGACCACCACAACGAGGCTTCGCTGATAATATCAGCCTTCACCCCGCGAGAAACAAGATCCGCCGGGTTCTCCTTGGACGGCACGTAGCTCCACGTGTGACCACTGGTGCTTTCTTTAATCTCATTAACACGGTTCCGTACGAATTGATTTAGTTGATTTGAAGGGGTGGACAACCACCCTAAGACGATCGTGGAATCGCACCAAAACCGACACATGTTAATGCTAAACGTCAGTGAATTTTTTACCTTAGTACACAGTCTTGCACCTAATAAAGCCCCACACAACTCTAGACGGGGAATAGTTGTGGGTTTGATCGGTGCAACCTTGTTTTTCGAGATTAAGAGCTGAACACGTACACGTCCCGAATTACACACAGACCGAATGTAGACGCATGCCCCATACGCACTTTCAGATGCATCTGTGAATACATGGATTTCAATCTTTACGCAAAGATCACTAAGAACCCATCGAGGAATTTGTAATTTATTTAGACAGGGTAATGTGTTAGCAAATGAAGACCAGAGATGTAAAATCTCTGACGAAACTTCTTCGTCCCAAGAACTTTTGTTGACCCATAATTTCTGCATAATCAATTTAGCTTCGACAACGCATGGACCTACTAGCCCTAATGGGTCGAATATTTGGCTTATTACAGAAAGAATGTGGCGTTTAGTTACCTTCTCATGAAGTTCAATGTTAATTGAGAAAGATAACGTATCCTGCTGACAAAGCCAATATAAACCTAATGTTTTTGATGATGTATTTTTGTTGTTATCTGATAGATCTAAAACTGTGTTTGAATCTATAATTTTTCCTGAAAACAGCTCGTTAAGAATTAATGCGTTATTAGATTTCCATTTGCGAATGTTGAATCTTGCTGAATTTAAGGCGACAGTAATTCCCTTACATAATTTTATAGCTTCGCTTACAGTACAGGATCCACTTAATAAATCATCACAGTAAAAGTCGTGCGATATACTATATTTGACGCTATTATCATTGGTCGTGGATGCCAGACTACTCAAACATTTTGTTGCGAGATATGGCGCTGAAGCGGTTCCCTGACAAACTGTGTTAAGTGTGTAGGTTTTTAAGCGTTGAGAGGAATCATATCTAAATATTATTTGCTGTAACGAGCGTTGATTGGGTACTATGTCAATGGATCTAAACATTTTTTCAATGTCTGCTGATACTACAAATTTATGCTGGCGGAATCTGAGGAGAATCGATAAGAGATCGTCTTGGACAGTAGGACCGACCATCTGAATTTCATTGTAAGAAATTCCTGAAGTGGTGACGGCTGAAGCGTCGAAGACTGTACGCAACTTTGTCGTTGTACTAGACTCCCGAAGTACGCCATGATGAGGAAGGTAGTAGTTGACATTGTCACTGTATGGAAAAAGGGTTTTATTTTCAGTCATGTGACCTAACCGCTCGTACTCTCTCATGAAGTCTAAATATTTTTCCTTGAATATTGGTTCTCGTTCGAATTTTCGCTCAAGCGATAAAAAACGGCGCTTAGCCATCTCAAAGGAATCGCCTAACACCTGGGGATCCTGCTTGAGAGGTATGGTGACGACAAAGCGACCATCGTCATGTCGAGTCGTATTTACAGTGAAATTATTTTCACACGCACGTTCCTCTGCGGACTGAGAATGTTCCTGTGAAACACTATCTACTTCCCAAAAACGAGTGAGATCAATATCAAGTTGACCTTGAGTAAAAAGACATTGACTGAATGTACTTTTCGGACTCGAGATGTGACCAGTGACTATCCATCCGAACTCCGAACTACGTAACATAGGTAGGTGCTTGCCTAGGCTAATCTTTTTGCTACCTAGAATATCCCAGAAGATATCTGCCCCTATAAGAAGATCGACCTTTGAAGGAATGTTATAAGAGGGATCAGATAGACATAAGCCTGCTGGGATTTGAATGTGTTGTGTGTCGATGTATGTGATTGGTACTGCTGTGGTGACGTTGGTAAACACATGACAATCAGTGTTAGTCCTATAGCTAGAATTCAATGACTCAATTGTGAGATTGCAAGACTGTGTACTATTGGATACATGATTATTAAAACCTGATACCGTGGAGCTCACGTTCCGCCTCGGCAAACCCAGCTTACTGCAGAAAGCTTCGGAAACGATATTTATTCCGCTACCGTTGTCCAAGATCGCTCTGGCGGTGTGTTTGTTGCCCCTGCCGTCAACCACTCTCACCAACGCTGTGGAAAGGAAAACACGCGTCGGAGTAGTTTCCGTTTGAACATCAGTTGTCAGTACTATATCTTTTGAAGACGTATCATGAGAAGCAGATTGCTCTGATTTTTCTACGTGCAAAAGAGTGTTGTGCTTTTCTTTGCAATATTTGCAGTGTGACAAAAAACATTTTTTTGCTACATGACCGAAACGCAAACAGTTCAAGCACGCTTTGAACTCCTTTACTTTTGAAATACGAGATTCTAATGGCAGACTTCTAAAAGATTCGCAATTGAACAGCTGATGTGACTCATCGTCACACAATGGGCATGATTTACGTTTGAAAATTTTAATTTTATGTTTGCTATTAGTGCTATCATTTATTACTAAACTTTTCGTTTTTACGGGTTCTGATTTTATTTTATTGTTTTTAGTGTTCTCTTCTAATGTTTCTAATAGTTCGGCTCTGTTGTTTAAAAATGTAATGAACTGTGATAGGGTTGGGGATGAAGTTAATGTATTCCTATGCTCTTCCCATTCTCGACTCGTCACACTATCGAGTTTAGTTGACATCATATAAATTACGAGCGTGTCCCAGTACTGAGTGGGTTCTTTCAATGATGTGAGAGCCCTGATGTTCTTGTTAGTTACATCAATAAGATATTGAATCGACTTACACGATTCTGAACGAATAGGATCTACGTTAAACAAAGCCTGTATGTGGTTATTAACCAGTAAGCGACTATTATCAAATCGCTCGCACAATAACTCCCACGCAATTTTATAGTTGTCACTTTTAAAATCGATGTTTTTAATTATGAGAGCAGCACTTCCTTGAAGAGAAGCCCGTAAATAGTGGAATTTATTTATACTATCTATGCAATCACTGTTATGTATAAGAGAAAGGAATGTATCTTTAAATTCAAGCCAGTCCTGATAGCCACCACTGAAATGTGGTAAGTCAATTTTCGGTAGCCTAACCAAATTTCTCACTCGCCCACCTGATTCTGCGTCGCTGAACTCCATCACAGACCCGCTGCCCTTTCCTCCGGCAGCAAGCAGGCTCTTAGCTGTGGCCATCAGCGGGTAGTACTCGTTGTCAAACTGCACACGCTCCGCGGGTACTTCTTCGGTCGGTGGCTCGTCTGATAGGATCTCGATTTCAGTCTGTAACGAGTCGAATTCCTCGCATAAGGGCTCAAATTTTCGTAAGCGACACTCTAAATCTATGTTTTGTAGTTCCGTTAATGTTTTAGCAGTTTTAATTATTTTTATATGATTGCCAAAAATAGTGAGCTTTGATTTTATAGCTGACCGTTTTTTAATTAAAGTTTTAAGTTCGGACATGGTCACAAACCGAACCTCAAATCGTAATAAGGGCAACAGCTGATTTTTAAACAATTTCCAGGCACACAGCTACTGAATGCACCGAAATAAAGTTATGTAAGCAGTAATTATAACCAGGTGGCTGAGCTTAATGACTGTGCGTATTGATTTGAAGTAAACAAGATGACTCATGCAATAGGCATTCAACGCTCGAGTTTTATGACTGCAAGTAGCTCACAATTGCTTCGAATTACGGCGTCTTATTTTTTTTTTTTTGAACTAAATTAACAGCATAGTTAGCGAATAGCGATAACAGGATATATAAATTCTATGAATTGTAACGAATGAAGAATGCACAAAGCACCGACTCAAGTTTTAGCAAAATTAGTAGGTAGGTATGAGATTTTGAATGGTAATATGAATTTGACTAGCTAAGAGAAGAGGGAATAAGAGGAATAAATAGGAACGAACTCACAAGATGTCTTATCCTTTTTCCAGAGACGTGACGGTTTGTTTCGTCCTTCTAATGTCCTTCCTTGACCTCCTCGAAAGTCGTCGCGTAATGGCCGGCGCGTACGACTCGTCAAAAATTCTTGACTAACACGGAATAGTCTCCAAAAAAGCTTCAAGACGTCCTTAGTGTCCCTTTCCACGGTGAGAGGACCATATGTTGGTGATTCTCAGAGGTGTTATAAATAAAATAGCGGACTGTAATAAAAATAGGTTGGTTCGTATATTGAACATAAGGATGCGCGCCTCTTGGTCCGTCGTTATTTTTGAAGTGAAGTCGGGTCAGCGGCTGCCAGCACCTCGTCCCCCGTTCCCCGCTCGCTGCCGTCCTGCTCCTGTGGTCGCCGTGGCGGGCGGTGCTATGTTTGTCTCCAACACTACTTTTTATCCCGGTAAATGACAAGACTTAGCGAAGGCTGAGGTGGAAGTAGAAATCCAAAGTCAGGCTGAACGAGCGCACACGCTCAAAAAGTACTAGGACACCAGAAACATGAGAAGTATTTCCAGGGCTGAAATCATAAGAGATAAAGACTCACAAAGTACCAGAAGACCAGAATCATGATTAGGTGTTTTCGGGGCTACAATCCTAAGCTGTATAGTAGCTTCACAAACCACCAGGATACCAGAATCAAGATGAAGTGTTTCCGAGGCTATAATCCTGAGCGGTGTAGATTCACAACCTACCAGGATATCAGAATTACAAATCATATTTCGAGGCTGGTATAAAGAGAGGTAGAGATTTACAAATTTCCGGGAGACCAGAAACACAAGAGTCGCAAACTACCAGGAGATCAGAATCACAAAACATATTCCGAGGCTGGTATTAGGAGAGGTAGAGATTTACAAATTACCAGGAGACCAGAATCATGAAGAGGTATTTTCGGGGCTACAATCCTAAGCTGTATAGCTTCACACACCCCACCAGGAGCCCAGAATCAAGAAGAAGTGTTTCCGGGGCTTAAATCCTGAGCGGTATAGATTCATAACCTACCAGAAGATCAGAATCACAAAATATATTCTGAGGCTTAAGGAATTTTTTTTTTTTAAATTATCCTACTAATATTATAAATGCGAAAGTTTGTATGTTTGTTTGTTTGTTTGTATGTTTGTATGTTTGGCTGAAGGTAACGCAAAAACGGCTAAAGGGATTTCAATGAAATTTTGCACACAGGTAGGTCATAGCCTGGATTAACACATAGGCTACTTTTTATCCCGGTAAATGACAAGACTTAGCGAAGGCTGAGGTGAAGTAGAAATGAAAAGTCAGGCTGAACGAGCGGTTAGAGATTCACAAATTACCAGGAGATTAGAAACATGAGAAGTATTTCAAGGACTGAAATTATGAGCGATAAAGACTCACAAACTACCAGAAGATTAGGATTCACAAAAAAGTAGTTCCAGAGTTGGAATTATGGGAGGTTAATTATGTAGGGGAGGAATTCCAAAACTACCAGGAGACCATAGTCATGAACCAGTATTTTTGGGGCTTAAATCCAAAGCGTTATAGATTCACAACCTACCAGGAGATCAGAATCACAAAATATATTCTGAGGCTGGTATTATGAGAGGTACAGATTCACAAATTACCAGGAGAACATAATCATGAAGAAGTTTTCCGAGCAGTACAGTTTCACAAACAACCAGGACGTCAGAATTACAATTTTTTAGGATTATGAGAGGTAGAGATTCATAAATTACCAGGAGATCAGAATGATGAAGAAGTGATTTCGGGGCTGGAATCATGAGAGGTATAGATTCTAAAACTACCAGGAGACCAGAGTCGTGAATTTTTGGGGCTAGAATTTTAAGCGGTATAGATTCACAAAATATCACGAGACCAGAAACATAAAGAGTGTTCCGGGGCTGAAATCATGAGCGGTATAGATTCTCAAACTACTAGGGAGGGGGCTGGTATCCTGAGCGGTATAGATTCATAACCTACCAGGAGATCAGAAGCACAAAACATATTCCGAAGCTGGTATTAGGAGAGGTAGAGATTTACAAATTACCAGAAGACCATAAACATGAGGAGAAACATTTCGAGGACTAAAATCATGAGCGATAAAGACTAACAAAGTACTAGGAGACCAGAAACACAAAAAGTATTCCGGAGCAGGAATCGTAGGAGGTAGAGAAAGATTCACAAATTACCAGGAAAACAGAATTGTGAAGAAGTAAAATTTCCGAGCGGTATAGATTCACGCACTACCAGGGGGTGGGATTATATGAGGTAGCGTCTTGAATAAGTATTTTCGGGGCTGGAATCCTGAGCGGTATAGATTCTTAAATTACCAGGAAAGAAAATTTAATAAAAATTTAAACTGATTTGTTTGTATGTTTGGCTGAAGGTAACGCAAAAACGGCTGAAGGTATTTCAATGAAATTTGGCACACAGGTAGGTCATAGCCTGGATTAACGCATAGGCTACTTTTTATCCCGGTAAATGACAAGACTTAGCGAAGGCTGAAGTGGAAGTAGAAATCAAAAGTCAGGCTGAACGAGCGGTTTACGCTCACAAAGTACCAGGAGACCAGAAACATGAGAAGTATTTTGAGGGCTGAAATCATGAGCGATAAAAGACTCACAAACTACCAGGAGATCATGATTCACGAAAAAGTAGTTCCGGAACTGGAATCATGAGAGGCATAGATTCTAAAACTACCAGGAGACCTTAATCATGAATCAGTATTTTTGGGGTTAGAATCCTAAGCAGTATAGATTCACAACCAAAAAGGAGATCAGAATCACAAAATTTATTCTGAGGCTGGTATTATGAGAGGTACAGATTCACAAATTATTAGGATAACAGAATTATGAAGAAGTAAAATTTCCGAGCAGTACAGATTAAAGAACAACCAGGACATTAGAATTACAAATGTAGGGATGGAATTATGAGAGGTCGAGATTAATACATTACCAGGAGACCAGAATCATACAGAAGTGTTTCCGGGGCTGGAATCACGAGAGGTCTCAAACTACCAGGATACCAGAGTCGTGAATAAGTATTTTTGGGGCTAGAATCCTAAGCGGTATAGATTCACAAAATACCAGGAGACCAGAAACACAAAATGGGTTCAACCAACTCTCTAAGTGGCTCAATGACGACATCCTCTCCTTAAATGTTGAAAAGACTAAGGTCCCAAACCTTCCTATTAACTCGCACAACTGCAAATTAGGCTTGAACATTTTTGCTTGTAATTTTAATTAATTGTCGAAGATTCAGCTGCATCCAGTTAGACTGGAAGCCGACCCCAAGATAGCTGGAAAAAAGCTAGGCAGATTGATTGGTATGCCGTTAAATTTTCGGATGCACAAAAGTAATATTTACCTACCACCGGTTTTGTTGAGTTTTAATGTTAACGACGATTTGAAACGTTTTGAATCGCATATGTTTGCTAAAAGAGGATTCGTGTTCATGTTTGAAGACACCACGACAAAAACAATGAATTATTTTTATAACATTTTTCGACATTAATTATTTTTCCTGATTTGTGGCGTAATGCGATTGTGCGGCCTCTTCCAAAAAATAATAACCCACCAAGTTACAAAGATCTTCGGCCAATAAGCATTTTTTCCTTGTTTGTCCAAGGTTTTAGAGAGAGTTGTGTATCTGCAGGTCATCGATTTTCTGGAGGAGCGTGGTATTCTGCCTGAATTGCAGTCAGGTTTCAGAAAGGGACGTGGAACCGCGACTGCCTTAGCGGACGACGTGGGTAACCTCCTTGAAGCACGGGACCGTGGTGAGGGTTCTATTATGGTGCTGCTCGACTACTCGCGGGCATTTGATTCAATTAATATTCCATTATTATTGTCCAAATTAACGTACTACGGTTTTGACAGCCAGACAACCGGTTGGTTTGAGAGTTATTTGACGGGTAGGTCACAGCGGGTCGAGTTGCGCAGGAAAGACGGTTCCACAGTATCTTCTTCCCCAAAGTTAATTACAAGGGGAGTTCCCCAGGGATCGCTGCTTGGGCCTTTACTCTATATACTCTATAGGGCCGACCTATCCGCGTGTATTAAAATCTGCAAGTACCATGTATATGCAGATGATACTCAGTTATATGTCTCATTCAACACTTGTAATATAACAGCTGGCGTACGTATCCTAAATGAGGAATTAGACAGGACCGCGTCATGTTCCAGGGACAACTCACTTGTACTGAATCCAAAAAAGTCTGAGTTTATGGTCATGGGAAGCAGAAATCAAATAAATTCAATTCTTTCTGCGAAGCCCGAAGTTAAAATCATGGGTGAAAACATTAAAAGGGTGGAAACCGCTTGCAATCTGGGTCTAGTCATGGATCCAGAACTTCGTTTTGAGGCGTACATCAATGGTGTAGTAAAAAACTGTTTTTATATGTAGATTAAAGTTTCTATACCGGGTGAAAAACCTCCTCAGTGTTGCACTGAGGAGGAGATTGGTGGACAGCCTGGTACTGTCCAAACTGAATTATTGTGACACTGTATACGGGCCGTGTCTCCTTTCCCGCACAGTACGTCTAATACAGCGGGTGCAAAATGCGTGTGCGCGTTACTGCTTCAGTATACCATGGAGACATCATGTCACACCGTATTTTAATAAAAATAACATGTTAAAAATGGCTGCACGACGGAAATTACATTTAGCAGTCTTAATGTTCGGCGTCATACAAACACACAAACCGGAATACCTGTCTAATAAGCTTAGCTGGAGATCGTGTCTCCAGCTAAGCACTTTAGCTACTCCACCCTTTCCACGTCCAAACCGCTCTCGTTGCCTCCTCGTAATACCGCAGCTTTCAGAGGATGCTTTAAGTATGCCGCGACTCGCTGCTGGAACGATATACCACCTCCCATAAGATCGCTGAAAAGAAATCAAAGTTCTAAATTTCATTTGAAAAAAATGTTATTGGAAGAACAGAACGTTTAACAACGTATATTTTATAAATAAAATCTTTTTAAGCTTTAAAGTTACTCATTTAAGGTTTATAATCCATTGGCATCGTATCCAAGCAGTTTCGAGGCGCCGCCGCGCGCCGGCATCACAATCCTTCGCGGGCAGCGATGTGGGGGAGTTTCTTCAATGGGTGCCACATTTTCTCTTCTTCCTGTGTTTTGTTGTCAGGCATCGATGATCGTACCACACAAGCGAATCCCACGGCACGGGACTCGTGCGCCATCTGACGTCATGCGCGCCGTTACGCGCCGGCTAGCGGCGCGCGTCTAAAAGGCGCGCGCCGCCGCCGCCGCCGCCGCCGTCTTGACGCCACCCAGCGCGAGCGCGACTTTATGTACCGTTTTATTCACACACATCATATTTTAAGTAATTTATTATTATCTTACTGTATTTGTTTTACCTCAGTTTCTTTCTCTTTTTTTTTAATTTTATCATGACATTAAGTATTTAAAGGTTTTGGTTTCCGTACGTCACGTCCTAGGCGACCACTGAAAATCAGCGCCGTGCTGTGGGTCCCCCACGGTATAGCATTATGCTGAGTGGAAGCCTTCTTGCCACAACCGCGACATGCATCTGCTTTTTATTTATTTATACCTACCTACTTACATTTTTTTGTTCTTTCCTTTTCTTTGTTAAACTTGTTACTAACATAGAAATATAAGATCTACTAACACTATCGAGAAGGGTTAAGTTAGCAAAATCATATTGTTGTGTATGTCGTTAATTTGTGGCAAATAAATTCTTTTTCTTTCTTTCTTTCTAATTAATTACAAAATAAATACCCCAATGTGGATCAAATAGCTCACTATTTACCACATTTACACTGTGAGACGTTCTTGTTTATAGAACAATGTTGGTACAAATTTCTGTTATATCTACATTCACACACTTAACATCAAATATGGATGTGTCCTGAAACTTTCTAAAACATATCTATTAAAAGCAATTTCTGTAGTACCTATTCACATCCGTCGATTACATTGAATCCTGATAGACCGATACTGTTGCTCTGACTCATCCCGGAAAACGTGAAATTTAATAAGGCTTGGAATCATATCCACTATAAAATATTTTAAACAAACACATCAGTAAAGATGGATTCCGGAAATTGATACTACACAAATAATAGAGAATCCCCATTACAAACTGAAATATTCCTTACTACGGAACCCTACCCGTTCGACGCGAACGATATTTATTTATCTCGTAGTTTTATCCGGAGTAGGTATTTGTTAATGTTGTGCAATGATGCGCCTGCGCACTGTATTTCATAATATTAAGTAACATCACATGACACGTCACGATGATACGCGATTTATTTTTACGATTAAATGATGACCTTGCTACGGAAATAATCTTATAGTCCGAAGGAGCCATGGCAGAAAGAATACATCTGTGTTTGCGCATACGCTCTTGCTCTACCTATATATCAACATACACGGTGTAACTGAAATGCAAGGTCACATTTTAAATACTTCTTTTACCCATAGAAACGAACAACTTTCGTCAAGAGAGTAATAAAAGTAAACCATTCCTAAAAAGAAAATATGGACCTCCCATACTAATTTTGATCAGCTGATAATAATTTTCTACTGTAAGGTTCATTGCCATGTGTAGAAACAGTCTCTAAGATATGACCACCCATTTGAATTACACCCATTTGACTAAAATGAAATCATAAAATTAAATTATCCGCCACTTGTTAGCTAGCCATTATGCCATCAAAACGAAAAAAAAAACAAAAACAAAAATTAGGTATAACTATCTTGAGGTCTTTAACCTCTCCCGTTCCCCATGTTCTTAAACCCACCCGTAATGTGAGTGCAATGTTTTGATTTAACTTTCGAAAATAACGAAGTTACAGCGAAAGAACAGAACCTGTCTGCCTAGGTATCTAAATGTTTTATCTAGATATCTATCTGCCCAGCAGTTAAAAAAATGTCGCGTGTCATTGAAAAGCAGCGGGCTTTTTGTCATCACGACTTAACTTCATTCATTCTAGATTATTAGCCAGTATCAATGAAATCTATACCTACCTAACCACTTATCTTATGTTTTCAACGTTTTTGTATCTCTATCAATAAAAACTGTCCTAAAATGTACGATAATTTCTTATAGCTAAGATTCTATATAAATAGGGTTGCCATAATTATTGGGAACCGAAACGTGCTTTATTAAATAAAGGTTTATTATAATAAAAAAATCAATGAAAAACAACAACAAAAATAAATTCACTCCAATCATGATAAATTAATAGAACAGTTCAATTACTGTTGAGAAGAACCACCAGGAAGAGGTTCCCGTTTCTTCACCCAGTCATATTTTGACGTACTTAGATTTTACTTTATTGATTATGTCTTTTTGTTTTTTGACATAAGTATTCGTAAAATTGGGTACACGTCATTATAAAAATATAATGGCAAATCAGAACTGCTTCAACTGTGTCAGTCAACAATCTATTTCTTTCGTCCGTCCACGGGGCTGTCATAAGAGAAAAAAACCTCTCAACATTTGCATTGTGGCCGGGAATCGCAAATATATATACACATAGTTTTAATAAACATGACTTCTGATATAAATGCTCTGTATCTGAAAAAAATTGTCCGCACCGCCCCCTAATTATGTTCATAGTAATAAACATGAACCTTTAGTTCATGTATATATAAATACGGGACAAGTATCGCGATACTTAAATTTGGTGACAGTCCCGTACATACGGTACGTATGGCAACCCTATATATAAACAGAGTTCAGCTGTATAAAAGACGCAGTATTATCCAAGTGATAGAATACAACACACCATTCGCACAAACATTTATTTTTAATTTAAAAAGAAATCAAAATGGATTTAGATTTTAGCAACAAGGTTGTGCTAGTAACTGGCGCGAGTATTGGAATAGGCGAGTCCATAGCTCTCCTGTTCGCTAAACTCGGCGCGAAACTGTCTCTGGTGGGAAGGAACGAAGCCAACCTGCGAGCAGTCGCGGACAAAGTCCAGCAGCAGAAGGGCGTGAAGCCGCTGGCGATCGTCGCGGACCTGGGCACCGACGAGGGCGTCGAGAAGACCGCCAAGCAGACGCTCGACCATTTCAAAAGGTAATTAAGCTACTTCTATTGTATTAACGATCTCGTGGCCACTAAACACCACAAGGTGTTTCATTGAGAAGGTAAACCAGGAAGGTTCGCACCAGCAAGGATTTTTCTTTAGAAAGTTTGACATAAAAAAAACCGGCCTTGTGCGAGTTGGGTTGAGTTCGCAAAGGGTTCCGAAAGAATCATAATTTTTTAACATGTTACTTTACAACCATACATTTTATTGGTTTTCCTATAATCTAGAAGAATTTTAGACTCAGTAGATTTAGAGAAAAAAAAGTTTAAGACTTTATTTTAAAATTATAAAAAATTTAAATTGAAATCTTCCAACCGCTGAAGATTGTTTATCTTGAAGAGATGGTCAAGTACATTTGCTTAGCAAAACATTGTTAAAACATTGTGATAACTGTAATGATTTCGCGCCGCTGATGATTACCTCATGTTCAAGAGTTAGGTAATCAAGTGCATAGCAAAACATTGTTATAAAATATACCTAATATTGATTTCCTTGGTCACGTAACGCACTTGATACAATCGATTGATAAGAGATAAGAGTGTAAATATTTGACATGTAGGTAAGTACCTACGCTACTAAGTAGGTTAGGTAGGTCTTGCGTCCTGTTATCAGTTTGCTAACTACGAACAGAATTCAGGAAGATCCTTGAATGATGGCTGTGTCCACCACTTTCGTGTGTTATTAATTATTGGAGAATTTTCTACTAAAGTTACTTTTATAATTTTATAAAGATGTGCCCTCTGTGGCATCTTGCAAAATATTATATTTACGTTCCCTTATTTTATCTGTTCTAGACTGGATGTCCTTGTCAACAATGCCGCCATCGGCTGCCGGACGACTATCCTGACCACAGAAGACATGAGCATCTTCGACGACGTGTTCAGGATCGATGTGCGAGGCGTGTACAACCTCACCAGGCTGCTGGCTCCGGCCCTGATCGAGACAAAGGGCAACATCGTGAACATCTCCAGTATCGCAGGGACCGTCGTCGCCGTGGGTGCTCTGCCCTATGGCATGGCCAAGGTGAGAACTGGAGCTTGGTAGCTCCGCCTATCATAAGCTGATGGACATAAACCAGCTCTCCTAAGCTGAACTGCACTTAGATTTCCACCTTCCCCAACTACCTTAAGGATGTCGGTCCATAGAGTTCTTCAGTACCTAAGTGGTTTCTTCTAATTTATGCATTACAGATAATACAGTTTATCTGTAGGGTAAAGGCAGCCGCTCGGGTCGACCCCCAAGGTTATGCAACGTTTTCCGAGGTCGGTCTGTGGGTGGGTGGCCATCTTAACATACCGAGATTCCTCCGTGCCTTGTTGCAGCATGTTCAGTCACTAGTCCCGGCTGTCAATTGTAGATCTTTGACTGTCGTTACGGATGGTCTAAAGCCAGAAAATCTGACACCAGTATTGCCAAGGGGAATCGTGTTACCCAGTTACTGGTTTGTGGAGGTCAGATAGGCAGTCGCTCTATGAATAGTACTCGTATCTAGTTGCATCTGGTTTGACTGGAAGCCGACCCCAGGTAGATACTATAACTTTTATATGATCATTTGCTCTCTTCGTATTGCAGGCTGCACTGGACCACTTCACTCGGCTGGTGGCCCTCGAGCTGGCTCCCAAGGGCGTCAGAGTCAACACTGTCAGCCCTGGTCTCACTGTAAGTACTACCTAGTGTTATGGAAGTCCTCTCCGCGCTTTGAAGATTTTAAGGACGTGGAACTGGTATGCCCCAGAAGTCCTGCGGAGCTAAAATATAAACGGCTTCAAAAACACAAATACTAAATAGGTCCTATCTCAAAATATTTAGATGGGCGGGCTCCATGAAGAAGTATGCCAATTCGTCTAAAAAAGCTTACTATTGAAGACTGCTGTCAAGTTAATTAATCTTATTCTTTAATCTTCCTCCTCAGGAATCAAACTTCTTCAAGCGCATAACGGGTATCTCGGAGCCTGCATACCAGGAGTGGTTAGAAGCCGGCTCTAAGAACATCCCCATGGGGGAGAAGTGCGTGGGGGATGACATCGCGAATATGGTGGTGTTCATAGCCAGCGACAACAGCCGGCTGGTCACGGGGACCAACATCGAGGTGGATGGAGGGTTCAAGTTTACCATCTCCAGCAGCAGCCTCGCTAAAAGTACCAAGTAGTTGTGAAGACTGCTGAACTTGGCGAATTTGGAAAAACGGTTCTAACTTAAAAATTTGGTATAATGATTCGAATTACAGAAACTCAATGTTATGTTTGATTGTTTTTTAAATAAATAAGTGTACATAATGTTTTTGTTTTATTATAATTGTTTGAAAATGAGTATCTATTTTGCAATGATACAAGTTGACGGAATGGTGACGAGTATATGATTAAACCTCATTGATTTCCAGGGTTCTGTAGTCCTAACAAGGAACAGGAATATACAAGGAATAGGTATATTACACTGGGAATTCCGGGTCGCTTATAAAATTGCTACAATACAAAACTATAAACATAATATACGAAATGTAATTAGTCTTAAAATAGGAACTACATAGTTAATATCGGGTGTCAAAAAGACAGTTTCCGAAGCCGAAAACCAAATATTCTACCCTTTATTTGGGTATTTTTTTCTACAAGACCATACCTGGGAATCCACTGGTTCTGGAGATATTGAAGGCCAAATTCGCAATTTTTTAAAACTTTTTTACGAAGTTGAACCAAGTGTTATTACTAAACTTTTTCCAAACAAACATCATCATCTTCCTGCCCTTATCCCATGTTACTTGGGGTCGGCGCAACACGTTTTTTTCTTCCATTCTGTCCTGTCAGCCGTAACACTATCACTAACTCCCTTTTCTTTCATATCACTCCTCACACAATCGATTCATCTTTTCTTTGGCCTTCCTCTCCCACTCTATCCATCTATATTTATATTAATTACTCTTTTTAACCGACTTTCGAAAAAGGAGGAGGTTCTGTTCGACTGTATGTATGTTTTTTTTTATTTTTTTTTATGAATGTTCGCCAATTTCTCCGTCAGTTGTCAACCGATTTTTAAAATTCTTTTTTTATCCGAAAGAATATACTCCAGAAATGGTCCCACATAAATTTTATCGAAATTGCTACAGCGCTTTTTGAAAAACTGAACAAAAACGATAATACGTATACTTAGATGACGTTCTGGTGTTCTCCAATTACGACTATGTTTAAATTCCACGTACCATGTTGTTGGGGTTTTAGTTCTGGGGTATAACAACTAAAAAGTGAAAAATAAAAATAAAACTTTTTTACAAAAAAAAAAGACGGAAGATTGAAGACGGTTGTTTTTTTTTGTGAAAAAGATTTTTTAGTTACATGTGTTTCATCCCTCCATGACCATACCAAGATAAGCGGCTCCCTTTCAACTTTTCTGTCACTGGCGCCACATTTAAACTGCCTCTAATGTACTCATCTCTCACTTTATCCATTCTCGTTACTCCACCCATCCATCTCAACATTCTCAACTCCGTCACATGCAATCTTTTTTCATCCATCTTTTTCACAGCCCAACATTCTGATCCATACAGTACGACAGGTCTAATCACGGACTTATAGATTTTCCCCTTTAGCTTGAGGGGCATCGGTCGGTCGCATATTGTTCCAGTGACCTGTTTTTTGATCAAACAAACATTACCTGAATTTCATTTTTTTAACAAATTACGCATTTGAAGTTACAAAAACGCAATGAATATCAAACGTATCCAACAAGTACCTACACCGCTTAGAGCGAAGGGGCGGGGCTTAACTCCGCTTGCCTGGGTTTGCATTACATTATTTGCGCGCAAAAAAAAAACATACTCAAAACAAACAAAAACAACAAATAAAACCTTCAGGTGTTCAAGTTCAAAATGTTACATAAATGTAATAACATAAGGTGGAGTAATTTTGACTTACCGTAGTGATTTATTAACTTAAATATTTATTACTAACTGGTGACTCACGTGCACCATTCTGACCTGTGGTCGCAACACTAAGCGTGAACACTGTGAGCAGAGCACTGAGCACAGCACTGAGCACGAGCAGTGTTTGAAAAATCGACGTGTTGCAAAAATCAGTTAGAAAGAGAGAACTCTGTATAAAAGCATCGCGCATGAGTCATTTTGACACACGTTATATATCTAAGGTAAAGACGATGAAGCAGTAATACGTTTGAAACAAACATCTGTTTGGCCATTCATCCACTAGTGCACTCTATAACTCGTGTAAGGTAGCTGGAGCTAGAGAGCGTTGTTCAACGCATCTCCCGAGCTCTTCATATTATGCATGTTTTATGGGATTTAAGTCTGGGCTGCGAGCTGGCCACTTTATACAGGTAATACCGACGTCTTGAATATACGCAATTACCAAATGAACACAATGTGACCGTGCATTATCGTGCATGAAAATGGTATTTGCGGTCATATTCAGAACCAGCATGCTCATTTAAAATATCATCTACGTATTTGAGAGCAGTCCAGCTCATACCATTATTGATCTTATGTAGAACTTTGACGTTCAAAAAGTGCTGGCTCTCAGCCTAGTTTGAATAAATGTCTTTTGATTTTGATTTTGATCCTTCACCGAATAGCACCTTTTCTTCAAAACACGCTTGATGATTCTCCTGGTCGTCTATATACTTTTCATCTCCCATCATGTGTAAAAACAAAATCTAGACTCATTGGAAAATAACCCTAACCAATCTTCATCTGTCCATCGGATGTGTTCTTGAGCCAACCGTAACTTGGCAACTCGATGTTCTCTGAGCAGTTTAGGGCCATTTGCTGGCCTACACAACTTTATATCAGTTTCACGAAGTTTTCGCAAGATCGTGTCGTGCGCTCACATTATTGTGGTGAATTTCTGTTCCGGATCTGAACAGTCGTATAAAATATCTTAATTTTTCTTCAAATCTTTCTGACGCTGATAAAATGCCCTTTGACGTTCACAATTTCTTTTTCTTTTTAGCTCTTTATGCTTTTCTTCTCTATAAAAAGCTAATGCTATGAAATAGCTTTACCGCGGCAGTCTCCGAGTGCTACACGTCTTTTTTTTTTTGTGGGATGAGAAATCATCCAAGAACATCTCCCGCTCTAGGGTGGAGCGGGAGGGCTTGTCCGACTCTTACTGAGTAAAACCCACCCCTGTTCCTTCCCTGCCCTGAGTGCCCAGGGGCGAGGTAACTCTCTCTCAACCCCTGGGCAGGCGTCGGCCATGACGGGCCCCGTCGTTATCTCTGATTCTTTGAGGCGCGCGTGGAACGCTACGCGGCGTCGATTCACATTACTCGCCGTCCGCTGGCCCGGGTCTACGGTGGCCGGAGATCGTCTCGCGGCACCGGAAGCCCCAGGCGTCTTCTGAGGCGGCCGCTACTGAGGGCGTGAGGGCGACTCTGTTGTTGAGTCTCCCTTACCCATGCTGCCTCCCTCCTCGCGAGCATTACTGCTTCGCAGAAGGAGGAGACAGCTTCCCATTCCCTCTCGCTCCGTACCATGGCTTGAACCAGGGCAGGGCGTGAGAGGTCGCAGCCGCCTATCGCATCCACGAAGCGACCTTAAACGTCGAAAACTGGGCGTTTAGAATTGGTGAAATCGGCCCTTAGTGAGGAACAAGGAGAAATATTTCATCAGGTTAGAAAAGAAATGGAGCGCCAGGTATTAAGGGAAGTGGAATATTAATAGCATGATGGCTGACGTTGGTTGATGAAGCATCATCGCGCTTCATCGCCAAATTGAACGCACAGGAGAAAATCAAAAGCTTTGCTGAAAAATATAAAACAATTTACAAACCTCTGTAAAATGCTGATCTTGAAACAAGCAAATATGTAAAAAAAAAAAATACTTACTACTCACTTATTTTTTTACTCCTGTTTTTAGGGCTCCGTACCTAAAGGGGGAAACGGGCCCCTATTAATAAGACTTCGCTGTCCGTCCGTCTGTCACCAGGATGTCTCTCATGAACCGTGATAGTAAGACAGTTTAAATTTTCACAGATGATGTATTTGTGTTGCCGCTTTAGGTCACATATCAACTCGGAAAGGGCTCGTCACCGTATCGGCTTTCATCTCGTCGTCAAACAAGCGTCAAACTAACGTAAGCACGTAACCAAAGCGGATCAGCAGCTCCGGTACGTCGACTCAGATACAGCTAGGTGACGCCGCGCTTACGGCAAACCGACCGCTGGTTGATCTGGCTGGCACATAGTTTGAACCTGTTTCGTTAGTTTGTTTGTTTGAAATGTAACCTACAAATTCAATAAAACACGCGCGCAATATGACTGGAAGTTGCCTTGTGAATGACATGAGTTGACGTGACAACACGTTTGGCAACAGTAGTGTGCTGGCAGGCAAGCCGCGGGAGGGGTGAGGCTGAGAGGGCACGGACAGACGTAAGCGCGGGGACGACGAGCCGTAAGCGCGGGGACGACAAGCCGTAAGCGTGGGTACCGCAAATTAACCACGCACCGCACCGGTTCGTGGCTAAACTAATCGGAATTGTAACGTAATCGCCTCGATTACGTTACAATTCCGATTAGTGTGCGTTGCAAAAGGGGCGGCATTTTAAAACGGCAAAAAAATCATGTTTTTTTTTTTGCCGTTTTTATAGATAATGGTACGGAACCCTTCGTGCGCGAGTCCAACTCGCACTTGACCGTTTTTTTATTAGGCTTTACTTTATTTTACCTTAAATAAACAATTTTACGTGATTTCTATAAATATTGTTAGGAATAAGTGAAATAAAATAAAAATTAATAAACAATCTTTAGATTATTCTGTACAAAATATCAAAACATTGAAAATATTAATCAACTATGCATTACACAAGCCAAAATTAATAATAGGTAGGTACACGAATAAAACATAATCTAAAAATAACCGAGCACACTATTATTGTCAGGTAACACGTCTGTTCCGAGCGCCGTCCACAGAGTACATTATAATATACGCGCCGTCCAAGCAAATAAAAGGGCCGTTGCTGCACCGCGTGCCTCCTTAAATAGCCTGTCATTGGTTGACAGTTGGTCACCTGACATCTCTAAGATGTCACCTCACTTTTCGTTACCAACAATAATGTATATTGTAAAAAGCTCTGATATGACAGAAAAAAAAATTCAGATTCGTGTTATGAAGGTCCCAGAACTATAAATCTACTGTATTCAAAAATTAAACCAACCTAACAGTTTATTTTTTTTTATTATTTGTCCGTTGGCTATCCTTCGAGTACGGAACCCTAAAATCAAAAATGAATTAATTTGTAGGTCTGTGTCTAGGTACTACCTACGATACGAAAGACGTTGAAAACATAAGATAAGACAAACCGTCTTATCTTATGTATTCAACGTATTTCGGATCTCTATCATTAAAAATGTCATATATAGATATCTACGATAATTTCCAAATTATGTAAGCTTAGGTTGTATATAAACAGAGTTCAATTGTTTGAAACACGCAGTATTATCCAAGTGATTAAATACTACACACCATCCGCACCAAATTTTTTTTTCATTTCAAAGATATCAAGATGGATCTAGATTTTACTAATAAGGTTGTGCTAGTAACTGGCGCGAGTGTTGGAATAGGCGAGTCCATAGCTCTCCTGTTCGCTAAACTCGGCGCGAAGCTGTCTCTGGTGGGAAGGAACGAAGCCAACCTGCGAGCAGTCGCGGACAAGGTCCAGCAGCAGAAGGGCGTGAAGCCGCTGGCGATCGTCGCGGACCTGGGCACCGACGAGGGCGTCGAGAAGACCGCCAAGCAGACGCTCGACCATTTCAAAAGGTAATTTAGCTACTTCTGTTATAGTAACGGTCTCGTGGCCACTAAACACCACAAGGTGTTTCTTTGAGAAGGTAAACCAGGAAGGATAGCAACGGAAAGTTTCTTTCTTCGCCCAGTTTGACACAAAAAACCGGCCAAGTGCGAGTCGGACGCGCGCACAAAAACGAATCATAATTTTTAATATGTTACTTTACAACCATAGACTTGTTTATAGTAATCTAAATCATTACATATTACGAGTATAAAACAAAGTCCCGCCGCCTCAGTAGGTACGCGATAAACTCAAAAACTACTAAACGAATGTTCATGCAGTTTTCACCAATAGCACAGAATAAATAATAGTACCTAACGCTAATAGACAGAGTTATTCATGAGGAAGATTTAGGTGTATAATTTGTAACCGTGCGAAGCTGGGGTGGATCGCTAAAAGGACTATTAAGTAACTTTCTGTGTTTATTTCGGCATTTTACGATCAGTAGATTTAGAGACAAGAGTGGGGTCCATTGAGGGAATGGTCAACTATCATTTATACTTAACCGACTTCAAAAAAGGAGGAGGTTCTCAAATCGACTGTATTTTTTTTTATGTGTGCTACCACAGAACTGTTTTGTTGTGCTGGTGCTTCTCATGTGGTCCCTTATATTCTAAGATCTGACCAATGTTTTTTGAGTTATCCTTAATAATGCGTATTTAATTGACTTCGACTACATTGATGATTACTACATTTTATTTATTGAGACTATCAGTTCGGGCATAATTTTACTATTTGAGGTACAACTAAAAAGTGAAAAATAACTTAAATTTCGGCAGTCGGTGTTTCTAGTTTTTTTCCTTCGTTATTTGACACCGATTTCCGAAATTAAATTTGCGGTTTTTGTGTTTTATTGGAAGTCGGTTGCTTTTTATGTAAAAAAGTTTTTTTACAACATCATCATCTGCCTAGCCTTTTCCCAACTATCTTGGGGTCGGCTTCCAGTCTAACCGGATGCAGCTGAATACCAGTACTTTACATGGAGCGACTGCCTATCTGACCGAGTTTTTTTACAACAATATTTTTGAATACCTAAAATTTTAAAATTATGGAATATTAAAATTGAGACCCGATAAATATAACAAATGAAAGGGCTTAGTTGGAGGGTACAAGGGCACAGTATGAAAACTTTTATTTTTCAATTCTCTATATATTGATATTCTTGATCACCTAACGCAATTGGAGGTACGAGTGTTCCACGCGCGCCTCAAAGAGTTGTCAGCAAACAGGACGGGGCCCGTCATGGCCGATGCCTGCCCGGGGGTTGAGGATAAATTCGAAAGAGTTACGAGTACCTCGTCCCTGGGCGTTCAGGGCAGGGAGGAACAGGGGTGGGTTTTAGTCAGTAAGAGTCTGACATGCCCCTCCCACTCCACCCAGAGCGAGAGAAGTCATTGGATGATTTCCCACGCCACAAAAAAACAAAAAAAAAGGAGATACGAGTGTAAATGTTTACAGGTACCTACGCTACGGAGTAGGCTAGGTAGATTCTTACGTCCCTTTATCAGTTTATTAGTACTCACCAATGCCAAGAAATATTGGGACATTTCCCAGCCTAACACATATCCACCACCACTTTGGTGTGTGATGTGTGTTCACGAGTGTTATTTATTCGAAAATGTTCCACTACAAGTACTTTTATGATGACTTTCACTTCTTGCAAAATATTGTATTTACATTCCCTTATTTAATCTTTTCTAGACTGGATGTCCTTGTTAACAATGCCGCCATTGGATGCCAGACGAGCATCCTGAAAACAGTAGACATGAGCATCTTCGACGACGTGTTCAGGATCGATGTGCGGGGCGTATACAACCTCACCAGGCTGCTGGCTCCGGCCCTGATCGAGACCAAGGGCAACATCGTGAATATCTCCAGTATCGGAGGGACCGTCGTCCATGTGGGCTCTCTGCCCTATGGCATGGCCAAGGTGAGAACTGAGGCTTAGTAACTCAGCCTATCGCAGGCTGCTAGACATAGAGCAGCTTCCCCAACTGTCCATATTAGAGTTCTACGGTACGCTTGCAGATAGGTACGCATTTCCTCACCAAGTTCATGCATTAGGAATAAAACAGTTTATCTGTAGAATAAAATTCTACTAGCTACACTTGCCGGGTATCATATCAGAAATCCCATGTATTCCATTAGATTGGTGGAGCTCGTGGACAACATTTGCCGAAGTCGGTCTGTGGATAGGTGGCCATCGTAATATACCGAGCCCGACTGTAATTTGTAGATTTTTGTCAGTCGTTACGGATAGTCAGAAGCCAGAAAATCGGACACCAGTCTTGCCAAGCGGTACCATGTTTCCCAGTTACCATGTCCATGAAAAGTACTGGTATCTAGCTGCATCTGGTTGAGTTATAAGCCGACCCCCACACACTTGAGGAAACGCTGGCAAACAGGTAACTACTATATTAAGTTCTAACCACCATATTGATCGTTTGCTCTCTTCGTGTTGCAGGCTGCACTGGACCACTTCACTCGGCTGGTGGCCCTCGAGCTGGCTCCCAAAGGCGTCAGAGTCAACACTGTCAGTCCTGGACTCACAGTAAGTAGTACCTAGTGTTATGGAAGTCCTCTCCTCGCTTTGAGAATTTTGGAGACGTTGAACTGTTAGTAGTCCTGCGGAGCTAAAATATGAACAGCTTCAAAAACACAAATACTGAATAGGTCCTGTCTCAAAATATTCAGATGTTGTTAAGACTGCTATCAAGTTAGTTAATCTTATTTTTTAATTTTGCTCCCCAGGAATCAAACTTCCTCAAGCGCATGACGGGTATCTCGGAGCCTGCTTACCAGGAGTGGTTGGAAGTCAGCTCTAAGTACATCCCCATGGGGAAGAAGTGCGTGGGGGAAGATATCGCTAATATGGTGGTGTTTATAGCCAGTGACAACAGCCGGCTGGTCACGGGGACCAACATCGAGGTGGATGGCGGGTTCAGGTTCACCCTCTCCAGCAGCAACATCAATTCAAGTAACGAGTAGTTGTGTAGACTGCAGAACTTGGCAAATTTGAAAGATACGGTTCTAACTCAAAAATAGGGTCCAACTTAAAAAATCGGTAAGATTTATATTACTGATGAAGCTCAATGTCATGTTTGTTTTTTTTTTTTTTAATAAATAAGTGTACATAAGTAATGTTTTTGTTTTATTATAATTGTTTGAAAAGGAGCATCTATTTTGCAATGATACAAGTTCATGGAATGGTGACTTTAGTTTAGGATTAAATCTCATTGATTTCTAGGAGTCCTTAGTCCTAACCAGGAACCCTTACAATTTCGCCATGTTCGTTTGACCGTCCGTGGCTTCGCTTAGTAGGTACAAGAAAGTTGATATTTTGCATTGATACTACCGATAGAATGCGGAATACGTTAATGTGCGCATCAATTAGGTAATCTGCAAATTGCTGGATACAATCCGTTAAAGCGTGAAATTTTAATAAAAATAGCAAATATCTGCACATTACCTAGTTAATCTGCTTATTAACGGATGCTACTCAGTCTTGTCTGCTTCTGGCTATCAGTACTTAAACGAAACTCTTTTAAGTTGCACTTGTATCTGTGACCGGCCAAGCCTTATTTAGGCCAAATCTTCATCCGCTTCGAACCTAACTAGTCCGTCTCGGGTTGCCCTAAGTCCCCGAGCTCGCTTAGCTCGCTCTTGGACTTATTAGTTACTCAGTTCAACTTTAACCAATTATACAAGCTATAAAGAACACGATACCCCAAACTTCGCAAAAAGGTTACACCTAATGCCACTAACATTATGATAGTCATTAAATCTCGGTAATGATCGGTTTCAGAAATTGTCATTTTTGAGCGCGCAATGTATTGTAAATAATGCGATCTCAACGTTCCGCACTACTACTTAACATACACTCGCACCGCCCTAATACCTACGGGCGGCGAGGCGCGCTCGGGCGCGCCCGAGCGCGCCTCGCCGCCCGTAGGTATTAGCTATTAGGCCGGTGACGGGAATAAACTCTAGCGAAACAGCTGTACGTATTTTATTTACATTGCTGTTTTTAGTGTATTGTATGTAGTAGTGTGTATGTAGTGTATTGCTGTTTTTTCATTAAAACTCTCACTGGATTGGATAGGAATAAGGATTTTGAACAGTGTAAAGTTAAAAAACTGCAGAAAAAAATTTAAAATTGAGGAAAACGCTGATGACAAATTCCCACGCTAGGGGGTCCAGAATCATGTACTGAATCACTGGTACTTCCCACTATCAGAGGTAATTTAGTGGTAAAGTGTCGGGACCTCAGCATGAGTTCCAGCTATGGAAGTTTCTTACTTATTCAGGTCTCGCGATGGCCACACTCTAGATGTGAATGGCATACGCTAGAAGATCCCCCGTTGACCGATTTCGGCGGAAGCCGTATTGTCGGACACTGAGGATATCGTTAGCTTCTAGGTATGCCAGGAGCTTGTCATTCAGTATACGTTCCATACTCTTACAGAGTACGGAAGTTACCGAAATGGGCCTATAATTTTCTGGGTCAGCTCGACTACCCTTCTTGGGCACGGGTTGCACGTTACGAAATAGGCGTGTCAAGATCGGAGACAACTCAAGCGGACAAGTCCTCAGTACAATTGCCGGTATCCCGTCGGGGCCACTAGCCTTGTTCACGTCTAGGTTACGCAGTACCCTTCGGACATCCTTCTGATGAATGCGAATGTACGACATAATCGACTCGCATCCACCAAAAGTACCAGGGGGCCTCGCACCACCAGGATCTAGACGCGAAGATTCCGCAAAGAGAGAGGCAAACAAGATTGCTTTCTCCTCAGCGGAGTAGGCCAGCGAACCGCCGAGTTTTAGAAGTGGAGGTAGTGAGGGGCGGCAAAAGTTCGATTCAACCGACTTAGCCAGGGACCAAAACGCCTTACTACCAGCTGAGTAACAAGCAAGTTGGTTCCCAATTCGGCTAATGTGGTCAAACCGAGCCCTCCGCAACACTTTCTTGCAGGACTTGGCAGCCCTGTTGAAGACTATCTTCTTCTGACTCACGTCATTTGCTTTGCGCGTCTGAGCGTCGACCCATGCCAGGTAGGCCACGTGTTTAAGCGCATCAACGCGATTGCACTCGGCACCAAAACATGGTCGAGCTTCACTAGACATTGTTACGTCAGAGAATGGAATGTAGTACTCCATTCCCTGCCGCAACACATCCATCACGGCGTCCGCGCACGACGAAACATCAGTCGATAATAATAATAATAATAATAAATTTATTTATTTCTCTCTCCACAAAGGTTGGCTTAGAACTAACATCTTAGGACTAGACAATATATATTAAGTAGACAAAGCTCCTTTGCGAGAGACTGGAGTCCGTACTAGGGAAACCCTGTGTTACGGACCTCCAGGCTCCCAGTGTTTAGGTCTTCATACGGTACATTACAGCAGTTTAAAGTACAAGCACAAGCATTTTGTTATTTCTATGAAAGAGAAACAAAGGAAAAGTAGTTTACATAAATATTAAAATAAAAACAATAATAAAAAATAAAAAAATAATAATAATAACTGTTATGGGATGTTTTGTATGTACTGAGGTGGGTGGTCGTGTGTGGAGTGACTGGAGTGTGACGCTGTGTGTGTGTGTGTGTGTGGAGTTTGACGTTGTGTGTGTGTGTGTGTCTGGAGTATGACGTTGTGTGTGTGTGGTGCGTGATGTGTGAATTTAAGGTGTACTGTGTGGTGTATGTGTGAAGTCTTGTGGGTAAAATGATACTGTGAGATGAAAGATGTGTATGTTGCGTTGTGATTATGTGTGAGTGCCACTGTATCCGTCTGCGAGTTAAATGATTAAGATGGGATGAGAAATAATTTCTCTGTGGTATCGTAATCCAGCGATTTCAGCCAGTTAAATATCGTATTTTTACAGGATTGTTTACAAAGGGGGTAAATTGACAAGATTTCGTTTAATTTATTATACAGGTAACTGCCAAGAAAGATGAAGTGATGCCGTGAAAATTTTGTATGCAATCGCATTGTCGGACATACTGCGTATTTACGTCGCTTATGTACTAAAGCCGTGGGATCGTAGTGAAGCTGGGAATGTTTACGGAGGGTTACATGTAGTATGAACAATTGGCGTACCGTTAGGACACCAGTATTTTCATATAAGTCTTTAGTTGGGTGTAGAAATGGTAAGAAGTGACCCACCTTCACGACTGCCCTCTGGGCACGCTCGAGCTTCAGCATGGATGTTTTATTAGCTCCACCCCATATGGTTATGCAATAAGTAATCAATGATTGACACAGTGCGAGATATACCATTTTTATAATTCTAGGGTTTGCGACATGGCGGAGGTTTTTAAATATGTAAATTAATTTACGTGTTCTTGAGACAAGAAGATTAATATGTGGATGAAAGCTAAGCGCGCTGTCCAAAATAACTCCCAAGTACCTAATCGCATCCGTCCTATGCAGGGTGGGACATGAGCAAGTAGCAGAATGTGCGGAAAAACAGTTAGAGGTGTGAGCCGTTAAATTATGACAGGGAAGGGTGAAGTTTTGATGGAAAAAGAGACATATTTAGTTTTATCCACGTTGAGTGTCAATTTATTGGAAGCTAACCATGCCTGGACCAAATCAAAGCCCTGCTGAGCGCAACTGTAAACCTCTTGCCATGTGTCACCCTGGAACAAGAGCGCCGTGTCATCGGCGAACGAAATAATCCTCCCATTGGGCATGTTCAGATCGCAAAGGTCATTGATGTAGGTTAAAAATAACGTGGGACCGAGGATGCTGCCCTGCGGAACTCCATGCTCAATGGGGAGATCACAGCCAGCCCATTCCCCCACCCTGACCCTCTGAAATTGGTTTTGCAAGTAGTCAGAGAACGAGTCGATGAAAAGCAAGTGGGCTGCCAAGGATAACATGCGAAGAAAGATCGCATGCCATCCCAATCTGCTGACCTGTATCGCCAAACCCGCCTGGTGCCTCTAAGGCTAGGATCGGAGAGTAGACGGATACAGACTTCACCAGACAGTGGTCGGAAGTACCTAATGCTGAAGAAATTGACACCAAGTAACGGTCTGGATCTGTTGTCAGCAGAAGGTCCAAGTAATTGGCCGTCTGCGAATCAACATCCGGCACCCTCGTTGCCCCCTGGACCAGCTGGGTGAGATTTAACGCTAGCGCTAGCTTACGCGTCTCTTGTCCAGCATGGTCTGTATACTGGTATGGGAAGAGCCACTCCTGATGGTGGGTGTTGAAGTCCCCCAGTAACACCAATTGGGCAGAAGGGTACCGCTGTTGAGCCGCATTCGCCGCCTCACTGAGGTGTTGTGTGAGCTTAGTTGTCTCCAAATCACTGCTGTGCGAATGGTAGACACAGGCGTAGACAATTTTATCTAGGCCTGTGTCCACTAGGACCCAATGAGTTGAGAACCTGGAGTCCTCAAGGTTGCGGAAACGCCGATAGCAGATGTCATTTCGGGTGCACATACACACACCGGCGTGTGGTTTAAAATTGTGCTCCAGGGTAAACCCTGGGTAAGTGAGGTACGACACGTCCGACGGACATCCGATCTGCGTCTTCGAAAGGAACACGAGCGCTGGTTTCTCAGTCTCCAGGTGGTGATGGAGGACTGTGGCAAGATTTGAGTGCAGACCTCGTATGTTAGACAGGTGCACTTTGTGAGAGAGGGAGTGCTGCCGCAGTACATATTTTTTTTCTTTCAGTTCCTTTTGTCATAATTGAAGAGTGAAGGAGGTAGAGGAGAAGGAAGTGAAATGAGGTTCCACGCTGCTAACCTTCAGGCACGCTCTGACAGGACGACATCATTGGGGGACTATTCTGGAGACTGCGGGGACGCCCAAGCCCCCCTGGAAATCTCCATCGGGCCCTCTCGTCTGGTCGCCAACGAGCACGATGGTGCATTCCGGGATTTTTCGACAGTTGGCGGGGTAGCCTTTCATGTGTGGCTAGCACACTACTTTGGCCCCAACTAGGTACCTGCGGTCGGCCATCGGCACATCGTGCCTCGGATCCCGCTACCCTCCGCGACTAGTCTCCCGATACACCCATATCAGCGCGAGCCTGGTTGGTCTGCTTGCAATGGAACAACTATTTCGACTAAACTCCTCTGGATTGGCTACACTGAGCATCGTACCGGAACACGGCCAGGCCGCTTGGCGGTACGTCTTTGCCCAGTGAGTGGTTTTAGTGGGTCGGTAAGATTTCTTATTTCCTCAAGGGATTTAGATGAATTCTGGCCCTGACAGCATTCAATGCCTGTTGCCACAACACGCGGCCGGCCCCTGATATTTTATGATCGTCAACAGAAGAAGTAGGTTTACATAGGATGCGTCCGATGAACAAATAAACGGCTGATACATTTGATATGATAAAATTGTTGCAGGTTTCATTCCCACTTTATACAGAGAAATCACAGCATGTTTTCTTTAAAATGGAGTGGGGTATACTCCATTTTAATTTATCAGAATTAGTGGGAAAAACTACACAAAAATGCTTCAAAACTATACAGAATTTTAATGAATTATAGTCGTTCTAAATTTATATTTGGAAGAAAAAAAATGGGAGTCTCCCTCCTAGCATAAAATTTTAAGGCATAATATTGTTTGGCATAACGTTTTCGCATAACTTTTATTAGCACAATAAAACTGTGGCATAATAATACTTTGGCATATTGAAAAGGTTAGTATAACTGTCATTAGGTCTAATTGTTTTTAGCATAATTTGGAGTTGCATAACATTATAAGGCATAATATTTATTCGTCTATTAATCATAAGATTAGTATTTAGTCCAACATCGAGCGAAGCGAGCTCGGGAACTTAGAGCAGCCCCACACGGGGGATGGCAGCAATTTAATTATTCTTATTGCCATTTTTATAACAAAGCATTTTAACCTTAAATTAAAATATTGTGCTAAAAAGTCAATATGTTGTGCTACAAAAGTTATTTATTTATTTATTTATGCACACACAAAAACAATTACAAGAGAAAAATAAACATATACAGATAGAAGAGCACAAAGGTGCTGCTTATTTCAAAAGAAATTTCTTCCAGCAGACCTGCGACTGGAAAATTGGTTGAGAAATGTAGACACAGTGTGTATAAATAGATATAGAAATATAAAATACACTAGAATACATAAATAATTCATACATAAAATATACCTAACTTTACAATAAACCAAAGTACATAATTAAATATAAAATAAATATCAATAATAAATATAATCACGGAATGGTGGAGAGGTAATGCTCTTTGACTAGTTTCTTGAATTGGTAGACAGTTTTAGAATCACGGATATTAGGCGGAAGTGAGTTCCACAATCGTACCGCATGAACAGAAAAGGAGTGGGAATAGAAATGGGTTTTATGGGATGGGAAATTGAGATGATGCTTAAGGCGGGATCTACAAGGGGCGTCGGCAGGGCGAGTGAACGAAAAACGATCACGCAGGTAGCCAGGATATTTAGGATTACAAAGGATGTTATACAGGAGACATAATATCCGAGTGTTCCTGCGAAGACGGATAGGGAGCCACTTGAGATCCTTGCGAAACTGAGAAACATGGTCGTTAGTTAAGTTAGTGACAGAAACGAATCGCTGCAAAACCGACTTCACCTAGTCTTGTCTGCCCAGCCCTAGAGTGTAATTTAAGCCCGCGTAGGCACGGAGGAGCGAGGGTGGAGCGCTCCTGCATGTTGCATGCAGCATACGCTTGTTTGCATATTTGCATGCTGTATGCTTGCTGCATGCATGGTGAATGCTTCTCACAACTGTAAACTTTCTGAGATATGATAGTTCTGCCTTTCAATGCCCACCTCACCTTATTTTTATTCTGCTACGAACCTGCTACGAATCTGCTACAGAGGTATTTATGCGCTACGAACTAAGTACTAAGCTCCGCTGTCTACTCAATGCTTTCAGTGTAATAACACTGTTTTTGCATGACTACAAATTGCCTATTTCGCTGCTTGTGAAATCCACCTGCTGTTTATAATTGGAACGCATTCGCTACTCGCTTCCACAAACTCATAAGCATGCAGAGAACACCACCAACCTCTTGTGATATGACGATTCCTGAGTCGGAATCAGACGTATCAAATACGACGGATCAAAGAGTTACCATCAGAACAAAACGTCGCCGTCCATCCTATGACGATTTAAGAGAGGATATGCAACTGTTTAAAGCCGAAATCAGAGGTTTATTGGCTAAGATCTCTACTGATGTAGCGGAAGTTAAGGGGCAAAATATATCGATTCAAGATACCTGCGTTAATATCCAGAAGACTAATGAGGAAAATAAAAATTCTATACAGTTTGTGACTAAGCAATATGACGAGATTAAACTGAAAATAGATGGAATAGAAAAAATTAAACAAGATCAAAACGAAACAATTCTAACCTTGGAGGGAAAAATCGAAGAACTCGAACGTGTGTCCTGCTTATCAAAACTGGAGATTAGAAATATTCCGCAAAATGATCAAGAATCTAAGGATGATCTTGTGAAAGCAGTTGTAAGTATTTCAAAAACAGTAAATTCAATCCTCGACCTTAGCAACGTGCGAGATATTTACCGCAAGACCAGCAAAAACAAACCTAACTCTGTGGTGGTTGTGGATGTGTATACATCAATGATAAAAACAAATGTTCTGAAAGCAGTGAGAGAATACAATACAAAGAACAAACCCACAACCCTGAATACCTCCTGCATAGATAGAATAAATGAAACTAAGCCTATATTCGTATCAGAATACCTCACGTTCAGAACCAAGAAATTGTTCTATTTAACTCGTGAATTTGCAAAAACTGAAAATTACACATTTGCATGGACTGCTAACGGTAAGATATACTTGCGCAAGAAGATAGGAGACCCCCACTTGATTGTTAGATCAGAAAAACACTTGGAGTCACTAACCATCATTTTTTATTATATTATTTTCTATATATTTGTACATTTGTTTCTTAGTATTTGTAACAAGTTGGTTTATATCAATGAAAGTATTACATGTACTATTGCCTCCATTTTAAAAATACTATTAAATGTAAAAAAAGAAAAAATACTTAACTCAAACAAGTACCTATTACATACATTAACACTTGCACACCCACTCATACTAGGAATATATGTGGACGTCACAGAAATAACACTCTTTCAATACGACCACATGACAACACTATTAAATAATTTAATCAAAAAACATAAAATACACTTAAATTGGGCTATAATTACTCTAAAAACTAAACCCCCAGTCGTGCTTCATTCATTTTCCCTTTTTTCATGGGTTCTACTAAAGAAATTAACAGATGAGATAGATAACTACAAAGTCTCAAAAATAAAGTTATGCAAGACCCAAGAGGCTAAAGCGCATTTAAACGCCATGCATAGTGATTTCAACATAATATCCCAAGTATTTCTTGTAATATGTCTCAATTCGAAATACTTTTAACACAAATACAGCTGGATTTCGACATAATAGTTGGAGTTGCCCAAGCGTGTAAATAGCCGTGGGTCTCTGCGGATGTAGAACAGTAAGTACGACCAAGCACTTGGAGGGAATGCTGGCCCAAAATTGCCTATATTTGTCTGTATAACTTCAAGTTAGGAGTGGTCGGCAGCAGTCGGCGAATGTGGCCCTACTCAAATTTGTAAAACAAGTGGTACCTTACTTTCCGGGCTGTTCTCGATGGTTGCACGTCGACTTGTCGAGTGGCCACTCGTTCTCTTCACACCAACACTCCTGATTATTCTTGTTCAGTAGTTAACGGACGCAGTAAATATGGGTTATTTATTATTCCCGGAGGATCCCCAACGTTTACGGGATTTACTCGGGATTTTAGCGTATTTGCGGGGACGATATTATTTTAAGACATTAATTTAGTCTGCGGTGAGATGCGCGCTGTGCCTCGCGGCGTTAGACACACACACACTGAATTATCTATGGTTGCTGCTTTCTCAGATTGCCTATGGCCCCGTAAAAAAGCCGGTTACACACTCGACTCGCAAGTCAGAGCAAGGCACACACGTCGCGATACCACCCCCATCCAACTTGCAGAGTGGTGGCAACTCGCCACACCATGCTCCCCGCCTTGAAAGGTCCAGGAGCTTTCAAAAGCTGCTAATCTATGCGGAGCGAGTGAGGTTCAAGAAGCGGTGATGATATGTAAGCATTAACTTGTTGAAGAGCTTTGAGGGAAATCCAAGCAGCAGTCCAAAACACCATCGCATTGATATAATGCTCGGGAAAAATAATTATCAGTGTCCTAAGAATGAATTGCGGTTCGACTTGACTATGGTAAGTCGAATAAACTAAATTACAACTATGTAATGGCGTACCATTGGAACGTATAATATGAACCCTAAACTAAATTAAACTAAATTACGTAGTAATAATAATCTATTGAGTTGGCAAAGGATACAACTTAGTGACAGGACGTTTATACGTGCCTGACGCGGTTTTTATTGAAGCGACTCGAATTACACCATCCGATCCCGGAAAAACTTCCTCTATGATACCTAATGGCCAAGTCAATGGAGGTACGTTATCTTGACCCAAGAGAACGACAGTACCTATCTCTATAGGGCGATCGGGAGTGCACCACTTCTGGCGAACTTGCAGCGTGTGCAAGTACTCAATTCGCCATTTATTCCAGTAGGATAACACAAGTTGATCCAAGAGCCTTTTGCGGTTGTTTAGGTTTTTAACAGAACTATGACTATGTAGTCTGTTTGTAAATTTAAGAATGTACATAAATACACGTAACAGTTCATTCCATGAGCAAACACGGTCAGCTATAGTATCTAAAATACGCGGTTCAGTATTCGAAGTTTCTACAAGAAAAACCTTTGATTTAAACTCCGGCAATGTTTCACATTGAGCAGGAGCGAACTTTAAAGGCCACTCGCTCATGGGCTGATGGAGCCATGTGGGGCCGTTCCACCACAACGAGTGTCTTATTAAATCCGACGGCAGCATGCCGCGAGACAGACAATCGCTAGGATTCTCTTTCCCGGACACGTGACGGAAACAAGCGGCAGGTAAGTTTTCCTGTATTTGAGCAATGCGGTTGCTGACAAAAATAGACCATCTATGGGGAGATGAGTGGATCCACGAGAGAGCTATGGTGGAGTCCGAGAAAGCGTGGACATCTGTAATAGGTACACGAGCGGAAAGTTTTTCCTTGACTACGCGAACAAGTTTAGATAGAAGTAAAGCGGCGACAAGTTCTAATCGCGCTAGCGTTGTTATTTTAGCGGGGGAGACTTTGGACTTTGCACATAAGAGTCGGACAGTGATATCACCAGTAGGGTTGGTAATGTGTAAATAAATACAACAGCCATAACCAGTAAAGCTGGCGTCGCAAAAGGCTACGATGTTCACTACAGCTTCTCTAAAGACGCCAATGTGGCGAGGAACCTTTAGAGAAGAGAGTGAAGGAAAATCGCGCGTAAAAGCGGCAAACCGATTTGTGATAGATTCCGGTGGAACCTCATCCCAACCTACTTTAGCTAACCAAAGTTCCTTGATTAATACCTTCGCGTACAGCACAACGGGTCCTACAAGGCCCAGTACGTCGAACAAGCGGGCAACTAGCGATAGAATCGCGCGCTTCGTGCATTTATCATCCACGGCGATTGTTGTCAAAGAAAAATAATCATCAGCGGGTTCCCAGGTTAATCCAAGGATTTTGAAATTATGGACATCATTATCCATGCCAGAAAAATTAACTGGTAAGCGGTGAGACTCTGGGAGAATCTCTAATAAAGCGGGTGAATTGGTAGCCCATTTGACTAAGTCAAAGGAACCTACCTTCATTAAATCAATTAAATCGCGGGATAGACGCATAGCTGTCTGTTCGTCCGAAACAGAGTAGACGTAGTCGTCCATGTATAACTGAGTTTCTACCAATTTAGAAGCCTCAGGAAAGCGGTCGCTTTGCTGACACTCCAAGTTACGCAATGTGCGCATCGCTAAATAAGAACTAGGTTTTAGTCCGAAGGGAACGCAGTTAAAATGAAAGGTGCGAATAGGCTCACCTTTGCTAAAACGATACAAGATTCGTAAATATTTGCGGTGGTGCTCTCTTACACCGATACGTAAGAACATTTGTTTTATATCCGCTGTCATCGCGACAGGGAATGTACGAAAATCAAGTAATAACAAAAACAAGTCTGCTTGCAAATTAGGTCCGACATGCAAAATGTCATTGAGCGACAACCTCGAGTGAGTCATATAATCCGCGATAAAATTATTATTATTCTCGCGTAGGGTCATTATCGCAAACTTACGCTCAAGCGCAAGTGAGCGCCCAGGGGCGTAACCGTGCGAGCTACCTAGCCCGCCGGGTGAGCGCGCAAAAGGCAGATCGACAAAGTATCTGCCGTCTTCAAATAAGACTGAAGAGTTAAAATTATTTTCACACTCTAATTCGTGCGGACCAATAACGGAACGCGGCGCGGCGCGGCGCGGCGCGGCGGTGGCGGCGGGTGGAATTTCCTCTAGCTCAAAAAACTTATGTAAATTTGACTCGACTTCAATGTCGGCCTGCGCGGTAAACGAAGATGCAATGTGTGTCACATCACTACTACAACAATCAATATCACCCATAAGTACATAACCGAAGCTAGTCAGTACAGCAGGGGGTGCGCGGGTACCTGGGTCGACCCTGTCTCCCAGGTAAATAAAGGGGAACAATTGTGCTCCAAGCACAAGATCTATCGTGCCCGGCACGTTCCAAAGCGGATCAGCGAGCTGCAAGTTACTTAAGTATGACATGTTATCATTGTTATGTAATCTAATTAATTTCGCGAGAAGTCTATCTGTAATACAATCAACAACTAACGCTTGTATCGAAAACTTCGTATGAGGGTCAAACCGAGATTCTATGTTGAGATGAATAAAACCGTGTATTGGTTTCGATGACATTCCAACACCTTGTAAAAATGAATTGCGTAATTTAATTATGGGTAAGTTCAAACGTTTACAACAGTCCACAGTAATTAAATTATTTTGCGATCCGTTATCTAGTAGGCACCGAACCACCTCCTTATCTCTGATGTCGCTATAGTATGCATATAACTGCGCGGTCGCTAGCAAAATGGTTGACCCAGTTTTAACAGCTGTAGTGAGCGAAACAGATGTATCCTTAGTAGGCGCTTGCGGCTCGGGCGATAATGACTCATGTTTTTCTCGGAAATGTAAGAGAGAATGGTGGTTCTTCTTACAAATTTTACAAACGTTACGTGACTTACATTTAACCAAAGAATGGGATAGACTTAAACAGTTTATACAGCCACGTTTTGCTTTTATAAATTCAAAACGTGCAAGCGGTGTACTAATATTTTTAAACTGCGGGCAATAGAACAGCTGATGTCGTACGTCATCCTTATCGCACAACGTACATTTGCCATTCGAAACCGGTTCATTACGCGATACGAATGACTTAGCGGTATTATTTTTTGTTTGATGATTAACTGAACTAGACTTAGCGCGCGGTTCCGTCTGTAAATTATTACCGTATGAGCGTTGTAGTATCTTAACATATTCTTGCATGAATGTTATAAACTCCGCATAGGAAGGTAATTCTTTTTCACTCACACGTGATTCAAACTGTAAGACAGTTTGCGCGTCAACCTTTCTTAAACCACAGTGTAATAAAACAAAATCCAGTAAGTCTGGAATGTCTAACTGCTTCAAGGCTGCGACGGACGCTGAATATCGTTCCACAAAAGTATTGAGGCTCGCGGCATTTCCGGCGCATTGTTTAATATCCAGTATATTATTGAGATAATGAATCCCTAAACTACGCTTATCTTGATACCTTTTAACGAGACTGTTCCACATAACGTTGTATGTATCACCTGTAGGAACAATGCCCGCGGTCAGCTTCAAGGCATCATGAGTCAACTTACTGATCAAGTACTGGACACGCTGCGAGTCAACCAGATCGGTATTTAAATGAACATTGCTTCGAAACATTTCATAAAATATGGGCCAATTTTCCGATTTACCATCAAACGTTGGCAAATCTATGGGCGGTAATTTTATCCGAGTACCCACTTTGTGTTCCGATGTTTCGTTTTTCGAAAGTATGAGATTACGTTTATATTTAATATTAGAATATAAGTTTTCAATAGAATATAGACTCGAATAGTCTGGTGCGGTTTGGTCAATCTCGAATTGCAATTCATTCATTTGTTCTACTATTTCCTCAAATTTGTTATATTGCTCAGTAATTGTTTCTGACTGCGCTAAGAATGTCTCATTTGAACGTGAATCATAGTTCGAGATGTTTCTGGAATCATTATATATGCGATTAACTCGCTCGAAAATCATTTGTTTTTTAGCGGTAAGCTGAGCCAATTTAGCTTCTTGCTTGCGGGACGCCATTTTGGGGCACTAATAAAGTTATGTGCCTACCGTAATGACTTGTACTTAATTTGTACTGAATTTTACTGATGCCTATCCAGGCTCGAAAGGACCATCTAATGGAGTTGCCCAAGCGTGTAAATAGCCGTGGGTCTCTGCGGATGTAGAACAGTAAGTACGACCAAGCACTTGGAGGGAATGCTGGCCCAAAATTGCCTATATTTGTCTGTATAACTTCAAGTTAGGAGTGGTCGGCAGCAGTCGGCGAATGTGGCCCTACTCAAATTTGTAAAACAAGTGGTACCTTACTTTCCGGGCTGTTCTCGATGGTTGCACGTCGACTTGTCGAGTGGCCACTCGTTCTCTTCACACCAACACTCCTGATTATTCTTGTTCAGTAGTTAACGGACGCGGTAAATATGGGTTATTTATTATTCCCGGAGGATCCCCAACGTTTACGGGATTTACTCGGGATTTTAGCGTATTTGCGGGGACGATATTATTTTAAGACATTAATTTAGTCTGCGGTGAGATGCGCGCTGTGCCTCGCGGCGTTAGACACACACACACTGAATTATCTATGGTTGCTGCTTTCTCAGATTGCCTATGGCCCCGTAAAAAAGCCGGTTACACACTCGACTCGCAAGTCAGAGCAAGGCACACACGTCGCGATACCACCCCCATCCAACTTGCAGAGTGGTGGCAACTCGCCACACCAATAGTCTTAACTGAATGTTGGCTAAAAAATACTAGCACCCTTCCTATAATAAATAACTATAAATATTATTCCACGAAGGGCCATGAGACTCAAAATGAAGG
This sequence comes from Polia nebulosa, assembly GCA_951329385.1. NCBI lineage: Eukaryota > Metazoa > Arthropoda > Insecta > Lepidoptera > Noctuidae > Polia > Polia nebulosa. Next base: position 37,437,690 of record OX589590.1, on the reverse strand, counting down.
TGTAGTTGTTTATTTAAAGAGTTGTTTTCATGTTCAGTGTCTCGTTTTTGAGCATATTTTGGAAGACGCTAACTGCTTAATCATTAAAATAAAAGCGGATATCGTTATTGTTGCAGTTTACAGACCTCCTATCTACATTATTGAAAAGTTCCTAAAATCATTGGACGCTCTATTGAAATCACTGTTTTCTTATACAAACATTATTGTCATAGGCGATATTAACATAAATATAAAAGAAAGCGGTAACGAACCGCGATCTCATGACTATCTAAATTTAGTGGCATCACATGGACTGCTACCCGGTCACCTGTATCCAACAAGAAATCAAAATTGCCTGGATCATGTAATGATAAAATCTGTACTAAGCTGTAATACGACAGTAATAACCACAACAATAACGGATCATTATACAGTTTGTTTGTCGCTGGGCAAGAAATTATCAGAATACCGTAACAAGCACACAATAACCCACATTATCTATCATAAAGTTATGTCGGAATTAGAAAAATCTAACTTTAATCACATTTACAGTTGTACTGACGTAGATATTGCATTACAATTTCTTATAGATACCATTACAAAAATAATAAATAGCAACACTACAACTAAAATAACTAGTCATAAAAAAAGATAATTAAGCCGTGGATTACACCGGGTTTGTTACGCTGCATTAAACATCGGGATAAACTCCATATTAAAGTTAGAAAGAACCCAGAAAACTTAGAAATTAAACTTGTTTACACCAGATACAGAAATTTCTTCAAAACCATTCTTGAAATAGTTAAATGTGCTTATGAAAACCTAGAACTTGAAAAGGCTAAAAATAATTTTAAAAAAACCTGGAAATTAATAAAAACAATAGCATCTCTAAATAAACAAAAAGATAATAACGAATCCCTTCTAGAAATTGACCCAAGCCCCCATGAATCTGTTAATATAATCAATAGATTCTTTGCCACCATAGGACAGAAACTAGTTGAAACTATAGACAACAGGAATGGTAATGGAATATCGGAACAAGACTTAGGTGAACCAATAATAACTTCCTTTGTTTTGCTTGACACTGACGAAGAAGAAGTACGATCTATTGTAATGAACCTGGAAGATGATTGCGCTGTAGGAATAGATGGTATTTCAAATAGGTTATTAAAAGCTGCGAAAGGTGTGCTGACTCCTGTTATTACATACATATGTAACCTGAGTTTCCACTTGGTAGTATAGAGTATTCCCCAAGCTTTTCAAAATAGCGCTCATACATCCTATATTTAAGTCGGGGAATAATGACAGTGTCAACAACTATCGACCCATATTGGTCCTTCCAGCGATGTCCAAGATACTCGAAAAGCTTTTAAACAAAAGATTAACAAATTATCTAAGAACTTTTAAACTGTTGTCAAAAAATCAATTTGGATTTATTCCTGGTAAATCCACAGAAGATGCTCTAAGAACTTTGACAGAAACTATTGTTAAATCACTTGACAGTAAATCTAAATGTATTGGAGTATTCTTGGACCTCGCGAAGGCATTTGATACTGTCTCTATCCCCAAACTACTTGCTAGGATGGAAAACATGGGAATACGGGGTATAGCCTTGGATATGTTCACTAGTTACTTAAATGGAAGAACTCAACGTGTAAAAATTGGATCATATATAAGTGAAGAAGCTCAAATAACATATGGAGTCCCACAGGGAAGTGTACTTGGCCCTCCAATGTTTTTTTTGATGTACATTAATCAACTGTGCAACTTTCATCTTCACAATGCTAAAATTGTTACTTTTGCAGATAACACGGCAGTAGTATTTCACGGTAAAACTTGGGATGAAGTAACTGACATCATAGAAAGTGGCATTAAGCAGATTTTATACTGGCTCAATTAAAATACGCTAACTATTAACCTCACTGCCCGGGGGTGGAGGATAAATTCGAAAGAGTTACCTCGCCCCCGGGCGCGTAGGGCAGGGAGGAACAGGGGTGGGTTTTAGTCAGTAAGAGTCTGACACGCCCTTTCGCTCCACTCTAGAGCGGAAGAAGTCATAAGATGATTTCCCACCCCCCAAAAAAAAAAACTATTAACCTCAACAAAACTAAATATCTCACCTTTTGTATTAAAAAATCAGGAGCGCCAGCAACCGATAAAATAAAAATAAGAGCCCACACCTGCCACATTAACAACAGTTCTCTGTGCCACTGTACTCAGCTCGATCGAGTTGATAAGTTTAAATACTTAGGTGTATGGGTTGATGAAAATCTCAACTGGCATCTCCATATTGAAATTCTGACCAATAGAATTCGGAAACTAATGCCCATTCTCAATAAGTTACGCCATATAGAGGATTTAAATGTTCTGAAAATAATTTGTTATTCACTTTTTCAGTCAGTGTTGGGATACTGTATTTCGGTCTGGGGAGGGTCTCACAAAACATTTCTTCTTAAGCTTGAAAGAGCACAAAGAGCGGCAATCAAAGTCATTATGTCCAAACCAAGGCTATATCCTACTGCAAGACTGTACAGGGAATTTGATGTCCTCACTGTACGTCAATTATTTATTTTACGCAATCTTACGAGTATTTATGCACACCAGCTCTCAAATAGATAATAGAAGAAGAAACGACATTGTTTTCAAAACCATTCCAAACAAGACAGTTTTTGCAAAAAGATACCCTTATGTAATAGCTCCCTATATTTACAATAAAATGAGTAAAAATGTGTCCCTAAAGAAAATACGGCATTTTAAATTTAAGAAAGTAGTTAAAAAGTTGATAGTTGTATTTAATTACCAAGAAAGGGAAAACTTTTTAACTGTTCCTGAGTAACCTTCAACACAAGCAACGTCTACATCAACATGTCACATACTTATTTATCTACCTACATACACACATATATACATTCAAAAACACACAGACATACACACGCACACACATCCATACACACGACTCATACAAACATTCTACTTTTAATTAATTTTTCTTATTTTTTTTATTATGTAACTGTAAAGTTAATTAAATAGTCCTAATTAACTTATTTATAATAATAACGGATTGTTGCACAAAACTATTTTTTAAGTAACTAGATCAACCACGAATTGTTACTGTTGCTTATAGCACAGGTACCTTAACCTAGTTTAAGTAGCAGTGGTCATATTGTTAACATAATTTATTTTGAACCAATAAACGTTTATTATTATTATTCCGAAGAACATTATGTGTAAATATCAACGCGTTTATGACATTAAGCTTTATAAAATTATGCCTCATTATTATAATGCCTGATAAATTATATTATGCGTAATGTTCATTGTGCTAAAGAACAATGCCCACCTTCCATACATTTAAAAACCTGATGATGAAAGTATATGTATAGTTATAAGATATAGTAGAAATACTTCCCGTAAGTTTAGAAAGTAATGTCTAATAGTCATTTCGGCAATTTAAACGCCACGAAGTTAAAAAAATATTCTTTTTAGGTTAGGATTTGCCGTCACCAGAATTAATAAAACAAACGTGCATGAACTAATTAATAACGCTCGTAGTTTACTCTAAAATAGGAATATTTAGCTAACTATGGTCTAAAACATCTTTTTTACTCAGTTAATTCCTTGAAACTAACTGCCCCTGGCTAAGTCAATGCTAAGACTCCATGATTGTCACAATAAAATGAGTGTCGAGTTGAAAACTGCATTCTCCAGTACTTACTTACAAATTATTTATTTTCTAAGACTAACATTTGGTTACCTACCTACCTGCTGGCTAACACCACATAATATGTACAATTTGTGGTTAAATAAGTACATTGTTATCACACTAATAATTGCTTTTAATTTAATTAAGTATACCTAGGTATATACTAACTAGTCGAAACGTATTTATGCAGACATTGCAGTTTATGCAAAGTATACGTCGACTTGTTGCTGATGGCGGCATTGTCAACAGAACGGATTTACAACGGTATCAGGTATGGTAAGCAAAGGTCGTCAGATGAGGAAGATATCCGGGTCCAGGGGCGGTAAATAGGGTCGTAATAAGAAGCAACACATACAAAATGGCACAGTACACAACGAGACGCGAGCGCAACAACAAAGGACTGCGCCGATGCAAATCACAGAACTGTCAAATGTCAAAAAATCCATTTCACTTGCGCACACTCAATGAAACACTGAATGATTAATTTAATTCAATTATTGCGTTATTTTTTAATTATTTACTTTATCCCATGACTAATAAAAAAATAGTTACTGGTCGAATTAAACGTAAAATAAGTATAAAACTAAGGAACAAAGTTAAATATGGTCAACCAGCTATTTGTAAAATGGAACGTTTTAAAGAATTGATGGTTTGGATGCGTTCAAAATATGACAAAACGTTTAGAATTAGCTTAAATAAATGTAAAAATATCTTTTTTTCCTGCGTTTCTTTTAACATTGTGATAAGCGTAATTAATATACAATTCAATAAGCTATATTTTAAGATTTATTTCATTTCTATACACAGTGAGGTCAAATATGAACATTCTTCTTTCGTTATGACAATGTAAATTATGACAATATATTGTATGCTTATCAAGTATAAAAAAATTATACTTTTTTAAGAGTAACTTATGGCCAGACTAGGTATTAATACACACCTACAAAGAGGTAAAACAAAATTTTGAAAAAAAAAATGGGTATCTTCCTACACGTGGGGTATCCCTGTATTTAATCCGGCAGGCCCCGGAATAATAGACACAATTAAAAACCTATATTGTTGCGTCCCCGATGTGGGACGTGCGGCGCTTGAAGGGAGTGATATTTTTTGTTAGTCGTGTCTCCCCCTACAAGATAAACTGTTGACTTGAAAAATCTGAAAAAAAAACATGATGGTAGTATAGAATATAACGAATTTTGAAGGAACACTAGGTTAAACTAGCTCTGTTAGTTGAATAGTAATAGTCACTCAACTTATAAAATGTACCTACCACCATGGAAAAATTTGTATAAAATAATTATATACAGGTTGTAACGGAAAGATGTGGTCATATTTTAAGAACTGCATCTGCCCGTCGGTATGAACAACTTTCTTCTAAAAAACCTGGGGAAATTCCCAAAAAAAATTTACCTCCCATAGAAATATACCTATCAGCTGGTGATAACTTTGTAAAGAAAGTTCAATTTTTTTTTTGGGAATTTTCTATTTTTTCTTAGTGAAAGTTATTTATTCCCATGGGCAGAACCGGTTCTTAAAATATGACCACACCTCCCTGTATAATACTTTTTTTTGCGGAAAAAATGTAATACACAAACGTGAATGTGTAAAATTATGAAAAAATAAAATTATAGCATATACATGACGTCACAACCGTTATCCCAAACGGGATGTTCAGGGACGTCCCAAAAATAAGCGCTTGGGTATTCCAAACATTGAAAGCTTTAGTGCAATGAAGTTGGATTTTATAACTCCTTGTTCAGTTATCATCGCCCTATGTGGGCCCGTTTTTAAACGTGAACTTAATTAAAATATTCATAGTTATAAACATAAAGGCCCTTCTAAGTCCGCATGCTATAGCGGGTGACTACGGAAGAAGACTACGGGTGCTTGCGTGTGGCCCTACACGCCTACACGCACTTGGCAGGTTATAAACGTTATTGGCAGTTAAACCGTGAACTCAAAATAATATTACATAGTGGTAAACATAAGGCCCCCTTCTTAGTCCGCATTTTGTAACGGATGACTATAGAACCCAACATTGCGCGTGGCCCGACGCGCACTTGTTTCAACTGCAACACACAAAACATGAAACACCAAAGGACGACGTGATGCCAATTATAATTAGTCAGCGCGCCGATAAAAAAGTTTAGATAAACTTACATAACACGATTTTTATATCGTAAACAATGGCAATACCTACGTGCACTAAATATCAATCACTTGATCAGTTATCAGCACCTAAGTATACCTACAAGCTATCACAACAATACATCAGTAGTCTGATAATACCTTTCTATCTGTTTTGTTTTTCGACTGTAGACTTACTTTATCTACTATATGTATGCTACATTAGTATTATATTATCTGTGGCTTTGGTTAGCGCCTATAAATACCGAGTTGCCCTGTTTAAACACGTCAGTAGCGTTCAAGTGATTGAATACGACACACCGTTAGCTCTTCTGCGTATAAAATTAAATAAATACATAGAATTCAAAATGAATGTGGATTTTACTAACAAAGTAGTGCTAGTAACTGGCGCGAGTGCTGGTATAGGCGAGTGCACGGCTATCCTGTTCGCTAAACTCGGCGCGAAGCTTTCTCTGGTGGGAAGGAACGAAGCCAACCTGCGAGCAGTCGCGGACAAGGTCCAGCAGCAGAAGGGCGTGAAGCCGCTGGCGATCGTCGCGGACCTGGGCACCGACGAGGGCGTCGAGAAGACCGCCAAGCAGACGCTCGACCATTTCAAAAGGTACTACTTCTATAGTATTAACAATTTCAAGGCCACTAAACACACAAGGTGTTTCTTTGAGAAGGTAAACCAGGAAGGTTCGCACCGGAAAGGTTCTTTCTTCGCCCAGTTTTACACAATAAACCGGCCAGGTTTTACAAAAAGAATCGGACGCGCGCGCAAGAACGACTCATTATGTTTTAACATGTTACTTATAACCATAGACTTCTGTAAAGTAATCTTAATCCCACCAAAAACATTCTGTAAAAAAATAACCAAGTCTCGATGGAGCTGCTTGTTTATCTCTAAAAAGTAATGAAATCTCTAGACAAAGTTGAGCCAAATCTAAGGTCCTTTATTATTATATAGTGTTATGTGACTTGGCCGCTGACCTGTACCGACTGACGTGTAATAAATGTTCTACGGTTGAACATTTTTTTAAGCTCTAGATATTGAAAAAAATGTGTTATGAATGTGTGTGTAATGTGTTGTGTGGTGTGTTTCTTTTGTTTTTTTATTCTTATTATTAGGTACATGTTTCAATCAATTAATTATTACTAACACAGTTCTGCTAAGACTGTCGTATTCAACGTGAATGTTTTTAGTACAGCTTTTTAGGGTTTCGTAGTCCTAACAAGGAATTTTTATACTTTCGCTCTATCCGTCAGTCTATCCCCGGCTTAGCTTAGAGACTGTTACTACTATTAAAAATAAAAAAGTACAAGAAAGCTGTAATTTTGCATGTATATAGACAGTGTGAGTCTTTATAATGTACACATAATAAAACGAGGATTTTTTTGTCGATAAAATTAAGCGTAACCTATGCTTAATTTTATCGACAGAATTTTTTTTTAAAAAAACCTAAATAATTTTATATTTTTTAAAATATTTATTTAACTTTATATACATTATTTGATTACAATTTAGGTACACACTAATAAATAACTTAATAAATAAAATATGTACAAGCGAAATAACAAATCCGGTAGGAGTACAGCTCATTGGGCACCAAAAAATTCGTCCACATCGCTCTCAATGGGAAAAGTGCCCAGAATGCTGGCAGCATTGCCACGTTGAATGGCAATGCTGATTTTTTTCTGATTCTTTTTAAATTGATGAAAAAAAAACAGATTTTTCCTAAAAAACTTGTTTATTTTCAATTTCGGGTAGTTTTTTTCACAATTTTCATTTTATGAGAACGCCTTATTACTTCCAATCATTACCCACCTTGTTTCATCGCGATAGTTCATTTAGTAAAAGTTACACCGTTTTGTTTTCGTTTGTTTTTTTAATATAAAAAAATATTTAGTTTTTTTTAAATATTTAAAAAAAATCTAAATATTTTAAAATTAAAAAAAAAGATTCACTCATTTCGATATGGGCACATTATAAAGACTCGCACTGTATTTTAATCACACCAACAAAGTGATAAAATTATTTGGAAAAAAAATTGTTTAGAGTCACTCCTATACACGTTACGAGGGGACGATTTTTTTTTCTCGTCTCTATCATCACGTGGGGTATCGTTGGATAGGTCTTTCAAAAACAATGAGCGTTTGGTAAGATTATTTTTCGATTCAATGATACGTCGGCGAATTATTCCGAATAAACTTCGCTTTCTGTCCGTCTGTTCATCTGTCACCAGGCTGTATCACATGAACCGTGACAGTTAGACAGTTGCAATTTTCACAAATGATGTATTTCTGTTGCCGCTATAAAAACAAATACTAAAAAATAGCATAAAATAAATATTTAAGGGGGCCCATACAACAAACGTGATTTTTATTGCTCGTTTTTGTAGATAATGATACGGAACCATTTGTGCGCGAGTCCGACTCGCACTTGGCCGGCTTTTTGAAAACTACATAGGACTGTTATGCCCAAATGATTTATTTGGAGTCTGTCAGTTTTCCACGATCACTATTTGCACTTAGCCTGAAACTTGACAACCCCTAATAATATCATCACATCAAGAAGTGACGGACATCATCTAAAGTTTTATTCTATTCTATTCTATTCTATTCTATTCTATTCTATTCTATTCTGTTTTCCCTACAGATAGGCTGAACACTTGTGCTAAAGAGCTTTAGGCTTACTTCTCCATAAGCAGATATCACTGAAGGTCGTCTTTTTAAGCATCTATCATCGTCACATAATTGACACTCGATACCCAATAGCTCTCCACATCAAAAGCCTATAAGACTAATGGACGGATTACCTACTTAGTACCTAACTATTGCATGTACCTATCCAAAGATAGAGAAACGCTTGCGAGGAATTTACAAAATAGGTATTTGAAGAAACTATTTCCATCGTGCTGCCTCAAGTCTGCCCCCATACAGTGCGATAGGGACAGCTGCAGCTTAGACCGATTTTATCACAAAAGTTTTGACGAGATCGACGTTTCGTATTCCCCTTTTTTCTCCCAGAAAACTGAACCGTATCAATTATTTTTGGCACCAAATTTTTAAGAAAGAGTATATCTAGGTACCTATTGAAAGTTTTATGTTAAAACTTTTCGAATTTGTCTGGTAGTCCACTTTTTTTTGGGGTGGGAAATCATTCAATGACATCTCCCGCTCTGTGTGGAGCGGGAGGGCGTGTCAGACTCTTACTGACTAAACCCCACCCCTGTTCCTTCCCTTCCTGAGTGCTTAGGGGAGCGGTAACTCAGTTACAAATTTATCCGCTAACCGATAACGGCGGTAAAAATAGGGCCATTTTTTGTAATTTTTCCAGGGTTATGTTTTCTTTACTTATTAATTACTGAAAAAAAAGAATTGACAGGGACGTATCTACAGCAGACCTTGACTTTATGAAAAAAAATTATTGCTCTAGAGGCATTATTCAGGAAGAAAAAAGGGGAATACATTTATGTGGAGAATCACAGCCCCTGTTCCCTCTTAAAAAAGGGCCAAGTCCTCATGATGCTTCAGATAAGCCCTGCTGATATTATCAAAACTGTCTGTTATATAACTTATAAAATATAATACACTGTTCCAAGTTCAGCGTAACGGCGCAGTGTCATCTACATCTGTGGATTATTTTTATTGCAAAAATGATAAATTATTAACGTTCCCTCTCTACCTTTCCAGGCTTGATGTTCTCGTGAACAATGCCGCTATCGGCGCCAGGACATGCATCATGCAGACTGACATGGCGACCTTCGATGAGGTGTTTAGGATCGACGTGCGAGGAGTGTACAACCTCACAAGGCTGCTGGTGCCAGCCCTGATCGAGACCAAGGGAAATATTGTCAACATCTCTAGCGTAGCTGGGACTATGGTTACTGTGGGTAGCCTGCCGTATGGTATGGCCAAGGTAAATTCAACTGCATTTCAGGGTTTTGTACACAAAGGGTAACCAACGGGACCCTATTACTATGACTCCGCTGTCCATCCGTCTGTCAGCAGGCTGTATCTCACGATCCGTAATAGGTATACAGATTAAATTTTCACAGAATAATATGTATTTCTGTTGCCACTATACAACAAATAATAATAATAAAAATTAAATTAAAACTAAATTATTTAATTTTTAATTGCGAATCATGAGTACTCTTATACAGCCCAAAAAAAGCCCAAAAAAACACGTTTCTAGAAACGTGTTTTTTCATTTTATGGTGCGGAACCCTTCGTGTGTGAGTCCGACTCGCACTTGGCTGGTTTTTTAAATTACTTGGTACTGCATTAATAAACTCCTCTATTCTATTTCCTACTGGGAATCGACTGAACGGATATGAATGAGACTTTGCTTTTTTATCCTGGGAGTACGTTCACTTGGAATAAATTCAGAATTGTATGCGGCCATTTTCACTGGCAGAAGTTTGTGTTCTTGGCTTCTATAATTGTTGCCAACACAAAATAATGACTTAATTAATCCTCTTTGAATAGGGCAAACTTGGGATGGAATGGCGGCGTCACCGGGACTATCTGTGACTCCCGAATTCCCCTTAAACTTTGTTGGTTGTCGTGGTATGGGCATGTGATGCGGAGGAATGAAGAAAATGTCGTGAGGAAAGTCTTGTGTTTGGATGTGAATGGCTATAAGAGTAGGGGAAGGCTAAAGAAACGATGAATGGATTGTGTGAACAGTCTTATCCACAGAGATATGGGTAAAAAGAGGGTGACTACAGAGATGACGACTAATAGAAAAGTATGGAAGAAAATAAATTGGGATAAGGGCAGGAGAATGATGATGAATAGGAAAAACTTGCTCGAAAGGATAAAGTGTGCTATCGCTTCGAATCAAACCTGCCAGTAATAACACTCATACCAATACATCAATTTCCTCTTTTAGGCTGCATTGGACCACTTCAGTCGGCTAGTGGCGCTCGAGCTGGCTCCCAAGGGTGTCAGGGTCAACACCGTTAGCCCTGGAATTACTGTAAGTATTGCGGTCATTATCATCATTTTTCCATACTAATGTTATAGAGTGGTCAAATCGGATATGCAACTTTAAATTAACATATATTTTTATTAAACAAATATTACGAGATATTTTTCTATGATTAGATTGATTACATAGGCTTTGCAGTTTTGAGTGATATTTAACATCTGCCAAATTTCTACCTTTTCGATGTCTAAAAATGCGATAGAGTCCAGTCAAGTTAGCTCGAAAAATAGGAATAAGGTTACAATAATTCGTACAGAGCAAAGTTAATACGAATTTTCAGAACATAAACGACATGTGAAAAAATGGTAGGTACTTACCTAAGTTGTATCAAAAGTAGGTCAGTCCATGTTTGACCTAGTTTTATGATAAAACTTATCGTTTGGCTGAAAATGCAAAAAAAAACAATTTTTGCGAAGTTTGATTTTTTTTTTTGCACATGGATCAATGGAGTCACCATTGATCCATCTGCAAAAAACACATTTCATTTATAATGGTGTTCTGCAGGTGTATTCGCTAACTCAGTGGACATCTATTTGATAGGCACTATGCAGTACATTGCTCGGTGGACATCGATTATAATAGGCACTACGTTTTTCCTATAAGTCAAAGCAGCAATGTACGGCAAAGTGCCTATCAAATTGATGTCTGAGTTAGCGAATATGCCTGCAGAACATTCGTACAAATAGTCAGCTCTCTGCGAATTATTGTAACCTTGAATGTCTATTTTGACTGGACTAATCTTTTAGTCGTGTTTGTCATCAAAACGCATATTTTTTAGGTAATACTGTATTCCAAAGTTACAAATAGTCTGCTTTTAGTGTTCCAAAATTCACCACAACATATCCCTTTAAATAACTCTACAGAAAAAAAAATTGGAGTATGTTAATATGTCTATTTATTTAATTTTACTCCTAAATACAATTTACCTTTAAGCACATGCAATTTCCAAATTGATTTGTGCAGTAGGTAATCAGGAAATGAAGTCGAAAATAGGTTTTGAAATAAACCCGTTTCAATTTTTTTTATCGTCAAAATTATAACTTATAAATCGTGTTTTGATTCATTAATTTTACTAAAATATTTTTTCTGGGAGTAAATTTACCAATTTGACCATTTCAAGTTGGTTTAAAAACAGCCAAAATTCGGATAACACCCCATTAAGTTGACACACATAGTGCCATCACATTACACAGATGGTCTCATTACATTCTACCACATGGCATACAAATACCTAATATGTAGGTTACATAGGTTATAAATTGTTATTAATTTGTAGTTCAAATTAGGTAGAATAATATAAATAATAATTGAATTAAATTAAGATGTCAAAACACTAGTTACATCTACGTATTATAACCTTAGTTCTACCAATACTCACCTATGCCGCAGAATCCTGGTATATCTATCGAGGTGATATTAAAAGGCGGAAGCCTTCTAATTAAATTTAAGGATGGACCGAAGACACCTTAGGTGGAAACCTAAGGTGTCTCCGGTCCATCCTTCGCATTAAATGGCAGAATTGTGTTCCTAACACGGCAGTGCTAAGGCGCATTGGAATGATGGGCATTGAGGCACTTTTGATTAAGATCCAACTGAGATGGTGTGGTCATATACAACGCATACCAGTAGGCTACCTAAAAAAGCTTTCTACTCAGAGCTTGCCCTGGGAAAACGTGCACAGGGCGGGCAATACCTGCGCTACAACGATGTTCTCAAACGTCACCTTACGACTTGTGGCATACCTGTTGATAGATGGCAGGAGCTTGCTCGAAATCGAGAAAGGTGGCGCACTTCAATCCATAAAGCAACTGAATGCTTTGCAATTAAACGTCTTGAAGACCTAGACAAAAACACCAAATACGCAAAAATCGCAGAAAGCCTTCATACAGACACATACAACGATGCTGATCATCTCTTCTGCATACGATGTGACCGGGTTTTCAAGACCAAATTTGTTTTTGCCCGTCATCAGAGAGCTCACGAAAGGAAGGAGAAGTAGTCTGGGTCGCTGTCGCCGGATACGGTGAAGAGGACTATAATGTATATACATCTACTTATAAACGAGCCTTAGGTTTTAAACCTTTAGACACTTTTCAGCTAAAACCTTTTTCTGTCATCTCTCTAGGTGTCAGACTTCGTGAAGCGCATGACAGGCTACTCCGAGGCAGAGTACCAGGCGTGGCTGACCACGGCCGGGAAGCACATCCCCATGAACGAGGTGTGCCAGGGGGACGACATCGCCAAAATGATAGTGCACATTGCCAGCGACAACAGCCGCCTGGTCACAGGAACCACTGTCGTGGTGGATGGGGGGGTCCAGTTTACCTGCCCCAGCAACCTCATCTCTGATCAGGCCAAAAAATAATTGTAACGATATAAATAATTAATGCTGTGATGTAATGTGAATTGTCAATAATAAATTATTTTATGTATGTAATGTTCGGTTTATAGTTTTCCTTGACAAACCGGTTGATTATTATTTATAATTGGTCGCTGCTAAATTAAAGCGTGATATATTGTTTGGGTAGGTACATACCTACTCAATTTAATTTAGTGTATTATAGCTGTTGCCCAAAGGTTGGAGAACGACAGCAAAGGACAGGCGAAGGTGGAGGGAACTTGAGGAGGCCTATGTCGCAAGACAGCCTGACCTGGTAACTGATTTTAAATGTTAAGTTATATACATATAGGAAAAAAAATAGAAATGAGTATAGTTAGTATAATATAGTTCAGTATGGATGTTATAGTGTATGTTTTATTATATTACAAATTGTGCAAAGGTCAGAGTAAATAAAGTTTATTTTATTTTATTTTATTATAGCTGTAGTGCCACTCTCAGCTCACTGCTGATAAGATAATTTTATATTCAAGTGTTTTCCGTTAATTCTATCTGTATTGTAGATAAACTATATTTTCAGTTTGCAATGTTCAGTTTGGATAATCCAACATAACAATACTCTGATATCAAGGCGCTATTAACTGCCAATGACCTTGAACGGTTATCTTGCGTGTAGTACCCAGTAATAGGACTCGCCCATTAAGGAGCGCTGTTCGAAATTAGACGAATTATTAATGTATTATACATAAAACAACAGGTATTATACTAAAACACGTATACTAAAATATAAATATGTAAATGATTTTTAAAATCGTGAAGATTTTAAAAAAATACGCTTTATGGTGTTTGCGTGATTCTCAGTTTTTTATCCGCGTTAGACATAACTTTACAAATTAATTACACTATATTATAAAAATATAATTTCAAATATTCACATATCAAATTACAAAAAAAAAATCTAAAGTAACATATTAAACTACTTTTACGTGCTAATTTTTATTATGTTGTTTATTTATAGCTTATCTTGTGTGTACATAAATTGTTAAATAAATAAATAAAATAAATAAACATTTTTTTCAAAGAAATAAGACTAGTCGTTTAGACGTGATGTTCAATTAAAAATCATTAGAAGTCGTATAACTGCGCCTTATACTCTGGTTGGACTATGACGCAACAGAAATATTGACATCCCATCCTCACTTAGCATCTCATTGTCTACCTAAAGCTAATATACATATTCTGAGAGCATGATCCGTAAATAGTTTGTTTCGTACCTACTTATCAATATTTTTGTTAGTGAAAGATCACAACCAGATTGCAATGTTCCATTGTCACAGTTATAATGTGTTTATTACAGTACTTAAATATTTAAGTTGAAACCGGGGCCGGCAGGCGCGGGTGCCTTGACCTTGCGTCCTACAATTACCGGGTTCGTGAGTCGACGAACTTGATGTTGTCTTACTATAACTACTTAAGTAACTAGAGTAAGTACAGTTACAAACCAGCACGCGATACGGCCGATACGTCGCATTGTTTACAAGTATTCAGTAGCTAACGAGCGCTCATATTAAACGCACACTAAAAATACAGACATGAACGTAGACTTTACCGACAAAGTAGTGCTAGTAACTGGCGCGAGTGCTGGTATAGGCGAGTCCACAGCTCTCCTGTTCGCTAAACTCGGCGCGAAGCTGTCTCTGGTGGGAAGGAACGAAGCCAACCTGCGAGCAGTCGCGGACAAGGTCCAGCAGCAGAAGGGCGTGAAGCCGCTGGCGATCGTCGCGGACCTGGGCACCGACGAGGGCGTCGAGAAGACCGCCAAGGACACTCTAGATCATTTTAAAAGGTACCATATAAAGACGCATAAAATCATTATGATGAGTAAGTAAGCTACCGAAATACTTAGCTAAATGCAAATGAAGATATACCTACTCAAACTAGCCATGTTTACCTACCTACAAATGCTATTTTAAAACTATTTGTAGTTTTTCGAGCCATACACATTTGTAATGTTTATTTTTATCACTCGTTCCAAACAGACGAACCGCTTGCTGAGATTATTCCATGTTTACGCATTGTATCACAACTGATACCGTTACTATTTATCTGTAAGTATGTTGTCAGAAATTTATTTCATAACATCCACTTATCTTCTTTTACAATTGTATCCACTTTCTAGACTTGATGTACTGGTAAACAACGCCGGCGTAAGCGCCAGGACATGCATACAGCTGGCTGACATGGCGACCTTCGACGAGGTGTTCAGGATCGACGTGCGAGGCGTGTACAACCTCACCAGACTGCTAGTGCCAGCCCTGATCGAGACTAAGGGGAATATCGTCAATGTGTCTAGTATTTCGGGCACCGTAGTCGCTGTAGGCAGCTTGCCTTATGGCATGGCTAAGGTAATATAATTAGTAGATGTAACCTGTTTTTGTGTTGAAAGCCGAAAACTTCTTCTCGTATAGGAAGGAAACAAATAGCCTTCATAGATGCCAGCTTTTCTATTTTCCTACTACCTACCTACGTTTTCCTTCTTCTTCTAACTTAAAAAGTTATGGCATTAACTGGTAGGTACATTTTATTTTACCAACGTCTGTTTTGAGTTGGCAATTACAAAGTAAATATTGTTATCACGGCATGTAATGTATGCTTATGCATAACATATTAGTAATAATCTTCAAATAGTAATGATGATAGATAAATAATGTTCGTTGTTTTACTTCATGAACACGTTTCCCATGTTGCAGGCTGCACTGGACCATTTCACTCGGCTGGTAGCACTGGAGCTGGCTCCCAAGAGTGTCAGAGTCAACGCTGTTAGCCCTGGAGTTACTGTAAGTTTTATTTGTATCCAAGTGATTAGAAAAGGCTTTGTTATAGGAAAGCATATCTACCTAGTTTTGTGATTAACTTCCTTTAATCCTGAGATTATCAACAAAGGTACTGACACTATTTTCCGGTAACTTTTCAGGTTTCAACAATAGTAAAGCGGATGACAGGCTACACAGAGGATGAGTACCAGGCCTGGCTGGCAACAGCGGCGACCGCCATCCCCATGGGGCAAGTCTGCGAAGGGGATGACATTGCGAACATGATCGTCCACCTCGCCAGCGACAAAAGCCGCCTGGTCACGGGGACGGTGGTCGAGGTGGATGGAGGGATGCGGTTCGCCAGTCCGGGCAATCTACTCTCCAAGCAGATGAAGTGATGGCTCCTGCAGCTCGAACTTTGACTGATTTAATTTAACTACACATAATATGAAATGTGTTTGAATAATATGGAGCCTTTTTATTATAAATTTATAATGTAACCTTTTCAAGATCATCAAGTTTTAGAATAAGATGATGGTATGATTACGTTGTTTTAAGTGATCGCAAAATCAACAATTATCTCTAATAAAAAATTGAAAATCCCAAAAATAAAAAAATGGAGTTTCCATACAAAATTAAGTTTCTCTAATTGAATTAAGTCATTTTTTGAGAATTTCCTCGGGTTTTCTTGAAGACAGTGGTCCATATCGATGGGCAGATGCAGTTCTTAAAATATGACCACACCTTTCCGTTACACCCTGTATACCTACATTTTATTATTATGAAGACTTGTTTCACTCATATTTGGTATCAGGTTGGCGAAAACAAAACAATAAATTCACCAGATGTTAGCAAATGTTACGATAGTTATCTTATTCATCTCAGGAAAGCTTCTAATACACGTTTGTTGATAAAAATCATCATACTAATATTATTATACCGACAGAACCGGCACATGTGGTTAATGGTTGGCTAGTTAGAATGCCAGACGCTGAATATTCATGATACGGCCATATTCTAATAATATTTTTTAGGAAAAACAACACATGATCTTTGTCACGTTTGGTGAGCTATAAGATGAACAACAAGTTCTGCTCTCCAGAGATGAGACAGGCTGGGCATTATTGTCTAGACAAAATAATTTTTCAACAGACTACAAATTATTGTAACAGTTATAACGGGCACTTTATTAAAATATCATAGAGCAAAACCAGAACACATCACTTAATTTGCTCCTTTAAAATCTCACTGTTTCCTGAGCCAGCGAACTGCAGGGCTCCGTCGACGGGTACGATGGCGCCGGTCACGACCCTGCTGACGTCGTCGCTGGCCAGGTGCGCGATCAGGTTGGCGCAGTCCTCGCCGGTGGTGGCGTGGCCCATGGGGATGGTGGCCTCGGCGGTCTTCAGCCACGCGCGGTACTCCGCGTCGGTGTAGCCCGTCAGGCGTTGGACGAAGGTGCTTATCTAAAATCGGTGAATGCAGTGATAGATCTAACGGAGACCAGCTCAAAGCAAATAGATAGCTAGCGTTTAAATACTCACAGTAATGCCAGGGCTGACGACGTTGACACGAACACCTTTAGGCGCCAGCTCGTATGCGATCAGACGACTGAAGTGGTCAAGAGCAGCCTGACAACAAATAACAGTAGGTATAGTATTATTGGTTGATTGATGTTCAGTTCTAGAAAACAGTCAAACCGCAGAAAATATGATTAGTGGCATGATATGGGTAGGTTGATGTGAGCTCAGAAATAATAATCTTATAGAGAATTATTGAATCAGTTACTACTATTTTTTAATTAATTATTTTGGTTCTTTAATGAATTTGTTAGGAACAGCATTTTGGTAGTCAAAATGGTGTGGTTAACCTGGGCATCTCTGTAATGGATTTTTTTCTCAAATCTTGGTACTTATATGTTTTCGGGTGATAGGAACACTGCATTTCTCATTTGAATCAATAAGGGGTACCTAATTTTCTATTTAATAATGTAATTAATCGGAATTCAACCATCTGTTTTTAATGACCCTCAGCAGATGCAGGCCATTTAAATAGGAACAGTTTGGAGGCATGCGGAACAGGGTGTAAAGCCCCAAAAACCTCCACTGAAAAGGGAGGATCCTCCGACCAGACGGGTGTTGTGTCTGGTTCGGGTAACTGCCCGATTGTTGATTTCTGACTGCTGTATATGTTCAAATCGCGCGGAGAACTGCTTGCGAGTTTTTAGTTCGTAGGTGGCGTCATAGATGCCGCTACATCACTAGTGCAGAGATTAGAGATCGATAGTTCTTGATGAGTCGTCCATACATCTTGTAATACTTGCTGGGCCAGTGGAAGTTGGGTGCAGTGAGTTGGAACCGGAAGCCGCATAGTTCACGGTGAGTTGGAACTGTCTGCGGTGGATACCGTAGAAAGTAGAAGCCGTTGGTACAGGCTGGCTGTATGACTCTTTGTTCAAGAGCTTGAAGGAAGTGATGATGATGACGTCACGCTGCAATAGCTGGAGGAAGGTTACGCTGACGTTCATGCTCGAGGGTCCTCAGTTTGTAGGTGATGACGTCATGGCAAAGGCTGCGCTCACGTTCATAGTCGAGGGTCACCAGTTTGGTAGCATGCGGAACAGGGTGTAAAGCCCCACAAACCTCCATTGAAAAGGGGGGCGTTCTGTCGGGTCCGGGCAGCTGCCTAAAGGTTGATTTCGGACTGTTGTTTAAGTTCAAAACGCGCGGAGAACTCTGCTTGCGCGATGTAAGATTTACGAGTTTTTAGTTCGTAGTTGGCGTCATAGATGTCGCTACAAGGGTTTCGTTTTCCCTTAAAATTTTGTTGATCCATGTGATTTTTTATGTTATTTGTTAACGTTAATTTCTTGACAAAAGGTCAAACTTTGGTTTTGAATAAAAAATTACAATTATTTTTTATTTCCTCTAGGTGTTTTCAATTATCCCACTTTCCCTTACACGCGGTCTAAGATAGAAATCGAAGGTAAGAAGATATGTAAAGTTCCCAAAAGATACCTTGGATAGACTGTAGGGCAGGTTCCCAGTAGTGACCATGGATGCCATGATGCTGGACACGTTGACGATGTTGCCCTTGGACTCGATGAGCGCGGGCACCAGCAGCCGCGTCAGGTTGTACACGCCGCGGATGTTCACGTTGAACACGCGGTCGAAGGTCTCCATCGTGGCCAGCTGGATAGTGGTGCGCGCACCCACCGCCGCATTGTTCACTAGCACGTCTAGCCTGGAAGGACAGAAGAGGGCTTTGGGTACTGCGATCCTTACAGCCAGCCACATACTTAAAACTTCCTCAGACAGTTCAGTACCTCAAGGAAGAATCATGAGGATTGAAGAGGTTATCCTTTGTTTTAAATCAACATCTTTGATTCGAAAAAAATCCGGTACTTCATCGATTAACACAAACGCTTTTTATTTACATAATTCTCTCTGCCCGCGCCTTTTCCCAACTACTTGGGTTCGGCTTCCAGTCTAACCGGACGCTGCTGAATACCAGTATTTTACATGGAGCGACTACCTATCCGACTTCCACTACCTGGTAACTGGGTAATACGATACCCTTCGGTAAGACTTGTCAGACTTTCGGGCTTCTGACGACCCATAACGACTGTCCAAGATCCACGATTGACAGCCGGGACCAATGGTTTAACATGCTTTCCGAGGCGCGGAGGAGTCTCGGTATGTAAAGATGGTCACCCATCCATGGACTAACCCCGGCAAGCGTAGCTTAACCTGATGGATCGACCCGTGCGGCTGTTATTACTTTAGCCACGAGCTCTTCCTACATAATTATTTAATTATAATAATGCTCCTATTAAAAGTTTTAGGTATATTTTACATTTTTAAAGGAATTTTGGCCTTCCTAAAGGGCCCTTGCTTCCTGTGTGCCTGCCCTTTTTCACATGGCTACCTATTATAACTATATTTCTTTCGCTATCCTACCTTCCAAAATGATCTAGAGTGTCCTTGGCGGTCTTCTCGACTCCCTCGTCGGTGCCCAGGTCCGCGACGATCGCCAGCGGCTTCACGCCCTTCTGCGTCTCGCACTTGTCCGCGACTGCTCGCAGGTTGGCCTCGTTCCTTCCCACCAGAGACAGCTTCGCGCCTAGTTTAGCGAACAGGAGAGCTGTGGACTCGCCTATTCCAGCACTCGCGCCAGTCACTAGCACCACTTTATTAGTGAAGTCCATTTTGGTGGGATCTCGCGCGGTCGACTGGCTCCAATTGATTTTGGCACAACTATAAAAGTAGCTCTGATAATAAATATGCAAATAAAGATATTCTGTATCAGATTCTGGTTTCTATGAAGTTGCTACGGAATAACAACCGGTTATGAACGAGATCCATTAAAAAAAACTTACATAAGTTTTTATTTTTATTTTATGTCATTATAATAAAATATTATTATGTGTGTTGGTTATTGTCCTCAAAAAGTCGCTCACCACGTATATAGGTTGAACACAGACAGATACAAAATTCAAAATATCTATTAAAATTTGAATACAGATTCTGTTAATCAGTGACTATTAAACTAATCATAATGGTTATATTTTTTTATATAAAAAACACTGGCCAAGTGCGTGTCGGTCCACGCGCACGGCAGGGTTCCGTAGCCGCCCGTTATAACATGCGGACTTAGAAGGGGGCTTTATTATATTTATTGCTATGAACATATTAATTGTTTCGCGGTTTTACGTTCAAAACAAAACGAAAAAAAAAAACTAAATAAGTAACAACTTCACCATAATAATATTTTCTAAGAATTTTGTATTTTGTACGAATTCCAAGGAGTTACTTACATTTGTATATTTTGGGCAACTATTAACCCCTAAAAACTAAGAAAGCCAACTTAGCCGAGACAGTTTTCCTTCAAAGTTCGTTATACATATTATATGGTATTGTTCGTCGGTTCGTTGAGCTCCTCGAAGTTCTGAGTTGAGCTTCGCGATGACTGACAAATGCTTGCACTGTCTGGACAGGTCCACTCGAATTTGTGTGTTGCTTTCTTCAAAAAGCTTATCCCAGACATAAACGTACATGGTTCTGGATATGATTTAACCAGTACACATTGTATGGATTTCAACACTTTAAAAGAGACTTTGACCTCTGAGTTTGTTTCGGTGTTTCTTCTCAGGGTAGTCAGCTAGGAAACACCGGCCTCATCTAGCTTAAACTGACAAAAAACATTGACGTGTAAAAGTGTTCCTTGTAACCTATTTACTGAATAAACATCATTTATCATTTACCATCACGAATTTTTCCAGATTTTTCAAGCCAACAGTTTAGCTTTAAGGACGCCCGAAACGAACAAAAAACCGGCCAAGAGCGTGTCGGACTTCGCACATTTAGGGTTCCGCACCAAATGTGGGTAATCAATATTTTGGTATTTGTTAGTAAAATATACGTAATAAAAACATCCAAGTTCATAGGTCAATCGGAAGTTAAAAAAATCTACGGAACAAAATTTTGTGACAGACGACGGTCAGACGGACAGACGGACACGTGAGTGACAGCAATAGGGCTCCGTTTGGACCCTTCGGGTACGGAACCCTACCTACCTACTGTCTACCTATCGTCATTATTAAGATCGAGCAAAAAAAGCCAAAAAAAACACGTTTCTAGTAGGGAGCCCCCTTCTAATTATTTATTTATTATTATTTTTTGTTATAGCAGCAACAGAAATACATAAACTGTGAGAATTTCACCTGTGTAACTATTACAGATCGTGAGATATAGCCCGCTGCCAGACGGACCGACAGCGGAGGCATAGTAAGAGGGTCCCGTTGGTTACCGTTCGGGTACGGAACATTAAAAAGTACTGCCGGATCCCAACGGCTTTATTTTTGGGTGCCACCACCGGCTGCGGAGGTACTCCCTAATTAATATAATTTTTTTAATAATTTTAAATGTCAGTCTACAAATTAGCATTGTCGTTTCACCTTTGCTTTATGTGTCTCGGATAGTAGGTTCTTCGAAACATTATCCGATAAGGAGGAACTTAATTAATTTTATTTATAATCGTGCGCGATGACCCAGAGGAATTAGTAGGTAAGTATATCTGTGCCCAGAGGCAGATTAAGCACCTGCCTCTCATGATGCATGGAGTCAGGATGTTGTGGGTTCAAAATCGGGAAATGTGCATTGTGCCAGTATGACTTCGTCCAATTCAATATTTTGTTCTTTGGTGTTCGGCAAAAATCGCCAATCCACCTAGAGTGAGCGAGGTGATCAATGTCTGCTATAAGGGCACTTTGGAGTTGGGTTACTAAATATCGTGATTATAATTTTGATTACACTGCCATCTATAAGTAAAACTAAACAGCTCGTGATGTTTAAAAGGTGTAATTAAATAGGCTACTTACCGACAGATGTCGCTATAACCGATTCCAACAGGTAGGCTCTTTTTGATTTAAAAAATAATTATTACATATCTACAATGCTAAATTAGTGATTCTATAGGTAATCATCCAAAAAATTTTAAATTGTAGTCTGTTTAGACCCCGATTATAATGCACAAATAATATTTGTTAAGATGTTGTAATCTATCTAGGTAGGTAAGTACTTAGGTAGTTCAGCCTGTGGCTACCATAATTGTTATTTTGCAAGAAATGTATTTTAAATTAAACATTTCAATTTCCTTTTAGCACCTTGTGCCTCACTTTGATACAAATAAGTATTCAGCAACGACATAACACTCAAAGAATAAGTTAGCAAACTTTAATTCTAACAAAGAACACAAAGCGAAATGTCAACAAGTCACTCGGATTATTCCACATCAGTGAATTTGTGAATAAAAACGCACTTTTCAAGCGTGGGAATAGGATTGTAGTTAAAACTCATAATGGAAATGTCAAGTGTCCTTGCCGAAAGGTGTCTGAAGCTAAATGTTCGGTCCAACAACTTCAGTATGTACCTACCTAATGATGTGTGACATTAGGAAGCAAATTGAATAGAAGAAGGAGAAACTTGTAGGTTCACCTGCATGGGATACCTACCTACCTTATTATCAAAGATAGATAGTAGATATATCTAGTATTACAGCTGATTCATAGATATATTGATTTCCACATACAATATTATTTTCGTATTCGTATGTATTACCTTTGGGAGGTATGATTAAGTACATAATTTTAAAAGTAAAGTTCCCAAATATAAGTGGCTAAGGCTCAACAAAATTAAATAAATAATTTCTAAGAATTGTGACTTTATTATCTGTCTCTATCAAATTAGCGTTAAAAACTAAAAAAAAACCGTCAACAAAATACAGTTTTGCTACTGGCTCCTAGATGGCGCTGCTTGCCTTTCTTCAACTACTGGTTTCCTATTTTTGGTTATTTTCTTTAAAAAAACTGTAGTTATTTTTATTATGCGTCAAAAGGAAGCAAAGCACAATTCTAGTAGCTTGGAACACATCAGAGCTGTCAGTGTTCCTTCACAGACAGCCGCGTAACCAAGTTGTAACTTGATACGGCCACAAATTGGGCTGCTGTTTTCAGTACTGTGTTTTGTCTTATTATTTTAACTGCACTCGTGTTACTGCACAAACATGCTCAAACAGCGAATGTATCGGTTACTGTTGATACTAGTAACTAGCTGTAACAGTTGTTATGTTTTAAGGGAGGTTTTTAAGTGAAAAGGAGATGACTTCACTTTTTGTTCGTTCGTTTCGTCTTTCTACGCAATAATAATTTTGTAAACACCCTTTTGGTCTTGAAATCAAGTACCTAACCTTTTAGCTAATGTAGTATCTAATTCATTTCCCTAACTCTTTTTTGTAACTTTAAATCAACAAAAATGACAAAAAAAGTTTGCCTTATGTTTCTGTGTGTACATAAATAATTAATAATATGGTCTTAGTTCATAGACAATTTGCTAATCAATCTATTTTCCTGACTACTTACAATCCATATTAAATTAAAAAATATATATTAAATAAGAAATGCGAAAGTAACTCTGTCTGTTTGTCTGTCTGTCTGTTTGTTACTTCTTCACGTCTTAACGGCTGATCGGATTCAAATTAATTTAACTTTTCACAACGGTAGATTATGACCTGGAATAGGATATGAGGTACCTACTTTTTATACTAGCTGTATAATTATTCTCTTGGAACCATTTTCTTTGGCTACTAATATTCCAGGCGACTAACAACTTATAGGGAAATAATAACATGGCGACTTATATTAACAGTGGGATAACAAACATTGTAATATTATCATTTGACACATCAAATTAACCAGAAAGTTTACCATTGCGACGTACGTTGTCCAAGAGCGAGCGAAGCGAGCTCGGGAACTTAGGGCACCCCGATACGGACAGGTTATCCCCTTCGTGTTAGGTTCCTTTAAACCCTGTAGATCATCATCGTCATCCTACCTTACTTGCAACTGTCGTTAGCACATTTCAGTGAAAAAGCATGTTGTTTTTACTTTTTGTAGAAGACAGTTACCAAAACAAAAACTCGTAGCCTTCGCTATAGCTGCCAACTTGCTATTTTTGCTACCAGCTTTAAATATAATTTAATCCCTAATTCAGATTAATTTGTTATATAATTTAACGCGGCGCGTTAAATTATTTTTGCCACCTGCTTTAATTATTTTTTAATCCCAAATTTAGATTAATTTGTCGCCGCGTTATATACACGCCATTTTATTTCATGCGAGCGAAGCCGCTGGCGGAAACTAGTTTTACAAAAAATGACGAGGACCCAACACTATAGACACCCAAGTGCGAGTCGAACTCGCGCATGAAGAGTTCCGTACCATCGTATAAGATTATACGCGTCTACATGTTGCCATTATCGAGCAAAAAAAGCAAAAAAAAAAACAGTTTCTAGTAGAAGAGCCCCCTTTAATTTTTAATTTATTTTTATTATTTGCTGTTAGAGCGGCAATAGAAACACACATTCTGTGGGAATTTCAACTGCCTACTTATTACTGATCATGAGATACAGCCCACTGACAGACAGACGGACAGCGAAGGCTTAGTAACAGGTTCCCGTTCGTTGCCTTTCGGGTACAGAACCCTAAAAACAAGTGCGAGTGGATTTGCGCGCCTTTGCGGGTTACTAACATTTTTTTTAAGCCATATATTTTACACACACTATAGATTTTCTAGCCATCTATAAGGAAAAAACTATATTCAGTAAGTACCAATTTATTTCAAAGTTTCAGGCTCTGTACTTTCGGACAAATGGTCATTTTTGGGGTTCCGAACGTCCGAGTGAAAAAACGGAACCCATAAAAAATCACTCGTGTGTCTGTCTGTCCTGTGATATGTGCACGGTAGGTACAGTTAGAAAAACTTTTTTTATTTTTTAAATTTTCCGATTTTCAGCCCATAATGGCCCATATTCCACATTCGTTTATTTAAGTTACACATCTGAGTTTGGGACAGATATTCATGTGTGTACCAAATTTCAACTCAACCGGTCCAGTACATTAGGAGAAATTTAGCTGTGACAGACAGACAGACACACGAGTGATCATATAAAGGTCCCGTTTTTTTATTCGGATATTCGGAACCCTAAAAAGCAAATAGTAATAAGTAGACAGGTAGAAAGGTACCAAAACATAGAATTAAAAGTAAATTAATCTCTCCATCGGGCTCCTTGTCATAATGAACCTTGCAGACTATGATAACTAAATGATTGAGCCATCACCACGGCCCACGAGTCGGTACCCAACTTTGATAAAAACGCTCGTAGGAAAGATGATGTCTTTGAGAATCCGGCGGCCCGCGAGGTGTTGAGTTACTGCATGTTGTACCATTGTTTGTGGTAGCTATTCATGGATTAATGAGGAATGTTTTTGTTTTGGTTATGATCATAGAATAGGTACTGCGGTAGTGTTTTATATTTTTGGAATAGTTTTCTACAGTAAGCATTGATTAGAGCTCCACGTGAAAGAGGGAACTTACTTACACGGTACTTGCCCACACCATGTACCTACGTCACACGATTATACTGTTTTTTTTTTAAATAATTTTATAATCTTGGGGATTTTTTTCACGGCAAGTGTAGGTATTTTAAGGTGAGAAAAATTGAGGTCGGAGAAATTATATCGGTCAATTAATCGGCCCTGAGTTGATGCACATTAGTTGTGCTCGTTTAACGACATTTTAAATTGTTGTCGCACCAATCACCAACTGCGGACCTATGATTAAGTTCTCCGTGTCACAGAAACGATATTTTTTTTGGCTAGGTACGTAGGTAGGTACTCATCCTGATCTTGCACCAGGTTTAACGGAGGATGGGAGACAGTTAACCTCACTTGAAGGTCAGCAGACAGGATTGGATTTTTTTTTTATCTTCAGGTTTTCACCAAAATTCGAAGAAAAAACAAATAAGTTGGTCAAATAAGACTTGAAACCGGTTGCAAAAAACCTGAAAAAAATAAAAAACTTTTTTACAAAAAAAACAACCGACTACCAAAAAAAAATACACTAAAATTAATTTCGGAAGTCAGTGTTTGTATTGTTACTTATCGTTATTTGACACCGACTTCCGAAATTAAAGTTATTTATAAATATTTAGTGTATTTTTTTTTGTAAGTCGGTTGTTTTTTTTGTAAAAAAGTTTTTTATTTTTTACTTTTTAGTTGTTATACCCCAGAACTAAAAACCCCAATATAATGGAACGTGGAATTTAAACATTTGGAGAACACCAAAACGTCATCGAGGTACACGTATTTTCCGTTTTTGTTCAGTTTCTCAAAAAGCGCTGAAGCAATTTCGATAAAATTTATATGGGACCACCTCGGGAGTATATTCTTTCAGATGAAAAAATAATTTTGAAAATTGGTTCACAACTGACGGAGAAATCGGGTAACATACATACAAAAAAAAAAAAAAAACTTACAGACGAATTGAGAACCTCCTCTTTTTGGAAGTCGGTTAAAAATAAAATAAGTTAATTGTTAAAAACATTTTTTTAAACAAGCTTTTATACCGGCTATCTCAATTAAATCCGTGCACAAAATTTCGTGTCCAGCATTGAAGAGTTCCTTTATCTGGAGCTAGTCCTGGATGTCGATTGAAGAGTTCCTTTATCTGGAGCTAGTCCTGGATGTCGATTGAAGAGTTCCTTTATCTGGAGCTAGTCCTGGATGTCGATTGAAGAGTTCCTTTATCTGGAGCTAGTCCTGGATGTCGATTGAAGAGTTCCTTTATCTGGAGCTAGTCCTGGATGTCGATTGAAGAGTTCCTTTATCTGGAGCTAGTCCTGGATGTCGATTCAGGTCATGCTTATCATAAAACCGGCCAAGTGCGTATTTGTTGACCCAGAGTCAACAAGATGCTTATACTGTAAAATTTTGGAGACTGTAATTCCAACCGTTTGGCTGTAAAACCTGTGTGAGACAGACAGACCGACGGATAAACGGACAGACGGACACGTGACTGACAGTAATAGGGCTCCGTTTGGACCCTTCGGGTACAGAACCCTAAAAATGCATTGTCATCGGAACTAAACCAACACGTAAAAATTCAACTCCGTAATATAAGAGGTTGAAGAGGAAGTCGTTCTAATTTAGCTTGTAAGATTTGACCTGAACATACTCGTACATAGGTACATACGTACAAACATTGCAAAACAAATAAATCATACGTACAGCGAACATAGAACCTCCTCCTTTTTCGAAGTCGGTTAAAAAGTTACTTTAGAGGCCCTCCCGTCATCACTTCCTAGTGTTTTAGCTGTGAAGAAGAAGTGGCGCAACAAAGTCCCAGCAACTCATTTGCCTGTTAAGTTTGAAGAATTTAAATTTATATAATATCATGCAAAGTAATGAACATTACATTTAAGTAACATAATTATTATCACAGAAAAATAATATATCGATCTAAAATGTAAATTGTAAAAATAAATTATTTGCTGATACAATGAGCTCTGGGCCTTCCGAAGACGGGAAGGAGCATGTAGTTTGTGCTTGTTTCTGGTGTTAAAATTGTGGATATCACAGGTTATGGTGTATAAATGTATGTTTTGCTAAATGTATAATAAGTATGTTTGCAAAAATGAATTGAGATGCCTTCGAGAGAATTCCAATCTCCTTGAAAAGCTTTCTCTTGAAATAACTAAAATAGACTAATCATTCTGTGTCCACGTCAGTGTATAGTCTAACTTTCCTGATGTCCACAGTTTCAAGCACCTCAGATATACTTAGGATGACATTGATTCCTAGATTTCTAACATCCGTTAAGGCAAACTTTAAACATGGCGCTTTACTTTGTGTAAATTATTTCATCACCACTGCTCTCAAAACAGTGAAGGGAAACCGCGTGAGGAAACCGGCATGTCCTAGAACCAAGAATTCGAAGACATGCGACATCCACCAACCCGCATTTTGCTCGCGTGATGGATTACGGCCCACACCCTCTCACAGAGAGGAGGCTTGTGCCCCAGCAGTGCCACATTAAAAGGCTGATGATGATGATGATGAAATTGCGAAGGTCATCGCATCGCTAAATCTCAGATAACCTTTTATTCCTCTTGCACCAATTCTTTGCCTATCGCTTCAATCTCTCAAATTTGAAACACAAATCAGAAGCAATTTCCTGTAGTTACACAACGTATGTTCGCAACCTGACTAACAAAGTAAACAAAAGCAGCATATCTACTATTAGTTAACAACACAGAGCGGCCGACAGCGGCGGTGAAAGGGTTGGCGGTGTGTGCACAAGGCGGGGCGTGGCCTGGCGGCGGCGCTTTGATGCCGGCTCACCCCCGCCTCCGACGGGCGTCGGAAACGCTTCGAGTTACCACTTCCTCAACGGGTTTGTTCTGAACCTCTGAATGTTGGACCCTCAGACTTAATTATATAAGGAAGGAATTCCTTTATTGTACGTAAATAAAAGGTGAATCAAATGGCGTCTGTTTTGCTGGGATGTGAGCATAAATATTTTAAAGAAATTAAGTTGGCTTTGTTCTCAGTCGATCTAAAGCTTCTCCAGTGTTTTTGTAGAACATGTTTTAGTTCGTCAGTGCTGTGTATGACATTCCATAAGTTGAATTTCGTAAAAGCCAATTAATGTCTTAAACATTGAGCTAGGCAACTTTTAGAGAAAAGCTTTTGTAGGAAAAGAATAATATATTTCCTTATACTTTTCAGCATTTTCCGATTATTTAGTTGTTTGTAACTATTAAGTTTAGAGGTACCTACAATTCTAGACTGGAGAACTTGAACGATTGTGATTAAAACCAACCGATGTAGTTGTCAGTGGGACTACCAGGCAATTTTCAAAGGTTTTTATCATTAAAATATCAAGCGTGCAATCCCACAGTCTGTCTCAGAAAAACGTCAAAACTAATGACACACCAAAAGTAATTTTAATTTTTTCGCAACAACATAACAATTTTAATAACTTAAAAAGTCGTTGGCTGTTTAAAAATAAACACATTTACACGGGTGACATGTAATAAGCGCGCGCGCAGCTTCATGTGCAAGTTATTTATTCGTTTTGCAATCATCTTGGCTCAGCACGGTGCCTGCAACGACCGCAAAGCCTTTTTACCAGCCTCTATTCTTTAACCTACCTTATTTTCTCTCGAATAAGCTTTAGAATCCCTTCTAGCACATCTTAATGTCAACCTTAGACATCTTATCAAAAGATTTTCTATTCTATTTTCTTAGTAAAAGAGTGGATATTCGGTTACAAGGGTTGTAGTGAGGAAGCAAGGGTGCGAAGCTCCTCTCCTCCAAATAAATTGTCGTGGATATATCCCGCGCGTATATCACGACGCATTTACACCTCGCAAGGGGGAGCGGACACTTGACACACGAATTACGCTCATTTGATATTTGATTCGGATATTATTGCGGAAAAGGGGAAGGAAGAAAGGTGAGCTGAAAAGATTTTGCGGTTGTTAAGATGAAAGTAATTTAGGGATCGACAAATGTTTTCCTGAAAGACTCATTAAGTTATACTTTAAATGAGAGCTGAAAATTTACTTTGAAGTGGATTTATATACAAAGTTAGGATACTCGAACTGATTACTGAAAGGCACTTGAACGATTAAGTACACCATCAAACAATAAATTCCTGAAAACATAAAAAGAAAAATATTTAACACACAGCGCAGCTTATTTAATGTTAAACTATCTGACCGAATAAGAAACACCACGCTGCACTCCAGAACGCAATTTTCCGACGTAGCACAAAAAGCTGCAAGACTGAAGTGATGGGACTGGGCAGGTCATGTCTGTTGGATGACGTCAAAGCTGTGGGCCCGTATATCACAAGAGCCCTGACACACCTAGGCGGGGTCGCAGCACACCGAGGCGAATTGGCGTGACAACGCACAGCTCAGAGAGAAGTGGCCGGAATGGGGGGAGGCCTTCGCCCAGGAGTAGGACAGTCCAGATAACAAAAAAAAAAAACAAGCTATATTCGATTTTATTTATCAAATGTTTTAATCTAATCAACAGGAGAATATCAATTTTTAACTTAACTTTAAAACTCCCACAATAGCGGTCTCCATATACGTCCCCCCTTAGCTCATAAGCGGCGAATCAAAAGAGCTTACCAGGCCTATAAATATGGCGTCCAAAGATTATTATAATTTGTATTATAACATTAAAATAATATCGATGTCGTCGGCAAGTAATAGATTTATCTGATCTCCGAGAGTCGAGCTATCGAGCCCGTTCATCACGCGGGAGACGTCCTCGTGTGATGACATCATTGTAAAGGCGTGGGCTTTAATGGGTTTATGATGTGATATTATCATGATTAAAGTATGGAGGAAGATTGCTTCTTAATTGTTAGAAGTTTTAGGACGTAAATGAGAAGCTAAATCTTCTCAGTCTTTTCTACCCGAGATGAATGGTGACTGGGGCATGGTCTGGGAGTGGACCTGGAACAAAAAAAAACATCTGGCGATAAATGACGCGGAGAGCCAACTCCAAATGAAATGGGCTAAAAGGCTAGGCAGAAAAGACAAGGATCATGAGTAAAATTCTCAGTTGTGGTGCCTTCATTCTTCAGTCAAGCTATGATACACTTTATCAAGAAAAACGGTCTTTGAAATTGGTCTCTTCGTTTTACTGACTGAGATCTTGATTTTACAGATTTTACAGAATATACTTCTTAAAAAGCCAGAAAACGGGACTAATGAATGATATCGGTCTTTAACCCTTTACACCCGGGCTGAAATAAGTGTAAGTGGTCGTCCGCACCGTCCACGTCCCCGCGATTTATTTGAGTGATATCAGGCAACGGTCGATAGACGTCGGTTGCGTTCGCAAAAATTAAACAGTTTGTCGCTAGAATTTATTAAAAGTAAAACTCATCGTTTCAGTCCGGGTTTATAGAGGTAAGAGAAAAAATTACTACAGACAAAAAGTTTTAAAATATCGAATTATGTCATGTTGTCCAAAAAAAAAAGAGCATACGAAACCAGCCAGCTCTCATTGCATTCGTATACCTTATCATCAGATACCCAACACTTAGCGAGATACACTATGGACTTTCTAGATGTGTTAAAGTTATGAAAGAGTTAGTTTTATTTGAGATAGTTATCAGTTCATTAAGCAGTTGCGATGGTATCGTCTGACAAATAGTCGGCTCTTGTTGTTGTTTCGTATTAATTGAAAGTGGACCGTGTTTTGTTCAGATTTCTATTAGTGAGAGAGATCTAGATTAACTACTTTAAAGTGTAATAATCAATCCGGTTCACATTGAATGTTGCTTTACGATCAATAACGATTATTGAAACAGCATATTACATTACTAATGGATATATGTTTTTCTGATCTCGTTTACCACAGATAATATAATATAATACTAGCGTACGTTTACCTTAGTCAATAGGTACATTGACACCACATCGCTTCAGTTCCTCTTAAATAAGGTATGTTTCTATAGACTTAATTTAGAAACGATCAAAACAACTTTACACCCGATGACTAATTCGTAAATCTTAACTAATCATACTTATTTCTGACGTTGCAATTAAAACATTGGGTTTGACAGGCGAAAAAATTGGGGTCAATATTCTTTTGTCCAATTTATTTAATCGTTATATCCTCACCTCATATCATTCGCCATTATACAAAAAAACAAACCCGTATTTGACTTCCATTTTCATACAAAAAAACGTGTTTTTCAACTCACTGATTACGTCGAAACGTCAGAATTGGCGCGCTTTTGTTGATCGCGCGCGCCATGTTAAGATGCGTTCAAAATAGCGGACAATGAGCGCGTTCGTTTCACGCAGCGCGCGCTGGAATCGCAGCTCGCTGCCTGCAGTGGGTGGTTTATTGTTTTATGAGCAGCATTACACGCTTCTTCCCGCTTTGTCCTGAGTTTTACGAGGGACAATGACGGGACAAATTGTAGGAATTCAACTCTGTTGTCAGATCGCTTGATAGAGTGCCGTAATCTTTCTTCCTGTCACATATTTGTGTGTCTTTGTTTGTTGCACACGTGATTGCCATATCACTAATAAACCATTGACTCGTTTAACATGTTAAATAGAAAGAGAACTTGGGATTCGATTGAACATAGGGGTCAATTTAAAACCTGTGCGAGAACAACGCTATAAAGATTCTTTTTATTTTTTAACATATTGTACACTGGTAGAAATGCCAAAGTTCAAAGGGAATGAAGAACTTTTAGAATTAAAACATACTTAACTGTCTTTCATTTTAAAATAACATTGTGATCTACATGACCATCTTAAAATAAATTATAATATATTTTCCGCGCCATTCATCAAATATTTATAGTTATATAATTAAGAAATGTTGCAAATTAAAAAATATAATTTTATAATAATGAACGGATTATGTAAATTTTGTCATTCAATATACATTGTGAGTCATAAATCACATGGGTCTAATTCAAGTTTTGGCTATTAACTAACTCTAATAGATAATCAACAGTTTTTTGTGTCTGATTGAGACGTTACAAATGACATACGGCCTAAATATAATTAATGAAATGGGTATCCGTTTTCAAAATATTAACAAGTTTTTATGTGCGTAGGAGTGACAAATTGCTTTTGCCTTTGGTATCGTAATTCGTACCTAATGCTGGTTCAATAAAATCAATATCAATGGTTGTGCAATGTTTATCACAGCCTTTAGCTATCCAGCGACAGTTTTGATCGGCTTGAATTGAAGTTTTCTGTCTCGTTTGATTGAGCTTCTAAAATATAATGATACAATCGTTTAATTAAGAAGCAGTAGTTATACTTGTTATAAAGAACAAAGACAAGTGCAACACTTATGTATCAATCATTCAGAACAAATCGCTCAATAACACTGAATACTTAGAAATGATTTTGTAACTTGCTAGGTTTCACCAATGTTCCTACCCACACTAAAAACCTACTAACAACAACCTACAAAAGCCTAACTTAGTTGAATTTACTAATATTAAAAAATAAAATCTAATAATAAATACTGCAATAAAAAAATAATTTCCAACGACCAAACAAACATTTGATGAGCCATAAACAAAAATAAAATCCTGACATCACTATATCAACATCTAATGATATTCTATTTTCAAAACAACAACAGTTGTTGCGCAGTGACATAAATTACGGCCAGCATTATGTCCGGCCTGGACCGTTCCTTGAATCTGCGACATTGTTGTGCGTTTTGTCGCATGGTGCATTGTTTTTAGTCGCCCGCTGGTGCGGCCATTGTGGCTGGGCGTTTGTTTAAGTAGTGCTGCGCAGTCATCCATCACTCCTCGTGGGTGCTACTGCGCGGTTACAGTATCCTAGCCTTGGGCTGTGCCGTTATTTGTTGTTTTGTATAGGGGCTGTTTGAAAAGTATGTATAACTGAAGGTTTAACATCTAACAGTATTTCACTAACTGGTTTGATTTGTATCAAGTCTTTCCTACTTGACGTAGCGTTCCGAGAATGATACCTAAAGCTCATTTTTCCATAAAAACGTTTCTAGAATCAATATTGTTTATTTCATTATGCCAGATCTACCAGAGCCTGTATTTAGCTTTTATCTAGAACAAAAGTAGACCCTTGTTAATTAATCGAAGTTCGACCAAAATACCTTTTGCATTTTATATAATTTTATTCACAATTAAACAACCTGTACATCTCTCACGTCATTATGTCCATTGAATGTGCACCGTGGTCGCATTGTCCGCACAGTGGCTCTCAATGGCGTCCTAATGCTTGTTTGTCATTGTATATCGCTAGAACAATGCGCCAACCGTACGGCCAGGCTGAATGGGTGTTGCCTTTGCACATTCCACGAATGAAAGTTTGACAGATTGATTTAGGATCGTTCGCGTGCGATTGTTTGGAAACTGACTGTCAATCCATGAAAAAAATATTGAACAGGTTATAAGTTGATTGATCAGATTACCTTAGTAATACCTGAAAAAAAAATCTTACATGAATATCTACAATATCTATCTACATACCTACCTACGCATTTGTTTGTACTTACCTAGTAATTAAAAAATAACGTCCTAATCGTTAACAGATCCCTTATGAAACAACTATTTACGCGTAAAACAAAGTTTTGTCCCCTCTCTGATTTATGCTGACCGTAAATGTCCAGTTTTACGGTTACCTTTTATGATTTTATTTTGAATTTTACGGGTTTTTGAGCGTAAACCCGAATGGTGTCGACGTGAGAAGAATTTGGAAAAACTTAGGTTTTTATTTTAGATTTTATCATTTAATGCAAGCTGGTAAGTAAGTACTAATAAACTATTTAATAATTTCTACAACCTGCGGCTGTTTAACAGCTGTACCTAAGCTTAGCTGTAAGTTGGATATTAGCTGATGATGACTCAGTAAGGTCTCAATTTCATATCAGTCAACATGCTTCATGTCGTGATTTTTTTCAAAACTTCCCCAAAATATGTATTCAAAAAGTTTCTAAACAATTTCACCAACAAATCTCCCGTAGATTTCGTCCATTTTGAACAAAAACTGGGAATCAAAGCAACAAATCAGCGAAACAATGAGAAGTTACTTCACAACCAAAACAAATTAGGAAGACATTGTAAGGAGTCAGCATTGTGACCATTCAGGGGCTGAAGCGAGCTATGGGGGCTCGGGGGCTCGGAGCTGATAAACAGCAGTCGTAAAATAGGTACCTACGCAAATATACCGTGACAAATATATTTGTTTTCAATTTTAAGTGAAGTTCCAATTTAGGGTTGTAAGGGAAATTACCAAATTTCTAGTCATTGGTGGAGAAGAAATTTTGCATGTAAGTACAAGGGTACATATTTCTTTTTGAACCCACATACCTAAAAATAAGGCCTGCAAAAACGAAAAAAGCCCTTGTGAAACACCAATCAGACTTTAGTTAAGCAAAAATAAAAGGAGATCTTACTTTAGGATAGGTGCCTACTCTTAACAAGGATTCATTCGACACTTTATGCATAATATGTCAAGAATAACACCCAGTAACCTGAACCAACTAGAAAGCACGATTGTTTTTGTATGGTAACACTAGAACATAAACAGAACAAAAATTAATTCCGATCGTAAATCTCAAACAACTAAACTCTTATTTTGAAAACAATAAGAACCTCACACGACACAAAATCAGTTTTAACAATTTTTTCAACCAAGAAGTGGCACTGAGTGGTCTAGTTCGAGCCCAAACCTGCTGTAAAAGTTATATAGACCTCCTTTGTATGAATCCTGGTCTAAACAATGGTACCCAATGTTCCGCACAAATTGAAATAAGTATAAACAATTGTAAAATATAATTTATTTGTGTTCGTCACAAAATATTTATGACACAATAAAAGTTTAAAGAGTTGAATGAAATTTCAATGTTTATAAATATTTTCAAAATAAACCGTTCGTGTTTAAATGCTATTTCGAAACTGTTGCTCGCAACTTATTTCGTGGTAGTGAATAACTTTGTGAAGACAAATCATTACTTGGAATAAGTTAAATTATTATAAATCTTGATGATACTAGAAACTTGTCACCAAAATTAGATTTAGGGTATGTAATGAAGAGAAAATGTGCAACGAACGAGAACAACCCTTGAGGATCAAGGATTGTTAAATCATTTAAATCTGGATTATTTATTATTTAAAAAGCCATTTATAACACCAAACCAATTCTAACAAATTACCGAAAAACACAACCATAGATTAGCATACCTTACTCTACACAAAAAATACCTTTGTAATCTTGTTTAATAGAGTAGTATGGCATTATGAGGTACATAAATAAAGTTGTAATATCGGCGGTACACTTCACGAGGCGACGCTTATAAATCAATAACCGATGCAAGAGTTATATCCGTTACCGCCTAATGATGTCCGGGTAAATAATTACAGACGTCTCAATTTGTGGCTTAGGGTTACCTCATAGAAAAAGTTCAATTTAAAATGGCTGACGAACGTTTATGTCCTTAGTTTTTGATTGCCAATTTATGCATCTAGTTCTAGCAGCGGTAGTGTAGCGAAATGGCCGCCACCTGTTTTTTTATTGATTTGGATTAGGGAATGCGGGACTGGAAATTTTGAATATTGCGGGATCCAGGTATTTACTGGACCCCGCAAGGTCAGTAAGACTTTGGAAATACAACATTATGAACAAGTTTAACATTTAAAGGGACGTAAATGAAACAAATCAAATTTTAAGAAACAATTTATTTTCATGTTTTTCAAAGACTAGTTACGTATTTGATACTTACGTACGTATGTGATACTTACGGTATTTGATTAATAATAAAAAAAATTGAAGATAATTAAACATTATCCTGAAAGTAGCTTTGCAAAAACTTTACAATATCTAAGGTTTTGTTAGTTAAACAGTTTCTGACTTAGCATGTTACATGACCAGCAGCGGAGAATGCTCGTTCTGCGTCCACGCTTGTATTAGGAACAAAGTATCACTGAGACGCTATAGACGAATTGATGGTATGTGCCTGTGTCAAAATAAAGATAATTTCTCTTCTCGTCAATTCCTTGCGGGATCCCATTTAATTTGCGATTGGGTTTAGTCTCGTAGCTAGTATATTGCATGCGGGATCCTGGTAACCTGGTTTTGCATCACCTAATTCTAATATTATGGATACTTAGAGTACTTCTATACACAATAAGATTATTATTATTAAATATGTCGGCGCCAAGGTTATTATTTAAGATTAGTCTAAGGTTAACGTCATAAAAGTCATCAGTGTGGACTCAATCAAAGTAATTAACTAATATGAATCATTCATCAATAATAACATTGATTTTCATTCAAATGTGATCATGAATTTTAAATTGAGTGTTATTTACAATATTTATGTTTGGATGTTTACAAAAACAGTACATACATTTTTTTTTAATTTGATTAAATGGCTTTATCGCTTAACGACCACATCGCCTATATGGAATAACACAGAAATATTAAAATGTTCTCATGAAATTCATCTATTTTGTCTTCTTCGTGTCGATGGTACCTAGGTAGATATAGTTTCATTTTCTGGCCCCCGCTTAGTCACATCCACGGCTTCAGCGGTGTAAGCGCATAGGCTGCTTTTTGGGTAGTGCCATCCACGAAGACGCGCCTCACCACTAGGTTATTGCAGGGTTACAAAGCAATAAAGAGGAGTGGGGCGCGTCTTCGTGGATGACGCTATCTATAACCACAGAAATATTTTGAATTTTATCGAGTATCATTTAACTATGGAACTTTCTTCTCCCTGTCAGCCCTGCGGTAAGCATGTGATCATGCTGCGCGCGCGGCTAATCACGATCTATGGCCGCGACGGATCGGAACTTTTCGGCTCGCTTCGGCCACATAAAGATAAATCACAGCATACGCGAATGTAATGATCAGCTTAAATAAAAAAAAATGGTAACACAATATTTATGAGCACAGATAGAATTAGGGACACTATTATCATTTATATTCTCATGTCATGTTTATGGTATTATTTTTTGATAATTGCTTGTATTTTTGTTTAGGTTTTCTTAATGTTTATGGCGGTTCTTTTATTGGTCG
Organism: Polia nebulosa; assembly: GCA_951329385.1. Classification (NCBI taxonomy): domain Eukaryota; kingdom Metazoa; phylum Arthropoda; class Insecta; order Lepidoptera; family Noctuidae; genus Polia; species Polia nebulosa. Next base: position 37,399,771 of record OX589590.1, on the reverse strand, counting down.
TTACTTCTGATTTCTGCATATTTGTAATACAGAATTTTCCTTAGTTTTCTGTCATAATACCTGGTCATAATCATCATCATCATCATTCTCCTGCCCTTATCCCAATTTATTTGGGGTCGTCGCAACATGTATTTTTCTTCCATACTCCTCTATTAGTCGTCATCTCTGTAGTCACCCCCTTTTTACCCATATCCAGTATGTTTACAGTCCAACCATCGTTTCTTTGGCCTTCTCCTACTCTTATAGCCATCCACATCCATACACAAGACTTTCCTCACGACATTTTTTTCATTCCTCCGCATCACATGCCCATACCACGACAACCGATTTCCGCACAACTTTTCAGTCAGCGGTGCCACTTTCAGACTTCCTCTTAAATACTCATTCCTAATTCTATCCATGCGCGTAACACCACACATCGCTCTTAGCATTCTCATACCTACTCATAATCATACCGGAAAAAATCTTCACATCAAAATGACTTGAATATTATTTTCATTAAAATAATACTAAACAGTCAATAATATACAGTCAAAGTTAAAGGAATTAATCGCAAGAATGTTTCCCTGTCAAGCCCACCGAAGCTATAAAGTTGTCTGGTTTACCGCTCATGTGTGTTTGAGCCGCAGTGCACATAGCCCGGGGTATGGCTACCGTGAATATTTTCGTAATTTGAGTTACCCATGTCTCTGCTGGCAACTGTTGATGTATCCTACGGCACCGTGAGGGCTTCGCGCGATAATTGATGAGCAGGGGTCTGTTGGACCCCCGCCGGCATCAGAGGGTCATGTTTGTAACAAGGTCCAAGAGATGAGAAAGATGCGTTAAATCTCACTCACAGTAACTGTTTAACAGGGTTATTTTAGTTACAATAGAGACCTCATAAAGATCCTTCTCAAGTCTCATGACTGGTGATAAATTGTTAATAAACGTCTGTCTTGTTTATCTTAACCATGGAGCGACAGAAAGAATCTCAATTGGTTTACGTATCTATACAAAGGCTTGTTCTGACGACTGTTTTGTTACTGATTTAATTTTAATTTGATAATAACCCGAGGATGGACATACTTAAAAGTTTTGAGAATATTGTGATTAAAAACGACCACTTAAATTAATATTAGATATAATGCGAGCCTCAGATAAGGAACTTCTTCTTTATTCTTGCTCTTCGCTTTCCACTTGTACCACACGAGTTCTCACATACCGCGGGGCGCGTCTTCGCTTGCCAAAATAAAACATTAATATTATAACATTCTAATACAATGCACACCTGCCTTATAAACAAAAAAAACATATAATTATAAAGGAGGATGGATGTCTATGTTGTGGCGTGTCGCTATCTTACTTTATTAACATTAACATAATATTTATTATTTTAATTACAAGAAGGATGGGTCTTATTTTTCTGTTAATTTTGGAAACTGGAAATAATAAATTATGAAAGTTACTGTAAGAGTGCTTTCATCGTTATGCGTAGGTACATTTTCATTAAAATAAACAGTATTAATTTGTTTCAGCTAACTCTTTGCATAAGGCCTGTAGAGCTATTCTGTAAAAATCTCATCGTGTAAACATAGATGTGTGTGTGTAAAGATGTAGTGAACATGAAGTGAACACGGATGGAGTGAACATGAAGTGAACATTCAATCCCTAATGTCACTGAGAGGTCACTTCAAGTTTATTTTTATAGTGAAATTTTTACAGTATTACACTACAGGAAAAGAAAATCTTGCTTTGTGTTGTCAGCAAATTGATTGTGCAAAGATAACAAGAAGGTAAAAATTAATACAATAATAGGGCTTTTAAAAACACTTTTCTGCTCCTTAATTTAGCACCACGATTCTTATTCAACTATAAGCTACAATTAATAATATCTCTCTTAAAACATAAACAACAAGTCAATTTAACAAAGTCTTCGAAGGCAACATATCTACAATTTTTGAAAACGGATCAGTTAACTACTATGACGTCAGTTCCCAGCTGTGAGCTGATCATAGAGTTACGACAGTTCATAGCCGCAAGTTTCATCGTCACGATGTAAACAACTGTCCATACCCCGGGTGGCAAAATATAGCCGCACTTTACGATTATTGCTTAATCAACCCGTTTTGCCAATATTTTATGGAAATAGATGATAATGGCCGTTTAGATCGTAAAGCTGCGGTTTCGGGTTAAAGGAATAGTGACGCCACGCTGGTATTGGAGAAAAAATGTATCAGCTGCCTCGGGCGTGCACAAGTATGACATGACACGTGTCACGCGACTTTTCTCGTATTTTTTGTATGACTAGCTGACCCAGAGCTGACCCGACAGACGTTGTCAAAACTTAACTTTTCTGAAATTTTCTAATTTTCCGCGCAACTTTTCTTAATTTTTTCTTTCATAAAAACATTCACCTGACAATAAAAAAACACAACAAAAAAGAATTAGCGAAATCGGTTCAACCGTTCACGCGTGATGCCATGAACAAGGGAATGAGGGATTCATTTTTAATAGATTTTGCAATAATGAATGCAAAATAATTTTGAGAAGCAAGCAATAAATTGTCTCAAAAGGTCTATTGATATAATTAGGAACGTAACGGGTCAAATCATTATTTTTCTTCAAAAACAGGTAGATATTTTCATAGATAATTTGTTTCGGTACGTACGAGTACCTATGTATACTAAACGAGGATTATCTTTCTAAAACCACAAATTTTCATTCAAATTTGAACCTTGTTTGAAAGTTCTATGAATTGTGGTAAAAATGGCTAAAATACCGTACGATACGTAGAGAGTTCATATATTATTTACCCGATTGCGAGGAAAGAGTTATGTTTTTCTTATTTTCATATAACATCCACGCGCTTACAACACAAAATCTACAATTGAACAACAAATATACATGCTAACAGCAAAAAAAAAACAACCAATTATCGTCATCTGAACTAACGACTACAATGTCTAATGACTTACAATACCATTGTACTAGTGGGGTCGGCAGAGAAATTACCGGCACAAAAGACTCGCGGGCCTCACTACGGGGCGCCTGTTATCGTTCTACAGAACAAAAACTACAATAAAAACAGTATTTTGAACCTTAACATTAACAAAATAAGGGTTGGGGGATGTGTATGAGTGTATTATGTAGTTTGTATGAAGTCTTTATTACGAAAATATACATTCGTTAACAATTGTAACGCGTTTGTTAGTGTTCGATGTTATCGGGGTCACTTTGTACCCCGCCAGCGACGAGGGGGTTAGTTTGTATCGAGAGTGCATGGAAATTGAGTAGTTTGCATTCATTTGTCTTCGGGTTTGGAAACAAAGTGAGAGGGAAATACCTGTTTGGGTTGATTTTTGGAAACTACTCGGGTTTTGTGCCCATTGCTGTACATTTCCCCTCCTTCTATGTAATAAGTAGATAGTTGTGGGCGTCCAAGCAAAAAGGGTCCAGTTCTCGGCATTAAGTTGCCGAGATTTAGGCAGTTTTGTAAATTTGGGCGGAAAAATTGCATTTCGCGATTATTGATTATTAATTTAATGCTCAATTATCTACAAGTTCACTATAGTAAATAGTGAAACTTTATGATGTTTCTAAGTACTAGATTTTTTTTTTATTTTTTGCATGCTTTTTCTCAAATGAAGCTTTTTCAGAGTTTCAACTTCAAATGTCTGATAAAAAAAATTGTGCCAGTTTTTGAATATTTTTTAATCCTTACTATCAATTGAGTATAGATACCGAATCTAGTCTTAGCTCCATACCCCACAACTAACCTTTTTCATTCACTACATTAGTAGACTACTTTTCCATGTGCGTTACGTATGATGTTAACAAATCTAATTAGGATAATGACATTGTTTTGCGTGAAAATAATTACTATACCCACTAAAAACAAGCTAGTAGTGGTTTTCCTTCAGTGAGTTATCTTTGTCATGCAGTACCGTATCATTGAGTTGATTGGTGTGCTGTGGATCATTTTTGTGTGGAGTGGTACCTTTGGTGCAGTAGGAACTGTCAATCGACGTCATCTGATCCATTCAACCAGTGATCGATGGATTGCTTTGACCACACCCTAATAGTTATGAAGGCGGAAGAGAATAAATGCGACTTCTAATGATTTTAAATTGAACATCACGTCTAAACGACTAGTTTTATTTATATGGAAAAATAAATAAAACTATTTACTTTAAACAATTTTTTTCTTTATTTGATATGTACTTATTTGAAATTATATTTTATAACATAGTGTAATTAATTTGTAAAGTTATGTCTAACGCGGATAAAAAAATAAGACTCACACAAAAAATATTAAGCGTATTTTTCTTCACCATTTTAAAGATAATTAAATTATTTATCTTTTAGTATACGTGTTTTAGTATAATACCTATTGTTTAATGTATAACACATTAATAATTCTAATAGTACTAATCTAATTTGGGACTGCAGCGCTCTTTGATGGGTGAGAACTATTACTGGTTGGACGTACGACGCGTAGCGTGAGCTTAACACAGAACACGCAAGCTAACCATTCAAGGCCGTTGGCATATAACTGCGCCTTAAATCCAACGACACTGGTAAAAGCGAATCAGGTTGGTAACTGAAAACAAGCCGACGCACACCTCTGCCATCGACACAAGACACACTCTCTCGTAGTTTTAAAGAACTAATAAATGTCAAAAATTAAAACCGAATCCTAAAACTACGGCGACAGTGTTTAATTGATGGCGCTATAACATTTTTAATGTCAATGCACAACTTTTAAAATGTTACGTTCCCACTGTTTTCAAAAACTTTATTTACACTAGAAAGCTTTGTTTGGTCAATATTTTTTATTATGTTTTTGAAAGTAATAAAAGGTTTTACTGTCGTTTATCGGAGGTGACTATCGTGTCGTAAATTACTTCGCAATTTTAAGTTTTATTTCAGTTCTTAGATACAGGTGGTTGTTTTTGTGTCTGTATTGTATGGATCGTAAATCAAAAGTGCGTTTGTTAATTATTTTATACGACTCTAGGACATTGGTGGAGAGTTTTATTGATGTCGTTAGCATTGTGTGAGCTTCCGTTAGGGTCAACAAGGACGGAGGAGGAGGAGGTTCATAATGTGTTTGTGGCATCGCCTTTTATATTTGTTATTTTGAAAAAGCCTGACTCAAGGCAAGAACCACAAAAATGGAATCAAGAAACGTACAGGGTACAGTCACGAGCAAAAATATGTACATATTTTTGCAAACTTTTTTTGTAAACTAGAACCGTTCCGAGCTTACAAGTAAAGTTTGCTTGTGTACTTACATATTTTTGCTCGTGACTGTACAACATATTGTTAGAAGGCTGCACAATCGGTAATTTTATTCAGGCTGAGTATCTGAGTATAGACATTGCCAATCTTTTATGAAATGCCTCTGTTCTGTGGAAATCAATTGATAGTAGACAGTAGACTAGGTACTTCATGTTAATACATATTTTATTCAGACGAAAAATGTACTTCAAAGCTAGTAATTTAATAAAACCTCAATAACATAACCTCTAATTGTTTTAGAAGCTGTCCAAGTATCTGGAATGGACACATAACATTATTTTACGGCCAATAAAAGCTAACACGGCTATATGTTTATCGTGGTAAGTTTAATTGTGGCCCACCGTGTCTTTTATACGTGTTTTATGGCTTCTCCTCTTTTGTCTATGGACTGTGTTTTATTGGACATTACGGTGTGTCGCAGCTCATTACTAGAACTGATAATCTTCGTTAGGGAAGGAGTATTAAATGCCTCCTGCTCTTCGCGTCCTTTCTCACATTGCTGAGGGTCGTGATCCCCTGAACGTGGAGTAATTTTTGACTTGATGATGTTGCACCACCTGTTCCTATCTTTGGCATCGTGGAGCTCATCATGAAGCTTTGTGTTCAGCGTAGATCGGGTTTGGTCCGACCATCTCAGAGGACTACGGTCTCTGGGACGTTTAAATATCTACTAGCTTTTTCTCGTGGCTTTGCTCTCGTTGCCTATTCCACAGGTTCGTACAATGTCCCGGGATAATATGTGCCAATAAAAGCTGTCGCCAATTTTATGCTCTACAATTTGTTAATAGATGTTAACATCATTGGAGCTATAGTAACTTAGATAATGGTGCCGATTCTGGTTTGCACAAACTAAACTTAATTTAGCCTATTGCTATCTTTTTCTCTCTAATAAAACAAGAAAGAGAGGGACTTAAATTTGAACTGTCAAATTTAGTTGAACTAATATTTTCATACAAATTAAGGGCACCCGTAAAAACATGTCGGCTAAAAACACTGTAAAGCGCAAGGCGTTAAACTAGCTTCACATCTCTAAATTATTTCATAGCTATAGCCGTCCTTTTCTTGCACTTCCTTTTAGTAAAAGATAGCGATTCTCTAATTTTAATTTAGTTATTGAACAAGAGAATCAGAACCAATGGCGAAAATCCCATTTTTGTGACCTTTAACCTAGAATAACTTACGACGCTGACACGAGATTTAGTTAGAGCACGAGAGTTAGTTGAGAGTTTTGAGACAACTTTTAGACCGTCAAAATGAAGTTATATACGAAAATTCTTATTATTATCTTATTATCTCTCATTCCGGGGTTGACCCCTTTTTTAAGCTAATTATACTGGACTATTGTGGTTTCCCATTAAATTGGGTTAACAATACATAGACATACGATCGCAGCAGATCCGAATGTATTATAATACTAAAATCTTGCTAGACAAGTATACATTTAAATTACGAAAATACTAACCAAATCGGATCAATGGTTTTTGAGGAAATTGCGGACATACAAACACACATACGGGTCGAATACAGACCTTCTTTTTCTTGAAGTCGATTAAAAACAGGTGCAAATTCATTCTCAAAATGATCAATTAGTTCATCTTAAGCATTTCTCTTGCTTAATTATAATGATCTCATCTGTCCACGTGACGAGCACCAGCAACGCACCAATCCGCGAGGATCACGCGCCGCACGCCGCAGCTGGCCGGCGCGTGCGCCGCCACTTCCTCTGATCTTTGACTCGGACAATTGCACGCATCTGCCTTTGCTCCCTCTATGATATAAGATCTTTAAATTGGACCGATATCTCCCCTCGACCGGCACGCAAGACGACCGGGGAGAGAAGACCAATTTATCCTGGCCTGGATTCGTCAGACTTTCCCAGCATACGTTTGCACATCACACCACTCATATTGTTTAGTTAATAGAGCTGAAAATTGAATAATTCGTCAGCAATAAGTTTGTAAGGAAATATGTTACTCAATCCTTTATTGTCACAAGGATATGAATTGAAGTGGTTCGCGATCAACTAGGTGTTTCCGCCTCAGCTGTTTGTAAAGTGTTTCAAGACAACATTCTGTTTGGACACCTACTCGAAGTGAGCAAACTTTTTGTTGTCGCCTTCTTCAGGAAATCTGTCATCGACTGACATCACAATAATGGACACATAAAAATTTTAAAGTCAAAACATTTCCACCGTTATAGCGTTATGATTATGACTCATAAGCAAGTCAAATTCGGAGAAGCCAAGAGATTTCAGAAAGCGAAAGTCGTCGAGGAAGAGTACGACAGAAGCGTCAGCCGGAGAGCACTGCTGCTGAGCTCCGATGATGTCAACCAGATGGCCGTGCAGAGCTCCCGCGCCAGGCTTATTAACCACCTAGTGAGCAAGTCCCAGGACCACTATGCCACAAGAGAGTTTGCGTCGTACTACCGAGGATCTACCAGATACCTTGAGCCTCCTTACTCGATCACATCTCACACTAACAGAGTGTATGCTCCGAAAGCAATACAAGTGATCCCCGCTTACCCGTCCCTCGTGCCGGCTCCCCAATGGTGCCCGTACTACAGGCAGATGCCAGAACAAAATTCAGAAACTGATTTATTGATGGACCAATCGTATAAATGCAGATGTGCAGAATGTCGGTCGGCGGATTGTCCGGCCAGGACCAACGGTAGGTTTAGACCGCGGAGAATCAAAGACAACATCATGACCTTCTGTGACCAGTGCACCATGACTCCCAATCTAAACGATGTCAGCTGCGGAACACTCACCCCGTCCACTGACATCTGCCCCAGCGTGTCCGTGCCGTACGACGCGGCCATAGCACCGGCAATGGCCGGTGGCAGAGACGACATAGGTAAACTGAAGGTCCACGAGATGTGTAACAAGCTGGGTGTCTACGCTCCAGTGCCAATACTGAAAAAAGGCCCAGTAAAAATTGAGTGCTGCAAGAAAATGAACCAAGCGGAAGTCGAGGAACATGAGCCTCTGAAATCCATATCTGTTCAATATTTTTATAAGAAAGAAGAAGATGACGGAACCAGTTGCCTCCACGGCACCAGGAAAAATTTATACAACGAAGGTATTAGTGATGTGGCTTTAAAGTTTCCATCGGTACCGAAGAAGGAGCCACGCGCGGCCGTCTCACCGGCGCCAGCCCGCATCATCAAGGTGAGAGAGGTGAGGGAGCCGAGCGAGCGCTGCTCCACCAGCGACGTGGAGATCCCGTACTCGCACCGCAACGAGTCGCGCTACCACAAGCAATGCGCTGACATGTCGCCGCAAGAGTCCAAGCACCGCGTGCTGGTCTCCAACTCGAGGATTACTCCTTGTAAGATTTGCACCCGCAAACGAGTCAAACAACAGCAGCACACCATCAAACTTCCGAAGAAAGTGCTGACGTCAGAGAAAGTCGCAGACGCCAGCGCCATCAAGACCAAAGCGCATTGTACAAGAAAATTAAAATAGAAATAAAAATAGAAAGATGTCGCAAAGGTTTGCTGATCAATTTTAATATTTTCAAAGTGAAAATCGTTAATCATGTTTTATTTTAACAATTACATCATAAATCAGCTTCGATTAATTTTATTTGCATACCTAAGAGTTTGTGTAGAAAAGGGTGAGGGAGACCATTGTCGTGGGAAATCATCCAGTGACTTCTCCTGCTCTGGGTGGACGTAAGGGCGTGTCAGACTTTTACTGACTAAAACCCACCCCTGTTCTTTCAGTTGCATCTCATCTCATGTGCCAAGGGCCGCGGTAACTCTATTTCGAATTTATCCGCGACCCAGGAAGACCTTTGCCTAACACTGAGATAAAATAGGTTACATATTTTGTTTCTGACCATCTGCAGAGAAGTAATTTACTGTGTGTGAGAGTTTTTGGCGGGATTTTGTCGAGTGAAGTTCAGTGGCTGTTTTAATTATTCGTTTATTGATTCCTAGTGGATATTGTGATGTAAAATTGGTGTAGTTTTGTGTCTCAAGTGTCAACGCAAATGGACAATATGTGGAATCATTGAAACAGGCGCGATCTCGGGAAAATGGAGCTGAGAATTTTATTGTAGTATTGACTACCTCAGCGAAGTTTGCCGAGAAGGCTGACTCGACACATTTGTTGCCAAATACTGCCAAAAACATTAGAATGTGTTACATCTGCATTCTAATGCAAAAAAGTATAAATAACTACGTAAGACTAGGCAATATGGTCAAAAGACTTTCGCCTTCCCTTCGGGGACAATAAAAAAAAAAAGAAGTAATTTACTGTCATGTGTTTTGCACTGCCCTGGAAATGATGACAGTAGGGCCTTACTTAGTATGACGTTTGTAAATCCCGCAAGCTGTATGAAGACTTGGGATTAAAGTGACGCTCGTGTGCATGCATCATACAGCTGTTAGTGAGCCGGCAGCCACGCAGCCGGGGCAGGGGTCAGCAGCTGAGAAAGCACTTGATTCAATAATCTGGTGCAATTGGTGCGCGCCCGCTCATGCCGTTGCGGGCCGCACAACATTTTTATTTTTAAAGAGAACAGTACTACATTTTGATGCAAGTGGGCAAACGTTGTCGTTCTGGAGTCGAGAAACTACAATGACAATTGCACTCCTATCAAACGACGTTTTTCAACAAATTCATACTTAAACATAATATTTAGAAACAAATTATTGTGAGAAATGGCTCGCGGATTTTTTTCACGCACCTATCACATATCTACGAAAAAAAATTCTGCTCAACAACTTCAATAATGCAATTAATGATGTTGAACTATCAAAATGAAAATCATTAATATTGATAGTGTGTTAAGCAATTAACCCACTTGTTATCATCAGACTTTCAGAATTGATCATGTGGAAGCTCCCGTGCTCAAATAGATAAATGTTGAAAGCTAGGTCATTCTAACTATTTCTGTTATAGAGAACCAATAAGCACTTACCTGGTCATTATCTGACTTCAGAATGTATCATGTGGTAGCACCCGTGCTCAATTAGATAATTGTTGAAAGCTAGGTCACCCAGACTATTTCCGTTATTGAGAACCGATAAGCAGTTCCCTGGTCATCATCAGACCTTCAGAATGTATTGTAGTACCCTAGGGCTCCAGTAAGGCCTGCAGGGCTCCAGGGGTGCTCCAATAGCTACAGGGAACTGGTCTCACTCGCTGCTTGCGAGAGTGTGGTGTATAAGAGTGACTGGCTTATATGTGGAGTGTAAGGAAGGAAAGAGGGATAAGGCACTCATAGCTTTGTTTTGATTAACGTTATACATGCGCCCTCTTCCAACGGGCAAATCGAACTGATAATAAATGATAAATGATAAATGATAAATGATAAATGATGTTTATTCAGTAAATAGGTTACAAGGAACACTTTTACACGTCAATGTTTTTTTGTCAGTTTAAGCTAGATGAGGCCGGTGTTTCCTAGCTGACTACCCTGAGAAGAAACACCGAAACAAACTCAGAGGTCAAAGTCTCTTTTAGTGTTCAAATCCATACAATGTGGACTGGTTAGATCCTATGAGAACCATGTACGTTTGTCTGGGATGAGCTTTATGAAGAAAGCAACACACGAATTCGAGTGGACCTGTCCAGACAGTGCAAGCATTTGTCAGTCATCGCGAAGCTCAACTCAGAACTCTGAGGTGCTCAACGAACCGACGAACAATACCAAAGTAAGGACATTTGAGTAGGCCGCAAAAAATACTCAAACTGCCAGACAATCATAAAATCTACATGAATATAACGACATACATAGTTCTCGCATTCACATTATTCTATATGAGGACCATGCAGCTTAGTGTCTGTAGTGGTCTTTTGAAGAAAGAACCAAACATATTTGAGTGGACCTGTCCAGTCAGTGCAAGCATTTGTCAATAGTCGAATAGCTCAACTTAAAAACCACTAAGGAGCTCAATGACATGACGAACAATACCAAAGAAAAGACATTTGGGTAGGCCGCAAAAGTACTCAAACTGTCAGACAACGTTGAAAATTACTGTAAAAAGGAGGAGAAAATAATAATAATAACCCACATAGTCCTCACATTTACAATAATTAAGTAATAAAAAAATAAAATAAAAATATAATACTTTACAAAGTAAATATTTGTGTCAAACAAAATAGTAATCATAATATGTCAATCAAAAAATAAAAATAAATATAATACTTAACAAAGTATTCAAGTCAAAAAAAAAAAAAAATAATAAATATAAAATGTCAATAAAAAAATAAAATAAAAAATATAATACAATACTATACAAGTATTCATGTCAAAAACGAATATTAAAAAAAAAAAAAAAAAAAAAAAAAAAAAAAAAAAAATATATATATAAAAAATTTTTCATCAGTAAGTAGTACATATGAAAACAATGGCTCATGTATATCATTGAAGCAGCTCAATCCCACGCCTTTTTGTCCTCAAGAAAGTCATTAATTGTGTAAAAAGCTTTCTGGCATAGCTTACGTTTAATAAATGATTTAAATTTATTTATGCTTAGTTCTTGAATTTGGCTAGGAAGTTTATTATAGAAACGTATACATTGACATCTAAACGAACCACCTATTTTTTTCTTGAGCCTGGTTTTTGGTACAATAAATTTGTGTTTGTTCCTAGTATTTATGCTATGGATATCACTGTATCTTTTAAACAGATTAATATTTTTATGTGCAAGTAAAACAAATATGATGCCTACACCTACTATATTCGAACGACTCCTCAATATTCTCAACTGTCAGCTGAAGGCCGGTGCCCACACGCGGACTTAGGCAGTGTGTAAATCGCCACAGTAGGTATCAGGTAGCACCCATGCTCAATAAGATAAATGTTGAAAGCTAGGTCACCCTAACTATTTCCGTTTTCACATAAACCGGTTTTCCCTTTTCACTCCGATAGGGGTTGATTATGAAAAATTCTTTGAACCTGTTAAAATTACTTTAATTTTGGACTGTTTATACTAATTTTCGAGTTAACTGAAGCAAGCAAAAAATTCTTCCCTAAAAACTTCAACACCTGTTTTCACCCGTTTGAGGGGCGATTTTCGTAAATTCAAAAATACGTTATTCTGATTTTTTAATCAAGATTATTCGTGCCGAGTTTTAACTTTATCGGAGCAAGCGTTAAGATTCTACCCTACAAACTTTAACACCCTCTAAACCCCCAATCGGGGTTAGTTTTGGCAAACTAATTATGTATAATCTTTTTATTTACTTAGAGACATAAGTTTCTGCTAAGTTTCAAGTTTTAAAACCCTAGCAGTAAGATTTTTCATATAAACTTCCATCTCCTATTTTACCCCTTTAGGGGTGGAATTTTTAGAAATCCTTCTTTAGTGGATTTCTACACTGTATTAGGTATCTATTTGCAAAATTTCAAGTCCCTAGGTCTAGCGGTTTGGGCTGTGCGTTGATATATCAGTCAGTCAGTCAGTTAGTCAGTCAGGACTTTGAATTTTATATACATATATAATGTAGATTGTGGCGGGGGCTGACCATCGCATTGTGCCGCACTAGTGCAAAATGCGCTACATAACAAGGCTGAAAGCAGTAGGGGTAGGAGTGGGTTTTCGTGTACCTAAGTGTGTTGGTAATTATTACATTTTGTGTGGAAGGTCATCATCTTCTTGGTCATCAGCTCATGGTTTGAGACCCCTGCCTGGATGGGGTCGGCACGCGTCGTCCGCGCATCGCAATCTGCACACAAGCACATATTATGGTATAGTTACTACGGCCACTCGGTTTGTTTGGACCTCTCCCTCGCGCCGACGCTTGTTCATTACTTTTTATTTGGCGAGTTTGTTTAGTAGTTGAAGCATTGTTTGTTTTACAAATTTAAACAACATCAACATCTGGCACCCACAGCGTTGTGTTTGGCAGACTCAGAGAAACAGCTGAATGTCTACATCATCATCTTAAGGCCCCTACCTATACAGGAGCGGAGCTTCCTCATTGGGGAGTAGATATCTGCGCAGCGGGTTTTCTTTTCACCCAACTGCGCGACGCAAGGGAGGGTAATGTGATTATTCATGTCGAAGTCATGCAGCACCTTTCCTTGTCATCCGTGCATTTGTATATTTGGTCTTCTCCAATTTTATAGCCATTGACATTAATACTCAAAAGTTTCATCACCACGTATTCCGTAAACCTTTCTAGTTTAGAAATCTGGGACTGTTCAAGAATTTCAAATTTCAAACAGGGCTTTCAGAACATCAGGCAAAGGACAAACACTGTTGAATTAAAAGATTTGTACAATACTAGCTCTAAAGACATTAGTGGTCAATGACTATCTGTTCAGAGTTTGGATCTCATGACTCATGGAATATTGCTGTGAACTTCATGCTTGGTCACCGGCTCAGTGATTTCAGAAGGTATGCTGTCAACAAATAATCATGTAGGACTATTTTCGTCCAACTGCGGCGAACAAAAGGAGGTGGTGTTATTAAATTTCCTGTTTATAAGCCACCCCATTTCCTGCACCCAAACAACATGCAGGGATATCAAACTGACTACTTTATGCTTTCTATTCCCTAATCAGTTACAACGTATTTTAATCGCATGAATGTGTATTTTACGAGGCAAAGGTTTTGTTTCGACTATTTTAACGGGCTATAAACTATCCGAAGAAAGTTAATACAGGTTGAACAGTCGTAAAACTGTTAAAACTATCGGCGATGGGTGTGTAAGGAGCTACCCCAGTGATCAGTTTACCCCATCAGTAGGAACGTTAACGTTGTTACTTCAGGAGACTTCTTTTAATGAAGAAAGTCGCATCTTTGTGAAGTCTACCTAGTCTTAGGTTCAGTATTATTAATGCTAAGGAACAATTAATACAATCTTTGAGATTAATTTCCTAAAGCCTCAGTCACCTTGGTGCCTATTGCTTGATTGTGGACTCGATAGACGATCATGTGAATATTTCGATGATTGAATCCTACAATCCTACCAATATTATAAATGCGAAAGTTTGTATGTCTGTGTTTCAATCACGAAAAAATGGCTGAAGGGATTTGAATGAAATTTTGCACACAGATAGATTATAACCTCGACTAAAACATAGGCCAATTTTTTATTTTTTTTATTGTTGATAGGCACGCTTTTGACCACTATCTCACCTGATGGTAAGCGATGATGTGGTCGAAGATGGAGCACGCTTGCCTAGAAGTAACCTATTCACTCTTGACTTAAAGACTCCCAGGTTGTAGATATCAGGAAACAGATAAAACACACTTTTTACTAAGCCACTGGTAGAAGCTAGTGTTCCATCTAAAGTATAGGTGTCGTTTCTGGAAAGTGGCTGTCGCTTACTACTATATCTGTTTCCATTTGGTTTCCATCCTAGATCTATGACTATGTTGTTAGGAAATGTTGGTGGTATGGTGTTAGAAAATAAAGTAATAGTATCGTTTATTCACCAAATGGGACACATTTGCAATAAAATATCTTAAATATTAAAACTAACACAGTTGCTTGCCTGAACCAGGGTGAACCTGTGCTTCACGCTAGGAAGTGCTAAGAAACTTCAATCAATCTGCCCGCGCCTTTTCGCAACTACTTTGGGGTCGGCTTCCAGTCTAACCGGATGCAGCTGTGTACCAGTATTTTACATGAAGCGACTGCCTATCTGACCTCCACAAGCCAGTTACTGGGTAAAACGATACCCCTTGGTAAGACTGGATGTCAGATTTTCGAGCATCTGATGACCCATAACGACTGTCATAGATCCACGATTGACAGCCGGGACCAACGTCTTAACGTGCTTGCCGAGGCACGAAGGAATCTCGGTATGTAAAGACGGTCACCTATTCATGGACTAACCCCGGTAAGTGTAGCTTAACCTTGTGGATCTACCTGTGCGGCTGTTATTACTTTAGTCACGAGCTCCTCCTGCTTAGAAAATTAAAATAATAAATTAACATTTTTTTTTTTTGTGGGTTGGGAAATCATCCAATGACTTCTCCCGCTCTGGGTGGAGCGCGAGGGCGTGTCAGACTCTTACTAACTAAAACCCAGCCCTGTTCCTTCCTGCCCTGAGTGCCCAGGGGCGAGATAACTCTGTTTCGAATTTATCCTCAACCCCCGGGCAGGCATCGGCCATGACGGGCCCCGTCTTTAATGCTGACAACTCTTTGAGGCGCGCGTAGAACACTACGCGTCGTCGACTCTCGGGCCTGGTGCTGATCGGATGGCGAGCTCCCCATTACTCGCCGTCCGCAGGCCTGGGTCTACGGTGGCCGGAGATCGTCTCGCGGCGCTGGAAGTCAGGCGTCTCCTGAGGCGGCTGCTGCTGAGAGCGTGAGGGCGACTCCGTTGTTGAGTCTCTCTCACGCGTCCCGCCTCCGCCTTCGCGAACATTACTGCTTCGCAGAAGGAGGAGACGGCTTCCCATTCCCTCTCGCTACATACCATGGCCTGAACCAGGGCAGGGCGCGAGAGGTCGCTGCCGCCTATCGCATCATCGAGGACACGGCGGGGCTCTGCCTAAGCGGGGCAGACCTCCACCGTATGCTCCACCGTGTCCTCGGGAACATTTAATATGACTATGTATATTAAAACTTTATTATAAGATACAGCATGTTTTATTTAGGTAAACATACCTTATGTTGGAAGTGTGCATAATGAAAGTTTTAAGAACCATTTTGTTTCAATTTGGTTTCTACTTGTGTGCCTTTTTTTTTGGGACGGGAAATCGTCCTATGAATTCTCCCGCTCTGGGTGGAGCGGGAGGTCGTGTCAGACTTTTACTGACTAAAACCTAGGTACCCCTGTTCCTTCCCTGGCCTGAATGCCCAGGGGCGCGGTAACTCTGTGTCGAATTTATCCACGATCCCTGGGCAGTTCTACTTGCGTGCCTAACCATGCTTTTAGAAGCATGTCATGTTACTTTCAATAAAGACATCAAATTCAACTGCACTGACTCACCAAGTTAACCTAATGATGTTACGCAATTATACAAATTATAATGACAGTGTGCCCGTGACAATTGCCTGGCTGCCCTCTCTGCCCAGCCCATTAGCAGCAGGCGCATAGGCGTGAACGTTGTCTTATCTGATGAACTTTGAGGAATGCGGGATTACAAGGGTAATTTAATAATTTTGGGAATATGCACTTACTGTGTTTATCGTCAGTAATTTGATGGGCTTGCGTCTGCACACATTGTAGTTTGGAAGCATTTTTTGTATTTGTTAATACTTGAAGGGTTGACGGGTTCGGGGATTGTAAGGAAGTAGGGTAAAACCAGGATAGTTGCCCCAAAGGTATAGTTTCTCCGATTGTAATTAGGTTCTCTAGTTTCGCGAATGAATCGCCAGCTATTTTATTAATGTATCGAAAGATTCTCCAACCAACACTAAGTTGACCGTGTCGCATGTGATTGTATGGGAACGGAAAATGAAAGAAAAGAAAGAAAGAAAGAAAATACGTTTATTTACGGTAAACATGACGCAAAAAACAGAGAAACACAAAAAGAAAAAGAAAAACTGGGGGAAAAAATGCGTCACATCCACGCAAAACGGCCATCGCTCAGCTTAAGTGCTATGACCCTATGCAAGACAGAGCCCCAGCGCTGGTTTTCAGCGACAGCCGGCGCCAACGTCATGACGTCGACCGGTGCAGAAAACAATGAGTAAAACTTCTAAAATATTATACAGCGCAAAAAAATATTAATTTAAGTGGCAACATTCCGCTTCCTGCAACATGACGCACGCGCCGCCGGCTTTGATTTTAATCTGTGCCTGTCAGCTATCAGTAAACTATCTTTGACAATGACAATGTTAGAATAGGTTATGTAATAAAAATAAAAAAATGGCTCATGGCGGCACTATGCAGGCGTTGGCAGGAGTTACGCAATGACATTATATAATGAATGTTATGATGAGATAATAATAAATAGTTAAGGGAAATTGTATAGCGAGTAGTGTTATTGATTTATTGTTTTTGGGAAATAGTGTTTATGAAAGTGTAGAACGGTGTATATCACAAACACATTGATTTAACACAGAACGGAACAACAAAGATGGTAAGTAAAAATTAAAAATAGATTTAGATTTAGTCACTGCACAAAGACATTATACTCGTAGAGTGATAGTACTAAATTATAAATATAGGCATCGTATTGATTCAAAATAAATTAAATAAAAAATTGGATTGGTTTGAATTACGTAAGCTAGGATTCATATAAATAATTGTATAATTTGTCTAAAATAATGTGTATAAAATTACAGGAACAAAATGGTGCACTTAATATTAAAGGAATAAAAGCAGAAACGAGACATACAAATACAGGGACCCACAGAACCGCAAATTCCAAGCAGCCCACGCTATGAGAAATCCCACACCAAAGCCTGTAGGCCATGACCTCTGAGGTATGAAACAAAACTAAAAGTACTAAAAGTACATGGTCAAGAATGATGGGACACTTGATTATATATAAGTAACTTTTTAAATTGAAATTTGAAGGATTGTATTGTTTTCAGGCGTCGCATTGGTGGTGGGAGATCATTCCAACAGCGCGTGGCTGCAAACTTGAAACAACCCCTGAATGCTGCAGATCTGTGCAATTTCCCTGACAGCGGGCTCACCATGGAACGAAGAGCATATTTTAAACGGTTTTGTTTCCAGGTTAGCTTTTCATAGAGATATTGTGGTTTTTGAGA
The DNA here is from genome assembly GCA_951329385.1 of Polia nebulosa. NCBI lineage: Eukaryota > Metazoa > Arthropoda > Insecta > Lepidoptera > Noctuidae > Polia > Polia nebulosa. The sequence continues at coordinate 37,381,849 of OX589590.1, read as the reverse complement.
AGTAACAATGCCAAACAACAAGTTGGCCAAATGAAGCTTCCTTCTGGCGGCCATCTTTAATAATTTAAGTTCATTAATATATGGAGTAACATGACTTCTTCGCGGAACATTGACACAAAAGCGAACACAGGCATTTTGGATACGTTGGATCAGACGCCCCGTTCTTGAAAGCAGGCATGGTCCATACACTATATCACAGTAATTTAACTTGGATAGGATGAGACTGTCAACAAGTTTTTTCCGTACTGGTATGCTCAGGTATTTTCGTATTCCGTATAAGACCTTTAGCCTATAAAAACAGGTTCGGAGAACATTGTTAACATGGGCCTCAAAGCGCAGCTCTGGATCCATAATCAGCCCCAGATTGCATGCCTGCTCTACTCTTTCAATTTTCTCTCCCATGATAACTATCTCAGGGTTAGCAGACAGAATTACACTAACTTGATTCCTAGAACCCAGCACCATAAATTTAGATTTAAGGGGGTTCAAAACCAGAGAGTTCTCCTCCGACCATAACACCACTCTATGCAAGTCCTCATTTATTTTCTGCACTGCCAAAGATGTTTCATCGCCCTTGAAGGATATGTACAATTGAATATCATCAGCGTACATATGATATTTACAGTTAATAAAGGACTTTATGATATCTGCACTGTACAAAATATACAACAAAGGCCCCAGAATCGATCCCTGAGGGACACCCCTTGACACTTGGAGGGGGGAGGATGACACCGTTGACCCGTCCTCCCTATGTATCTCTACATATTGAGACCTGGCGGTAAGGTAGCTTTTAAACCACTCCACCGCATCACTATCAAAGCCATAAAAAGCTAACTTTGACAGCAGTAGAGAGGTATTAATTGCGTCAAAAGCCCGGGAAAAGTCTAGCAGAGCCAGAATTGTACCCTCCCCCCTGTCACGCGCTTCAAGGATATTTCCCACAACATCAGCTAGAGCCGTTGCAGTACCTCTACCCTTTCTGAAACCTGACTGTAGGTCAGGAAGTATGTCATTTGTTTCGAGGTATTCAATAACCTGTGAGTATACCACACGTTCCAAGATCTTAGACAGGCAAGGTAGAATACTAATAGGTCTCAAGTCCTTTGTATTAGCTGGGTTATTGTTTTTAGGGATAGGGCGTACAATAGCGCATCGCCAGAGTTCGGGGAACGTACGCGTGGCTATGGACCGGTTTATGATGTCTGTGATGGCTTGCAAGGTAGCTGGCAACGTGAGAGCTATCATATCGAGACTTATACCATCGACACCCTGTGCATTTGACCCTAGACTCTTGATTATTTTTAGGACTGACTCGGGACTGGTTGTTGTGAGTGTGAATGAGGCAGGACCATACCTATGAGATTCAAAGTAGGACAATTGAGAGATGTTGTGATGACAATTACCTGGGACGTCCAGGAACGCCGCATTAATTTCATCAGGGTTGTTGAAGTGACTTGGCAGCAATCTTTGCCTATGGTCTGGAAGCACATCCGATTTTAAGTTGCGCCACAACTGTTTTGGGTCCTTCATTTGGTCATTTATGCTCTTGGCGAAATATGCCGTCTTCTCGTTAACTAGTGCCGTGATTGCTTGGTGCTTCAGATCAAGATAATATTCCTTATGACCCAGTAGTTTGGATTTACGAAATCTGTTTCTGGCTTCATCTCTCAACTTCGAAATTAGTCTGATGTTAGCAGTTATCCATGGAGTAGGGCGGGTTTTAAAGGCCTTCCTTTTAATAGGTGCATGGAGATCGAATAATTGGATCATAAATGCGTTAAATGTTTGCACCATAGTATTGACATCACTCATGTCACCAATAATCGACCATGGTATAGTTTCCAAATCTATGTTAAAAAAGTCCTCTAATATGTCTCTGAGCGGACGAAATACGACAGATCTTGGTTTGGACTTATGCTTTTTAAAAATCGTCTCACATGTAATAAACGAGTGATGGCTAAGTTCACTTATATGATTCACCACAACATTCCGGATTGAAGCATCAGTGCAGATTATGTCAATAAGTGAACTACTATCACCCACAAAATGAGTGGGTGTTTGAACTACTTGATTTAGTTTGAAGTGGTTAAAAAAATCTAATAGTTGTTTTGTTTTTGGGCTATTGACATCTAGCATATTAACATTAAAGTCCCCCAATAATATTACATTATCATAGGGGGCCAAACCACCAATACTGGCAGTCAAGCCCCCGAGAAAAGACTCCAAATCCAACCATTGTGGACGATATGCAGTGCCAATAAGTAGTTTTTTCCCATTGACATGAAGAGTTAACCAAAGCTGTTCAACATTGGGATGATCAGGGTGAGGTCTTACACGCGCAGCTACCCCGTTTTTAATGTAAAAAGCGACTCCTCCGCCGTGCCCATTACGTACAGACGTAGGTCGCGGTATGTGCCTGAGCTTGTACCCAGGCACACTAGGCGCTCGGTTCTCCTCACCCTTACGCAACCAAGTCTCGTTGATAGCCATGACATCCACAGAATGGTTGATCATGGCTACCAAAAATTCATCCTGACCAGTCCCTAGAGAGCCCGCATTCAGTAGACCAAACTTAATAAATTTACTCGGAGTCATTTGCATTTGTCATCTGTGTATTGTATGTATGTCTTGTGTATCTGTGTTTGTATGTGTGAGTTTATGTAGATGTAGGAAATATGTATAACAGAGGGTTGCAGTGAGCTTAAATGATTGAGTGATGTTGTACTGCAATTGTAATACATTAGAATAATTGTAAATAATTTGATTGTAAATAATTTTTGGATAATATTAGGATATGTTGTAATAATAATAAGTGTATAGATAATAATAATAAGTGTATAGATATATAAAACAGATATATAAAAAACTATTAACTGTAACTGATTATACGTACTACCCGAATTGAGGTGAAACACCCAAAAGAAACAGTTGAGACGCATATTTTCCCAATTAGAAATAATTAACGAGAACTTAAAAAATAACACAAAGAAAAATAAGACCAAAGAGTAATCATGCATTTTCGTTGACAGTTCCAAAAAGCCGAGATATGTCTTCATCAGTGCGGATCCTCTGTGTGGGGTCACCCGGCTTCTTCCTGGCAAGTATGCGGCCGCGCTTCGTCCATACAAATCTCCAGTCGAAGAGGCCAGCAGCGTCCCGTGCCCTCCGAAACAACTGGCGGTTGGTTTTTGTAAGACGCTCGTTGAGGAAGAAGCGTCGTGCCGGGCCGGGCATGTCAAGGTCGGCTGTCGTCGCACCACGCCGCACTCGTGCGCTCGCCAGCAGCTCGTCGCGCAGATCACGACGCGCCAGGCGCACGACAATGGCGCGCGGGCGAGTTTCTGCCGCACCAGCGGAGCTCGTCGCATTGAGCTGCCTCCCGCCGACTCGTTCCGCGCTGACTATGTCGCGCTCCTCAAACTTGACCCCCAGCTTAAGGCCTATGACCTTGGTGATGTGGATCGGGTTATCAATCTTGGCCTCGGGGATATTTGTTATTTCTATGTCATTCGCCAAAAGATCCTGATCCCTGTCATTGAGCTCGCGCCTCAACTCCTCCACGATCCCGTCCACTGCCCCGGCATTCACCGGGCCCGAAGAAGCTCGCCGCTCCAAAGCGACCACTCTGGCCTCGAGGCCATCGATGCGCATGCCGCATGTATTTATAGAGGTTTTGAGCTCCATCATCTCCACCTCCATTTCCTTGCGAAAGACTTGGATCTCCGCACGCACCGCCCTCAGTTCCTCCATGATTAATTTCATGTCGGAGCCGGCGATCAGCGATAATTCCCGGGCCGTGACATCGACTACAGAGGCACTGTAAGGCGGCGGAGTAGCAACGTGAGATAGGCACGCAGACCGCATAGGTGCAGGCTTGGGACAGTCTTCAGACATATTAGTTGTAACAACCGTTTCCATGCAGGCTTGTTCTACGGGGGTGTTTCCAGCTTGAGAACCCTCCGCATGGCCTCTGACTGGGGTCTCAGCCCTGTTGTCCCTAACGAGGTCCTTTTTACACTCGGGGCAACGCCAGCTTGCAGTAATAATTGCTTTTGAAGCAACGCCTACACATACTCGGTGATATTGGGCCTGACATTTACCACACCTAGCGCCCTCCACCGTCGAGATAAAGCGACCGCAACCTCCACACTTAACACCCGGCATGATGGCAACAGACGATTAGCAAGTGGTTCTAGGTTGGCAGGCTAGATGGCCCAAGAGATGACTCGTTACGGATCGTTAGTCAAATAAATAAATAAAGACAGATGGCACTGTTATCACGTCAAGAGCTTGCAACCACTTGTTGTAAAAGATAAGAGGGTAAGCAGAAAATTACGCAAAGTCACTGTGTTATTGTTTTGTTGATTTGTGTCCCATAAGCACTCTATTTATTGTTCACTTCAATATATGTCACGCTATATTGCACTAAGATTACAATAATAATAAATTTTTTCACCAATATTTGTGTTTAGTATTATTTCCGACAGTAAGAATGACAAACAGGTCTACACCGATACAGACGTCAAACGTCAATCCTGAAATGCGATCAAAGTTTTTGCGGGATGGTTTCTCGGCGGGGCATCTGTCCTAAACGTAATTCATATGGATTAGGCAACTATCCCCTAAGTGAGATAGATGTCCCAAAATATAGAGGTCCCCAAAAAACCTCAAATTGTAAGAAAATATTAAAGATGATGATTTTTACTTTTCATAAACTTGTATGAAAAACCAAAGTACCGGCTATTTTTACAAAAAAAACCGAAAGCTATTTTGTTTTTATAGTGAGAGATACAGATTGATTTCAAAAAGTGTGGCTACTGGTTTTACCCTATATCTTGGAAGAAATGGAGGCCTTTGCTTAGCAATGGGACAGTAGGTATAGGCTAGGTATAATATAATAAATAGATATATCTTGGGTCTTGCGCTCTTGAAGTCTTAGCTTTAATAGGGCCCTGCCCGGTCTGTCTATCGTCAACTGGGCCAGCATGGTCGAAAAGTTTGTTGTTTCCCTTGATATAGGTACTTACCGAACTATCTACAAAAATAGGCGATAGCAATATTTGTTAGGTATTTGGTAGGTATTATCTAGGTACCTATCTACATAATAACAAAATTTCATAAAAGTTGTTCCAGGAAATACGTCTTTTTGAATAAGCCTTACAAGTTTGTGAATCTCCATTAGATGTGCAAGGTTTCTATCACGATGTTTTCTTTACTTTTACTATTTATGAGTACATTATGGACGGTCAAAGTTCAGGAAAAATTTGTGCTAAACAGCAGATTTTTGGAGGCTTATACTGAATTTTTTTCTCCAAATTTAAATTTTTTGCTTTCATAGAAACATAGCTAAAATGCACAAGATACCTATTAGTTAAAAAAAAAAAACAATGGGTTGCACTCCGGGAGTGCCGGCAGAAGTGAAAACTTGAACATTAACGTTGTGCATTTTTGAATATTTTGGAATCGTCTTACGAATTTTCGATCAGGTCACGTATCCTGACGCGTATCCATCCCAAGAAAAGTGCTCAACGCTGCTAAAGAAGTTTTCACTTCAAAAATCAAAGATAGATGTGTTACAATACAACGGCATATTCACGTACGAGCTTTTGTATGAAAAGTATGACGGGTTGCATGCGCTTTACTTTACGTAGAGGTATGCTAGTAGGTACATATATTTTTTTTTGCTAGAATCAATAATGTCTCTTTATAATAGAAATTTAGTCCAATGCATTTTTATAAATTTAATTATAAACATAACAAACTACTGTTTTTCGAATTATTAAGGATGACTACACACCAGGCGGGCGGCACGCTGCGGGCCGCAGTTAAATAATCATAACTATAATTGCGTTAGGACACGCCCCGCAAGCTGAGCATTTGAATTAATTGCTTATTTTCATAAACTCACTTCGTTACAGACATTAATTAGTCAGTGTTTATGAATATTGTCACGCGTCTGTGAAGAATTAAAGTCTCTTGACGAGAATTGGCTCTATTGGTGCAGGGTCTGTGCGATTGGCTGCTGCGCTGAGTGTTGCGGATTCAATTCCTAGACAGAACAAATATTTTTATGACTTACAGATAGTTGTTCCGGGTCTGCGTGTCTGTGGTTTGCATGTTTGTGAACTCACCCACGATTCAGGAGTAATTCCTAGTGTGGAAAAACGATTAAAAAACATAACAAAAATTTGTGACAGTCGATTGACGGACAGACGGACACGTGAGTGACAACATTACTCCGGGTTCCGTTTGGACCCTTCGTACACAGATCTCTAACAGGAATATACTGATGGGTATAGTTTCTTGGGGCTTTCGAGGTAGTTTAGAGTCTTGTTACTGTTAGGTTCCGAACTTAAAATACTTATACTTAGAATGCTCTCACTTACGCTCATATATTGAAATTACAGGAAAGGATCTTGACATATCGACCGCGGAGCCTGTTTTGCATATTGCCTATGGTACCTAAATTAAAAGCCAGACACAGCACACAGTCAAATACACTTTAATCACTAGTATTACAACATTTAAAACCAAGTAAATCTAAAGGTACAGTAGTATAAAATAACTAACGACTCGCCCCGGCTTCGCATATGTGCAAATTATACACAAACCTTCCTCGTTTATCGCTCTTTCTATTAGTGAAAACTGTATCAAAATCCATTCCGTGGTTTAGGAGGAGTAAGCGGAGAATTAGACAGACACAAAGAGCGACTTTATTTATACTTACTACTTAAAGATTGTACTTCCCGACAAACTAACGGCAACGTCATATCAAAGAATTCCTCAAAAGTAAGCCAGTAGTTTCGGAGATGGCTTCAGCCAGACAAGCACAAACCTATCTGTCAGTCAAAAACGATGACCAAGCGAATACCGCAGGAGCGAAACCCGAAGAAACATCTGACTGACGTTTATTTCCTACGCCGTGCACGACGCGGGACTCGAACCCGCGACCGTTAGCTGATATTATTATTTGTAACCCAATTATAGTTTTTATTGACATTAGCATAAAGATTACTGTGAAGTTGTGATGGGGTATTTTGGTGTTTGTCTGTCCGTGAGTCATACAATTTGAACGAATTTTGCTAACGATAGTTTCAAGCAGTTGGACTTGTAAGAACTGACCTTTATTTGGTATCAAATTTATTTGGTACATAATATTTTATTGTATCTTGAAATAAACATTTAGTTTTCCCTTACAGTTTATACTAGACAAAGATTGTTGTAAAAAAATAGGACTCGAATTCTTTAGTGCACCTCTTCCTCTAAGTAACACCCATATCATTCTTGAAGATTAGCTTCTTACAAAGTTTGCAACTACATGTCTTATGTACTCTCTTCGTAATCCTTCAGCTTGTATTGGTAAAACATTTAACTTGATTTCAATCAAGCATCGCGCACAACACGGGGCTAACGAGCGAACTGCGGTCAAACAACTAGTGTATAATAATTTTGTTATTATTTGTCGGTACATATCAAAAGATGTCAAAATGCTGACGGATCGGAGCGCGTTTGAAGTCGCCGCCGCAGGGGTGCACAACACTCGCAACATTTACATAAAAATAAACTTTATTATAATGTGACATGTTAATTATGTTGATACCTTTACGTTACGGTATTGTGTAGTGGACAGACAGAGGTAGGAAGGGCACCTTGCCTGCAGACAGAGAAAACAGTATATTAGTAATTTACATACTTAATAGCAACAGACATAATTAAGTCAAAATCATTATAGTAAATTAATAATAATCTTTATTTGTACATTTACACTTGAATATTTAAAATACAGCTACAAAACATAATTTTGTGCATTACAATTAGATTTTGAATGAAAAATTTCATTCGAATCATTAGATTTTTCTGTCACATTTCGATACAACAGACGACCAACGCAAAACGGCTTCTTTAAAGGTCCGTTTTCAATTTAAGGCTAGGAGTCATTTGACTCTTCTTCCTTTACCTAATATTGAGTAAAGGTCTCACCAGGCTACCACCTCTCCTAGTCCGCCCTAGAGCGTCTCACATCCAACTCTTGCTACTACTAGTATCTCCTGCTGCTGCTATTTTCAGGTTACCATTCCCACTAGTTCCTGATCTACCTATACTTCTATGACAAGTTCTAGATTTCCACTCCAGCACTTCTGTCATCCGGTCTGGGCCACAAGGGGCTTCTGACATGTAACTTTAAACCAAAGTGAAAGCTACGAAGCGCCCTGGAGCCTGGAGTGCAGCACCCCTGAGAAGCGCCGAATCCAATCAATCACTCGCGTCATCGGCTCCCAGAGTCGTTAGCAGCAAAAACTGGCTCCGATACCAAACTAATAACATTGCTTTCATAAGTAAACACAGGAGATCCTCGACGAATTGTCGTCAACTCAATTGGAGCAAAAAGTATGCCTTGTTAAGGAGCTATATTAATGGTGCAACTGTAATTGTTTTGGTTTAATTTCGTTACACGAAACAAAAGCGCTTTAAGCAGTGCAGTCAGCGATTTTAGTGCTTATCCCGTGATGGTGGTCGAGATTGCGACCCTTATGATTGTATAAAGTCAATATTGTGCTGTAGAAACAATGTTTCTATTGAATACAGAGGTATTGAGGAATTATGCAGCATCCACGTAGTTACACTAGCCTGATGAACTCAAGATAGCTATATTTCGGATAAAGTCTATTTGGTAAGTATAAACAGAAACTAGTGTTAGTGTTACTCAGCTTGAAGTTTCGGCTTATTTATGTAGAGAAGAACTAGGATTGATCACCGAGAAAATGCAGCAAAGTCAAAAGTTTCAAGCCTAATTCAATTACAATGTTTTTGTTAATTTTGATTACTGTGGTGAATTCAAATCCCTTTAAATATCTTAAAAAAAAAACTCAAGATTGTTATGAAATCACAATTTTAATTATCATCTTTTAGGTAGGTACTTTACCATAAGGGCTTGTGCACACATGGGTACTTTCAGCAACAGTGATGTGTGACACTTGAGGAATCAAATTGTGATGAAATATATATTTAGCAACACACTTACTCGACAATCCGCTCCTATCTCTACGTACTGCTTTTAGGTACGCAATGTATTCTATTTCGCGCTAGTGCGGATAAGTGCGTTGTCCAGCCCCGCCACAATTTATTACGTATATTGTATCAGGCTGGCTGCCCACCAGCCTCCACAGGTCACGCAGCCACAGCTTGGACCAATTCCTAACTTTTATGTTTACGAAGTTTTACCTACTTATTATTTTCGAGTGTGTTGAAAAACGTCGGCTCTTTCGGCTCGGTCGTTTATTCCACCTTGGCTGCAACTACCAGCTTGCATTAGAATTCACTATTATTTAGTTAAGAAAGCTTAAATAACTAACTGCTGGGCTATTTAGCACGATTAGAGGAAACAAGAAAGTTAACGGCTAAAAATGCAATATTCAAATCATCAATGGCATTCCATTCATGACGCCCTTGGACAATAAGCACTGGACACCTCATCACAATTTCTGCAAACAGATGCCTATCTGAGAACGAAGAATGAAATAGAAAGAAATTCATTACAATTTTTTTGAGTTTGCGACATCATCAGATGGGAAGTCATTAGATGACTTCTCCTGCTCTGGGTGGAGCGGGAGGGCGTGTCAGACTCTTACTGACTAAAACCCACCCCTGTTCCTTCCCTGCCCTGAGTACCCAGGGGCGAGGTAATTCTGTTTCGAATTTATCCTCAACCCTTGGGCAGGCATCGGCCATGATCACAACTCTTTGAGGCGCCGTCGACTCTCGGGCCTGGTGGTGATCGGATGGCGAGCTACCCATTACTCGCCGTCTGCAGGCCCGGGTACCCGTGTTCCTTTTTTTTATCATCCAATGACTTCTCCCACTCTGGGTGGAGCGGGAGGGCGTGTCACACTCTTACTGACTAAAACCCACCCCTGTACCTTCCCTGCCTGAGTGCCCAAAGGTGCGGTAACTCATTTTCAGAATTTATCCGTTACCCCTAGGTATGCAGGCATCGGCCACGATGGGCCCCGTCAGTGGTGACTGACACTAATCTCTTTGAGGCGCGTGGAACACTACGCGCCGTCGACTCACGGGCCTGATGCTGATCGGACGGCGAGCTACCCACTGTTCGCCGTCCGCAGGCCTGGGTCTACGGTGGTCGGAGATCGTCTCGCGACGTCCTGCGCCCAGTACGCCGGGGCCGTGAGAGCCACTCCGTTGAGCTTCCCTCACGTGTCCCGCCTTCGCCTTCGCGAGCATTACTGCTTCGCAGAAGGTGGAGACTGCCTCCCATTCCCTCTCGCTCCGTACCATGGCCTGAACCAGGGCCGGGAGCGAGAGGTCGCCACCACCTATCGCATCCACGAGGACACGGCGGTGCTCCGCCCAAGCGGGGCAGACCTCCACCGTATGCTCCACCGTGTCCTCTGGGCGATCCGCGCAGTGGTGACACCGGGGCGTTTCCTCCCGCCCGATCTGATGCAGGAACCTCCCGAAACAACCGTGTCCGACCCGTGTTCCTTAAGTAGCATTTTGTGTTCCAGGGCCTCGAACTCTCTCAAACACTCCCGCGAACCACAGATACAGTTACTACTACAGTTGCATTTTGTAAACTTTCGTTCGCTGCAAAGTGCCACCGTGAGCAGCTGCCTCAACCGTAAGCAGGCCAACCCGCCAGTCAGCCCACCAGCTCGCCATACCGGGACATGTTTGGCAACCCGTCTGATTGATAGATCGTAATTAAGATAGCAGAATGTGTGTTAATTAGTAATGAGCTGTGTTGTTTATTGCATTATATCGCGGTCAAGCAATTGGAGGCGCTTTTGTAAGCATGATTAGACCATTGTGTGGACATTGAATGTGGAGGCTCTCCAATGCGGAGTGAATTCAATGTGATCTATCGCTCACAGCAAATGAAAATGTATTTCACTTTTTTTTTTGCCAGTACCGGTAGTTTATTGCTCATAGATCAGTTAGCTGCCAAGTTTGGCAACTGAGCTTACTTCTAAAAAAAACTGTCCAAGTGCGTGTCGGATTTCACATATTAAGGGTTCCGTACCAAATATTTGTATTTGTTAGTAAAATATGCATAATAATAAACATTATCACCAAAAAAGTTCATAATGTGTCAGTGGGAAGTTTAAATATTCTTCGTAACAAAATTTTGTGACAGACGACGAACGGGCAGACATACAGACGGACATGTGAGTGACAACAATAGAGCTCCGTTTGGACCCTTCGGGTACGTAACCGTAAAAATCGGATGGCTTAGGTACTGAGGCATACCTCAGTACCTGGTTGTATTCATAGAGACTAAATAGATTTTCTTTAAAAGAAATAAGGTGTTAATCCTACTTCCTACTTTCTACCAATACTTCATACCAAAAAGTAGCCTATATTTTAATCTTTTTTTTAAATAAATAAATAATAATAATATTCCACAACTATCACACAACGCCATCTAGTCCCAAGCTAAGCAGAGCTTGTGTTATGGGTACTAGACAACTGATATCTGACAATCTATCTGTGTGCAAAAGTTCATTCAAATACCTTCAGCCGTTTTTGCGTGATTGTAACACAAACATACAAACATTCGCATTTATAACATGAGTAGGATGCGAAAGTTTGGGTGAATGGACGTTTGTTACTCAATCTCGCCAGAACGGCTGAACGGATCTGGATGTTATTTAGCACAGAGATAGATTATAGTCTGGAATAGCCCATAGGCTATAATCTATAGTGGGGGAAGTACTAATTCCATGCGTGCGAAGCTGCTGATAGAAGTTAGTTTAAAAATATAAATAAGGGCCGATATCAACAATGAAACTAATCGCGATTAGTTTAAACTAAACTCAGTTCATGCGCTTAATCGAGATTAGAGCTTCATTTTGCGTTTGCCCGACTGAGGTTGCCCGTTGGGCAACCTCAGTCATGTGAAGAGGTCATTGCCTATGAATTCTGCAATACCAGAGGCATGGCAAATGCGTTGCTATTACCCAGCGACCAACTTACATGTCTCATGTGCCTCTCACTACCTACATTGTGGCATCCTTATCCTGGAAATCAAATAAAAATATTGAAAATATAAAAAACTCGCTTAAAAAAAACAACTAAAACAAGTCACTTTTCAAGCAGTCTGATGCAGTTGGTGGCAGTTGTTTTAGTTCAATCATCAGATTTGATGACACCAAATGCATCATAGTACTTGTAAAGTGACTTGTTTTAGTTGTTCTTTTTTAAGCGGGTTTTTTTTTATTTTCTATATTTTTATTTCCTACCTTTTAGTGAGTTATATTTTTAGAATCGTCTCCTCGAGCTCTTTTTTTTGATACCCCACATGACCAGGTCACAAAAAAATACGACTACACTTACCTAATGGTGGTCGCCATTTTTTTAAATATTTATTTATTTAACATATCTATATCACTTCGGCGGTCAAGACCAATCTAATAATACCTCATTTGTTAAAATCCATCAGCTGTTTAGGGTACAACGCGTGCCTGAGAAATAGACATACAAACCTACACACAGCAACATTTCCTGGCGGCAGAATGCCAACGAAGAACATGCCACGTTCTCAGACAAAAGAGTGGGAATCTCACACAATACCGATATATCGGCAGTTGATCAGTTGATCAGGGACACAAAACCAACAAAGCTAATTCCATTAGCTGAGAGGAGATGATCTAGCTATTAGTTGTACTTACACAAATATGATGCTATCGCCAGGCATAGACTTAGGAACAGTTAGAGGTTAGGATATTAAATTATTTAGAATTTGGAGATCATGACAAACCTTGATCTTATGGCACTGGCTGCAATTAGCTTCATCTATCTAATTCAAAAGTGCCTGTAAACAGTTTAATTGAAATACAATAAAGGACTTTGTGTTTAACTATCAAAAGAGCAATTTTAAGTTTCACATGAAAAGATTACATTACAATAGGGATGATTCCAAAAAAAAAAAAAATAATAATAAGAAGAAGTGACTAGAATTTGGAGGCAAGAAAAAGTATATGTCGTGCCCATAGTTGTCTCCACTACAGGGGTTATACCCAACCATCTCCACCATAGCCTCAAATTAATAGAACTGAAAGATTTAATTTACATAACACTCCAAAAAAGCTGCAATTTTGAATACTTGTAGAATAGTTAGAAAGTTCATGCAGATAGAGGAAAATGAAATTTCTCCTCAGAACATACACTCTACAGCTTAGTGTACTCACCACACGCTACATTGACTTGGCATGGCCCGTTAATGTAGCTTAAAACTAGCCAAAGTGCTAAGAAACAGTCCATGTTTTTCCCAAATAATAATAATTGGATTTAGTCTGTAAGTTAGATTTGCAAAAAATATTGGACACGTAAAGACCGTCCAGCTTCTATAACTCATTTCCAAATAACCAACCACATAGTCATAATACAGACAAATAAAGTATTAAAGTTTAAAAAAAAACTAAATAGCGCTCATTTTCGTATTCCTCCTCAGCAAACCCTTTCATTTGATACATAATTATACGTATATCATGGGAAAGTATAAAAAACAACGAGCCCGCCATCTTTGGGAGTCTGCCATATTGGATGTAGAATGACGTCACTGAGCTAACAATGCATTTTCATTCAAACTAAACATGTAGGTACGCAAAATTTCAACTCAATCGGAAACCAGGAAGTGTGTCAAAAACTTCCAAGATAGTAGTTATAGGTGTAAGCTAATAAAAGCATGTTAAAATAAGAAGCAACAATGACTTTTTTTTTTTTTTGTGTGTGGGAAGTCATCGGTGACAACATTGATGCCATTTGTACTTCAATACCACAACAGTATTATAGACAATGTTGGAACAATGGAATACATCAGTGTTTACAGTTAAATACAGTATTGTTCTTCTTAATCCATGTGTTTTCAACAAAAACGGCTTTAATATAAAAATAAATTACTTTTTTAACAGTACCTTTCTTATCTCTTCTTAACTCTGTGACAGGTAAGCATTTCATCAATAACTAAGTACAATATCTGACGATTATCTTTTGCTAATAACCCTTCTAGAAAATTCAACCGTACTGTTTAAGAAATAGGGTTGAATTTCCAGCTGATCTTTCAGCAAATTCGTCGCACGGTCCACGAAATGTTTCTAATAATTAGTTATCATTGATCATCTGAGCTCGACCACATTAATAAAGATATTAAATGCCTTCTTTATTTAATTAAAAACCTAATTTGTACCTTGTTTCTTAGGCAGCAGAGTCCAAAATTGTTTAGTGTTGTTGAGAGGAGGCGGTGAGTTCAAAGGCAGCGGCATCTGTCGGCTGGCACGAGTAAAACCAATCATGTGACAGCGACACAGAGTAAAAAGTAATGTTTGGCCAGTTTTTTTTTTCTGTTTATTCTGAAAGTGACCGCAGATAAAAATAGACAAGCGTGGGTGTGGCGGGCTGCGGCCTGCTGTATGAGGAATGAGGTTCACGTTTGTTTTTTGCCAGGTTTGCATTTACATTGCAGTGCCATAAGATCAAGTATTTGAGTAAAATTTTCCTGTGATTTTCCAGAAAACCGATCCTTCACACGAACCATTCAGTAGTTACTTACTGTATATTGTCTGACCAGTAATGCTTAGCATAAGAAACGATCAAATGAGCAAGTTTAAACCCAGAGAAAGTATTTGTCTCTAGAACGGGAATCGTATTTAAAAGGCGAATCATAGTTTAACCTAATTACTTCTTGACTATTCATGGCCACTGGAAACGTCTCACCAGCATGGACGTACATACGTTACATAGATATTTTCAAATTCAAAGATTGGAAATACCTACTGGTAGGTGCCGTATCCGATACTTTTGTATATTTAAACTATTTCTTCTGCTCCCAACGCCTAAAAGTGTAAATAATTATAACGGCTAAAGCCACACCTAGCACATCAGATGTCAAGTCATGTCGGTGAGAAGAGTGACCGCGGTGGCCGCGTGAATGCGCAGGAGTCTCTACTGATCTGTCACACTCGTGCTACAGTTTACATGGAGGGTGAGAGTGCGAGGTTTCATTAACGCTGTAAACAGATCGCTAGAGTAAGAGAGTTCATTTAATTTCTTGTGATTTTAAAGTTTATAACATTATGCTACTTACCTATGTTTATAAAGTTGCCAAATAAAGACTCCGTGCAAACTTTACAACTATTTCCTAGTGTTTTTCGCAAAATCGATAAAAGAGTGTTTGTAGCATTTTACTGAAAACTTAAACATATCAAATTAAAGAATCACTAGAGTACACAAACAACATTATAAACATAAAATACCAGTTTCTATTGCACCTAAATCGATTAATAAATCATAGCACACTGCATGCGCGGGAGTGGACATGGAAACTGTATTAGTGTTCACAGGGACCGACAGAGGGCCAGGCTAATCCCAGCACACCTCACTGGCTCCACATCAAAATTCGATTAAACTGACCCTCTCGACCGTCTTAATTTTAATCTGAACGTGAGTCACAGAGTCGGGGCACTCAAAGGCCTTTAATCCTTAAAATTAAAAACGACATGGTATTGGTCATCCATGTTTCCTGATATCAGAATATTCTCAGAGGATCAGGTTACCTGAATGTGTGTTTTTATTGATCAAATGTTTTTAAAACAATAGGTGATAGTGAGTTTGTTACAGTGAGCTCTGTTACAGAGAGCTCTGTTACAGATTGATTCTTTTCTTAAATTTAATAAAAATTATGACCCGTAAGATCAATATCTTACGGGTCATAATTTTTTATTTATTTATTATTATACAGGGTGTATCGGAAAGGTGTGGTTATATTTTAGGTACTGCATCTGCCCATCGATATGAACAACTTTCTTCAAGAAAATCCGAAGAAATTAAAAAAAAAAAAATTACCTCCCATACAAATATTGATCAGCTGATGATAACTTTATATGGAAAGTCCAACTTTTTTTTTGCGAATTTTCTATTTTTCTTAGAGAAAGTTGTTCATTTTCATGGGCAGAACCGGCTCTTAAAATATGACCACACCTTTCCGTTACAGCCTGTATAAAACTAGTATTATTATTATTAGTGAAAAAATTCAGCCACTACGACTAAGCATAATCTTAAATATCGACAGCCATCAGAAAACCTATAACCCATTCACTTCCTTCTTACCACAAGATTCCCCAAACATCGGCCAGACTTGACCCTCCACTGCCCGCCGGCGTAAATAACCCCGTATAGGGTTACCCCAGTTAACACCTCCGCTGCAATATTTAATCCACGCGTTGTATCGCGAAACCGAAGACGGACGAAACCCGACGCCTGCGCAGTACAAAGCCTCCTTTAAATCAGCTCAGGCCATAAAGACGGCGTGTATTAGCTTTCGGCTCCTCTCCCGCCTTTTAGTGTTCAATTGTGGAATAATAAAACGGAATGACGTGTTGTGTGCGTTTTGTTTGTGTTTGCAGGTAGTTTGTGTGAAGCAAGTGTTCGTGTTAACCCCTGGAAAGTGAATAGTGTTGTCGGTAGGTCTTTCTGGCTGTTCTGGAGATGTATACCGTCTCACACAGCTGGGCAGCCGCGAAATAAAAATACACAATGTTACTGCAAAAGCGGCTGTAATGAGTGAGACTCTCGGTAGTCAGAAAGTTGGACCAAAGGATGATAATACTTTTGCATGCAGACTACAGGAAAAGGATGACACCAACAAGCTTAAAAACTTAATCGTCAAAAAATTTTACCCAGTCGAATGAACTGAAACAAAATATGTTTAATCCAAATATGTGGGTCACTTCACTGGCTTACTTCTCAAAAAATAACCGGCCAAGAGTGAGTCGGACTCGTACGCAAAGGGTTCCGAACAAATCATATTTTTTTCAGGTTTTTTTTAAACTGCCTCCACCTTATAGGGTTTCCTGTAATCTATAAGTATAGAACTACTTTCAGATTTTTTTTTTAAATTTTAGACCCACTGGTATCGGAGATAAGGCCCCCCCCCCTTATCTCCGAAACCACTAGCTTGGGCCTAAAATTAAAAAAAAAAAATTGTCTTTGTCATCTATTTTCGTAAATAACTTAAAAATTATAAGTTTAAAAAATAATGAATAAAATATATTCGGAACCCTCACAATGTGCCCTTTCATTTGATATGTCGCATGACACAGTTTGAAAAACATTGATTTTTAATTAATTAATTTATTTATTTATAATAATAAGCACACCAACAGCACTGTCACTTACAATTCAAATAAAATAACATCTAAAATCGGCATTTCAGTAACCATGCAAATAACAGGTATGCATGACATTGACAAAATGAAATTAGAGACAATAAGAAAAAATAAAAAGTGTGTCCAATAAACCTAAAACCAGAACACTACAAAAACAAAAACAATTTGAGTAACCCCCATATTCCAAATTAATTTATTTAGGGTACACGACCATGTTTGGGTCATAGATATTCATGTGTGTACCAAATTTCAACTCTATTGGTCTAGCAGATTCAGAGAAAATTGGCTGTGAAAGACGGACAGAGAGACAGACACACGAGTGATTCTATAAGGGTTCCGTATTTTCATTCGGACTTTCGGAACCCTAGAAAAGGTAGGTTTAGGTACTTAGATATGGTTAGTCGCTATAGTGTTTGTAATAGTCACAGCGGCCCTAGAACACAAAAGGCAACTGAAGGAACACCCGTGGGTTTTAGTCAGTAAGAGTCTGACACGCCCAGAAATCATCTAATGATTTCCCACCTTCAAAAAAAGGAAAACTAGGTATAATTTCCTGTAAACCTACTATAATACAAGCTAATTGGTAGCTATATTCGTCATGCGTCTATATTGGTTGGATCTTATTACACATGCGGGGGCCAAACAGCTGATATACCAATATTTCCCAGGCTAACATGGAAAAATGTAACAAAATACATGTAAGTTAACAAAACAGATTTTTTCGCGAACAAGTCTTGTTTCCCAACATCAAAGGTTTGCGGATTGACTGCATTGTGTAGATCCATATCTTGTTTCTAACATGGTGTGTCAAAAGTGCCGAATATAGCGAGATTGACAAGTATGTAGGCGTTCCTATGAGAACAGGGAACAGGTGCGAACGGGTGAAGTTAATTCGCTAAGTTACATTGTGTGGGTCTTTGTTACCCCGCGCGCGGTGTGGGGTTACAGATTTATTAGCTATTTGTGAATATTAAAGCTAATAGTTTTTGATAGTTTTTGCACGGCGATCTTTGTAATAGAATCTTGATATTTTTGTGTAAAGAATTTTTATGAAGGTATCAAAGTGCGGTTATCAAATGACAATGCGGGCCTTTTAACCGACTTGAAAAAAGAGGAGGTTATCAATTCGGATGTTCATATATATTCTCTTTTTTTATGTGAGTTCTGGCATAAGTTCGTCATATGTAGACAGATTTGACAAATTCTTTTTTTTTGTTCGAAAGGGGTTTAAATGGTCCCATTTAAATTTCATATAGATCTGATGATGAGTTTCGGAGACAGAGAACATTGCTGCTGTCGCATAAATATGCATTGTTAACATAATATAATGGGGAATCACAACCAAAAAGTGAAAAATAAAAACTTTTTACAAAAAAATAGAAGCGACTTCCAAAAAAAGTGCAAAATAATTATTTTCTTTCTAAATCAAAAAACTTAACCGCATTCCCTAATTCATCTACTTGTATCTAATCCAGCACATCTCCATATTATTTTTTAACGCACCGATTTTTTAATGTATCGCAAAAAAGCCACGATCCATCAACTTGGAGCCATGGATGCTTTTCAACAACATAATCTAGTTTACCGTCCATTAATCAAAAACGTATCGATTCCCATACACTATCGAGAACTTTTTTAATAATATGACAGGTAAATGCTCGGCATTTAGTGAGTGCTTTTTCTTTTTTATTAAATTGACAACCCTAGATTTGCTATCAGAAAACTACGAATTACACTCTTATGTCCAATGTTTAAAGTTGCTTTCTGATTGATTTGAAGTTCAGGGATGGCAGAATGAGCTGTCGATAAATTTTATTATCTCTTGTGCCGGCTGACTCAATTAGAGGCGGCATGTATCGATGCATCTCTCGAATCGGTATTCGATTTATTAATTAATCGATATACAAACATGGGCCCGTCATCGTCTCGATATAATATTTTAGATAGATCGCTCTCTGGTGCCCGATACGGTACTTTAAGTACTAATAACACTTTATTACTTTTATTGTTGTGTTTCACAATGGGGACAACTTTCTTTTTGCTGGATGACGATTATAGTTTTATATTAGAAGAGAATTGAGAGGCTGTATGGGAGAACTAAACTGGCTTGAGAGAGCCCACTGCAGTATTAATAAGTACATTGCTGAAAAAGTTAGTTTCAAAACCTTTAATGTTTATTTTTATTTTCAGGAGACTACTGTTAAGGTTTACAGAAACAGAATCCTGGAACAAAGTGTAAATGTTTTAATGATTTTGGAGAATTAATAGCCATACTTCTAAGCGCATTAAAACTAGTAATTCATTTGCTATCTATATTTATTTCTAAACAAAACTTAAACATAACACCAACAAAGATTCTTACAATCTTTTTATAATACTTTTAGCAAAAAGGGATTACTGATCCGGCTACCGCTAAAACCGAACTTTTTTAACCCAAAAGTAGCACTTAAAAAATTCGATTACCCAAAACATTTATTTTAACCCTACATAGCTAATGTAGCGAAAAAAGACGATAATATTCCTTTCAATCAGAAGATAGAAAAAGATATCCTTTTCATAGATAGAATACTTTTGTTGTAACAATACCTCTTAATCCTAATATTCATGGTGCTTAGAAATATGAGGTGAAGTGGTTTTTTATTTTAATTTTTCATAAAGGAGATATTAATAAGTTTTTACGTAGTGAAAGGGGTTATATTTAATAGAGCGTGCTGAGTGGCGTATGTTTCTCATCTGATTCAGATTCTCTTTATACGTTACATGCGCGGCGTCGACTTAGACAATCGCTTGTTGCAATAACTGTAGGGTGGCTAGGCTGAACACGTTAAATTAGGACATTTATTTTGTGCATTAACTTTTATTTATGCAAATGGTGGAAATTTGCAAAAATATAAAAAAAAAACTGAAAAGAAGTTTTTCGCTACGCAAAAGTGTATTCCATACGCTCTATATGATATATTGTAGCTAATTTTTCTCTCACCAGTACTATTTTCTTATTTTCTAAATTAAATAGTTTTTAGTGAAAGCTGCCGTGCTTAAAATCGTGGATTGAATTTATCTGATTTTTAAGGTTCCGTAACTGAAGGGTAGGTAACCAACGAGATCCTATAACTAAGCCTCCGTTATCCTAAGCTAATCCGCTATCCTCCGCTATAGATGATGAGACGATGAGACGTAATAGGTAGACAGAGCTGGTGTTTCTGCTGCCACTGTGACAAAAAATAAAAAAAAAATAAGGGGGCAACCCATACTAGAAAAGTGATATTCGACACTCGCAAAACCAATAGCACTTAACGTGGACCATAAATATGTAAATTCGCAAGAAGAAAAGAAAAGGAACCCTTTAAATGTAAGTCCGACTCGCACTTGACTAGTTAATTTTCTTTAAAGCACGAAGACGCCTTTCTAGTTTAAGCATTTTTGAAGCCCAAATATCATTGATTTACTAATTGAAGTACAAGTTTTTCACTCAACAGCCATTCTGAAGAAAGTAAACCGTGCAAAATGATCTTCCTTAACGTGTGGCTCCACTAAGAAACTGAACCGGGATTTGTCCGCATCGTTGCATCCTTGCACTTATTAAACATATCTTATATCAATAATAAATCCACTTAACTCCTTCCTCCTTACGCCTTTCACATAAGGTTTATTTTCGCGTGTGTACCATTCAATTTCTTCAAGGATCGACATTGGATGCGCGGGCGCAGATGTGTTACGTCTTTGTTGTATAATTTGCGTTTTCCGGTTTAATGGTCGCGTCGAGAGGGATTACGAGCAGTGGAAGGGTTAACTGCTACAATGTGGCTCGGGTTGTGGAGGGTTAAGTGTTGCGGTCTTACAGACCTAGCCGTTAAGTGGTATTGTGGTCTCTATGTGAAGTAATTTGCTCATGATTTTGAAATGATGGGATCACAAGGATCTATTCCAATTATTTTTTATTGTTGTGGTACAGGAAGTTCCTGTAGGTACTATCATAGCTTTGTATTAATGTGAAGGTACTGTGATATTATGATATATGAGGAAGTCGGTTGAGAATACAAACCTTATCAGCAGACAGGCTGGTTGAGAAAATATAAAAGAGACTTTGACCTCTGAGTTTGTTTCGGTATTTCTTCTCAGGGTATTCAGCTTGGAGACACCGGCCTCATCTTGCGGAAACTGACAAAAAAACATTGACGTGTAAAAGTGTTATTTGTAATGATAAATATAATTTATGATTATCATTACTTTTAAATGGTGATGCAAATTCAGAATAGGTTTGAAACAAAAAAGAAAATAATATTATTGTCCTACGTCAGTTAGGAATGTTTTGTCAATGTAAAAGGATTTACTTAATATAACATACCTATCAAGTCTTGGAATTAAGTGTTTTCTTTAAACTTAACCGACATTAGAAGTATACAGTACCTACCTATATGCCGCTGAGCCACACTACAGAGCCCCCGACTTTACAGTAGGAGTACTGAGTATGTAACTTTACAGTACTGAGTATTTAACTGTACAGTACTGAGTATATAACTGTACAGTACTGAGTATACAACTTTACAGTACCTACTGTGTGTGTGTATGTAAAGCTCCTATCTTCTTTCAAACCATCTTAATAGGGAATATGCCTGATTTTTTGTTTCATATCTAACCAGTTTATCGATAAATATACAAAGATGGATTACTAACGCTAACAGTAAAAACATAATCAAAACAAATATATATGTCCCTCTCTTGAAAACGCCGTTTTTTACGGCAGCTGTACCTATATGTATATGGGCGTCATGTCCTTTGACGTCAAATCGGACTTCTCTTTCTACTTATCATCTTCACAGCTTCATAACTTCGGTTCTGATGTAAACATTCAAAAAATACTTGCACAGTTGTTTACTATTATTAATAAGTATTATATTTCGTTAATAAAATAACATGCATATTCCCTATTATGTTTAGATTAGAATTTATTTCGCATAATTCAGCAAGTTGCCAATCCTTGGTAATTGTCATTCTGACACTTGGATAATTCAACAGTCGAAGGATCGTATCCACAATCCAAGATTTCCTTTTATTCAGAGATCAAAGTAAGAAATATTGATACAGGAGTTTTTTAACCCTCTAATTCCTTATTTGTATACTCTTGTCAATCAGAATGTGACAACTAATGATGACGTGAACATTTTATCATTTTTACCGGCGACATCGGCTGGCCAACAAAGTGCCTTTATTTAACATTATTTAAGGTTTAAGTCATATAATTTCTTTACACACAAAGAACCGACATATTAAGACTTAAAAAAACGCATCCGTATTGCAGGAACAATACTTTAAAACTCATATTTATTACATAACGTCTGATGTATTAACAAAGATATCAAACAAGAATGAATCTTGGCATGAAAATCTTATGGTTTAAATTAGCCTGTGGTTGTTCGAGTAAGGTAAAGGGTACAATTATTGTCGTCACCACATTAACCCTGTCAACGCTCATCCCTGATTTATTGTAGGCAATTATTCTTGGAGGATATTTAAAAGAGCCGTGTCTCTAACACGTGTTATGTTGTTATACAAACATGGTTTAGATGCAAGTGAGGTGTTATTCCGTATAATGTGGCGGTGGTGGAAAGGTTTCCTTAGCTTTCTTGAATTTTATGACAAACTATTTCGCTTTAAATTTTTTGCCAAAAAATTAATAGTGCTTGGTTAATTTCAATATGTTTTTATAAGACATAATATAATCCCTCCCGAATCTCGACTCACTCCATCAAAACAGAAGAATAGAGAAAATAGAAATGAATCACTTCCTTAGGAAGGTATTACTTTTTACTAGGTTTTTATACTAATTAATTTAAAAAAAAAAGTGCTCTGAAACATTTTTCTTCTAGTGTATCATCTGTACATCGCATTTATTATATTTTACAGCCTGAGCAATTTGATTCATCCAAAAACGAAATCAATACTTTCCATACGTGCTTTATTTTCCTTAAATATTACCACAAAAGTTCCACCAGTAAGACATCATATCTGAACAAAAGCTCAGGCACAGAATACCCCTGTACGTGGGAGTGCGGCGCGGCGGCGCGGGCGCTGCAAAGCCTTCGATTGAGACATCCGAGCCGGCTTCAAACGCGCCGACTTTCTATAGCCCTTTACGTATCGACAACTGGTAAGCTCACCCTACGATTTACGTCACACCTTGGACTTAACCCTTAAAATGATGGAGTAAGGTTGAGTTTCGATAAGTTTTGTATTTCTGTTAGATTTTTGAACCGCAAAGTTAACGTTGCCAGTCTTTATCCATTTAACCCTTATATCATTCATTGTTGTCTAAAATTTGTCAGTTGCGTGATGTAGAGGACATCTTTTGATGCTTTTTTTCATTCATTGTATTAATGTTGATATCGGATCTCGGAGTGCTAATGTGGTGACGTAACAGAGTGCATTATGTGATACACTATACTTTTAACTTTTTTCTTCGTAGAGATGCGACGTGATTGTCGTATGAATAAAAAACTTGTTTATCTGACATCTGGATAGCTTCGAGATAAACCCTTTTTAGTTCAGATATGTTGTAAAGGTAAATTACCTATTTATTACAGTATAATGCAGGCGAGAATAAGAAAGCTGGATATGTAGAGTTGATAGAGGCAGTAGCTTGTCTGCAGTAATATTTGGTGCATTTATAATAATTTATGAAATGGTGCTATTTTTTTTGTATCATTGATAGGCTCACGTTTGACCACTATCTCACCTGCTGGTAAGCGATGATGTGGTCATCCATGGAGCACGCTTGCCTAGAAGTAAACTATTCACTCTAGACTTACTCCCAGGTTGTAAGCTATCAGGAAACACAGACTCTGGCAGGGAATTCCACTCCTTAGCTCTGTACGCAAAGTAAATGTGTAGTGTTTTTTGATTTGATCTAGTGCCCTATACTTAGGTACTTGTCATTTTCCGATACTTACGGTCTTAGCTAAAAAAAGAATCGTAAAACGAAGTAGAGAACGCCTCCTTTGGCAGATAGATTTATTAAACTGGAGGGAGCAGTTTAATCCGTATCTATTATACCACTGAAACTGATTTAAGGCGCAGTTATATGCTAACGACCTTGAGTGGTTAGTTTGTGTGTTCTGTGCTGAGCTCACGCAACGCGTCGTACGTCCACCCAGTAATAGGACTCGCCCATCAAGGAGCGCTGTTCCAAATTACTCATTATTCATTTATTATACATAAAACAACAGATATTATACTAAAACACGTATACTAAAAGATGAATAATTAAATAATTTTTTTCAAAGAAATAACACCAGTCGTTAATAAGGCCTGATGTTCAATTTAAAATCATTAGAAGTCGTATAATTGCGCCTTAACTGCTCTTTTATGTTATCCACTAACTAGCAAAAAGTAAATAATACGTATATGCCTGAAAGAATAATCAATTCAATTTAGAAAAAGCATATAACCAGGAATTTGTCTCGAATGAACAATAATAAGTGTACTTGCTAACAACTCTTTTCTTTCAAGGAGCTTCACTACTACGAAATTTTAAATTGTTACTAATTTATTTTCCCCTCTACACCCCATAAAAGAGCATAAACTCCTCAATTACTGGCACTGCACTATGTTTTGTTCCCTGATCAATAAACCGCTATAATTAAAGGGGGTGGTCAGAGTGCATCGCTTGTTAGTAAATGTTGTCGCAGTGTGGGCAGCGTCCCACGCATGGGCAAAGCCTGTCATTATGTCGATGACTGTACTTCCGTGTTTACGTTACCTAGATGTTAAAAACAAAGAGGGGTGGGTTTTCAATTGCCTGAGGTATTATACAGGACCCTTTTCAAGTTTAAAACCATTGTATATTTACTACTTTTAAGTCAGTTTTATTTTTGAAATGGTCAAGCCCTTTGTTTTGAGACCATGTCACAAAAAAAACCGACCACACTAACATTTTGTTTTATTTTCAAAAGTTAATATGTCTTTTGCTACTTCGGCTGTCAAAACCAATCTGAAGATACCTCATATCTAATAGTCCATCTAGCCGTTTAGACTACATGGCGTGCCAAAGAAATAGACATACATACAAACATATGTACATACAGGAATACAAAATAATACCTACGTGGGGAGAACTGTCGAAAAATCTACTCTACTTTTGGGGCAGTCGGCGCAGTGGTTGAGCGTTCGGCTGCTGCGCTGCGTGTCGCGGGTTCGATCCCGAAATATTTGTATGGCCTACAGATAGTTGTTCCGGGTCTAGGTGTCTTGTGTATGTGAGATTACATGTTTGTGAACGTGGGTGCGTTCACAAACATGTAACGATACAGGAGTAATACCTAGTGTGGGGCAACGTTTAAAAATAGAATGGCAGCTTTTAGAAACTTGGTAAAGACTTTTCTAAGGACTCCAAGTAGGTAATAAAATAGAAACACGAACACTTAAGGCGCAGTTATACGACTTTTAATGGTTTTTAATTGAACATCACGTCTAAACGACTAGTCCTATTTCTTTGAAAAAAATATATGTTACTCTAGGCAATTTTTGTCGTAATTTGATTTTAGAATATTTAATATTATATTTTTATAACATAGTGTAATTAATTTGTAAAATTAAGTCAAACGCGGATAAAAAATTGAGTATCACGCAAAAACTATAAAGCGTATTTTTATGAAACCTTCACCATTTTAAAGATCATTTAATTATTTATAATTTAGTCTCAGTGTATTATTTTAATATCTGTTGTTTTATGTGTAATAAATTAATAATACGTCTAATTTCGGACAGCGCTCCTTGATGGGCGAGTCCTATTACTGGGTGGACGTACGACGCGTTACGTGAGCTCAGCACAGAACACGCAAGCTAACCACTCAGGGTCATTGGCAGTTAATAGCGCCTTTATAAAAGAATCCGTCAATCTTTAGATTATGTAATAACTTCAAAACCAATAAGCGATCATCACCCTCCCCTACATAAAATATTTGTGGTCGGCGCAGGATGTTTTCATCTCTCATAGACTTATATTAGTTGTCATCTCAGTAGTCACAGTATTCTTAGCCATAACATCTTTTCCGCAAACCAACATTAATTCGTTGAATCCCAGCAGAACCTGGATCAATTTCTCACACAGTTTAATAAGAATGATAAGTTTAAAGTTAAAAAAATATTTCACAAGCACCGGCTGGATAACTCAATTAAATATGTAAACAACATTTCGTGTCCGTGCTGTTGATCGTTGAAGAGTTCCTTTATCTGGAGCTAATCCTGGATGTCGATTCAGGTCATGCTTATCATAAAAATGCATTGTCACCAGAACTAAAGGTATATGCAAAATTTCAACTCAATCGGATACCAACAAATGGTCGGAAAATGGCTTGCAATGACGGACAACTTACAAATATACCTAGAAACAGTGCAAGTTAAATATAAGCTTGCAAAAATGATTGCTCACTGTTGCCACCCAAATCTTAACATCTTATTTACTGCTGTAATTTTCCACATAAAAGCCGCATAATAAGAACTATTCTTTAGCTTCTGCGTAAGTACAATTACACATTACAATAAAAATGTAATCACTCAAATTCTTGCCAAGCTGTTGATTACTGTGTAATGTGTGTGTACAATACATGTATAGGATGGTTACGTATGTATGTATAGTAGTACCTAACATAAGTAAGAGCTCACCAGAGGAAATTATTCGCTTTGTTAAGCCAAGCTTCGTTATGTGTGAAGCTCAATCAAAGGTTAGGGATGTGAACCGGAGATATCGATAAAAATATTGCCTTTTCCACTGACAGTGTTTTCACGTGTAACTTCGTTGACTATTGGTGAAGTAGGGACCTAAAATCTAGCTGCTTATCTTTTCGTTACTTGTTAGAAAACCAGCATCGCAGCGAGCAGCGTGAAAAACCGGAGCGAGTCGCTAGTATATTTATATTTTAAGAAGAAATCCCCGTAGCTAGATATAGACTACGTAGACCAAATATTCTGAAACTACAAGTTGACGTCTAGGTACAATAAGTTAACATTTTGAAATGCTGTCCTTGATAAATGTCCTCAAAAAGCAATGCGAGCAAGCGAATGACAAATTCTACTGGAGAGGTCAGTGTCCAGCAGGAAACCGCGGTAGGTTGACGATTATAGTTAACATAGTTCAAGTCGATATTCTTTTTAAAACCATCGATACCAGCTCCTCTCTAGCCAGTACCCCGCCTTAATCAAGTGCGCGCGCGCATAGCAGCGGTAATTAGATTGGGCGGCGCGTGCGTCGGTCGCGACCCGCAACCATCACCACTGCATAAGTAACTTAGGAGCAGAAGGATCACGATTCTCCTGGCTTCAGAAATGAATTCGAAGTCGATGTAGAGAAGTTCAAACCTTCAAGCTACCTATCCAAGTTCTAAGCTACCATCTTGGATAGCTTGAAGACTTGCTTGGTGGTAAACCAACCTTGGCTTACCACCTGATATCAGCAGGACTACAGAGCAATTTGTTGGCAGCTGTTAGCAGAAGCCGAGTGGAGCAGTTTATAAGTAGTGTTTAGAAGTACAAATATGAATTCTGACAAAAACAGAACTTAGAAATCACACCAAAAAGTAAAAGAAAGTTAATTTTCTTAAAATAATAAATGATTGACTTTCAGAAGAATTTTGGTTTAGTTGAAATATATGATTTAAAGTTTCTGTACAAGTATGTCTGCACAGAATGAAACTACTGAAGCTCCAACTGTGTAGTATATTCTCCAGTTAACCGGCGACTTCTCGGTGCATTATAATATAGTAGTAAGTGTTTAGTTAAGTGTGATTCTCATTCCTGTATGTGTGTATGTGTTAGTGTATCATTGTTGAACGTGGAAACTGACGACTGATGACATTATTTGAAAGTTATCATCTTAAACCTCAGTTGGTATTGTCAGACCGAAAACGCGAATTTAGAACAAGACTTTATTAAAACCATTCAAACCAACCAGGATTGAATGGTTTTGCTAAACTTTTGTTAGTTAAAAATCCTTCAACAATTTTGTTACAGAATTCAATGTTTGTTGATTTTTATCGTTTATGTAACATTATTACGAATTTTCGAAGGTTGATTGGGACACTATAGCGTTTTTTTTTTTTTTTTTGGGGGGTGGGAAATCATCTTATGACTCTTTCCGCTCTGGGGTGGAGCGGAAGGGCGTGTCAGACTCTTACTGACTAAAACCCACCCCTGTTCCTCCCTGCCCTACGCGCCCGGGGGCGAGGTAACTCTTTCGAATTTATCCTCCACCCCCGGGCAGGCACTGGCCGTGGCAGGCCCCGTCCTTTGCTGACAACTCTTTGAGGCGCGCGTGGAACACTACGCGCCGTCGACTCTCGGGCCTGGTGCTGATCGGACGGCGAGTTACCCGCTACTCGCCGTCCGCAGGCCCAGTGTCAGTCGACAGTTCAGTGCAAAGTAGGCGCCGACATCGTTAAAAGTAGAAAATATATTTACTTTAGGTATTGGCTAGAATCTTGTAAAGTTATTGTATCGACTTGCTACATTTATATGAAGAGATTTAACGATAGGATCCCATGAACCAGAGTCGCACGTGAAGCTATAGACCAAGGAAAGTTCACCGCCGAAGTTGGTGTTTTATTCTAAAAACCCTTCAATATTATAGAGGTTACAGTGAGGGCGCCCATGGATCGCTACTAGTGGATGCTCGGAGAGATGTAATTTATGTAATTTGGCCCTAAGTGTGCCACTGACCGAACTCTGAAGAGAGCTTTTGGGGTTTACCTTCGTCCATCGTGGTGAAGAGATAACAGAGCTAGACTGCGTTACCGAGTGCTAGCTGACCAGAGTAAGCCGAGGGGAGGGTTCGGAATCACAATAAGCCGCTGCCAAATCCAATGTAGTGGAACTTATTCAACTAAAAACTTAAGATTGCATTTTACCTTTCCTAGAACCAAACATTGCCTGATTAGGAGGGAAGTGGAAATAATGTTTTTCTTACTCCTCCGCTGTCTTTTCTGATTAATTTCGTTGCGGGACCCAAGACAGTTTATTCGTTTCGCTGGGACTTGTCGAGCTTCATTACCTCGGCGTTTTTTCTGGTGGTCACCACTGTTGATTCTGGCTTACAGAAGTTACAGTGGTTTGGGAACAGCGTGGCGGGCTTGTCCCAAAAAAAAAGAACCAAACATTCGAAGACATGCCTTATCTACCAGTTCTACCAATCCATACTGTACCTGCGTGGTGGATTACGGCCCGTGCCCTCTCACAGAGAGGAAGCCTGTGTCCTAGTATATTAGTTACCTATATGCTAATTCTGCTTATGATATATTTGTCAAGCTGCTGGTTTAATCCAGATTGCTCTCTGTCGTATGCACAAACAAGCGTGTTACACGTGTTATACCTCGCGAGCTAGTTGTACTCGTTGGCGTCTATTAGCAAATTGTTGTCCACAGCCGACCACAACGCACAACAGACACTGATGTACATAAGGACTCGTTGCACACGTACATACTTAGGGTTCAACTATATATTATTATTAGTATCCGACCGAAGATTCGGTTTCGGTTTCGACCAGTTTCGCCAAAATGCGGCCGAATATTCGGCTTGATCGATACTTACGTCCTTGAACTCAAGTTTGTGATAGAGACCTAAAAACTAACTGTTTCGTTCTCTCTAAAACTCTAAACTAACTGTCTCGTCTATGTGTGTTATCATATGTATATAATCATCGTTTTATTAAATTATTCAGTATTTTATGAAAGTTAGGGCTGAATTTTCAATGCTCTGAATACTTTTTCAAGTCAACATTTTTAATTTTTGTGAAGTTTTCTTTTCGTTTCGGCTAAAAATCGTGTTTTGGTCGGACACTAATTGTAATTATTATCTAGCATCACCTATCGGCTTATAATTTTCCCACAGCTGGGACAATGACCTTATCTCTGTGAGACGGACTAAGCCGTAATGCTTGACGCGAGCTCGGTGCGGGTTCGTAAATGTCACATTTCTTCGAATTTTTGGTTCGTCATAGGAAGCTTTGGACATAGGGGCTGAGCTTAAACTTCAATATTTAGATGTCTTGTTTCTGAGATATTCTTCAGCTACACAGTTATAAAGTAGGTACTTATACGCCTCCCTTGTTTATGCCGCTTGTACATATTTTTCTTATTTTCTTTTAGCTTGTGTATTCTTTAAAATTATTGTAAATATGTATCATACTTATATTATAATAAGAGTCACTTCTAGCTTTGAAAGTTATGAGTGACTTATTAGCTTAACCATGAAGTAGTAAATTATGGTTTGGGATCGCGTTATCCTAAGTGTTCTCAGACACTTTTGCAACATTTCACTTGCAATAGAATTTAAAGTGGACATGGCAGATTTGTTGACACTTCATTTTGCTCACTTCACAGTTTGTTATGTTGTGAGTAGTTTGATGTTGTGTATCATAAAGATTACTTCTGCCATAAAATTGGTTCGATATCTTGATAGGTTGTATTTCAATCCACTTACGTTCATAAGGAAGAACTTTGCATACACAGATAACATTGCCCAATCAACTGCTATCGAGGACTTTCACGAAGCACTTAGGTACCTATCTTTTCTGTGGCTCTCACAAATCATCATTCTCTGGTCCTTATTCTAAATTTCTAATGTATGAGAGGTCGCGCAACATGTTTTCTTGCTTACTTAGTTCTCCATTCACCATCCTGTCGCCATCTTATAGTCACCGCCTTTAAGACCCGGTTTTAAGAGACCTTCCTCCTCCGCACCTCCTATGTTACCGGATAATTGAAAGCACAGTAAGATTGTATTTAATCTTGCGGGAGTGTAAGCTCTCGATAAATAATGAACAGATTATTTCAAATACAATAAATCTCATAAAAATTTTATAGCTAATTTACAATGTACCCGAGGCTTATTGAAAATAAAGAGTTTACAATTTTACCGGATTTTCATAAACCAACAGTGTTTACAATAGGGAATATGAATGAAAAAGATATCTCTTATATAAACGGTTTATTGATAAATATAAAAATTGGCATAGTATCTGTCTGTATAGTAGCTGTATGGGTGTCATAACCTTTGATGACACATCGGCACGTCGGGACTTCGGTTCTGATGAAGATATTTTAAAAATTACTATAGCTAAGTAGGCTAATTATACTATTTAGAAAACAAAAAATGGCATGCATATTCCCTAACATATGCACGCTATTTTCCAGTGCACTTAAACAGCAAATCCATACTCAGAACCTTCCCTACATTTTTTTTCTCATTTCCAGTACTAACCGATTTCCACACAACTTTTCAGTGACCGGTGCTACTTGTTTGCCTGTACCAAATGTGTGACAAGTGTGTGTCGCCCCTAACACATTAGCCGGTCGCCGCCGGGCGGTGCGCGGGCGCACATTGTCGTCAACACAAATTGTTGTCACATACCTTCATATTTATTGTACTGTGTGTCTCAAAGTTACAGGTAATACATCTCCTTTTATTTCTTTAGAAAACTTAAAAAGGATATAGAGAGTAAACCATAGATATCCGTGTACTCGTTTTTTTTTTTTTTTTTTTGGGGGGTGGGAAATCATCTTATGACTCTTTCCGCTCTGGGGTGGAGCGGAAGGGCGTGTCAGACTCTTACTGACTAAAACCCACCCCTGTTCCTCCCTGCCCTACGCACCCGGGGGCGAGGTAACTCTTTCGAATTTATCCTCCACCCCCGGGCAAATTTATCCTCCACCCCCGGGCAGTCCGTGTACTCGTAGTAAACACTTTAGTGAAGGAAGGCTTATTACAGTTTTTTCAATTTTATAATTACTCGTAATATTTGGGTAGAGCAAAACAGTAAAGAGGCAAGAGAAAAAGTAATACTTTCAGAAAGAATTTTACATTGACTAGACAGGTATCTGTGATCTTCAAAGAAGCAGCTCGTTTACATATTTATTTATTTTTAGTTTAGGGACACTGGTGGAAAATAAATCTAGGCCGTCCGCACTCGGCACATCGAGTTGTAGGTAAGCTCTACTAGCTCACATCATGCTCAAGTAAATGATTATTCCTTCTTTTTTTCTTTTTCCTTGTCTATGTTAAAATTAGGTATTTTAGTCAAATCAATTAAGCATAGAGAAGGGCAAAACCTCAGAATGAGAGATAATCGCGAACAATCGAATGTTGTGACCTTTGACCTTCAATAACTTACAACGTGGTCACGAGATTTTATGAGACTTTTGAAACAATTTTTAGAACGCTAAAAGGAAGGTTTATGAGTTTTCAGCTTATTATCTCCCTATCCGAGGTAAAACATGTTAGAGATTATATTTATCTTACAATTGTTTAGATGTTAATATTCTAGGGTATTTTATATCAAAGAGTTCACTGATTACATTTCATTCAGATTCAAAATATTTGGAAAGTAGCAGTATCAGTTCTTAGTGTTTTGTTTTTTCTGTTAAAGGTCACTAATGATACTGATCTTTTCCAAATATTTTGACATTAACTGATTAGTTTGCAATCACTCACATTTTATCAATTATTTCTAACTATAAACATGCAATCAATATGATTTAGATAATGTAATAGATTTGATTTCAATTTCCGTAATAAATTCATTTAATTCGACACGAGTAGAATTTAAATAACCTTGAAAACATTTTTTTTTTCTTATAAACATTTACTCAAGTTATTTGGAATCATTTATGCTAGGTTACCAACAGCTGTACTGTTTGTGTATGTCACCTTTCCTGTTGTATCGGCTCTCTGCTTAGCATACTGCACGCACTCTCTCGGCTGGTAGTCACAACATCAGTGACAGTGTGTGTGTGACACATGAGACGACAGAATCATGATTACCATTCACTTCTACACCAACTCGAAAAAAAACAAAGTTAATGACAAACAGCAAGGAAAAGCCAATATCTATCGATTTATAGCGAAAAACTAAAATATACAGAAAAAGATGGATATCTCGGAAAACAAATTTGCTTAGACAGGAGAAGTAATGAACTGGAAATAGAGAGGCGAATACAACTCACCTGACACAAATACTGCCCCCCTAGCCATATTACATTTCTATTATCGTTTACGCTAACGCTTAGAACAAAATGTATGGCGATGACATTACCT
Source organism: Polia nebulosa (assembly GCA_951329385.1). Taxonomy (NCBI): domain Eukaryota; kingdom Metazoa; phylum Arthropoda; class Insecta; order Lepidoptera; family Noctuidae; genus Polia; species Polia nebulosa. The sequence continues at coordinate 37,348,589 of OX589590.1, read as the reverse complement.
GCGATAAGTCACGTGACACTTATCTACGCAGGTAATGTCATTGCCATACATTTTGTTCTAAGCGTTAGCGTAAACGATAATAGAAATGTAATATGGCTAGGGGGGCTGGAGCCTCAGAGAGATCTTCAAAAGCAACATGCTAGTTAAATTAAAGTAAAACAAGAGTTATGAACTATTGTCTTCTACCGTGTCTAATATAATTATGCGTGTCAGACCTGGAAATACACTGCCAAGATAAAAAATTAAATTCTCACATGCCAACGTGGACTAGAGCGTAATATGTTAAAAATTTGAAAAAATCAAAAGATACGACACACTAAAATAAGAAAAATATTTTGATATAGCCACCGATGCTCTAAAATATGCGAAAAAGCTGAAATGGAAATGGGCGGGACACGTAGCGCGACTAGGGGACGACAGATGGACCATAACAGTCACATCGTGGAAAGGCCCAGAAGGGAAACGCCACAGAGGAAGACCGTATACGAGGTGGGAAGACGACATACGAGATACAACTGGCCCGCACTGGATGCAAAAGGCCCAGGACAGAACCAAATGGGAGACATAGAAGGAGGCTTTCACCTGCGGAGGGGTTCTTGCAGATTAGCATAGACAAAAAAATAGATTATTATAAAATAGTATAATATGTAACAATCTTGTAATATTGCAAGAAATAAAAGGCTTTTTTATTTACATTTTATTTTCGTTTTTAATTAGTCGCGACTACGGAACCTTACACAGCGCGTGGCCCGACACGCATTTGGCCGATTTTTTTTTTAATACGAGTACACAGGTGTATTTCGCAGCCTTCGTTTTAAAAGTTCATGCAAACATTCGTTACACGTGTCAGTTTGTGTCATTTTAGTGTGTGTTAGCCCCGACATGTGTTCATAAAGATCCGAAATAATTATGAATATAATGATACATAATGTATGTTTGTGTAACAATACAGTCAAATATTTAAAACATAAGTAAGTAACACCAGGAAGGAAAACAAAGCACCTGGTTGGAACAATCTATGTACATTTTAATTCACATTTGCTATCCATTATTCCCTACTACTTAATTATGTGTCGATATAATTTTATTTATTCTGTTTGACTTTTGCCTTCAGTTGGACAATAAAGACTAGTTGGATTAGATTTAATTTTGTAATGATCCTGGCATTTTAACCGACTGGGCGACGCAAGGGGAGTCAGCCTATGTATGCATGTTTGTTCTTTTGTGGCACTTTAGAGACCAAATGCGGGAGCCGATTTTGATAATTCTTACGTCAATTGATTCGTCATCTTGCGAGTGCTACTAAAGACATGACAGTAGGTAATCAAAATACAATACGGTGACCACGCGCCATATTGTGATAAAGGCAAAAATGAAAGTCGACGAGCTATCAAGTTTAGGACTAGGTATCAAATTAAGTGGGGTATCAAAATAAAGGGTTCGAGGAGGCGATTCCAAAAACATAACTCATTCAAATGTAGAAAATAAATTAAAAAAAATATTCTCAAAAAAACCCGGCATGAAATCAATAACTAACCTAAAATAACTGCCACCAACGCATTTTAGTTGCTTTTTTACAGTCGGGTTTTTTGAGAATATTTTTTTTAATGTGTCTACTGCTAAAGAATATACGTATATCAGAAACTTACTGTGAACTTATGAGAGTTCTTCCAGGCCACTTCAGCACAATACCGAAAAGTTTACTGATCGAAAATACAAAATTACAATTTCAACAGCATCCTTAAAATTGAAAGAGCAGTGATGTTTTTCGGAAGATACCAGAACAGGAGCCATTGAAAATTTGGATTTTCAATTAGCAACCTCCTTGCCATTGAAATTGCCGCGACAGCGTCTCAATTAAAAAAATACAATAAATGATTCGGCATCAAGTCTTCAGATTAAATAGGCAAAGTTTGAGCAGCATTGGTCCCACTAGCTCGAAGGATGTCCTACAAGGAGTGCTAGCCAACAATTGCGTCGTAAGTGAGCACATCCTCATCAGCTTGAGAACTGCTTGACTGCTGCGGCCATATAGCGCGAGGTTTCACAATATTATTGTTTGCCGTCCCATCGCGCATCGCAATGAGTCAGTAAGTAGTTGTCTCCAGAGGAGTGTGACCTCATTGTGTTTACAGTTGAGAGGTTTGTGAGGTGGAATGAACTGGGAAGAAACGGGCGAGTTAAAATGTTAGTGGATGGTCAAGGAAATATGTTTTATGAAGTTATAAATTGATAAATGGGTGCTTCTTCGAGTAAGCCATTCTTTGGTGATTTTCGTGGCAATTTTCAAATTCATTTTTTTTTTAAATTGATATTAGAATCTTAAAATATACGTAAAAGTTATATTTTTCATACAAAAGGCACCTCAGAGAGCGATATACTTACAGATATAATCGAGGATAAAATAAAAAACTTATTACAAAAAAAAATACAACCGACTTCCATAAATAATACTAAAAAATGCAAAATAACTTTAATTTCGGAAGTCGGTGTCAATTAACGAAGAAACCAAACTAGAAACACTTAAAAAAAAGTTTTTTATTTTTCACTTTTTAGTTGTTGTACCCCATTCTTAAACTAAATTAATAGTAAAGTTATGCCCGAATTGAGAGCCCCAAAAATAGGGAATTTGAACATAGTTGGTGAAATTAGGGTGTATCAGGGTGAACTGTACAAATCTGTATACGCCTTCAGAGCGTACTAGCGTGATGTAATGTTGTGAAGTGGTGAAAACAATAAACAGACATGCGATTGCAGCAATTCTGGAAGGTTTGCTATCATTTATTGAAGAGTTCCATTGTGTGTCTTCGAAGTTCTTTATCAGATCTTCACCAAATTAAAATGGGACCACATGTGAAGCAACAGCTTTCTAATTAAAAAAATCTTCCAAATCGGTTCACGTAGTAAAAAGTTATGAGGTAACACATAAAAAAAAATACAGTCGAATTGAGAACCTCCTCCTTTTTTGAAGTCGGTTAAAAATGGAGGAGATGCTAATCACAAAACACCCCACGAAAATGAAAATTTTAATTTAACTTTCTCAAATGAGTTACATAGTAAAGATGTTATTAAAGAAGTTATTTTATTATAAGGTAAAAAAAAGTAGATAGGTCACTAAGGCAGAAAACGTTTTTAGTAGAATCAGTCCAACATTATTTATTATTTGTTAAATAAATTACAAAAATATAACACTAATTTAAACATTAACTAAAATAACACTTTCTCTTAATCAGTCATTTGTTAGGAACATAATCAGCATTTTTAATTATCACAATCATGTCCTTCCTTATTTATATAAATTCTTAAAAAATGGTCAAATCGGAATCGCTCGGGTTTTCGTCGGCTACATTGTCTAAAGAGGAAATAATATTTCTAGTAGTTTTTGGGGTCATCAGTTCTTCGTATTCTTTGGTCAACCCTGGAACCCAGAAACTGTCATTGTCTGACAGTTCAATATCATTGTAGCTAATCTTACGCTATTTTCATTTGTTTTATTTATATACTAGCTGACCCGGCAGACTTCGTACTGCCTAATTAAATTGCAATAAAGTCCTGTCAAAATGATTTGTAATGTGACATTTTTTTGTTCCTACATATTTTATAGTTGGGACAAAAAATTCTCCTGAACAGAACCGTCACCCTGGTGATAGGGCGTTGTGAATAAGAAATATAATTAAATAAAACATATATAAGCATTTAAAAGTAAGTAATCGCTTTATTGTTAATCATGTGAATCATAATTATTAACAAAAATCAGTTTTATTTTCATTGTAGTGCTTTGGGATATACGATGTTTTTTGTTTGATTACCTGGCGCATAGACAAACAAATCTGATGGTTTTCCAACACGGGAACAGGCAACATACAATTGACCATGTGAGAAACATGGGTTTTACAGATTAATACCACAAACACTTAATGATTGCCCCTAAGACTTGTTTATGGTCATAGCAAAAGCAAGCCGAACTGGAAACTGTAGTCGTTTAAAGTCAAACGGCACATCAGTCGAAAGCATTGGGATGCGCGGTATGAGAACGTCTTCTCCTTTATACTTTCCTTTCAGTATAGTTGCTTCTATCACGTTGTTTAGTAATTTTTTTATCGCTAACCGTGTGCCGTTGCAAAGACGCGGTTGGTTGATATTTCGCTACATTATAACTACCGATCCAACCTTTAATTGAAGATTGTGAGGTGGCAATCCTGGCAAATCCAGCAAGTTAAAAAATTCTGGTGGATAGTTCACTACACCATCTTGGTTAGTAGCCGAATCAACTGATTTATATATCCTTGATTCGCCTGTAATTTGTTCTTGAATTTTTAAATTTAATTCATTTACATCTATGTTTTTTGCAGCCAATATAGCTCGTTCGCTCAACCAATCATAGCTTCTGTAATTTTGAGAAACATCTGGAAACACCTTCTGAATAAGTTCATCTTTTGATCGAGTTAACTGACAAAAACTTTGAGGAAAGTTAATGCAGCCAGTCAACATGTCTATAGGAAATTTGCCATTACCAATGTCAATGAGTTGTTTAGAGAATATGTTTCCAGATTGATCATTTTGCAACTCGACACGCATATTCTTGCTTAAATAAAGTACTTTGACATGTTTCCACAAATTGGAGGACTTTAGACATGCATTGAGTTCATCAGCTGGTGTTGATCGTGGAATCACTGGCAATGTTTGACGAAAATCTCCTGCTAATAAAATCATTGCACCACCAAATTGGTTATGATTGCTCCATAGATCTTTTAAGGTTCTGTCTAAAGCCTCCAAAGATTTTTTATGTGCCATCGTGCATTCATCCCAAATAATTAATTTACATTGCTGCAAGACCTTTGCCATTGCAGAGTTCTTCGAAATGTTGCAGGTCGGAGTTTCATTGCTTTGCATATTAATGGCAATTTTAATGCTGAATGGGCTGTTCGACCACCTTCAAGCAAAGTTGCTGCGATTCCCGACGAAGCGGGTGCAAGTGCAATTTTATTTTGTGAGCGAATCGTTGCTAATATTAATGAAATCAAAAAAGTTTTTCCTGTACCACCAGGTGCATCTAAGAAGTAAATCCCTCCAGTTTCATCATTTATTACTTTCATAAGAGTATCAAATACATACTTCTGTTGTTCATTCAACAGTGGAAGATTTGTTTGAATAAATTCTTTCAAAGTGTTGAGATCATACAGTTTTTCTCGATTCAACTCTTGGTTAAAAGCATCATGCATTGGACGATTGGGCGCGGCCAGGCCTAATTGAATTAATAGTTTGTTTGACATCATCAAGCACATGTCCTCAATTGAAATCAATGCTTCGTTGTAAATTTCTTCACTGATTTGTATATTTGGATTTCCCATTCTATTTCGTATTTGATACAAAATATCATCACACATATAATCTTTGTACTTGATCCACAAATCAATTGTGTTTGATGGGAAGCATGTAGATATGATTATAGAAAACTATGTTCGTATTTGATGAGCGTGTGATGATATTACAGCATCATTGAGAGTTTGATCCCAATGAGCGTCATTTTCTAGCAATTGCAAACGTTGACAGTCGGTAATTAGCATGGTTTGTAGCATTTCGGGTTCTTCTACCTAAATTGCTTCGTCTAATAGGAGGCATATCTCTACTATATAAAAATAAGTCGGGTTTTCCTTCCTGACGCTATAACTCCAGAACGCACGAACCGATTTCCACGGTTTTGCATTCGTTGGAAAGGTCTCGGACTCCGTCAGGTTTATAGCAAAGAAAAATTTTTGGGCAATCAAATAAACAAAATTGCACCCGTGCGAAGCCGGGGCGCGTCGCTAGTCTATATTATAGATTATTGTATCACATGCAATAATTAGTGATCATAGGTGACTAAACACTGCACAAAAACTTTTTTACAAAAAAATAGAACCGACTTCCAAAAAAAGTGCAAAATAACTTTAATTTCGGAAGTCGGTGTTCCTGTTTTGTGTCTTCGTTTTTTGACACCGACTGCCGAAATTAAAGTTATTTTGCACTTTTTTTGGAAGTCGGTTCTATTTTTTTGTAAAAAAGTTTTTTATTTTTCACTTTTTAGTTGTGGCTCCCCATTAAACTGTGTTAACAATTCATAGACATACGATAGCAGCAATTGCGGTTGATTTGCTGTCAATTTTTGAAGAGTTCCGTTGTCTGTCTCCGAAACCCATCATCAGATCTTTTTGAATTTTAAATGGGACCATTTCGGAATAAACCCCTTTCGAACAAAAAAAGAATTTTGCAAATCCGTCAATATATGACAGAGTTATGCCCGAACATACATAAAAAAAAAAAAAAAAAAAAAAATACAAACATCCGAATTGATAACCTCCTCCTTTTTCGAAGTCGGTTAAAAACACGATATAGGTACAAATTTGTTTCGTGTATCAGTTGACAAAACCAAACAGTAGAGTAGGTAACCGAAAATCCAAGAAAAACAACACTGACATTGACATTTTGTTGTTGTTTCAACTTTTTTTTAATTTGATATGACTTGGAGTCAAATCCTTCAAGAGATCCTTCCTTCTTATGCATTTTAAAGTAAAACAAATGAAATAATATCGCGAAGCCGACCAAATTGATTGATTGAATTTGAACTTTGTACAGCGGTAATAAAGGGCAAATTGACTCTTTGATGTTAGGAACATACCTACATTGTTTAATCAACAGTGAGTGCTTGTAATTTAATATGAACTTTATACAATAGCAATAAAGCTCAAATTGACTCTACGTTTTAGTTAGAAAACGTTTGTATGGGAAAAAGAAAAGGGCTGTTTTAAGAGTTTTTCCGGCAATTATTAGAATTTTTCTCGCCGTAAAAACCATCTTTGAACTTCAACGAACATTTAAAAAAAAGAATTGGCCAAATTGGTCCAGGCGTTGTTGAGTTATGCGCTTACCAACACATTTTGCGATTCATTTTTATATTATAGATTTATGCATGATTAATGTACAAACGCGAACTTAATGGCATATGGCATTATCTGCCAGTTATCTATTTTTATTGTTCTATTCTTAATATTATTAGGTACTTATAAAGTCGACCCATCGAATGTGACATTTTAAGTTTTATTTAAACGAATTTACATTTAACTAAAGTAATAAAAAATATTTTTATTCATAACTAGTACAAAACTCAAAGTTATTTCATTTGCATGGTCAGAAATTGATCTGCGTGGGTCAAAACTACCACGTAAACCACGCAAATCACGACTACGGAACACCAAATAAATCATTTATGCTAAAAATATACAAAAACCTTTTAAGCAAATAAACTGTGTTTTGATTATAAATTACGTTACCTTATATTTGTTCGCTACAATATTTTATTAAATAAATAAATTTACAGAAACCGGAGATAATTGTACCACGCAAATCAAAATTTTGAGAAACCAAACCCACGCCGCACCATCACAGAAGCACTCTGCCCGGCCGTCGGAGCACGAGTTGTAACTTGAATTAGGATGAAGCATCATCGGGCCGCGAATTTAGAGATGTGCTAGTGAAATTATAATAATCCACGCAAATCAGCAATTACCTCGGGACAGTTAATATTTTTTTTTTTAGGAAATTTTGTTATTTGAGAACTATGGTCTAATTTTTCATAGCATTGTAAACTTCTTAGGACTTAGTGTTTTTTTTTTTTGTTATGCATGTAGCGTTTAGTTTAAAATATATAATTTACTAAGTGACCAGATCGGGGCTTGGGACACTCCACGAAAATCAAATAATCATCATCATCATCATCATTTTAGCCGAAAGACGTCCACTGCTGGACATAGGCCTCCCCCAAGTGTCGCCACAATGACTGGTCCTGTGCGTCTCGCATCCATCGGCTACCCGCGACCTTCACCAGGTCATCGGTCCACCTTGTTGGAGCTTTCGGAACCTGTCGGCCCCACCGGCCGTCCGTTCTGCGGGTAATGTGCCCAGCCCACTGCCAGTTTAGTTTGGCAATTCTTCGGGCTATGTCGTTAACCTTGGTTCTCTTGCGGATATCATCATTCCTGATTCGATCACGCAAGGAAACTCCGAGCATAACCCTCTCCATTGCCCTTTGGGTGACTTTAAGCCTTCTGATTAGGCCAATTTTTACCGACCACATTTCGGTTCCATATGTCATCACTGGCAACACGCACTGGTCATAGAGTTTCGGCTTGAGACACTGCGGTATGTGGGACGAGAAGATACCGCGCAGCCTCCCGAATGCCGCCCAGCCGAGTCGGATTCGACGATTGACCTCTTTCTCGAAGTTAGTCTTACCTAACTGGACCGTTTGTCCCAGGTAAACGTACTCGTCTACAACTTCGAGTGCAGAGTCTCCGATCTTGATAGGAGTGGGTGCTACATGGGTATTTACCATGATGTTGGTTTTGTCCATGTTCATTTTAAGACCCACTCTTTCGGAAGCTCTACTGAGGTCATCGAGCATTGTACTGAGGTCCTCCATAGTCTCAGCCATGGCCATTATATCGTCGGCAAATCAAAGGTGAGCGATGTACTCGCCATTGATGTTAATGTCTAGCCCTCTCCAGTCCAGAACTTTGAAGACATCCTCCATTGCAGGCGTGAACAATTTCGGAGAAATAACGTCTCCCTGCCTCACACCCCGCTGCAGGAGAACAGGTTTCGAGGTCTGGTCCTGAAGTCGAACCGACATGGTGGCGTTCTCGTACAAACACTTCTTCAACACCTCGATGTACCGATAGTCGATCTGGCACCATTGCAGAAACTGCAGTACAGCCCAAGTCTCGATCGAATCGAAGGCTTTCTCGTAGTCCACAAAGGCTAAACAAAGGGGCAGGTTATACTATTCGGTCTTCTGTATAACCTGCCTCAGCGTATGTATGTGATCTACGGTGCTGAAGCCTTTTCGAAATCCTGCTTGCTCGTGAGGCTGGAAGTTGTCAAACCTGCGCGCGAGACGGTTCGTGATGACTCTGGAAAACTGCTTGTTGACATGGCTCAGAAGTGAAATGGGCCTGTAATTCTTAAGCAGGGCATTGTCGCCCTTTTTAAAGAAAAGTACCACTACACCTCTGCTCCATGCCTGTGGCGTTTTTCCCTCGAGTATGACGGAATCAAATAATCTCTGAAGGGCCTTAAGGACCGGTCTTCCACCCGCCTTCAGGAGTTCGGCCGTGATTCCGTCCTCACCCGACGCCTTGTTGTTTTTAAGCTGTTTCAGAGCCATCCTAATCTCATACATGCTGACCGGACGGGACGTCTTCGATATAGTGTCGAGCCAATCTAGCTCTTGGGTCCTTAGCTAGATTCGCGGGTTTAGTCATTGACGTGTATAACTGTCCATAGAATGCTTCGATCTCCCTTAGAAGCTCCGGTTTGGCGGATGTGGTCTGCCATCGTCGGTCTTCAGCTTCGTGAGCTGGCTCTGTCCAATAGACAGCTCTCTTACAAAGACCTTGGAGCCCATATTCCGCTCTATCGCGTCTTGAATACGCTCGGTATTAAAGCGGCGGAGGTCACTTTTCAAAGACTTTGAGATCCGTCTATTGAGCTGCCGGTATTTGCACGCATCGTCTGAAGACTGCAGAATCATCGCCCGCCTCTCCGTCATGAGCTTGAGAGTAGGATCAGAGAGCCTCTTGATCTTATCTGTACGGCGAGTCTTGAAGAACTTAGACCCGACCGTAAGGACAGTTTCCACGAACCCATCGATATATTCGTCCACGGAGCTCCCTAGGCACTTGAAACGATTTTGAAGTTCGAGCTGAAAGCTCTCGGAGTTTTGGATATGGATCTGTGCTGGATGGAGCGTAGACTTCAACAGTCGAGACCTTTCCAGCTTTATATTTAGATTCAATGTGCCTCTTACTATGCGGTGATCACTTCCGGTTTTCACCGCGTTGATCACAGAGACATCATTGAATATCTGCTTCTTCGTCGACATAATGAAGTCAATCTCATTTTTAATTACGCCGTCGGGGCTCTGCCATTTTCACTTCCTGTGCTCGCGCTTTCTAAAGAAGGAGTTCATCATGCAGAGGCCCTTCTTTACCATAAAACTGTCCAGTAGAAGTCCCCGGTGGTTCCGACGTCCAAATCCAAATTGCCCCACTCGCAGCTCATCACCGTCTCGATTGCCCAGTTTCGCATTGAAGTCCCCCATGACCACAGTGAAGTGAGTTTTATGACCATGCATGGCTCTGGATATATCCTCATACGTAGTCTCAACTTCTTCGTCGGGGTGTGTCGAGGTCGGGGCGTAAACCTGCACGACCTTCAACGAATATCTTGACAATATTCTGAGTATAAGGTACGCCACCCTGCTCGACACACTCTCGATCCTCACCACATTGTTCACAAGGGACCTGTGGACGATAAATCCGACACCACCCTGAGACTTCTGGTCACCCTCCCGGAAATAGAGCAGGTTACCAGATTTGAGAATTATCGTATCCTCCCCCTCTCTTCGGACTTCAGATAATCCCATAATACTCCATCGTAACCTACTCAATTCCTCCTCAAGTTCGGTGATCTTCTCGTCAGTCCGCAGTGTTCTCGTGTTCAGTGTTGCCAGGTTCAGTCGTCGTTTGGGATAGCCAGATTCACTCCGGAGTTTCTTAGCACCCCTTGCTTCGCCGTTGCCTTGATCGCTACCGGAGTCAAGGGTAGACAGGCTGCCGGGCACTAGGGGCCATTTTTTCGTTGTGCTTTTCATATGGGGGGAGGGGGGAGGGGAGGTTTTGCCATAGTCGCCACGCTTGGCAGGTGGGTGGGCGATCGCAGTATGGCTGTTTCAATGTATAGAGAATGCTGCTGCCCATTCTCTGGTGAGTCCCTTAGTCGCCTCTTTCGACAGCCACGGGTAGTGATGGGATGGTACTGTTCTTAACCTCCGACAGCATACGAAAATCAAAGAATGAGGGTATTTAATTTTTTAATGATATTTAACTAAAACATATAATTGAATAATAATCAGTAACCCAGTTATGAGAGGATTTAAGGTTTGCGCGAAAAAAAAAATGGCTTGCTGACTTTTCGATTTCTATTATGTTTAAGTTAAGCCGCTTGAAAAACTTGTCCAAAAGAATGACCCAAATACGATGATGAAAGCAAGATGGTTAATAAATAATAATATATTTTTTTTGATTCTCAAAAAAAAAATGTTTCTGAGATTGTCGTATCCTACTTCCTGCTAATATTATACATATACCTATATGTATTTATAATATTAGTAGGAAGTAGGTATTATCTGTATACATAAAATTCAATGTCCTGACTGACTGTCTGACTGACTGATATATCAACGCACAGCCTAAACCGCTGGCCCGAGAGACATGAAATTTGGAGGGTGTGTTCTTTGTGAAGAGTAAGTATCCACTAAGAAAGGATTTTTTGAAATTCAACCCTTAAAGGGGTGAACATGGGGTTGACAATTTATAGCGGGGAAAATTACTAATTCCATGCAGGTGAAGTCGCTGGCAGAAGAGTTTGGATGAATGTTTGTTACTCAATCACGCCAGAACAGCTAAATGGATGAGATTTGACACACATATAGATAGTCTGGAATAACACATAAGCTAATTTATATATAACGGGGGAAGAATTAAGGTAATAATTCCACGCAGGTGAAGCTGCTGCCAGAAGCTAATAAATCTTGTATGTATGCAGATCTAGGTACATTACTTGCTGTGCCACCTGTTTCTTAGCTCAAGAACAAGTGAAGCTGTTCTAGTGGGCTGGATATGTACAAGTCATATTAAACGACTTCTTTTTTTGTGAGTTGCATTTTTAACCAAACTTACATGTTTACTTAAATAAAAGTGTGCAAAAACACAAAACCTATAAATTATAAATGTGTTTTGTCAATTCCATTTGTCTGGATCTTCTTTGCGGGGTTTGCATAAGGCTGCGGTCTGCGATACAGCAGGCGCGACAATCTATCAGCGGACCCCGTAGCTTGGCTAGCTGTTACGGCCACAACATACTTCTTGAGCTATTCGTAAACCTACTTTCAATCTTTATGTATTTCAACAAAAATATTTCTACGTAATCTCAATTCTACAATTTACCGCATTTTATGCAACTAAATATGCTGGTTAAACAGTCTCATATCAACATGTAGATAGGAATACGGAATACTCTTTAAATAACACTGGCGCAGATTTATCTGTTCGGATTTTCTTCATGATGAGCTCCCATTTGTCATCCTGCTTCACTCATGAGGTTGCTCCGCTTATGAAGTCGCTCCGCCTATCACTGTAACGCACCTCACACTGTAGATGATATTATGCCACAATAAATTCAGCTCTTCCACGTGTAACTCTGTTTATACTAACCGTTAATTATCATCGTTTGTTTTACTTCAGCTGTTTTCACACAAGCGAGGGACGGACTCGCAGACAAGTAGAAACGTCATCGGTATATAAACTTATTTGTTTGAGATAAATAAGGCAGTTACCTAGGTACCTGTCATATTTACTTCTTGCTGCGTACTGACCCTAAAAGTTCTTACACGCGAGAGAAAGTATAGGGTGTGTGGCCAACTCAGATGTCACTGAAGTAAACATTCTTCAATTCAATCTTTTGCTAACATTTCGATTTGAGGCCAAATTTTGCAGTTGCTTGATGTGGATTATCCATTTTTAGAGTTCTGTACCGTACACTCACGTGCCCGTCTGTCTGTCTGTCCTCCGTCGTCTGTCACAAAATTTTGTTACGAAGAATTTTTTATCTTACCATTGACCTATGAACTTGAAGTTTGGTGATAATGTTTATTATTACGTATACTTTACTAACAAATACCAATATTTGGTACGGATCCCTTAATGTGTGAAATCCGAGACGCACTTGTCCAGTTTTTTTTCGTAAAAATGTGGCAAATAACAACACGCGGGCGAAGCCATACATAATATATGTTGGGCACCCTGTAGGTAGTCACGGACCTACCGTACTGAAAAAATATGAAATATAGTTTTTGCTTATATCGTCTTCTTCTCATGTGGAATACAATATATAAGGACAGTATCAATAATTTTATTTTTTTTAAATTTACAAGGATAAAACAATATAAAATGTACAAAATGCTATTTCTATTACCTATAACTGTATGTATATGTCGTGGATTGATGACGTGATTAAACAATAACGTCACCGGAAACGCAAGCGGCGCTATACCGCTTGGACACGATCGTCGGTAGGAGGGACGCAGCGAGGGCTGGAGGGAAGACCGAGCGGTGCGGCACTCTACCTCAGACAGCCTGGGCATACGCTCAGTACCAACGCACGTGTTTGTGTCGTAGACTTTGACAGTAAAAATAAGATTATAAACATCAAATCTATCATTCGTTCAAGTACCCAACACCCACATATCAAGAACTATGTCGGATCGCGATCAAGACCCGATGTGTCACATCTCGGCCACCCATGATGCGACATCAGAACTGGGATACACTCGAGCTGAAGAAACTGAAGAAATGTTGGAGAATGGAGCCATGACGTCACGGTGCGACGAGAATCTACTTCGCACGCTGCTGGCTGCTCAAAATCAGAATATGATGTCCCTGATAGAAGCCATCAAGGGCCCGGCAGGTACTAAGCATATTTCTTTGCTTGAATTTGACCCGGACAAGCCGGATGTAGACGCACGTGCCTGGTGTACTACAGCGGATCTGTGCCTATCGGAAGTACCGCTTCAAGGAAGTACCCTGATCATGACCTTGAGCAAGGCTCTGAAAGGCAGTGCTTCACGTTGGCTAGCGCAAGTATCATTCGCGGGTATGACATGGTGCGACTTCAAAAGCTTGTTTTTGTCCCGTTATGACTGCGTGGACACACCAGCCGCTACTCTCGTCAAAATAATGAGTAGCAAGCCCAAGGAAGATGAATGCTATGCTGCGTACGCCGCCCGGTTGTTGTCTACTCTCACATCACGCTGGCAAAACATGAGCACTGAGCAGATAGCCATATCCACTGTGCTTGCTCATATGGCGCAATTTGATGGGCGTATACAAAGACTGGCCTTTACTACCGAAGTAAGCAACAGAAACAAGCTGCAGTGTGAACTTCAAGCGTTTTCGTTTTTGAAAAGGAAAGCTTCGATGGGTAACTCAACCGATGCTGCTTCAGACTTCAAGCGACCGAAGTTTCAGTCGACGGCGTTGAAATGTCACAACTGCGGTAAAATAGGTCACCGAACGCCTGATTGCCGTTCCAGAGGCGAAGTGAAAGGCAAGGGAACCATTGCTGCCACTTCAGCGTCAAGTTCTGCAGGACAAAAACAGCGTCCGGACATCATCTGTTTCCGATGCGGTAACGCCGGACATTTTGCTACGAAATGTCCACATAGCAACAGTGTGGGCGCCAGCGCGGCGGGAGGCTCAAGTAACTCCGGTGCAGCGCCTACGTCAGCGGCGAACAACGAGAGGCGTGTTGAAGTTTGCTATGTTAGCAATCCCAGCGGTACGTTAATAAACAGTGGTGAGTCATATCCGTTTTATTACGATTCTGGTGCCGAATGCTCTCTTATCAAAGATTGTGTTGCGTCAAAGCTTAGTGGCAAGCGCATAAATAACACAATTAATTTGACAGGTATCGGTCACGGTAGTGTGCAAAGCACCCTACAAATTTTATCTGAGGTTATGATTACCGATTTACGATTAGAGATATTATTTCATGTTGTTCCAAATAGTTGTCTTAAAAATGATATTTTAGTTGGTCGCGAGATTTTAGATCAAGGATTTAACGTTAGTATGACGTCTGATAGCATTGTTTTGTGTCGTGATAAGGTTGTCAAGTTATGTGACGTTTCAAATAAGTTCGGTAACAATTCTAATAGTCAAATTGATTTTGACAAAGTTGATACAGACATTTCGCTAGAATTTCGTTCTCAGTTAATTGATCTTTTGTCAGGGTATTCTTCTTCGTTTTCTAGTGGTGTTTCTAGATCCCGGGTAACAACAGGACAGTTGCAAATTAGGCTTATAGATCCTAGCCGTACAGTTAATCGTCGTCCTTATGGGCTTAGTGCTAGTGAACGCGAAGTTGTTACTGCTAAAGTTCGTGAACTAGAGGAAGCGGGTATTATTAGGCCGAGTTGTTCACCTTTTTCTAGCCCAGTGTTGCTTGTTAAGAAGAAAGATGGTTCAGATCGCATGTGTGTTGACTACAGGGAGCTGAACGACAACACCGTGTCGGATAGGTTTCCACTACCTTTGATTGAGGATCTTGTGTCTAGGTTAAGTGGTGTTAAGTGGTTCACGTGCCTTGATATGCTATCAGGGTACCATCAAATCCCCGTGCATCCTGAATTAATAGAGCGCACTGCATTTGTTACACCCGATGGACAGTGGGAATATTTGACCATGCCGTTTGGTTTAAAGAACGCGAGCTCCGTTTATCAGCGTGCAGTGATGAATGCCTTAGGTGACCTTGCTTATAGCTATGCTGTTACATACGTCGACGACATTTTAATAATAGGAACATGTGTGGAAGAGAGTTTGGCTCGTCTTCGCACTGTACTCGATAAATTGACAAAAGCTGGTTTTTCTTTAAACTTTGCCAAGTGTTCATTTCTTAAACGTCGAGTTGAATATTTAGGCTTTGTTGTTGAGGATGGCCAAATCAGACCTAACCCAAATAAAATAGCAGCTTTGTCTAGGCTTCCCCCACCTAAAACCATCACTCAGCTGAGACAGTTCATAGGGTTGGCCACTTATTTTAGACAATTTGTGCCACAGTTCTCAAAAACGATGGCTCCTCTGTTTCGTTTGACAAGTGGCAAGAATAGGTCCATTAGTTGGGAACCCTGTCATGAGGCCATTCGTCAGGAAATAATTTCTTACTTAACCAATGAGCCAGTTCTAACGATATTTAATCCTGCGCACCCAATCGAGTTGCATACCGATGCCAGTGCTGAAGGATATGGCGCCATTTTTATTCAAAAGATTAATGGGAAACAGCATGTAGTTGCTTATTATAGTCGTCGTACATCACCGGCTGAATCGAAGTTTCATTCATTCGAATTAGAAACGTTAGCGGTCTTTAACGCCATAAAGCATTTTCGACACTATTTATTAGGTCGTAGGTTTACCGTTGTGACAGACTGTAGTTCTGTAAAAGCCTCTAAAAGTAAAACTGACTTGTCTCCACGAGTTCATCGTTGGTGGGCCTACATGTAATCATTTGAGTTTGATATTGTTTATCGTGAAGGCAGTAGGATGAGCCATGTGGACTTTCTTTCTAGAAATCCTCTCCCAACGTCTAAAGAAACTTTCACACGTGTAGAACAAAAGCGTGTCGATTTAGCTGAGCTTTCTAGTAACTGGTTACAGGCTGAGCAGGAAAAGGACGGAGAAATTACTAAGATTGTGTCTGATCTTCTTAATGAAGTTTTTCCTGAAGAAACCCGCAAAACTTACGAAATTCGTAAAAGCATTCTATATCGCAAAATTCAGCGTAACGGTCGTACTCGTTGTTTGCCTATTGTACCGAGATCTCTTAGGTGGTCAGTAATAAATAACATCCATGAGTCTGTCATGCATTTGGGTTGGGAGAAAACTCTCGAAAAAATGTACGAACACTATTGGTTTGAAGGTATGTCAAAATATGTTAGAAAATTTGTAGATAATTGTATCACTTGCAAAATAGCGAAGCCACACTCTGGAAGAGTTCAAGCAGAACTTCATCCAATTCCCAAGTTCAACATCCCATGGCACACCATTCATGTTGACGCTTCTGGTAAACCGTCTGGTAAGAACGACATCAAGGAGTACGTGTTCGTCATCATAGATGCTTTTACCAAATTTGTGTTGCTTCGTCATTCGCTTAATATTGACACTAACAGTAGTATTTGTGCTATTAAGTTCTGTATAGCGTTGTTTGGTGCACCGAAACGCATAATAGCTGATCAAGGTCGTTGTTTTGCGAGCAAAGAATTTTCCAATTTCTGTACTTCTAACAACGTAGAGTTGCACTTGATAGCTACTGGAGGCAGTCGTGCGAACGGTCAGGTCGAAAGGGTAATGGGTACCCTAAAGAGTATGTTGACAGCTGTAGAGACTAGTCGTGACCGCTCCTGGCAGGACGCATTAGGAGAGGTTCAATTAGCTATAAACTCTACTGTCAATAGAGTTACTAAATCTAGCCTTCTCGAGTTGATGATAGGATAGCACGACCGCTTGGTTTAGTGACCGCTGATGATGATGTGACGGAAGTTAATTTAGATGAGATCAGAGAGCAAGCGACACAGAATATTGAGAAAAATGCAAATTGTGATAAAAATCGATTTGATCGAAATAAGGCTCAGGTATCTAAGTTTGCTGTTAATGATTATGTTTTGATTGAAAATGAGGAAAGAAATCAAACAAAATTAGATCCTAAGTTTAAAGGTCCGTTCAAAATTATTGATGTGTTAGACGGAGATAGATACCTATTAAGGGCACTTGACTCTAAGCGAACATACAAATACCCCCATGATCGTGTGAGGAAGATCCCCGATCACCAAGTTCCGCGAGAATTGGATGTCATAGTAGATGACAGTGGTAGCGAAACCAAATCTGATTAAGAACGGCTTGTATACTCATACTCGGAACTCTAGACCGCACCTCATGAGCAACATGTGGCGATGGGTCAGCAATTTCAGTCTGTAGTCAGACCGCACCTCATGAGCAACATGTGGCGATGGGTCAGTGATTTCAGTCTGTGTTTAGACCGCACCTCATGAGTAACATGTGGCGACGGGTCTGCAAGGGATCGTTGGTGCAATCTTTGTCTGTGTTGGTGCACAGATTGTAGGGAAAGTGAATGAGTTGAGTATGCATTGCTTATGAATTATGGTAAAGAGACAGAATTGTTAGAATTACCTAGTTTAATTTTTTTTCTTTTTTAACTTGTTGGTCGGATCTTTTCCAAAGAATGATATTGTGCAGGGAGCATTGTGTATGTACGCTTAGTTACGAGTAATTTTAAGTTATGAAAGGTGACTATTATTACGTTGGTTATTGTACTTAGATTTAGAAGAAATAAAGTACCAATGAGAATCAGCTACCTTTGTTTCTATTGGCAGGATAGCCGAGCTAGTTTACTCTGAGCATGTTTTGTCCACAGGCACTACACCCGAGGACGGGTGCTAGTCAGGGATGACCGTGTCGTGGATTGATGACGTGATTAAACAATAACGTCACCGGAAACGCAAGCGGCTCAAAACCAACAAAAATATGACGTCGAAACACGTCCTCATTGCTGTCGACTGGTAATGTGCCCAAAAACTGGCGCCATTGCATGTTGAGCAGTGGTGTCCCAGAATGGGCGCGACATACAAGTTGTAGGTCGTGAGTTCAAACCCAGAGGCGCCAAGTGGCGCCCTCATTGAATAAAAAATCGTAGTAAAACGTAAAAAATAAAGATTAAAAAATCCTATGTTGCGTTTGTTATAAAGAGCTTTAGGTATTTTTACGTTGTTGAAACAGAACTCAAAGTGTTTTGTATGCAAATTAGTAAGCAAAAGTGTCAAAAACGGCCATTTTTGGTACTTTTGCTTACTACTTTGACACTTTGAGTTGTAACGTAAAAATACGTTATCTTATTTGTAACAAACGCAACATAGGATTCTTAAATCTTTATTTTCTATGCTAAGATACAAATTTATATTCAATGAGAGCGCCACTTATGGGGAGGTAGGCCCTTAATTATTTCATCACTACTGCTCTCAAAACGGTGAAGGAAAACATCGTGAGGAACTCGGCGTGTCCTAGAACCAAAAATTCGAAGACATGGGACATCCACCAGCCCGCATTGGGCCCGCGTGGTGGATTATGGCCCACACCCTCTCAGAGGAGTGAGGAGGCCTGTGACCCAGCAGTGGAGACATTAAAAGGCTGATGATGATCATTGCCATGTTGAATGAGAATGCTTATCCTCTGACCAAGGTAAAAACCAGCCACTGGGTCACGCGAAGTGTCAACTAGGCGTTTGGAAAGTTTTTTAAATAATGTGCGAGCACTGAGACCCTACGAACCAAGAGTATCGACCCCAAACGGGTCAAAAATATAACTACTGACGAGGTTGTTAAATTTCCGCAGCTTAAGGTTCTCTGCAGCGCCAGCGGCAACGCCAACACAGCAAGACGAGCTATGAAGAAGGGATGGCGCAAGAGTATCGACACATGTAGCGTCCCACACTAAACTAACAGAAAAGTACTACCTATCTATTTAGCCATATCATCCCACTTCAAGGCAAATTAATCCCCATGACGGGGCCCATCATGGCCGATGCCTGCCCAGGGGTTGTGGATAAATTCGAAACAGAGTTACGAATAGGCTTTAGTCAGTAAAAGTCTGACACGTCCTCCCTCTCCACCCTAGAGCGGGAGATGTCATTGGATGATTTCCCACCCCACAAAAAAAAAAGCAAAATAATCCAACTCCTGTTTCAACATGTTTATTTCTGTTCTGCAGATGGATTCCAGTCAATACGGTACAGCAGTAAGGCTCGTTATAAGACTGAGTACCCAGGGTTCACCCCGAAATATAAGTTTATTTAGTTACAATAAGAGAAATATTTTGATATTGCTACAGGATTCCCTAAGATTGCCACTCGGGAGTAGGACGTTGAGCATTTTCCTCTCTTGAAGTAGTAAACATTGATGCCAATCAATTTATCGTTAATTAACAATTAGGCCTACCTGCCATTAACGTTGACATTGTACAGACACGCAACAGAAGTCAGGCATCTCTACCATATGCAGATAGCTAAGAGAACTACCTGCTACAGAAGCCACAAAGATCCTTTCTGCAACTTTATCTATACAAATTAGGCTAAGGTGTGCGAGCAGAGAGCAGTCAAAAGGGTCCCAACCCTATTACGAAACTTAGGACTTGAAAACCTAGGAGAACGTCTCCAGTCAGTTTAGTATTTCCATATGAAGAAGAGCTGAAAAGAAAGTCGAGAACTCCAAACGCAGAGTTACTTCTTAACCCGTCGTATCGTCGGTAAGTTCAACAGTTAGCGGTTTTATTTAGTTTAACGGTACGTGGAATCAAGGTATTGTGGGGCACCTATCTTAGAAGATGTTATGGATCTTCTGCGCTCTTCTGTTCTCGGCACTTAGTAGGTTTGCGTACGTGACTTCCAGCATATCGCGCACCACACGATCTAAACAAACGATTTTCTTCATAGAAATAGCAATTAATTAGACATTAAACCACTATTAACTCGGCGCGATCTAACTCTATTCCAAATACTTCATTATTGATTATTTTGATTATATTATCAGAGTAGGTAGGTACTTTTGTGTGGGAAAGGAGTAAAAAGGAAACTGCCACGTTGTCTTGTAGATATCTAAAACAATGACAACTCTCGAGGAGAGCCCACGACTTGTTTCTCTCGATAATATTATTTTTATTTTGGCTTCGCACGTTTGTGCTTTTAGCCAGGTATTTAGTTTTAGATACAGAATACTGTCACTTTTTCCCATTGGAATGCAGATATAACACATTATAATGTTTTTGGAGCATTTGGCAGCAAATAAGTCGAGTCAGCCTTCTCGGTAAGCTTTGCTGAGGTCGTCAATACTACGACAAAATTCTCAGCTTTATTTTACTGAGATCGCGCCTGTTTCAATGATTCCACATATTTTCCAGTTGCGTAGACATGTGAGACACAAAACTACACCAATTTTACATCGCAATATCCACTAGGAATCAATTTACGAATAATTAAAACAGCCACTGAACTTCACACGAAAAAATCCCGCCAAGAAACGCCTTGTTGGTTTTCTGACGATTTTCTCTCGTTGGATGTTCTCTGGCACAGCGTCTTGTCTCACTTTGTTTCCATTTGTATCAGTCATAAGTAAGATTTTCTAGGTATTGGAAGTCAGACAAGCCGCCTTACCTTATAATCCACAAATGAACCTGAAATGAACCTTCTTGGCGCAGCCTTGAGGCACACGCAATGTTATTTTATTTTTTTAAGTTAATGTTGGTCACATTTTGTTTTATTTTTTTTGTGTGCCCGGTGACTGTCGCCAAATAAATGTTTTTCTTTCGTTTTCTTTCTTTCTTTACAAATTACAGACGGCTGATATTAGTCATTTATAGTCTGGCGTTTGACCACTATCTCACCTGATAATAAGAAATGATGTAGTCGATGATGGACCATGGGGGTTAGACAAAATACTTTTCTAACGTTCACGCTAACGCTTCGTGCAAAATGTATGGCAACGACGTTTTGCACGAAGCGTTAGACAGATAACTGTCACTTGACTCACGCCCAGTAATGTCTTTGCCATACATTTTGCACGAAGCGTTAGCGTAAACGTTAACAGAAAAGTATTTTGTCTAAAGGCTCTCGCTTGCCTAGAAATAACCAATTCACTCTTGACTCAAACATCCCCAGGTTGTAGCTGACAAGAAACACAGACTCCGGCAGGGAATTCCACTCCTTACCTGTACGCACAATGAATGTGTTCCCAAAACGTATTGTGCGTGTGGGTGGGATGTCCACCATGTAGGTACCGGTAGCGCATCGCCGTACGTCTAGTAGACCGACACCAAGAAGATCAAGAGATCAATGGAGTTGGGTGTAAATGGCATTTTAGCGGAAATGAGGCACGCCGGGGATTAAGCAGCGTTGAATTTGACCAAATTGGTATCGCCCTATTTAGAGACTGCCTTCAAGGACAAGCTCAAGCGCTCAACCATAGCCTCTCGGAGAAACTGGATCTGTGACACTAGCTCGTGCGTTGGACATGTATATAAGACTCATTTAATAAAACTGGAACGAGCGCAAAGGGGCACCTTAAAGGTTGCTCATGGAAGGCCCTATCGTTATCCCACTGACAGGCTGTACCAAGAATGTAACGTTCTTAGGATAAGACAGCTTTTCATTCTGTCTGTCTTATTACGCTTCCACCGACAAGTGCCCCAAACTTAAACCAAATCTACTAGGTCATGCTATTATACTCCCACTAAATTCGCTCAAAGATCTCCTTGATACACGGGTCCATTCATATATATGAAAAAATTAATAAAATTCTTGACATAGTAGGTTGTTCAAAGCGCATTTGTAAAAGGACTATGCACGGACTGTAGCACACATAATATATACACATACATAAACATAACTACAAATACATACAAACTAAACATAACTACAACTACATTACACTCTACACAAACCTAGTATTGTAATTTTGCATGTTTCCTCTAGACATGTAAGTGTACCTACTTGTAACTTTGTCAACTAATGATGACCCTAATCAACATTATAATGATTTTTTCAAAATGTATTGCACGCAATTTGATACTACTTTTATTCCTAAGACGATTTCGGTAAATGGCAATACTTCCTTCAGTGACTGGGCCACCATTGGTATTAATAAAAGTAGAAAACGGCTGTATGAGCTGTATGAAGAACGGACTTATATTAACACTGTAGAATTTAATTTATATGTTAAGAATTATTCTAAATTATTTAAAAAAGTATGTTATTTGGCGAAATCTCGCTACTTAAGTTCAAAAATTAAAAATAGTAGTAATGTAATTAAAATGACTTGGGATATTATTAATAGCGAAACGGGAAGGTCTTGCAACCGAAGTAGTGATTACAGCCTTGCTATTGATGACAGTATCATTAAATCAGATTCGCAAGTCGCCGCGGCATTTGAAAATTTCTTTGCAGAGATTCCCGTATCGACTACAAAATCTCTAAATTCATCACCAACTGCTGCAGAAATTTTACTTAAAGAAAACGTTCCAGTTTGTGAATCCCAATTTTATTTCCAATATGTCACTTGTAATGATGTAATCAAAACTTTTAATACTTTAAATGTTAAAAAGACTGCAGATCTATGGGGTAATTCTGTTGACGTTGCTAGGTCTATTATAGACATTGTAGCACCTACTTTAGCAGTAATCTTTAATAATTGTATAGATTGTGGTGAGTTTCCTGATCTAATGAAATATAGTAAAATTATACCATTGTTTCGGGTAGTACATCAGACCCTACTAATTATAGACCTATATCAGTGCTACCTACTTTTAGTAAAATTTTTGAGAAAATTATTTTAGATCAAATTCAAAGATATTTTAATAAACACAAATTATTACACAACAAACAGTTTGGTTTCACAAAGGGTCGTTCAACAACTGATGCTGGTGTTGAACTTTTGGGACACATTTATAATGCATGGGAAGATAAATGCGATGCGTTGGGCATTTTTTGCGATTTGTCTAAGGCTTTCGATTGCGTTCTCCATGATACATTGATCAGGAAGCTGCACTACTACGGAGTCCGGGGCGCCTCTCTGGATCTTCTTACTTCATACTTGGGTAATAGGATTCAGAGAGTTGATGTGAACGGCAAAAGGTCTTCCGGGTCTGTAGTCAGAATGGGGGTTCCTCAAGGCTCAATTCTGGGTCCTTTTTTGTTTCTAATCTATATCAACGACTTGCCTTACCTCATAAAGGATAAACATGATATAGTGCTGTTTGCAGATGACACTTCACTTTTATTTAAACTCAAACGTCAGCAGGTGGTTGATGATAATGTAAATAATGCTCTTTCAACTGTAGTTAACTGGTTTAATGTCAATAATCTTCTCCTTAACGAGAAAAAAACAAAATGCATAAAGTTCAAATTACCCAATGTAATACAAGTGAACACTAGTGTGTCAATAAAGGGTGAAGAGTTGAAACCCGAGGATTCCACAGTGTTCTTAGGTTTAACTTTGGATGCGCAGCTTCAGTGGAGCCCCCATATAGATAAACTGTCCAAAAAACTTAGCTCTGCAGCATACGCCGTAAGGAAAATTCGTGGTTTAACTGATTTAGAGACAGCTCGTTTAGTATACTTTAGTTATTTTCATAGTGTGATGTCGTACGGCATTCTGTTGTGGAGAAATGCCGCCGATATTCAGACAATTTTTGTTTTACAGAAAAGGGCTATTCGTGCAATTTATAAATTAAGTCCCAGACACTCCCTCAGAGACAAATTTAAAGAGATTAATATTATGACTGTTCCCTCTCAATATATTTATGAGAATCTCATGTATGCACATAAAAATATTAATCTGTTTAAAAGATACAGTGATATCCATAGCATAAATACTAGGAACAAACACAAATTTATTGTACCAAAAACCAGGCTCAAGAAAAAAATAGGTGGTTCGTTTAGATGTCAATGTATACGTTTCTATAATAAACTTCCTAGCCAAATTCAAGAACTAAGCATAAATAAATTTAAATCATTTATTAAACGTAAGCTATGCCAGAAAGCTTTTTACACAATTAATGACTTTCTTGAGGACAAAAAGGCGTGGGATTGAGCTGCTTCAATGATATACATGAGCCATTGTTTTCATATGTACTACTTACTGATGAAAAATTTTTTATATATATATTTTTTTTAATATTCGTTTTTGACATGAATACTTGTATAGTATTGCATTATATTTTTTATTTTATTTTTTTATTGACATTTTATTATTATTATTTTTTTTTTTGACTTGAATACTTTGTTAAGTATTATATTTATTTTTATTTTTTGATTGACATATTATGATTACTATTTTGTTTGACACAAATATTTACTTTGTAAAGTATTATATTTTTTTTTTTTTTTGATTACTTAATTATTGTAAATGTGGGGACTATGTGGGTTATTATTATTATTTTCTCCTCCTTTTTACAGTAATTTTCAACGTTGTCTGACAGTTTGAGTACTTTTGCGGCCTACCCAAATGTCTTTTCTTTGGTATTGTTCGTCATGTCATTGAGCTCCTTAGTGGTTTTTAAGTTGAGCTATTCGACTATTGACAAATGCTTGCACTGACTGGACAGGTCCACTCAAATATGTTTGGTTCTTTCTTCAAAAGACCACTACAGACACTAAGCTGCATGGTCCTCATATAGAATAATGTGAATGCGAGAACTATGTATGTCGTTATATTCATGTAGATTTTATGATTGTCTGGCAGTTTGAGTATTTTTTGCGGCCTACTCAAATGTCCTTACTTTGGCATTGTTCGTCGGTTCGTTGAGCACCTCAGAGTTCTGAGTTGAGCTTCGCGATGACTGACAAATGCTTGCACTGTCTGGACAGGTCCACTCGAATTCGTGTGTTGCTTTCTTCATAAAGCTCATCCCAGACATAAACGTACATGGTTCTCATAGGATCTAACCAGTCCACATTGTATGGATTTGAACACTAAAAGAGACTTTGACCTCTGAGTTTGTTTCGGTGTTTCTTCTCAGGGTAGTCAGCTAGGAAACACCGGCCTCATCTAGCTTAAACTGACAAAAAAACATTGACGTGTAAAAGTGTTCCTTGTAACCTATTTACTGAATAAACATCATTTATCATTTAACAAAAAAAAAGAAAATGCACTAAACATTAAAAAATAACTTTAATTTCGGAAGTCGGTGTTTGTATTTTATTTCTTCGTTTTTTGACACAGACTTCCGAAAATAAAGTTATTTTTTAATTTTTAGTGTATTTTCTTTTTTGGAAGTCGGTTGTTTTTTTTTTGTAATTTTTTTTTTTATTTTTCACTTTTTAGTTATACCCCAGAACTAAAAACCCCAATAAAATGGAACGTGGAATTTAAACGTTGGAGAAAACCAATACGTCATCTATGTATACATATTTTTCGTTTTTGTTCAGTTTATCAAAAAGCGCTGAAGCAATTTCGATACAATTTATATGGGACTACCTCGGGAGTGTATTCTTTCGGATAAAAAGAAGAATTTTGAAAATCGGTCTACAACTGACAGAGAAATCGATGGACATAAAAAAAAAATCAAAAAATGCATACAGTCGGTGGTTCTACCACCTCCTTTTTCGAAGTCGGTTTAAAATAACTAGATCCCACGACACGGTATCCTATTGTGGGATCTAGGGTTACTTTATTGCACTTTATCTTTATTTATTTTATTTTGTTATCTTATATTCGTTGTGCTTAAGATGTCAAAAAACATGTCTTAATAAATATACTTTACTTTACTTTACTTTATATCTCAACACCAGTGCTGTTGTCTGCATATCCAAAAGTACCGGGCTTGTGGAGATCATTTATGTGCAGCAAAACAATATTGCCGAGAGCACCGACTCCTTAGGGACCCAGCATATCCAGCTGATCAGACGAGCCGTCATGAATTACCACTCCGATGGACTGATCTCTTAGGATGTCTACAATCCAATCACACAGTCCAGTGAGAACACCGAAGGAACCAAAAGGCTAACGAATAACGCTTTCGAAAAATATATTTCTATCGAAAACCTTCAAGATGTCAAAGGAGACGGCAAGTGTTTCCCGTGTTTCTCGATTGCTGAACTCCAGTTGTGAATGGCATACGCTAGAAGATCCCCTGTTGACCGATTTCGGCGGAAGCCGTATTGTCGGTCACTCAGGATATCGTTAGCTTCTAAGTATGCCAGGAACTTACTGATGAGCTCACATTAGAATACCGACAGAAATTGGAACAACCTTAAATTTTCGTAACTTTGTCATCGCCCACTATTGTCCTCATTATTCCTTCTAGTTTGTGCATTATCTTGCATTGAACAAATATCGTTTTTTAATCTGTTGTACAATAATTGTCTTTATCGCTAAATTATGAAAATGTAGGTCTCCGAAAATAACTACTAACCGCAACAAGTCGTTAGTGGAAGTCACGTACACAAATATTAATGATATTATGTTACAACAATCTAATTAGTTATGGGATCGTTATTGCGTCGATTAGGTGACGTTTACGATTGTGTAAAATATTGTGGTCATGGAATAATTGGATTGATAGCAATATTTTGTTGGGTCTAGGCAGATGATAGTCGGAAAGTATCGCCCCCAAAAAGGCCAGCTTTTTTCCAAATAGAGCGACTGCGTGTCTGATTACCACAACCCACTTACTGGGCGATAAAATAAGAATCCGCCCGACCGAATTTCAATCACGATATCTCAACGGAGACTAGCCAAGTACGCAGGAGATATTATAGTGTACAAGCGTGTGCGCAGACACAGGGGCACTCTCTATTCCTTCACTCTCATAGTCCTCAGGGACAGCAATCCGACAGTCGCGGGGAGAGATCAGGCGCAGGACCAACGGCGCCACGTGCGCACCGAGGCACGGGTGTCACACCACCAACTTCCAAACTCCAACCAATAGCACTCTGTGTTCCTTCACTCTCATAGTCCTCAGGGACAGCAATCCGACAGTCGCGGGGAGAGATCAGGCGCAGGCCCAACGGCGCCACGTGCGCACCGAGGCACGGGTGTCACACCACCAACTTCCAAACTCCAACCAATAGCACTCTGTGTTCCTTCACTCTCATAGTCCTCAGGGACAGCAATCCGACAGTCGCGGGGAGAGATCAGGCGCAGGCCCAACGGCGCCACGTGCGCACCGAGGCACGGGTGTCACACCACCAATTACCTAACTCCGGTTTGTGACAGCTTACGTTGCTAAGGCGCTGCTTTTTCAATCATTTAAGGAGCAGTTATACGACTTCTACTGGTTTTTACTTGAACATCCCGTCTAAACTACAGTACATTTTGACGACACGGTTGGCGCAGTGGAGCGTTCGGCTGCTGCGCTGCGTGTCGCGGGTTCGATTCCCGCACGGAACAAATATTTGTATGACCTGCAGATAGTTATTCTGGGTCTGGGTGTCTTGTGTATGTGAGTATACATGTTTGTGAACACACCCACGGTACCTACAGGAGTAATTCTTAGAGTGGGGCAACGTTTTAAAAGAAAAAAAAAACTACTACAGATATTTCTTAAAAAAAAAATGTTATTTTAGACAATTTCCGTCGTAATTTGTTATATGAATGTTTGAAATTATATTTTTATAACATACTGTAATTAATTTGTAAAGACATGTCTAATGCGGACAAAAAATTGAGACTCACGCAAAAACCATAATGTGTATTTTAATGAAACCTTCACCATTTTAAAGATCATTTAATTATTTATATTTTAGTATACGTGTTTTAGTATAATATTTGTTATTTTATGTATAATAAATTAATAACACGTCTAACTTCGGACAGCGGCGCTCTTTGATGGGCGAGTCCTATTACTGGGTGGATGTACGACGCGTTACATGAGCTCAGCACAGGACACACAAGCTAACCACTCAATGTCATTGGCAGTTAAGGCCCCTCTCGCGGTCCAGTGGCGCCCTCATTGAATAAAAAATCGTAGCATAGCACAGAAAATAAATATTAGAAAATCCAACTTGACGTTTGTTACAAAGAGGATAAAGAATTTTTATGTTGTTAAAACAGGTCTCAAAATGTTTCGTATCCAAAGTAGTAGGCAAAAGTGTCAGAAACGGCCGTTTTAACAACGTAAAAATTCTTTATCCTCTTAGTAACAAACGTCAAGTTGGATTTTTTAATATTTATTTTCTGTGCTATGCTACGATTTTTTATTCAATGAGGGCGCCACTGGACCGCGAGAGGGGCCTTAAAAGCGCCTTAAATTAGATTATGTCTTGCTTGTCTGTTCTTTAGCTAAAACTACGGCAGATTAACAAATAAATGTTTGTCTGTTGTAGGCCTGTGGCTTATCTAAACATGATGTGGTGGCAACGTGATACCTACTTGTGAATCACGTTTCCACCACCTTATGTTCAGATTAGCCTTGAGGGTTCTGTACAGGATTTTTTCTTGTTATTTTTGCCACTTGTTGGCACTTTAAAGGCAGTTCATTGGTAACTGAATGCAATTACCCTTTATCCACATGTAGCTGTGATTGGGCTTTTCGGGTTTTCTCCGAAACATTCAGAGTTTGTATATATAAGTAGAGACATACAATCCCATTTTTTTAGCACCCTATTTTGGGTTTTCAATGTCTTATAGAAGTGTTTAGTTTATTATTTGTTTCGAAAAAAAATTAAACTAGTGAACGTAGTTCAAGTCTAATATATTTTCAATATTTCATGAATTAAAAATAAATAAAAATATCGTGGGAATCCTTCCATGTAATATCTCTGAATCATACCTAGCAGA
Source organism: Polia nebulosa (assembly GCA_951329385.1). Taxonomy (NCBI): domain Eukaryota; kingdom Metazoa; phylum Arthropoda; class Insecta; order Lepidoptera; family Noctuidae; genus Polia; species Polia nebulosa. The sequence goes on along the minus strand of OX589590.1, from coordinate 37,319,602 downwards.
TTATTTGATAATTCATTTAGGCTTTTCCCCAAGATATGAACAGACAATTATTTGGGAAATCCCACTGGAATTAGTAACGCCTTGAAATTGTTATCAAGCCTTGGCCAGAAGATTAACGAGATATCAAAATATTAAGTAATAGTAACAACAATATGTTGGTACATACGATCACAGTTATCTTCCTACGTTTAAATTAAACTGACAGTTTATTTTTATTTTTGTCAAGAAAATTTACAGACTTTAACCAATAAGAGTCTTGCATTTCTCGTTCTCGTCTAATCGATAACGAAGGAATTAGTTACGTAAAATATTTATTGAAATTATGAATTAATTGAATATAGATTCCAACATGCTATCTAACCTAGGTAAGCTACTATAGTACTGTTATGGGAAGGAAAATATGCCAGTGCCACAAAACCAGTGCTGGGGCTCTGTCTTGCATAGGATCATAGCACTAAGCTGAGCGATGGCCGTTTTGCGTGGATGTGACGCATATTTTCCCCCAGCTTTTCTTTTTTTGTTATGTTTCTCTGTCTTTTGCGTCATGTTTACCGTAAATAAACGTATTTTCTTTCTTTCTTTTTTTCTTAAACATTTTAGTCGAAACTTTTGAAAAAAAAATGCATTTGATTTTTACTAACCAAATAAATAATTTTTACTTTGACTGTACGGAATTTCCCAATGGAATTGCCAAAATCTATCACAAATAAAAAATATAGGTATGAAGTTAATCTTTGGCAAAGAAAATTTTGTCAAAGAAAGGTAGGTACTTATTCATTTATTGAGTAGATTTCATTAACAATACCTAATTAAAACATCGATTTTGTTCAACAGGTTATCCAGTAACAATATTTTGGAGGTTCAGAGAGGAAAGCCCGCCGCATAAGGATGTTTCTTGGGTACGGAGATAATTATTCTATTTAGTCGGTAAGTAAGATTTTCAAAAAATATAGGCCATGTATTTTTTGCTATAACAAATCAATAAACAATGACATAACGCATTCAAGTTTGGGAGTGGGGGCTGGTTACATCACTACGTGCTTTACGAGCAGTACATTTTGACGCAGGTGTAACGTCACACGTAATTTCAACAAACTGTATCGTCCTCATTTTTTGTTTACGACACAAAAGAAAAAAATACGTGTGTTATTTTATGGTAACCTAACTGACAGACCAAACATAATTTTTTTGTAAACTACCCTTTCGCCAAGTAGGTACTTCAACCCCTGAAAGCCAATATCAACAATGGCGACCAGAAAAGTGACGACGCAATGAAGTTTAACGAGTCCAGGAGAAACGATTCAACTGTCTTGGAATCTGCAAAGAAATTGATCAGAAAAGGACGGTGGAGGAGCACTTGTCTCTACATATATCAAGCAGGAGACAGATAGGCAGTTGCTCCATGGTGGACAAAACACTGAGAATGAGCTGCATCCGATTAGACTACTCTCAAAACGGTGAAGGAAATCATGGTGTGGAAACCAGCATGTTCTAGAACCAAAAATTCGAAGGCATGTGACATTCACCAACCCGCACCGGGCTCGCGTGGTGGATTACGGCCCATACCCTCTCCTAGCGAGGAGGCTTGAGTCGCAGCAGTAGGATCATGCTTGTTTATTGTGATTAGACTGGACGCAGATCCCACTATCAACTAATAAATAAACAAGATACCAATTAAATTTAAAAAACCCCCAACGCAAACAAGAAATGCGTCATTAAAAACACAAAAGAGCTGATGACTTTGACACGGGTGAACCGATTGTTTCTTTTTATTTTAAATAATGTTTGCTCCACACTAGGAATTACTCTTGTATCGTGGGTGCGTTCACAAACTTGTACAATCACATACACAAACACCCAGACCCGGAACAGCTATCTGTATCTAGGTCATACAAATATTTGTTCCGTGCGGGGATCACACCCGCGACACGTAGTGCAGTAGCCGAACGCTCAACCACTGCGCCAACCGTGCCATCAATTTTGATAATACATGTCTAAGAACTATCGCTAGAAAACCTGCTTTCAAATTAAAAATAAACCGCATTGAAATCGGTTCACCCGTATAAGGGGTCAAACTTATAACACCCATCTTTTTGCGTCGGGGGTTAATAAAACATAGTTGGGATAAGGCTAGGCAAAGTCTGTACGTGGGGCCTTATCGCCTGTTGATTCTAGCTTCCAAGAGTTGTGGTGGTTGAGAACAACGTGGTGGCCTTGCCCCAAAAACCTACCTACTATAATAAAAACATTCCCAAAACAGTATGAATATACTCGTGGAAACAGAATGCTCAATCGACAGTAGTCCCCAGAGAGCGATCGGTCTCTACCTTCAAGCTACATATCTTCGGGGTGGGCAGACAATATGGTTTTGTTATGGTTGTCTTGAATGACCAACGGTGAATGATTAATGCTGTATTGATAGTACTTTTGGGATATTTACAATAAAATAGAAGACATTTATTTTTTCATGAAAATTAAATATTTTTATGAAAAAAAAACTGTCTTCTGTGTCCGGAAGAATGAACAGAATGACCATAAATAATCCAAATTACCATCGTAATTTGTATGACCGGCTGTTTCTGCGCAAGAACCACATATCGAATATTATTGGTTCTTCTTTAATTCATAACCATGTACTTTGTTTTATTTTAAAATATCAGGTGCTGAAAAGATCGTCATCAACAAGGCGAAGGTCACAGTACCTGTTTAATTTTGGGAGACTAAAAATCATACTGCAGTAACTGGTGGTCAACATGTATACTCGTATTATGAAAAATCTGATTATTCTCTTGTCCATATCCTATTTTTTGTGGTCACCGTCGATGTCTTCTTCTTCCGGACTCCTTTTTATCGCAGTAGTGAATGATACTTCGAGCCACAGCATCTTTCACACAATCCGCCTCATTTCCTCGGCCTTCCCCTCCACGTAACCTGACTATATATATTCGTACTCAAAACTTTCTTCACAACATTTTAATCATGCATCACATGCCCCATCAAAAGCGATAATATAAATGATTAAAATCCTTCCCTATGATTCCTCAACTATGTGTTTTCCTCAAGGTTTCTATCAGTCCAGACCGGAACAACGCATGGATTAGATTTTCCCACGGAAATTCCAATCTCTCTAAAACAGTCACACTACATTTTCCTACAACTCCGAGGTTTTCGGCCCAGCCGTTACTCATCAATAATTTACACGTGCGACCTTCGTTCTGCTTAATAAATAAGATTATTATCAATGAATAAAATACTCGTGGTTTTTAGCAACTGACGCAAATTACAGATGTTTTTAAAATGTCATAAATGCCAGTGATATTGACCTGGTTGGTAATAATTTTATTCATAGATACAAAATTGAAACTTTATTAACCGACTTCAAAAAAGAGGAGGTTCTCAATACCTCGGAACCTTTTTTTTTATGTGTGTTCCCCGATTACTCGAAGATGGCTGGACCGATTTGGATTTCTTTATTTTTTTGTTTGAAGGGTATAACTTCCTAGGTGGTCCCGTGATCACCAAGGTCATCATCAAGTCAGGATCTGATAATGGGATCCTGGAGAAATAGAGAGAACTTTTAAAATTTTATAGGCACACTTGAAGCGATTTGGGTAGTTTTGGGAAGAGTACTTTCTCGGAGTGGTCCCATTTCAATTGGTGAAGATCTGATGAAAAACTTCGGAGATAGGCAACTCCTAAATAAATTATAGCAAATGGACTGGAATTGCTGAAATCTCATGTCTGTCTATTGTTTACACCAGTTCATAACATAACATCACGCCGGTACGCTATGAAGGGGTAAGCACATGTAAACCACTAAAAAGTGAAAAAATAAAAACTTTTTTACAAAAAAAACAACCGACTTCTAAAAATTGCAAAATAACTTTTATTTCGGCAGTCGGTGTCAAATAACGAAGAAACAAAAAATAACATACACCGATTTCCGAAATTAAAATATTTTGCAATTTTTAGAAGTCGGTTGTTTTTTTGGTAAAAAAGTTTTTTTTATTTTTACAATCTTATCATTTCAAGGAAAAGATATCAATCAATGTATCATTAATTATTGAGTCTTCCTCATTCAGGACAGGCGTATCTAAGCCGTGGCACTGTGCTGCCCACCTCAGAGTTGTGTCAGCTTCAGCCTCGGGGGACGACTGTCGATGGCCCATTCTGTCACCGTGATTATACTCTTTGGGGAATTCAGAGATAGATAAGTACCGTACCTACTTAGATGTTCCAGGATGATGGATCATCATTCTCCTGCCCTTATCCCAATTTATTTGGGGTTGGCGCAACATGTCTTTTTCTTCTATACTCCTCTATCAGTCGTCATCTCTGTAGTCACCCCCTTTTTACCCATATCATCTTTCAGACAGTCCAACCATCGTTTCTTTGGCCTTCTCCTACTCTTATAGCCATCCACATCCATACACAAGACTTTCCTCACGACATTTTCTTCATTCCTCCTCATCACATGCCCATACCACGACAACTGGTACCTCCCATCCTGGATGATGGATATTGAGATTATATCTTAGGGCCTGCAGTCTCGACATTGATAGCGAAACTTACGTTAGCTACGTACCTGATGTGAAAAAACTACTTAGCTGAGTCGTCAAAAAACTCCCTCATTATGAGGAAAAATTTTAGATCATAACCTGAAAAAAATATTGATTTTCTTGAAATATGTACAGAGACGGTGTAAATTTTAACTTGCAAGCACTATTTTTCATGAAAACTTATAATTTATTTAAATTTTAATTAATAACGTTACGCGATCGTTAACTACGAGTATGTCGAGACTGCAAGCCCAGAAGTCAGTTCTTTTCTTTCAATAGAACACTATGTAGCGTTACGACTTTTATGTCTATCATACTCTATAGGTACCTACCCAGTAATCTAGCTAATTTTATTCTAAATTAAAGTCTCTCCAGCTAGTAAGAATGCGCTCTTCACCGCGGCTTCACTCCTGTGGCCTGCAAAGACAACGTGCATTTTTTGTGATAAAAAGCGATACAGCAGCACTTACACAGTCGTACTTTTTGCAACATATAAACAAACATACAATATACCAACGTTACGTTAAAATCCTGCATGTATAAATATTTCAAAAATCGGTGCAGTGTTGTCTAGGTAGTCGGCTGCATGGGATGCTGAAAGCAGTGTTCAAATAGTCAGTGTTGCAGTCAGTTTGCATTTAAGCGAAAGCTGCGGAATTACTTTCTTCACAAGTAAAAGAGTCTTCTCAAAATCCCTATCTCTAACTTTATGTAAATATATATTTTTATAAATGTACTTATTTTATATTAAATATAAAAGTTTTGCTGTGTTATTTTAACTATATATATACATACTTTCGTAATCATTTTCTTCTTAGTGATATTTTCTCAGTTTATGCACCGGCCATGTTATCTCTCCACCACCCATGGTTGACTAGTAGAGAATGCCAAGTATTAAATGAATTTTTAATAAATAAATAAATAAGTATGCATAAATTCTAATGTTACGCAACTTTTGTTGAGCGGGCATCGTGTATTACAGTGTGGGGTAGTTACAGTCAGCAACAAAGAGTTGATATACAGGATATTATAATAGGTAACATCTACCGTCACGAGCATACTGCATATGGCTGACATGCTTGCAAAAAAAGCTATTTTGGAAGGACTGGAAATAGACATCGCTCCGTTCTACACAGAAATACTTAGCTATTACAAGAACATATGCTACAATAGTTTTAAAGAGTATTTCGACAGGAAGTCTAAAGAAAAAGGCATATGGTATAAGACTATGCAAAGTGAGCCTCCTCGAATCCCTTGGTTCGCTGAAAGTCATACAAAGAGGTCTTATGTTGTTATGGCACATAGATTGCGTTCCGGTCATTTTCCATCCAGGAAATTTGGATACCTTATGAAAAAAGTCGATTCCCCTAATTGTCAAGTGTGTAATAAAGTCGAAGATGTCCAACATTTGCTGGTGGAATGTGAAAAAAACAGGAGAGAGAGGGAGATAGTGATGCGGGAGTTAAAAATGAATATGTATGATGTTGGGGCTTTCATTACAATATTGTCTACACCTAATTCGGGCGAAGCTAAACTGATATATGAAATGGTTGCTGCATCACTAACTCCGTCGCTTACGCAATAATAAATATATTTGTAATAATATAAGCACGTGTTTTAATTAGTTAGATTAGGGTATGATGAGGCTGACGTACCTTTGTAAGGTAAAAGCCTCTAAATAAATAAAGATTTAAAAAAAAAAAAAAAAATACTGCATATACCTACTAATAAAATTGATAATTATGTAAAAAATAAAAAAGCGACTTCATTCAAAATTGTTTATAGAAATTGTATGGTATTACAAACATTCCTAGTATTATATTTTTTTTACAAAATCAAAAGTCATTTATTCAAATTAGACTTAGAGCCAGCACTTTTTGAACGTCAAAGATCACATCTGCCTAGCCTTTTCCCAACTATCTTGGGGTCGGCTTCCAGTCTAACCGGATGCAGCTGAATACCAGTATTTTACATGGAGCGACTGCCTATCTGACCTCCACAACCCAGTTACTGGGTAATACGATACCCCTTGGTAAGACTGGATGTCAGACTTTCGGGCTTCTGACGACCCGTAATGACTGTCAAAGATCCGCGTTTGACAGCCGGAACCAATGGCTTAACGTGCTTTCCGAGGCTCGGAGGAATCTCAGTATGTTAAGATGGTCACCCATCCACGGACCAACCCCGGCAAGCGTAGCTTAACCTGATGGATCGATCCATGCGGCTGTTATTACTTTAGCCACGAGCTCCTCACGTCAAAGATAGTCCCCCAAAAACGAAAACGCCCGCCCATCACCACTTCCTAGTGTTTTAGCTGTGAAGAAGAAGTGGCGCAACAAACTCCCCACAGCAACACATCTGTATGTTAAGTTTGAAGAATCTGATCTGGTCTATTCCTATCTACTTTAAAGATAAGAGAGGTATCATCTGCAAACAGTACTACGTCACAAATACCCCTTAAAATGTGTGGTAAATCATTAATACATCAATAACAAGAATGGTCCTAATATCGAACCTTGAGACACACCTAAATGAACTGGTAGCCCGGAAGACTTTACACCATTGACATGAAATAAATAATAATAATAGTAATAGTAACTGTATCATGTCTGCCTCTCAAAATTGATGGAGGAATGAGACCCGCGGTGCTCCTCATCGATTTGGCCATTGGCCAACATGTTCGGCGTTCTCGAAAGGATCTGTCGACATGTTGGATAAACTATAAGAAGGTCTATGACTTAGTTCCTCATACATGGCTCATGACGGTGCTAGAATTGTGTAAAGTTGATGCAACGCTACGCACCTTCTTGATGTCGTGTATGGGGCAATGGAGGAATCGCTATCCAGAATGTCGAAATATCCAGTGGAATAGTGAACCGGTAAGGATCGAGCGGGGTATATTTCAGTGTGATAGTTTGAGTCCACTTTGGTTTTGCCTGACCTTGAATCCTCTTAGCACACTGCTAGAGGCCTCAAGCCCAGGCTATCAGTAGTGGTCAGGTAATATTTCACCTCCTTTACATGGATGAATTGAAACTTTTTGCCCCCAACAATCTGCAACTGATGGAGCTACTGAAGGTAACTAAAACCTTTAGTAGTGCCATCAGGATGGACTTTGGTGTGGACAAATGTACGGTGATGCATGTAAAACGAGGAGAGATTGTGGAATCCGTGGGAACTCAACTCTCGGATTCCATAAACCTGAGATCCCTCTCTCTAAACTATATTTATTCAATTCTTTGCATAATAGTCGACTCATGCTTGATTTTTATGAGTGTCAAACCGGGGAAATTAATAAAAAATAAGTTATAGGTATAGGCCCCGGCTTTAGCTAGACAAACCATTTGAAATTTATTAATATAGGTACATTTATTCTCTAATATAATTATAAACTTTGTAATCCTCAAATAACAGATGAGGGTATGTATATATTTTTATTACCGTATCTCCTACTACATAAAACAAAAAAGTCTAAGTATTATCTTAATTAGTAGTCACGACTAGTGGCGAAGTTAACGTAACCTCCATGTACTCGTAATTACGTAAATTTTATTCAAATATGTAAAATGTATGAATAAATGATGATTTGAAAATCATCATTTATTGACAAAATAAAAAGAACAATAGCATATTAAATTTAATTCAAACTGAGTTATTATGGATGTTAGACAATTGAGGTCAAAACAGACAATTTGATTAATTTGTAAATCACTTTTTTTGGAGATATACTGCGAGTGGGGCCTTGAGTTTCACCTCCTGACCTGCAGCCCGGACATTGATAATCTAAAAAACGTTATTTAACAATCGCTAAATTACATTAAAAAATCCAAGATTATGTGGAAAAACTTGAAACTTTATATGCACAGAGACAGCGTAAATCTTATCTTAAAACACATTTTTTTATACAAACTCGTTCTTCATTTAATTTTTTTTAATAACTTGTACCATTTATAGGAACAACTTAACTTGTTCAAATATTTAAGGGCATAAAGTTAGCCTCCTTTTTTTTTGTGGGGTGGGAAATCATCCAATGACTTCTCTTGCTCTAGGGTGGAGCTGAGGGCGTGTCAGACTCTTACTCATTAAAACTCACCCCTATTCCTTCCTGCCCTGAGTGCCCAGGGGCGAGGTAACTCTGTTTTGAATTTATCCTCAACCCCCGGGCAGGCATCGGCCATGACGGGCCCCGTCCTAATTGCTGACAATTCTTCGAGGCGCGCGTGGAACACTACGCGCCGTCGACCTTCGGGCCTGGTGCTGATCGGACGGCGAGCTACCCATTACTCACCGTCCGCAGGCCCGGGTCTACGGTGGCCGGAGATCGTCTCGCGGCGCCGGAAGTCCCAGGCGTCTCATGAAGCGGCTGCTGCTGAGGGCGTGAGAGCGACTCCATTGTTGAGTCTCCCTCACGCGTCCCGCCTCCGCCTTCGTGAGCATTACTGCTTCGCAGAAGAAGGAGACGGCTTCCCATTCCCTCTCGTTCCGTACCATGGCCTGAACCAGGGCAGGGCGCGAGAGGTCGCTGCCGCCTATCACATCCACGAGGACACGGCGGGGCTCCACCCAAGCGGGGCAGACGTCCACCGTATGCTCCACGGTGTCCTCGGGAAGTTAGCCTCCTTGCAACATTAATATCTTACTCCGAATACGTTCGCTAAGCAAACGTTATCTATGTCGAGACTGCTGGTCGGTTTTATCTATCGGGATCGGGTTTTTGAGTAATAATGGCTGGATTTCTGCACGGATGCAATAGGTTTACCCTTATTATTTATCGCCATATGTGTGTCCCACTGTTGGGCAAAGGCATCCCCTGTCTCCTTCTAAACCTCTCTATCTAACGTAATCTCTGGCCAAGTTTTACCCGCAATCGTAAACTGTGAGTGGACTGACCACGGCCCACGAATGCACCCAGAGGGATGGGCGAAGATCGTCGCTCACTGGACGCCTGAGGGAGGACGTCAGCGCCGATCACGTACACAAAACTTAAACATATCTAGCGGAATTCATCTACTAATATGCCGGCTGTACACGTTCGTCTCGTCACCCGTGAGCCTCTCGTTGAGTATCGTCGCTTCGAGGCTCGACACGAGAGCACACCTTGTACGTACTCGTTGTATCAATTGATTTTCATCGCGAGACTCGGAGACCCTTTGACTCGAGCGAAAAAATCGACACGCTTCCGAGAGCGAACGAGGGCCGCGAGACGCGACGCGACGTGGGCACCATGCACCGCACTCGTACTCGGCCTGTCTCGTGGTGTCTCGACAAGCGTGTACAGCCTACTTCATGGAGTACAGGCATGATTTTATGTCATGTTTTGAAGAACACGGAGCACGTCAACTGTTTTTATTAATATAGTAGGTAGTCAATCATTTTGGGAACTCTTCTTGGCTATTGTACCTAAACACAAAGTGTAGCAAGTTCTTGCAGCCGCAACACTGTGACACGAGTGTACAACGGTGTCCGACACTCATCCGGCTGCCGGAGACCAGCGCTACTTACGAGTACAACAGAAGAACGACTATAATAGATATTTGCAGTGTGCTAACGTTGTCCGGACATGCATCATTCGGTAGACTGTGGTGTAAATTGAAAGAAAGAACAGGAGTACTTCAAAATCCGTTTATTTTCGGAGTTACTTCTTCACCAACTCGATCGATTCGACCGGTCGTTAAAATATATTGATAACGTTCCGTATTTAGGAAGTTTACGGCAGATTGCTCAGACTAATCGAGGTCGACTGAGGTCGATCGAGTTTGGTGCTCTAATATATTTTTAGGTAGGTAGATATGCAGATTATAGCTGCCACCTTAGACTATGAAAGGTTTTAGACGGAACGTCATTGGACATTAAATGAAGCAGGATCGTTAAAATGTGTGAGTGACCTTGACGAACGTAACGATGACGTATCGGCTTCTCATTTTGTCTATGTGAGCTTATTTCGCGTGTACAGATACAAGCCGGCTTCTCATTCTGGTACTTCAGATTGCTGTATTTTGACTTGTTGGAAGGAATGGAGCTTTTGCCCAGCCGTGGGACAGTACGGGCTAATAATTACAGTAATTTATTATATTGTTGACTCTTTGCACGTGTTGGTTTTAATCTGTACAAGTAAGTGCATAGAGTAACTGTAATAAAATAAATAAAGAGATAATCCTACCACGAAGAAGAAGAAGACCGTAAATACACATCTGATTTTTAGCAGAGCGGGCTAAAAAATGACTCGCTCTAGCTTACCATTTGTACCACTCGGCCAGCTAACAGTTCCGCAGCAGTATTTGGATACAATCGCCGAGTGACAACACAAACACAGCCACAGCCGACCCCGTCATTCTGTCAGGAGTATGTCAGTAGGAAGCTTGCATTAATCATCTAGTACTACAACACAGAAATGAGCGACAGTTTATTACTTCCAATGAGAAAGTTTATGATTTTTACATTTTTGAAAGTTTATAATACAGTTACTTACAAGTTTTTAATTGAACCCTCGTCTTTATGGGTCTGTAACTAGCCTTTGAATGTATTCTTTTGTGAAATGTGAATTTTCCAAGAACCTATACATGTAAATGTATATATCATCTAGAATTTATCTCCCTAAATGTTTGGAGGAGATCAATCAAAAGACGTCGACTACTGAACATAGGCCCCACATTGGCCCGTCGTGTACTCCTCCTGGTCCTCATCAGGTCATCGGTCCACCTTGTTAGAGCCCTTTGCCAAACGCTGTCGCCATTTCAGAATCTTTCGACCTTATCGACCATCCATTTTTAGAGTTCCGTACCCGAAGGGTTCAAACGGAGCCTGTCACTCACGTGTCCGTCGTCTGTCATAAAATTTTGTTCCGAAAATTTTTTTGCCTTCCTATCGACCTATGAACTTGAAAGGTGATACACACAAATACCAATATATTGACAAATCAATTTGTTTCTGTGATAATTCACTCATGTGTTACGGAACCCTAAATGTGCGAAGTCCGACCCGCACTTGGCCGATTTGTCTTATTTCTATGTAATAAACAGCATGCGAGTTCATTACCTGTAGCCGAGCACAATTCTATAGGTACTGAGGGCAGCTCCTGAATAAACCTTGAAACAAAAACCCAAGATCTGAAGTTTGGAAATATAATCACTTTATTTACTGTAATTATTATGAATCACTAATTAATGACACAACACTTAGATTGAAACCTAGTTTTAGGTGATAGGAGATAGGAATTATAATTTCATATCATGATGAGTCTCTGTAACGAGGTATTTTAATAGGTAATGGTAATTACTAAGGTACTAATATATATATATATCATAAAACTTTTTAGCATAAAACAGGCCAAGTGCGAGTCGAACTCGCACGCAAAGGGTTCCGAACGATTTTTTTTTTAACGTGACGTTATTTCAAAACCTAACAGCACTGGCATGATTTGCAATATTCCGATGAGTATACTTATCCACTTGGGCCAGACAGTGTCTTTTAAAAATAGAAAAAAACTTTTATACAAAAAAATAGAACCGACTTCCAAGAAAAGTGTAAATCTTCAATTTCGGAAGTCGGTGTTCCTGGTTTTGTGCCTTCGTTATTTGACACCGAATAACGCAGTATAGTATAGTGCACCCGGAGAGATGGGCGCAAGTCGTCGCTCACTGTACGCCAGAGGGAGGACGTTGCCGTCGAGGTTGACCGCGGCGGAGGTGGTAAGACTATCCGAGCCTTTAGACAAAATACATTTCTGTAAACGTTAACGCTAACGCTTCGTGCAAGATGTATGGCAAAGACATTACTGGGCGTGAGTCACGTGACAGTTCTCTGTCTAACGCTTCGTGCAAAATGTCGTTGCCATACATTTTGCACGAAACGTTAGCGTTAACGTTAACAGAAATGTATTTTGGCTAAGGGGGCTGATCACGTTTGCGAGTCAAGCTTGACCAGAGATCGCAAGATAAAGAGGTTTGAAAGGAGAAACTAGAGTCCTTCGCCCAGCAGTAGGACACAAATTACTTCTTTTCCTAGTTCTTTAGCCACCTATTAGTTACGGAGGTATGGTAGGAGGTTTGGGGAGGGCATGGTAAATTTGTTGCACGGTAGGTACAGTTCGAAAGACTTAAAAAAAATCCAATTTATCCCGCATGAGCGACCCCATTTTCAAAAATTATTTATTAACTTATCGGACGCGTTACTTAAATAAATAATTTAAAAAGTTTTGGTTACAGAGGTTGATATTATGTGTACCTCAGCTAATTATAATAATAATAATAGGACATTTATTTCAGACGTAGTCCATATACTGTTAGTAACACAAAAAACCTTATAAGCTATTGCTATTGTTGTTATTAGTGAGTGATTAGTGCTTAAATACGTACTAAATAATTATCATGTGACTTAAATGCTTAAAGATAATAAAATAAACCGCAGCTGAATCACCATCTAAACTATTTTCTTCGACCACAGCTAGTACCTACTATTTTCTCGCATTTAAAATACTTAGTTAGGTACCTACTCATTGTTATAGTTTTCAGCAAAATAGCTACTAATTACCGCAAACGACACTCATTAGAAATACTCAATATTTTGCTAAAAGAGCGCATGCGTAGTTCAGCTAAACACCGATTGTATTTGCTCTAAAAAATAGACATTATTTGTATTACCTACTAAAACCAAGTCGTTTACATAAAATGCGGATGTTTTTGAAGCATTGTGTAATAACTTGCTGCGTAGGTACATACTGTAAGTAGGTAGCTGTTAATATTTATGTGTTTTTTACCAAAATAAAAATATCACTACATATTATAAAACAAAAGTCCCCCGCCGCGTCTGTCTGTTCGTGATAAAAACAAAACTACTGAACGGATTTTCATGCAGTTTTCACTAATAAATAGAATGAGGAAGGTTTAGCTGTATAATATGTAGGTACACCCGTTCAAAGCTGAGGTGGGTCGCTAGTATAGTTACAAAAACTAGATGTTTTGTAATTACGAACATATTTTTAGGGTTCTGAACATCCGAATGAAAACGGAACCCTTATAGGATCACTCTGGCGTCTGTCTATCTGTCTGTCGGTCTGTTCGTCCGTCCGTCTGTCACAGCCAATTTACTCCGAATCTACTCGACCGATTGAGTTGACATTTGGTACACACATGAATATCTGTGACCCAAACACGAACGTGTAACGTTCGCGTAAGGATTTCAGTTTTCTTTTTCATAATTCTAAAATTTATGGGTTTTAAGTTATTTGAGAAAATAGATGAAAAATTACCATCAATTAAATTGTCTCCGAAACCACTGGGCCCAAAATTTTGAAAAAAATAAAGAATGTAGTTCTTTACTTATATGTAGATTACAGGAATACCTATATGTAGTTTAAACCTGAAAAAATATGATTTGTTCGGAACCCTTTGCGCGCGAGTCCAACTCGCTCTTGGCCGGTTTTTTTTTAATTATTATTATTATGTAACTTTATTAATTTTGAAAAGGTAGCTTATTTAATAATTATGCCTATATCATATATGAAAACTTTTTGCCGACGTGAGGCCTAAAACTTAGTTCTATTTTGGCAATATAGCGTTTACTGACTGAGTTATACTGTACTTACAATCAGTCTCATTATTATGTTTGCTATCTATCTTAAAAAAATATCAAGCAGTTTCCAGTCTCTTTGCTCTCGATGCTTCTCGCACAGACATTGTTTTTTTTTTCGGGTAAAGAGTAGCTTTGATGCTGCGATAGCCACACGATTTTCTCCAAGAAACAAACGAACTATTTCACGTTATTCTAGATAATATGTAGAGATAAAAGATTAAGAAAATACTTAACTCGTTATTATTATTATCTATATTTTTCGTTAATTTCCTTTATGAACCTGATGATTCGTAATACATATCACAGCTAGTCCGATTCTACTCAGTTTGTCACGTAACACATAAAAATTCCATTGTGTGTATTCCATTGCTACGTGATGTACATAAACACAATGAATTTTATTTATTAATTGTCCACAAAACGAACCAAATTACCTGGGTATAGTGTAGGTCTAACCTGCATAGAACGGTTCTAACTTATTGCAGGTAATTTCACGATAGTAACTAACTTAGAACAGAGGTAACACTAGGTCATCATCATCATTCTCCTGCCCTTATACCAATTTATTTGGGGTCGGCGCAACATGTCTTTTTCTTCCATACTTCACATACTTACTTCTCTATTAGCCGTTATCTCTGTAGTCACCCCCTTTTTACCCATATCCTCTTTCACACAGTCCATCTATCGTTTCTTTGGCCTTCCCCTACTATTATAGCCATCCACATCCATACACAGGACTTTCTTCACGACATTTTCTTCATTCCTTGCCCATACCACGACAGCCAATTTCCACACAACTTTTCATTCAGGTAACACTAGGTAACACTCACAATTTCCCGGAAGCTATTCCATGGTGTATTTTATTTATTATTTGAACCATGTGATTACTGATCTCCGAAGATCAGATCTCAGAAGAATCAAAAGTATTTTTTGCCTAATTAATTGAGCCATTACGAATAACTGACAACCTACTGTATTTCTCGTGTGTCATGTAATGTGTTTTTAATGACTAACAAAAACTTTAATCTGATCTTGTTAATTGAAAGCAGTCTTCTCTTTACCAACACTGCTAATTTTACCAACACTACTAATTTTACCAACACTACTAATTTTACCTACACTACTTATTTTACCAATACTACTAATTTTGCCAACACTACTAATTTTACCAACACTACTAATTTTACCAATACTACTAATTTTACCAACACTCCTAATTTTACCAACACTACTAATTTAACCAACACTGCTAATTTTACAAACACTGATAATTTTTATATTGTTGATAGTCTCGTGTTTGACTAGGTACTATCTCGCCTGATGCTAAGCGATGATGTGGTCGACGATGGAGCTTGCTTGCCCATAAGTAACCTATTCACTCTTGACCCAATTTTAGAGATAAGAGCAATATTTACCTTCACCAGAAGGTAAGGTTAAAACGATGTTTTTCACTGCTGTCTACCATCTAAGAAAGCAATTGCAAACACAGTAACTAACTTCAGTTAAAAACTAACAGTGAAGTACTGGGTCTTCAATTACGAAGGCAATTCTACTATTTAGTTTAACGCGAAATACCTCACGTAATACATAATAGCAGGAAAAAGATACCAAAGTATTAGATTATCATCATTATTATAAAAATATTTGTCAAAGTACTTTATACCTCAGTAAATAGATAGTATACTGTGTTCTAAGGTGATACAGTATCAAATTAGTAATGTTTTGATGACTGTAGTCATCCGCACTCCGTTCCGGATCCACTGATTAGATATGGATTACGTTATCTCTATATCGCAAAATCAGCGATTTCTTTGTGTATCATAACAATAATATGTATAAATATTGCGTAAAAACTTTTTTACATAAAATAGAACCAACTTCCAAAAAAAAGTGTAAAATAAATTTAATTTCGGAAGTCGGTGTTTCATGGCTGCTCAAACGGGCATACTTCGTTTCTTCGTTTTTTGACACTGACTTCCGAAATTAAAGTTATTTTGCACTTTTTTTGTTTTTGTTTTATAGTTCCCAATTAAATTGTGTTAACAACACATAAATCGCAGTAATCGCGAGTCATTTGCTGTTAGTTATTGAAGAGTTCCACTGTCTATCTCCGAAGATCTTCATCAGATCCTAATGTATTATGTACTAAAACCTTCCTTGAAAAATATGCATTTGAATAACGAAGCCTCCATCCAAATCGGATCAGTAGTTTTCGAGAAAATCAAAAAAATAAAAACATACAAGGGTCGAATACAGAACTTCCTTTTTTGAAGTCGTTTAATGGAATCGGTTAAAAATATGAAGCATGTTGTCCAAAATAGCATTTTTACTTGCCTAGTCAATATTTTAATGATTGAGGGAACATATTATAGGGAAACACGCAATCAGCAAGTGTGGTAATCTTATATAAAGATTAAATAAAGATGTTAAATATTTTTTTAGAGGAGGAAACTTATAGTGATCGGATTACAAAACTCTTTCACTGCTATCAGTGCTCTTTGGTGACCTTAGTGAGTCATACCAGAAGATAATTAGCTCCACTCCCTCTCACAGAGAGGAGAGGTTCGAGTCCCATGGTGACAACCTTAAAAAGCTACACTATCGCTGTGTCAGTGTCAATGTCAATGTCAGTGTCATCGGCCACTTGTGAATTCTGAATAAAAGATTCACAGTCACGGATCCCGTGAATTCCTGTGTGCGGTATGAGTCACAGGAACGAAGCCGCGAGAAAAACCAAGTGAAATACTTAAAAAAAGCCCTGATGACGTAAAACAACTAAAAAGATCCAAACAATGATTTTAAATGATTTTAATTTAATCACATCTGTTAAATAGCCACGAACTGCATCAGACTGCATTTCAATTTAAATTTTGCTAGATTTTAGTGAGTTATATTTTATAAATCGTCTCCTCGAGCTCTTTATTTTGATACCCCACATGACACGTCACAATAAATACGATCAATCTTACCTAATGGTTATTTTCTTTTTATAAATTCTTATAACCTTTATTGTCACTTCGAAGTCAAGACCAATGTTAAAATACCTCATAGGTATGTCATTCGTTAAGTTGAAATCCATCCAGCCGTTTACGTCTACAAGACATACTTACAAACATACAATCAATCTGCCTAGCCTTTTCCCAACTATCTTGGGGTCGGCTTCCAGTCTAACCGGATGCAGCTGAATACCAGTGTCTTACATGGAGCGACTGCCTATCTGACCTATATACGATACCCCTTTGTAAGACTGGTTGTCAGACTTTCGGGCTTCTGATAACTAGTAACGACTGTCAAAGATCCACGACTGTTAGCCGGGAGCAACGGTTTAACGCGCTTTCCGAGGCACGGAGGAGTCTCGGTATGTAAAGATGGTCACCCATCCATGGAATAACCCCGGCAAGCATAGCTTAACTTGATAGATCGACCAGTGCGGCTGTTATTACTTTAGCCACGAGCTCCTACTTACTAGAGATACTTACAAACATACATCTATAATCTATACAGAATGTAACGGAAAGGTGTGGTCATATTTTAGGATCTGCATTTGTCCATCGATATGAACAACTTTATGCAAGAAAACCTGAGGAAATTCTAATAATTTTTTTGTACTCCCCATACAAATATTGATCAGCTGATGATAAATTTGTATGGAAAGTACAATTTTTTTTTGGGAATTTTCAATTTTTGCATAGAGAAAGTTGTTCATTTCCATGGGCAGAACCGGCTCCTAAAATATGACCACACCTTTCCGTTACACCCTGTATATATAATCTAAATTCTCGAAAAACCTTACCCTACTTCTAAGAAATGAGTCTTTTATTAAACTTCTATAACTGCAAGACGACGTAAAATTGTGAGTTGAAATTTAAAAAAAAATCCTAATGAAAAACGGCGACTCCATAAAAATCTTTGAAAATTTGGAACAATAATATGTAGGTAGGTATATTGATGTCATTACATCAATGTTGTTAGTAACGGTGCATGCAAAGTCTGTTCGGCAGTTTAGGACACGGCCTCAGACACACTAACTGACATACATACGTATATTTTATTATATGTTGTAGTTTGTATAGCTCATCCTGACAGCTAGTTACAGCTGTGTGGACGTCAGAAAGGCGCTGATTGGCTTTGACGTCAAAGCCTCGTTTTGACAGTTTTGTTTGTAAAGCAATTTGTTTGCTTCAACGTATAAATGCGTTTATAATCGAATGTTTATTTTCACCACTGTTCGATGAAGCTGCTTGTTAGTGTGTTTACAGAGAAGCAATATAACTGTCAAAGTTCTCTCTAAATGAAAGGTTTGTTCGGGTGTTCACGGGTAGTGACGGTATAGATGTTCATATGTTTGAGATCAACAAAGATTTTCTTTTTCGTTTTCTACAGTTTAGATTAAATTCTAAGGTAACCTACATTGCAGGTTATTTTACATATTACTAGCAGCCCACCCCAGTTTCGCATAGGTCCAATTATATACTAAAACCTTCCTTGTTTATCGCTCTTTATATTGGTGAAAACCGCATCAAAATTTGTTACGTGGTTTAGGAGGAGTTAGCAAAGAAACAGACAGACGAGGAAAGCGACTTGTTTTATACTATTTAGAGAAGAGATAGAGAATAATTTTATACAATTTAGAGAAGAGATAGAGAATAATTTTATACAATTTAGAGAAAAGATAGAGAATAATTTTATACTATTTACGGAAGAGGTAGTGAATAATTTTAGTTCCAGGTTCACCAAATTGTGAAAAAAGGGAAAACATCTGCTCGACTTATCAATCCGACACACTCACCTTTGAAGCGCAATCATGGTCACTTGGAAAACTTCAGAAGTCCGCACTTGGAGGTATGGGACTCCATTGGGAGGCAAACTCAAAGACCAAATTGGAAACTCAATAGATAAATATTTCAAAAACACAATTATCTGATAGTATTACAGCTGCTAGGTTAAAATGTGCTGATTATATTTGTCGCATATCGAATTTGCAATAGTCAAAAATAACTCAAGAGATCTCAAGTTCTGGCAGGAAGCGGCAACGCAGTAAGGTCGAGAAGTATAGTTGGCGAGCTGAGCTGGACTCATTTGTAAAAGATTCACCCCGGATTGCATTGCATTGCAAAAGTAGATAGACAGAAGGGTGGCTTTTGCCCTTGAGTAGGAAAACAAAGGATAGATAAATAAAAATGAATCTGTTGATAAGATAAGCTTCAGCAATTTATATTTATACTTAATGATAATAAAAATTTACTTAAAGTTCTAAAAGACATTAAATAACCTGATGATCAATCAGAAATGAGTATTAACTGGCTCGCTCCATCGTCGACTCTGTCTCTGTCGTCTCTGACCTAGACTAGAGTCAAGAGCAAACCCATCTCTAATTTAAAAAAAAACCTCAATGTTTAAGAAATAATCCTCGTAATCACTGTTGGTGTCCGTAGGTAGCAACAGCACCAGTTACCAAAACGGATACCGCACATTCGTCCCTTTACCAACATTATACTTATAATAGAGATGATTGTTGGTTACAAAAATAATAACTCTATTTTAGTCCGTAACTTAGATTACCAAAAAAAAAATAGGATATTTTTACTTACCAAATAAACAAAACATTACAATTGTCAAATTAAAAAAAAATCGCAAAATTTCAACGCTCTGGTATCGTTGTCATTTTTAACCGACTTCACAATGGAGGAGGTTCTCAATTCGTCTGTACGTTTTTTTTTATATTTGTTTGTTACTCGATTCCTCCGCCGCTAGTGAATAGATATTTGTGATTCTTTTTTTGTTTGGTAGGCCATACTACAGAAGTGGTCCTATATAAATTTTATCGAAATTGATTCAGAACTTTTTGAAAAAATCGCCATAAACAAAACATATGTATACCTACACAGATGACGTTTTGGTTAGTTGTCTCCAATTATGTTCAAATTCCACAACGCCACAAAAAAGTGAAAAATAAAACAACTTTTTACATACATACAAACACCGACTTCCGAAATTAAAGTTATTTTGCAAATAAGTGCAAATATTTTTTTTTTTGGAAGTCTGTTATAGTTTTTGTAAAAAAGTTTTTTTTTTTTGTTTACATGAGAAAAGAAAAATCAAGTTCCAATCCAATAGTTTTTGGTAATCTGAGGGACAAAATAAAGTTTATTTTTTGTGATCGGCCCTATTCCTTATAGTATTATCTAATACGGGAAAAATCCCTGGGAATCCGTCTTAGTAGTCATACAGTTTTCATAAATACACCTAAATCGTTAGCGCTGATTATCACAAACAGGAGTTTGTTTATCATGTTTAAGATCTTTGAACGCCTTTAGGCCTAACTGAAGGTGATATGCAATTTATCTAATATACGATTAACTTCACTATCGGTGGAGTCTCTAGGTTTTGCCAAAGGATTTAATAAAATAGGTAATGGCAAAAAAAAAACTGTGACAGGACATTTGTAAACACCGTATAGTTTATGATAAATCCCGTAAAATTGTACCTAAACTCTTTATTTTCAATAAGGGTCTGACATCTAGTAAATCATCAAATTCGGATGAGATTTACTGTATTTAAAATGGTATATTCATAATATAACGAGAGTTTGCACTCTCGCAAGATATACATTCTACTAATATTATAATTGTAAAGTTTGTGAGGATATATGGATGTTTGTTACTCTTTCACGCAATAACTACTGAACGGATATTAATGAAACTTTACAAAAATATAGAATAACACATAGGCTATAATTTAAAATAGGGGAAAGTATTATATCCACGCGGGCGAAGCTACTGGCAGAAGCTAGTATTATAATAACGGTTTTTACAATTATCCGGTCACACACTATAATCTCTAAAAGACGGTCAGAATTTGAAGACTGTAAACAAAAATTGCTAGCCTACTTAGTAAAAGCATTCAACTTGCAAGCCGTCGCTACTAACACCATCTAGCGAGGTGTAGAGGACGGGCCGGAACGAAGAACAAAAGTTGCTTGTGCAAGTCGACAACCTGTAGCCACGGTGGTAGCGTTATATGGGATGAAGCATCTGTACGCTAGTATTAAGTATATTATTTGTGGTAATAGGTAACTAATACCAAAATTTTCTCTAATTCAAGTAGGCAGTAGGAATCCAGATCATTTTAGGAAATCAGTACCTAGCTACCTAATACGGGAATACTTGTGGCAAATAATTTTATTTTATGATATCTTTTGGAATTATATTATTTATTTATTTACACTTCATGCAACTAAAGTACAAAGGCGGACTTAATGCCTTAGGCATTCTCTACCAGTCAACCAAAGGTGGTGGAGAGATAATATGGCAGGTGCATAAAAAAACAAACAAAGCAATATATATAGCAAGTAGAAATATTAAAAAAAAACGTGAACGAAAATATATATATTAATAATAAACATACATATATATTTAATACAATACATATTACACACATACATACACACACATACATATTTATTTATTATATTCCTTTTCTGTGTTATGTTACAATGTAATGTTAATTATTTTGCCAATTTGCATACCTTCTAATGCATAAATTGAAGTTCTTCAAACTTAACAGACAGATGTGTTGCTGGGGAGTTTCTTGCGCCATTTCTTCTTCACAGCTAAAACACTAGGAAGTGGTGAAGGGGGGACGTTTTGGGGTCCTGTCTTTGTAGAACTTTGACGTTCAAAAAGTGCTCTCTCTCAGCCTTTTTTTGTTTTTGTTTTTTTTTGTTTATGAATAAGATGAAGAGATTATTCAAAAGAGGTTTTATCTCGACCAGGCACGAGCAAGACACCTTGTTTCTGATAAATATAATATTTGTTGTCATTACAAGGCAAAATATTTACACAATAGATAAGTATGTATGACTTGGATTCACGACGTATCGGAAAACGCATTTGACAAATCATCACCACTTTTTTTATTCACACTATTTTTATTAATCTTCATCATAGTGATCGATGATCTTCATAGATAAAATAAGTATACGTGTCGGAGAATTATTTGCATTATTTTCGAGTGTCTTTTAGATAAGTTGGCAGGTAGGTGTGTAGCTATAAGCTACCAAACAGTTTAAAAAATGTTGACCTATATATGAAACAATGGTTCGTTTGCATCAGCCAAAGTTCTTGGTCGATCTTTTTTTTTTCTAAAGGGACATTTAACGGCGAAATTTGGACGACCGAAAAGTTTCGCGATAAGGTACCTTCATAAAATGTCATAAAAACACAAGTTACATTTTTAATATACATATTTATATATTGATGTATACATATAAGTTTATAACTTTTTTCACGATAGCACTGATTGATTTAATTGTACCTAATATAATAGGTTTTTTTTTTCGTAATCTTTTACAATTATTTGTATTCAATACCTTTGTTGATGAACTAAAATTGATTTAAAAGAAGGAGTAAGTACCACTTCGCTTAACCCGGGAATCGAACCCAAGAATTCAAGCAACAGCTCACCACAATATTTGTGGTGAGCACTAATTTCGTAAATTAAATTGAAACTCTAATTTCGTAATGACAAAGTGGTTAGTCGAAATCGGATGTTGGTAGGTGACTAAGCAAAGCAACTAGAAGTAACAATATTTAATTAATAAATCGGAAAAAAGCCAGTTACATTGACTTTCTATTAATATAGTGGGCAAAAAAAATATTTTGCAAAATATGAACTGTATGTATGTATACTTATCAGTTATTCAAACTTTGTTAGTTCTTAAAACTTTATTAGTCTTTCTATTAACATGTCAACACATTCGCTATCTTAATTTATGGTGCTGAAATGCTAATTCTGAAATAGCCTACACATACGGGCAGCATAAGTTTACTTTCGTATTTCTTAATTTGTCATTGTTGAAATAAAGATATTAAAGAAGAAATAGCATCTGAATTACAGTAGAACTAAACCTTGTGGAGATAATTACTTACATATTGCAACTACAACTGCTTTCGAAATAATTTTAATATCGATAAAAAAATTTGATGCGCGTATTGCACATGACAAAAGCAGCCACACAATTATTTTGACCACTATTACACAAATGTAAAAAATTCTAAATAAAAGATACTAGTGTGTACCTAATGGCAAGCTATAAACTAATTCAAGTCGGGGCTATAAATCGTGTTATTCCCAGTATCGCATTATAATGGAGCTTCTGTTCATCTATTACAGCAATAAATTGTCTATCCCAAAATAATATCCCCTATTCCCCAGAAAATAGCTGACTGTGTGTTCTGAGAAGTGCTCTGAAGTGTATGTTTAACTCGAACACTCATTGTTTACAGAGCGGCACAGCCCGTGCGCCACGCGCCAGCCGGACCACGGAGAATGCGAATTAATCTCCACCTGTAGCTTAGCTTCTTTATTGTTCATCTTTTGCTGAAAAATAAACTGTGCCGACGCCGGGATTATGCAAGCTCGTTTAGTTGAGCAGATATCTATCTCTTCAAAAGAAAGACATCTTCTAAATCCACAATTCTAACGGAGAATCTTCAAACTAATCTCTTTCTTTTAGTCTTGTTTGCGGATCGCAATTGATTTCAATCCCAGATTCCCAGTATGAAGGTCAGGTAAATAAAATAAAGTTTTAAAGGTGAACAATACTTTAGTTTTATTCATTATATCTCTTTATCTTAATCATATAATAATCTAAGTCAATAAATATACAACTTTGGAAATATTTACACAACGACAATACAACGGCGGAATGCTAGGAGAGGACACTAATATTGCGAACTACAGAGATTACCTCTCACCCCACTTTTCCATTGGCTACACTAAAACTAAATCACAGATAAATAATAATGTCTTCCGACCTTTCAGTGAAGTCAGTCTATTTGGTAAAGCCTCTATGAGATTATGAGTAGATCACTGCCGCGTGAGCACTGTGACCGGCTTGTAGATGTGAGGTGAGAGCGCGTGGTGCGAGGGCGAGGGCAGCTCGGGGCTGGACGCGCCCGAGTGCGGCGGCGAGTGCAGCATGGGTGGCGACGTCTGCGCCAGCAGCGCGGTCTGCTGCGCCAGCTGCGAACTCTGCAGCAGCGGCGACTGTCCGAGGAAGGGGCCCGACGGCAGGCGGTCGTAGAGCGCGGGTGAGTACGGCAGGCTGCCGTAGCCCATCGCGTCGCCGCGGAAGGCAGGGTGCACCGCGCTCGGCGCCACGGGAGGAGTCTTCATTTGCATCGGAGCGTACCTTTGATACAAGAGCTGCGAGTACAGGCCAACGAGCTGCGAGTAGGTGGCGGGCGGGTAGGCGCCGGGCAGCGCGGCGCCCGGGAACAGCGGCCGCTTGAAGCACGCCAGGCGCGAGCGGCCGTTGAGCGCGGAGCGGCGGCGCAGTTTGCCGGTGGTGCCGCCGATGAACACGTCCTCGGCCGACGCGTCCAACATCCAGTAGTTGCCCTTCCCGGGATCATCGTAGTGGCGCGGCACTTTCACAAAGCACTTGTTCAAGCTCAGATTGTGGCGGATGGAGTTCTGCCAGCCCTGCCTGTTCTCCCGGTAGTACGGGAAGTTGGTCATGATGTACTCGTAGATGCCGTTTAACGTGAGCCGTTTCTCAGGACTGTTGCGGATGGCCATCATGATGAGGGCGTTGTAACTGTATGCGGGTTTCTCGTGCTTTTTGTCTTTCTTGTCGTCGTCGTCTTTAGGTTTGGTGCAGTCGACAGGCTCGGTGCCCGTCACGTCCAGCTCGGAGTCGCTGAGGTCGGCCTCGGAGGGCGAGGCGCCCGTCGACGAGGCCGTGGGCGACGGCGGGGGAGCCGGCTTGTTCATCAGTATAGAATTAATACTGAAATCTCCTTCGAACTTCACCATTTTGGAAACACTTGTGATACACTTGTTAAACACGTAATGCGTGCGCTTACACTGCGAGCGGCGAGTGAACTGACGGCCGCGGAGGCGGCGCACGCTTTTATACGGCGCGTCAGAGGCCCGCCTCCGCAGCTTTGTGAGTGCGCCGCTACCAATCGGCGAGCGAGCTTTTTGATACATAGAGTGACGCCCCTCGGCCGTAAGCTCCCCCTCCGCACAAGCTCTGGGTCGTTTTTGTTGGAGTTGCGCGCGCGCAGCGACGAGTTTATTTATTATCTGGTATAGATATCTTTTATTAGTTCTGTAGCTACGATTATAAATCGATTGTGGTTTGTTATGTGATTAATGAGTATTGTAAAATATTTTTTCAAGGTGTACTCTATGTTCTAAGTTGGTCAATTTATGTTGATTGATATTTGATAGCCGTAGTAACATGTAGTGGTGTATTTTATTATTATTGATCACTTCGTAGGAGTCTGGGTATACGGTGTGCTGTCGTGGGTATCACTCAGTTCGGTGACAGACGGACAAAACTTTCTCGAAAAATTAATACCACGATCCTTTTGTTTGTATAACTTTATAACTATACTAATAATAACAATTGCACAATTTCTGGTATTCACTAAATAGATAATTAACTAACGATCTAAGTACTTACCTGAATTGTTACCAATTTATTGTTTTGCCTTACTAGCAAGTGCTTTTGTATCAATTAATAATTTATTCCATAATTAGGTATATTGTTGTACAATTTATATCAATTAACAAACATTAGTGAATCACTTACCTACAGCGAAGCGTATTTTAAATTAAATCAACGTTAGCAAAAAGAAAAGTAGGTACTTGCAGTTTTATCCGAAAAATAATTTAGCAGACTTACCCATGTTCATGTTATTTTTTTTGCTAACAAAGGCGGATTTAAATTCCATTGTTCTAAGGGTAACAGTACCATTCTTTTAATAGTTTAATTGTTATATTGTGTTCTAGGAACTTGGAGTTAGTTTTAGCTTATGATTTGTAACGGGACACTTTTACTGTTAATAGTTAGACCTTGTGGTCGTTGGTTCGAGTTAGGTAGGTTAACTATTTAAAGGATGATAAGGTTTAAAAATTATTGTGACATTAAAATGTTGACAATTTATTATTTTCATTCCAAAACGTCTACGCTAGGATTTAGTCTTTTGTTAATAGGTAACTTTTATTGCTTTTTTCCCTTAGCGGAAGGTAGAAAAAAAATGAAGAGTAGGTATATCCCCAATTTAATTATGTCAAATGTTAATACCACATGGACCTACCATGTGGTATTAACAATTAAAATAATTGAACATATTAGTTGCTAAAAAATATTCACACAATAACATCACATATTCACAAAATGTTAGTGAGTTACTAACAAATTGTAATAAAACTTTAATTATGTCCATCGTCATCATCATTCATTTCCGCCGAAAGTCGTCCACTGCTGGACATAGGCCTTCCCCAAGTGTCGCCACAACGACCGGTCTTGTGCGTCTCGCATCCATCGGCTACCCGTAACCCTCACCAGGTCATCGGTACACCCTGTGGGAGGCCTTCCAACGCGTCTTCCAGTACGCGGTCGCCACTCCAGAACTTTTCGGCCTCATCGACCGTCTGTTCTGCGAGTAATGTGCCCAGCCCACTGCCACTTCAGTTTGGCGATTCTTCGGGCTATGTCGGTAACCTTATCATCATTCCTGATTCGATCATGCAAGGAAACTCTGAGCATAGCCCTCTCCATTGCCCTTTCAATGACAAACCTTCTGATGAGGAATTATGTTAATTATGCTAAATTGCTAGAACTAAAGCCAAGATATGGATGTCCTTAACTTTCCACGAGTTTCGAAAAAGTCAGTTAAACGGACTGCAATAGTACCTTTACTGATGCTTCGTAAGCGGGGAAAATATCTAACTAGGTATACCTACACCTACTTTCAACAAGACTTACACACGCTATACCTAGATGCAGTGAACGCCTACAGAGTTACAGTACACTTCGTACTTTTGTAAATTTAAACACTTATTTAAAAAAAACTCGCTAGTTATAATAATAATAATATTCTTAGTTTTAATACTCATTTGCGTATTCTAAATTAAAGATGTGCCTATGTCTAGATTCATCTGTCTAAAGGACAAATCCTTCATCCAATGATGAGTCAGTGGGTAGGTACCTACTTTACCAGCCACAGCTAGCTTTCTGCCGGGTATATCAATCTGCCCGCGCCTTTTCCCAACTATCCTGGGGTCGGCTTCCAGTTTAACCGGATGCAGCTGAATATCAGTATTTTACATGGAGCGACTGCCTATCTGACCTCCACAACCCAGTTACTGGATAATACGATACCACTTGGTAAGACTGGTTGTCAGACTTTCGGGCTTCTGAGGACCCGTAACGACTGTCAAAGACGTTTCACACACGATTAACAGCCAGGACCAACGGCTTAACGTGCTTTCCGAGGCACGGAGGAGTCTCGGTATGTAAAGATGGTCACCCATCCATGAATCAACCCCGGCAAGCTTAGCTTAACCTGATGGATCGACCCGTGCGGCTGTTATTACTTTAGCCACGAGCTCCTCCCCTCTCTTTCGGGTATATATTTTTGTATTAAGAATAGGGTTAAAACTAAATACCTACATGTTTATTTTTGACGTGATTTTGTAACAAATATCCATTCATCCATCCAAACATTCTAGTATATAGTGTATGTATAGTAGGAAGTACTTAGAATGTGTCGTATATTACCACGCTGTTAAGTGGTGTACCTACCACTTAACAGCGTGGTAATATTACGTACGAGTACCTATTATTTAGTTAGTTAACAGAAGCGCAATTAAATATCAACGTCTAATCAGTCAATCAGCTAATCACAATGACAGTAATAAAACTCAATCACCAAAATATTTACACATACTGTTTGCAGATAAGCCTTGGACATAAGTTTTAAACAAGTGTATCATTTAGTAACAATAAGATACCTACAATCTTAAGTTAATCAGAGTTTTCAAATATATAGGCAACGTTAGGTACTAAAACTAACAAAAGTTTATTTCAATATAACAAATATTTCCAAATAACAAATGTTTATTTCCAAATTGCATCTTTCTGCAATATTCAAAAGCACACAAAACTTGACTACTGATAGGTTTTACTTCAACAGATGATGTTAACAACAATTGGATACACTTTTCGACCATTTGTAAAGATGTTATTACAAAGGATTTACTAACAAGACGACGCGACGGGGCTCCTTCCTTCACTAACATAAATAAAAACAATAAAGAACTCGGGCATTTTGAATGTTGACAATTAGGGCAGCCTTCCTCAATGATTTAAATCAAGCAGATATCTGTGTTGACGCAAATCCTTTTGTGAAACAACAAACAAAGCATTTGTTAATAAAAATATAGATTATTGTTAAATAGAAATTTTTTAATACGATTATTTATATTATTAGGTAGGTACTGTTGATAACTTTGATAAGGCAGTCACAATATTTGATAATATTTTAATACCTTTGGACCTCCTCCTAAACTCTCGATCCGAGGACTAACAAAGTAATAGTTTTCATTGTTTAGACATCATTCAGTGTTAAGATAAAAACTGACAGAATATTATCGATCTGTTAATAATTTAGATTTATCGGGGCCTACAATCTAAGTATGGCACCTGTATTATACCTATTTGCGTATAAATAAACATCGCAATTAATTTAATTTGTTTTTGCATTATGTTAGGGTATGGAATTGAAATTTGAAATAATTCAGTGTGTAGTAGGTAGTACCACATACTAAAATAACATACAATGAACAGACAAATTACGACACAAGAGAATTATTCATAGCGGACTCGACTATCGATCGCTAGAGTACAAGAGAGGGCGACATATCGACATAATCGAGGCGAGGCA
Organism: Polia nebulosa; assembly: GCA_951329385.1. NCBI lineage: Eukaryota > Metazoa > Arthropoda > Insecta > Lepidoptera > Noctuidae > Polia > Polia nebulosa. Next base: position 37,290,729 of record OX589590.1, on the reverse strand, counting down.
CAAGAGCACACCTGTGTCGATACGACACGGGGCAGGCTCCGAGACGAGATGTGCGAAGGAGGGGCATAATTGGATATGGTAGTATGCTGTAAGAGATACAGAAGGTTTGAAAACTCGCCAATTCACCAACCAACAATCCACTGCACTGGGCCCGCACTGCACTGGGTGCGGTGGATTAAGGCCCAGTCTCTCTCAGTGAGGAGGCCTATGTCCCAGCAAAGGGAACGTTAAAAAGCTGACTATTTATGACAACTACCAGGAAAACAATAATAAAGAAAAGAAAGAATCAATTCTAGTAGACACAGTTAATGAGACACGATACAAAAAATTAAAAATGAACCAAATATTTAATTTAATTGGGATAGGGTATGCCTCATAACTGAGCCAAAAAGATCCGTTTCAGCAGAAATGCCAGACAGATGTCCGACATTACTCCATCACTCTCTATTTATGAATCGGTCTATTAGCACTGATTACCTACTATACTGGACTGGTGAGTCTTGATCACACACCTTTATTCCACAAACATAGCAATCCCATTTTTGATCGGGTGTGGTAATTTTATGTACCTACGACATAGATAAGATTGTAGATAGATTTGATAACAACGTTGCATTTTATCAATTGGCAAAATGATTAATTAATAAATAATGTTATGATTAGGTAGTTATTAAAAGCCTGCATACCTACTTATTACAAATTCAATGCGATCTAATAAAATAACAATTTAAAACTTGAAAATTGTTTTTTTAACAAATGCCGCATCCATTTTCATAACGGAAATCTAGTTTGTAAGTTATTCGTTAATTCTCGGTATTTCCCTACACAATAGTGTCGGATTTATGACGGTGCCGTACTTACTGATCACTGATCGATTGATCAGCTGAACGACTGATCAACTGATCATCTGATCAGCTCGGTCAGATCACGGTCATCGCTACCATTGTCAAAGGATTAAAGTGTCGTTTATAGGTTCTGTGGTATCTGATTAACACGAGTAGATAAGATATGTTTTAGTAATGCTCGGTCATCCTCGTAATAAATTAAAAAAATTCAATGTTTGTTTTGTCATGTATGTAATCCGCAATAGTCTACGATTGTCACATAATTAGGCCATTTGCTGATACTTAATCAATCGTCATTGACGTCATGACGTTGGAAAAACAAGTCATTTACATGATAAAATGAAATTTCGTGTTTCAATAATATTGTGACAACGATGAATTGTTATTGATACGGATACCGAAAGTCCTGAATCTAGATAGTACAAGGCCGAGGTAAGCAGGTCCATATATGTATAGTAGAACACTCAGTAATACTTTATACAAAGGTACACTTTGTAAAACCAGTAACAGGTGTTTTTTTAACACAATCGCAATAAATATTTCAGAAACATTCAACAATTTTTTTTTTTTCTCTAGAATATAAGCAACTTTTACTATACGACGAATCCTGAAATGGTAGAAAAAACCAACCGTATCCTCTGTTTATCGAGCTTTGCGAACATATTTAAAAGTTATATAAGTACCTATACTGAACAAGTTTTTTTTCATATTCTGAGTTGATCCCATAATAACCTTTTCAATGTCCGAAACATAGGAAATAGGTAAAAAGGTTATTAAAAATAGGTTAGTTCTAGGCAAGCGTGCTACATCATCGACCTCATCTTCGCTTATCATCAGCCGGTCGATTCTGTTCACAGCTCACCGTGAAAACTTAGGTGGAGTGAGCGTGAAGTGAACTGTCATTCCACCTTGATTGTATTGGTTGACAGCCCACTTCACGGTCACTTCACCTAAGTTTTCACGGTGAGATTTTACAGAATAGCTCTACTGGTGAGATAGTGGTCAAACACGTGCCTATCAATACTAAAAAAAAGACTATGTATTAAAAGTCATCCTGTGACTGAAAAAGAAACCAAAGTGACCTTTTGCACTTAATCGTGTTCTAGTTAATTTATCTATAAGTATTCAGAAAGAATTAGGTACAAATTCTAATTCTATATTAGAATGTATATAATAGATAGAGCATATCCGGGTAATATATGAAACATTCCCTAATAGCATGATAATACAATCCTTTCGGCTTGAGGTCGTGTTCAAAGGGAGTCGAGCCTCGCTATCGGGTCCTACATCAGACAATCAAACCCGCCGCGATGTTCGGCCATGTCATGTGATGTCATACGGTTCAGTGCACACGGGGGTATGGGACAGAAGTGCCACTCCTCACAAGACGCACAGCTAGTCTAGTGATACGACACCTATGATTCCCTCCCCTTAAACCTACTAATTTAATTGATGTTAACACAGTACCTACGAACGGGGTGAATAGGGACGAATGGGTGAATAGAAACAAAACTTTGATTAGGATTTTCACTATAATACCCTAATATTGGTTGGCCTGCGAGTGCAACTGCGCACAGGTACAGTCAAGTCGACAATAATTTAGGCCGTTTTATGAAATTTATATCTGTGTGGAAGCTGTGTGAATATTTTTAGGGGCGTATGGTACCTACTTATTTGTCAGTTTGGAAGTTTGTGGTATTCCCACACGCCATTAAGTTTGACGTATAATATACGTAGGTAACCTACCTACTACATATGTTTTTATTTCTCTAGAATGCTCAGTAGCCTAAACGGCTAGATGGATTTTAACAAAATGATATAAAAAAAATTGAGCAAAATGGAGGTTGCCATTGTGTTTTTTTTTGTGACTACGGTCATGTGCGATATCAAAATATAGGGTTTGAGGAGGCAATTTCAAAAATATAATTTATTAAGATGTAGGAAATTAAAATTAAAAAAAAAACAACTAGAAAGTTCCAAACAAGTTACTTAGTCCGATGCAGTTTTCTCGACCTAAAACTTTCATTCAAATTAGAGACTTAAATTATTTTGCAAATTAACTAGACTTGTTGTGTTACTTACTTTTATGTTACAGTTGCTATGCTTGTGTGTTGCAGTATCTTGACTAAAAAGTTTCGTGACTTTTTAGTCAAGATAATTATGTTTTAATGAGGTGTGAGCATTGCATAATTGCGCAGTCAATCTAAATCGGGCAAAAAAGATGCTTCTTTGCAAGTTCAAAATGTCATAACGGAGGAAGTATATTTTTTTTTCTTACATCTCCAAACTGGGTGTGTGAACCTTCTGCTAAATATTTTATGGAACGGGTGCCTCGCTATCACGAGGTATCAGCACACTAAGTGGCTCCGGGTGTCATAGTTGTATTAGTTCGCGTCACTGACTCAGATTCAGAGATCCCACAGATTCGGGCTTTTGTTTGCTTATTTCTTACGGTTAAATTAAGTTTAAATTAGTACCCAATCAATTTAAAGAGAAGAACTCAAGCTTCTCCGCGTGAAATTCGAAATTTATCCCAAGGGAACGTTCTCCAGGATAATGCACCCGTGTGCCAAGTTTCATACAAATCCGTAGAAGTAACAGACAGACAGAGCTACTTTCGCATTTGTAAATATTAAGTATGGAAATTATTATTATTAAATTATTAATTATAAACAATAAAATTACATTTAGAACGGTTTGCTAGCCTGTAATGACCCACTACAGGATAAAGGTCTCCATACTACTCTTCCACTACTCTCTCTCCAAGGCTATAAGGACCAGTCCTTATTGAACGAGTGCAGCTCATCCCACCATGTTCCTAGAACTCTTAAAGGAGAAAGAGGTCTCCTAAAACTACACTTAGTTAAACAATATAGGCGCTATATTAGAAAGTCACCAGATTCTCAACTACCCAGATTCTCAACTAACCAGATTCGCAATTCACCAAATGTACAATGAAACACAAAGTCACAAAATGGCGGTTATATTTTATCCCAAACTTTTCCTAGGCATTCTATACTACTACGCTCGCTCTTGAACAACCTTTCATTCAGATTCTCATCAGTTTATGTCATGAGGATGTCTATCAGTAAAATAGTGGTAGGTACATAATTTATTTGAAAGTTATTTAATTTATGTGTTGGATGTATATTATCTGGTCAGTTGCGAATCTGGAGAGTTGAGAATCTGGTAACTGCTAATGAAAGAATATAGATACTTGATTACATATTATAATGATTGACCATTTGATTGGACTGATTAAAACCTATTATGACGGAAAAAACGATTTTTCTGTTTGTTGATTAAAAATTTAAGAATTTGGCTAAAAAAATTTTCAACAAATTATTTCAATTAATTTCCTTGTGTTTCGTAAAATCGTTGACATTTTCTCGAATGTAATTCGTATCTGTGCAAATATTTTGAACAATAAGCAAACTGTATTGTATGTATAAAGGCAGAGAAAATACCAGGTGTCATTTCTGTAATATTGTAAGAAAATTTACTTAGAAATTTTAATTTTGTTACGTTTTTGCAATTTGCAGGTCTGTATTAGGGTTGTATGTTAGTCAAAATATGATTCGCGGCCGTAGCAAGTACGTAGTTACAGAACTGTAATCATTAAAATCATCAATACAACTCTCTCGGTTAGAATTGATGCCAAATGTCATGATTTCATGAAATACTACATTTGACATCAATTCTAACTAAAAGAGTTATATTGATGAGTTTAATGATTATAATTCTATAAATACATACTTGCTACGACCGCGAATCATATTTTGACCAAGAAACAACCTGTTACTGACCTGCAAATTGCAAAAAACGTAAGATTTTAATTTCGCTGGCTACCCTGGCGCTTTTACTAATAATTTAGTTGTGAGCATTCCTATCTAACCCATTTAGTCTCTACATGATACTTAGTAAGTCAGCCCCGCTATCTACCCCAGCATAAACAGCCCACAGCTGGGACACAGCAGGCCTCCTCTCAGTGAGAGGGAGTGGGCCATATAATCCACCATGCGGACCCGGTGCGATGTGGTAGACTTCAAAGTCATGTCTTCAATTTTTTATTTATTATTATGAATCGGCTCGATCGGTGATTTGAACGGCGATGGACCTCGTTAGCTCAGAAGGAACCTATTCTTTCTTGCCTCAAGGATGGTTCTAGGACATGCCGATTCCATCTTCTATTCTTCTTAGCCAGTGATGAAGAGCTTTAGAATACCAACCATATTGAGTTAGACCTCAAACACTACTTCCACTAATGAGTCACAAGTGAGATGACGACATTAGGCCTGTCCACCTTCAATTGCTGGCGATCGGCGTTGTTTGTGACCCGCACCTTAACTAAGGTTAACTAATTGATAGGGACACTCCCAAAGTCCCAACTCTGCCGACCGTCTGTAGGGTTGTACCCGTCTGGTATCTGTTTAGTCAAGCAAGTGTCACAAAAAGTGTGACAACTCAATTTAATTTAGGCGTTTTACTCTTTTTGGGAGGATGTGCATTTAATAAGCTTGAATAAAAATTATAACATGCTTCCATGCATCTTTGATATTGTGTTGTCTGCCGTCACTCGTATCAAAGTCTTCCTGTAACCGCTTTACCGAAATTTGGTTTGAATCTTCCTTATTACCTTTAAAAGATTTCATTTCATCTACGAGTAGGTTCTAGTTGTAGTGTACCTATTGTAATATTCCTTCATATACACACTCCAGAATGCTACGCTGTTCAGATCTTAATATTTTATGACATCTTCTTTACTGGACATTTTCTTGTTCATTCTAGGTCGTTGAAGTCCGAAAAGTACTTTAATCTAATTTTTCTTCAACAGTTCTTTTTTTTTTTGCTAATCAAATACCTAGATGTTTTCTCCAGTCCGGTACCATTATCTCGGAATTGCCGGAGTCCCATCCCTAGAGTTATGAATATGAAGTATGCGCGTGTATGCGCGGGAATTAAATTAGAAGCGCGATGTGAGGGGTCAGGCGTGGGCGCTGTTGTGGTCATGCGCTGACAACAGCCGCTACCATGGACCCTGAACTGGACTCTATGTCACAGAAATAATTAGCAACATATCATACCTACGTAAGTTATTTGGTGACTTCCCAAACAATAAAAAAAATGACGAGGCTTGATCTACATATAGATGCTGGCCGCTCTGTACCTCTCATCCTGTGATTAGCTCGTGCACTGTGATGCACTGCCACGCCGGTGCGTTCCGTTCGACATCCCAGATCCTGATGACAAATCCTCCGCATGTGAATAAAAAGGAGAGTCAACATGATAGTTTTTTGTGGTGAGAGTCTTTAACGAAAACCAAAAAAAAACACAAATTATATCATACTAACACTGCAGGAAATAGTTAGGGTGGTACATACCAAAATAAAAAAAAAATCTAATGTTTTAAATTCAATACCAAAAACTGATTTATCTTCGACATGTTCACGACATTGCTTCCAGCAGTACCTCAGTGCTGATTGAAGTAATTAGATCATGGCATCACACGGATCAGCTGTGTAGTGTGTACCTACAGCGGCTGCAGCGCTTACAGCAAGATGCGCGATATTGCTCACTTCCTTATTCCGACGCTAATTGGTAACACACAACATTCGCAGAAACTCTGTGTCAGAGGTAAGCAAGGATTAAAGAAACAGTTTTGGTTTTTGAAGACTCATCGAAATTCATGAACGGTCTTCTACTTCATACTATACCTACTAATATTAAAATGCGAAAGTTTGGATGGATGGATGTTTTTGATACAATCACGCCAGAAAGGATCTGGATGAACACAGAAAGAAAAGAAAGAAAGAAAAACATTAATTTGGAAAACATTTTATTAACACAGAGATAGATTATAGTCTGGAATAGCACATAAGCTATATTGTGAAAATTTGGATGGATGGATAGATGTTTGTTACTCAATCACGCCAGAACGGCTGAACTGATCAGGATGAAATTTGGCACAGAGGTAGATTATAGTCTGAAGTACTAATTCGATAACTAACAACAAACCGCTGACAAAAGCTAGTCTTGATAGACGTACTCCTGAAGCTTTCGTTACTAGCTAAATAGCAGATTTTGGTAATTTATCAAATAAAAATTGTGAAGGTGAGACCAGTCAATGATCCAATAATAATTTCTGCTGCAGTATCATAGTGCATATTTTGTAGTATTGTGTTCTCATATTCTCATATTTATAAATGTAATTTTCTTATAAGGAATGATAATGTGATAATCACGGGGGTGAATAGAAGGATAAAACATGTTGCACTATCCCCAAGCAACATGTGACAAGGGCAAGAAGATGCTGATCTTCTTCTAAGATATCAAATCAAAAGTGACAAAACCTTTCGCAGAACTTTTTCTTCTCATCTTTGACTGTTCCTTCTACTTCTTCGTCATACATGTAGGTGACATTGGTATTTAAACATCAGCTTATTTGAACTGTATGCAGCTTATGCAATATGCAGCGCCTGAGGCATTTCTTCTACTTTGACCAGCTACTGGAATCCGCTTTCTAATTGCCTCCAAGTTAACGTACTATGTTCTATCATTAATCTAGGTTCATGTACTAATTAAGATAACTTAAAATGCAATTAAAAAATATTTAGGAAAAAGGCTATTATAGCCGTTTCCTGCTGCCAAGGCACGGTGTTTTAACTTGTCTAAAATTGCCCATCTATTGATAAACCTTATAGCATGTTGAAGATCCCTTGGCTACTCCAGATGATGGCACCTTCTTCCTATAAGTTTGACAATAGCTCTTCGCCAAATCAAAAGATAAAATAACTGAAAAGTTCCAAATGCTTTACAGTCTCTTCCCATACAATTAGACCTCTAGGATTTCAAATAAACACACGCCCATAACATGTTAATTGCTACCGACCGATGCCTGGTCCCTAACTGCGTGGTCGTAATCATATTCTAACGAGCTGCGCAAGACTCCCCGGTGAGATTGCAAACTGACAGAACCACCAAATTATCGTACACCTTCTGGAAACGATAATCAACCTTTTTCGTTAGAAGATAAGAGTGAAGAAAGAGTTCGGAGGTGGTATATAAAAGTTTGTAAATCATAGAAGTAGGAACGTTTGGTAGTAATGTAATTCAATATAAACTTGTGTTTTTATTATGTTTGATATACATTAACAGTTTCATGCCAATCTGTGGCATTTCTTTCAAGATAAACTTCCATGTATGACGAACAAGTTACGATCAACCTACAAATACCCATTTTAATTTTTATAAAGAAAATGTTGTTAAAAATAATAACGAAGTGTTAAAAACTGTTATTAGATAATGTTCAATGTATGTTGCGGAGTGGGCCGCGCTAATTATTTCTGGACAAAATAATTTTATGCATGAATGTGTCGCAGCGCACGCGCAGGCTCGATAGCCCTCCGCGATATATAGCCTGTGGACACTATGCTTGAGGCTAAAGAAGGACCATTATTTCGTTGACCAGGGGACAGCCAGCCAGGGTAGCACGAGTGGTCGAAGGATGGGTGGGTTTTAGTCAGTAAGAGTACACGCCCTCCCGCTGCACCCCGGGAGAAGTTATTTCGTGTGTTCAAACCCAGGCAGGCGCTTTACTTTGTGTAAATTATTTCATCACCACTGCTCTCAAAACGGTAAAGGAAAACATCGTAAGGTAACCGAAATGTCCTAGAACCAAAAATTCGAAGATATATGACATCCATCAACCCGTATTGGGCCCGCGTAGTAGATTACGGCCCACACGCCTGTGCCCCAGCAGTGAGGACATTATTAAAAAAAAGGCTGATGATGATGATGATGGGAACCCAATAAAAAAGGCGACATACCACAAAACCTGCAAATGATTAGACTTGCAGGTTGCATGGTAGAATATAATAGAATAGAATAAAATTTAGGTACGTCAAGGTGAGAGACAATGGCTCCTTACAACTAAGATGAATCTTATGTCTAATGCACAAAAAGCTTTCACTGGTCATCAAATCTCCTGGAATCAGCCATGAGTAAAATATTTTGGTCACCTGTTTCATAAAAGTTCAACAGATACCCGAATAAGAGGAGTTCAGCCAAAAATCTCTAGAAAATAATACTGGTTCAGACCTTAAAGCTAAGAAAATGCTGTACAGATGAGAAAACCTACTGCAAGGAGAAAAAGTCAGCTCAGCCAGTTACCACAGCTACTTCAGTCACTCCATGTAAATAACTGGTACTCAGCTGCATCACGTCTACACTGGGAGACGACCACAGGATTTTTTTTTTAAACAACATTTCGCACACTAGTAATTTCTCCTGTATCGTGGGTGCGTTTACAAACACCCAGACCCGGAATAAATATCTGTGGGCCATACGAATATTTGTTAGCGGGAATCAAACCCAATACACGCAGTGGAGCAGCCAATCGCTCAGCCAGTGCGCTAATTGGGAACAGGCAAGAAATGGAAACTCAAAGCGAAGTTCGTGGTTCAGTCGTTAAAAAGTGGGACTTCTGAAAGTGCTTATGAAGTACTTTTCCTTATTAACATTATACAAGAAACTATCGTAAAGAGGTGTGAAGTTCTGCACAGAAACATTACGTTCATTTTGTGAAGGCAAATAGTATTACTGGATAAGGACGCTTGTACACCATGCCACTGGAAGTTGATAAACGAAAGAAAATAATGGGAACACACCCAGTGTTCCCATTATTTTATTAAAGGAGTTTCCACATTGTGAAAGCATTTGTAACTCTCCAGAGAGATCAGCCAGGTTAGCAGGACTTATTAGGAGGTCCTAATAAGTCCTGCTAACCTGGCTAATCTCCGCCCTGCCTGCAATACCTATTGCAGGTGTATCCTAAACACTTCATTGGATATTGTAACTTATCGTCAGGTGACACAGTGTCGAATGTAAACTTAATTAATGAACCGGCTTTGTCCTCTCTCCCCTTTCCACATAACTCTGTCCTTTGCTAGAACGGGCCAGTCGCTTCAGTAGGAGTCGAGCTCTTCCCGCCATCTTTGCCTTGGTATGCCGCGATGCCGTCTGGCATTTAATGGGGCCCATTCGGGGGTTCTTTAAACTTAGGTATTATAAACAAATGTCAGGTCTTCGACGCACAATAGTTTTTCTTAAATTATTGCTACAGGTGGTGCATTTTTGTGGATGTTGTTTTTAGTAGTTTTCGAACGTCATTTCTAGTAGTGTTGCCCAAAATCGGTCTTGGTCTTGCAGTCTTGGTCTTGTTCTTGCATTTTCGCAAGACCAAGACCAAGACCAAGACCGCCTTATTGTAGCAAGACCAAGACCAAGACTGAACCCTGCAAGACTTGAGCAAGACAAGACTTAAGCCTGCAAGACTCTTGCGTCTTGCAGTTAAGACAAACTGAGATTTGGGCGTTATTAAGTAGGTATTTGGTTTCAATCCCGATTTCGAGAGACGCTCCCCAGTATCAAAACCGTAGGTATCGTAGGGCTGCAGTTGTATCTGCAGTTGGCAACGTGCCGCTCGTCTGAAAGAACCCTAAAAGGTATTGTATTGATTAGGTAGGTAAGTACTTATTATATTTCAACTATTTATTAAGTAGGTAGCGTGTTAATACTCACAAATCTGTTCGCATCATCCCATGTGATAAAATGTACCTAGAATAACTTTCTATCAAAGTTCATACCTTGTAGGTATCTACCTATAATAATATATAATGCTTATTTATGTCTAATGTGCAGATCTAACGTTAGTACTCGTAGGTTGTATGTGCTTAAAATTATAGCCAACAAAATTATATAAACATTATGTAGGTACCTACATAAGTTTCAAAGTTTATATTATTCTTCTATTCAGCAAAATTTAAAACTAACAGCGAGTCGAGTAGGTCTAGTAACAGTTTCTACGGCAGCCAATGTTATGGTACAGACGCCAGCACATCAAGCTTCTACAATCTGTCAAATTTCTTTAACAGATTTTCAACTTTATCTCTAAAGAATTAAGGTTCAAGGTTGATTGGGAAAATGTGACGTTCTGCAAATAAACTGTTGGTCGGTCGGTGAATTATATACATACTTATTTAATAATTTACCGACAAAGACGCCGCGGTTTGCAACAAGTGTATCACAGCATTTGACACTGTTTGAGCGCCGCATTCGCCGACAAAGAGTTCCATTAAACAAACTAATTATTATTAGTTAGTAAATCATCGCTGAAGACTATTGTCTTCAGCGATGATTTACTAAATAAATAAAAATAATCGTCGTGTAGGTACGACGATTATTTTTCTAAGGAATATAATTTTGTTGTAGTAGGTACCTACATCGTTTCTTACTTACACGTATACTTACGACAATACCTACGTAGCAAAGCGCGCCAGTCACGAGTACGACAAATTGCCTAAAAAATGTACCTACGCACACTGTAATGAAATCTGCTAATCTCAATACACACGCACTTCCTTATTTTGGCCGCATAGGTAGGCTTTGCCTATATTCTTCTTTTATTGGTTGATTAACATTGTATATTGGTGAATGCTCCAGGATAGCCCGCGAAATTCAAATTTTCTTATTTTTTTTCCAATTTGCAGGCCTGTGCCAGATTGTTTGTTGATTAAAATATTATTCGCGCTGTAAGACATATGTAGTTACAGAATCATAATCATCAAAATCATCAATACAACCCTCCAAGTTCGATTATAATTCTGTAACTACATACTTCTTACAGCGCGAATCTTATTTTAAAATCTAAACTAACGTGTTCACTAAATAGCATTAGGCTAATAGGTATTTGCAAGACTTGCAAGACTTGCGAGACTCTTGCTGCAAGACCAAGACCAAGACCAAGACCAGGTGTATTGACGCAAGACCAAGACCAAGACTGGCCTAAGTCTCGTCTTGGTCTTGCATTTGGGCAACACTAATTTCTAGCAGCTTTTCTCCGTTTCTTGTTCTTTTCCCAGTACTGTGTGGGCCTAGTATGATATCTTCTCCATTTCTTCGACTTTCGACTTGTGCGTTGAAGTCTCCCATCACTATTAAGTTACGGTGTGTATGCTGTTGTATAGCGGAATTTAGATCGGAGTAAAATTTATCGATTTCCAGACCACTGGATTGCTCAGTTGGGGAGTATATTTGTGCTATGGACCACTTCTCATTCCGCGGTGGGATTGTCAAGTTCAGTATCACGATTCTTTCAGATATGCCAACTATTTCCTCAATGTGGGTTTTTATGTTTTTTCTTATTGATAATCCTACGCCGTGCCTTCCACCCGGGCCTGCGGACGGCGAGTAGTGGGTAACTCGCCGTCCGATCAGCACCAGGCCCGAGAGTCGACGGCGCGTAGTGTTCCACGCGCGCCTCAAAGAGTTGTCAGCAAAGGACGGGGCCTGCCACGGCCGATGCCTGCCCGGGGGTGGAGGATAAATTCGAAAGAGTTACCTCGCCCCCGGGCGCGTAGGGCAGGGAGGAACAGGGGTGGGTTTTAGTCAGTAAGAGTCTGACACGCCCTTCGCTCCACCCTAGAGCGGAAGAAGTCATGAGATGAGCCTCACCTCGCTCAATCCGATAATGGACCATTTGATATTTTTTAATGCTGTAAACAGTTTATTTAAGCTATCCTCTGTTCTAAGTGTGAGTGTATTGTGAGTTGCTACATACAAGTTGTTATTGCAGTGCTTCTCCGTTTTCACAGGAGATGATGTATTTGGAGGGTAGTAGTTGCAGTTCCCCACGGTGACCAGCCGGCTTGGGGTGGGTGCATTTATTATAAAAAATTCATGTTCATCGTTTTAGTCGATTTTAGTCGAATTTTTCGAGAAGGCAACACTGGATAGTAGGCGCTGTTAACTGACTTTGACGGTTGACTTTGACAGTTGACGTTGACAAACGGTGTTGGCAGGTGACAGATGACAATTACACCGGTTGCACGTTATGGAAATTTTTTGAAATGGCTTTTCTGACCTAGTTATGAATTAATTTCCGATGATTTTCTTGGTTCGTACGCCGATTTCTTACCGATTTGCATGCACGCCTGTATTCTACGCACTTTTCCCAGTGTTTCTCTTGGTATTGTGGTGTTATTGCTTTGGAATTAGCACATAAAAACATTAAAATATGCAAGAGCAGCGACCGCAGATGTTTACTGTTTGACACCGGAACCGGAAAATTCCTGACATTTCAAACCCTCAACACCCAAGCAAAATACAATATACTACACGAACTACTGACCACTACATCGGAAAGCACAAGCAAATTACAAACAATGAACAAAAGAAACTTACTGTCTGCAAAAACCAAAGAACTATTAGAAAGAAGGGCTAAACTAATAAGTATGGGGTCTAAACCTAAGAGCGTAAGAAAAAACATAGGCATTCTGAGCAAAGATATAAAGACACATATGAGGAAAGACCAAGAACGTTATAGGCTTGGAATCTTTGAGAAACATATCGGCAAGACCGGAGGCATCAAAAAAGCTCTCAAGTTTCTGACAGATAAGACAAGCTGGATACCTAACATGAAAAACAGAAGTTCCAAAACAAAAACGAAAAGATCAGATATTTTGTCAATTGCCACTAAATTCTATGAAGACCTATACTCGAGGAAAAACCACAACGAAGAAACTATTTTAAACAATAACGATAGTGTACCTCTAATAATGGCAGAAGAAGTAAATAAGGCAATAGAGACACAGAAAACGGATAAAGCTCCTGGACCTGACCAAATCCGCAACGAACTGCTTATGGAATGCAAAGACTCCATCACGCCGATGCTCACCCATATCTTCAACGACATACTCAATAGCGAAATAATACTCCAACAGTGGACTACTTCAACCATCATACTCTTACATAAAGAGGGCGACAAGGATGACATAAACAACTATAGACCAATCAGTCTAATGTCTAGTGTTTATAAAGTATTTGCGAAGATCATTCTTAACCGATTAACTAGAACTCTAGATGAGAACCAGCCCCGAGAGCAAGCAGGCTTCAAAAGTGGTTATTCAACATTGGACCATATTTATGTAGTACGACAAATTTTTGAGAAAAACAAGGAGTATAACGTACCGTTCTATTGCTGTTTCATTGACTACTGCAAAGCTTTGGATTCCATTGAGCACGAAAGAATTTGGCAAGGGGTAGACCACAAACACATAAGGATTATAAAAAACATATACACTAACAGCACGGTCAAGATCAAGCTAGAAAGAGAGGGGCAGGAAATTAAAATAAACAGAGGAGTACGCCAAGGTGATCCACTGTCTCCAAAACTATTTACAGCAGTTTTGGAACAAGTCTTCCGTACTCTTGATTGGGAACATCATGGTTTAAATATAAACGGCGAAAGATTGACCAATTTAAGATTTGCGGATGATATTGTATTATTTGCTACAGCAAAAACTGATCTTCAATACATGCTCGAAAACTTGGAAAAGGTAAGCCGCGCGGTGGGCCTTACAATGAATACCACTAAAACAAAAGCCATGACAAACGCAATAGAAGACCCAAACATCATAAACGGCGAATCCATCGAATATGTCAAGGAATATACCTATTTAGGTCAACTACAACTACAATATTATATATTATTATTTCACCCACAGACGTAATGAAAAAAGAAATAGGGACGAGAATAGGCAACGCATGGAAGAGTTACTGGAGGCTGAAGGACATTATGAAGAACACTGAAGTGAGCATGTTCGTCAAGAAGAAGCTGTACAACACCTGCGTACTACCTGTACTTACATACGGCTGTCAGACTTGGGCTCTCACAAAAGTGCAAACTAATAAGCTACAAACATGCCAGACAGCAATGGAGAGAAGCATGCTTAGCATAAAAAAATCAGACTGAATAAGAAACACATTGATAAGGAAGCGAACAAAAATAGACGATGTCACAACAAGGATAAGGAAACTAAAGTGGAAATGGACAGGTCACATTATAAGAGGCATAGAAAAATGGAATAAAAGTATTGTGTTCTGGTACCCCAGAAATAAAAAAAGAAAACAGGGAAGACAATGTCGTAGGTGGGAAGATGAAATTAAGGCAACAGCAGGAAGGACATGGACGAGGACAGCACTTAACCGAGTTGAGTGGAAAAACATGGAGGAGGCCTTTGCCAGAGCTTGGCAAACAGACCAGGTTCTTGATGTCGACTCATAATAAACCGAGTCAACAATGTGTAAATTGTTTAATGTTATGTGTTAATATGTCTGAATAAAGGCTTATGTTATTATTATTATATATAAACAAAAATCTAGAACATGTGACTTATATCATCATCATCTTCTTGTCTTTGATTTTTTTTTCCAGTCTCTGCTATCAACTGTCACACTATCATTCGCTCCCCTTTTTTTTCATATTAACAACACAACACAATGTGATTCGTATGATGGTGTTAAAAATGGTGTTCAATTTGGGCAATATAACCCGGGCCTGCGGACGGCGAGCAGTGGGTAGCTCGCCATCCGATCAGCACCAGGCCCGTGAGTCGACGGCGCGTAGTGTTCCACGCGCGCCTCAAAGAGTTGTCAGCAATGCATGACAGGGCCCGTCATGGCCGATGCCTGCCCAGGGGTCATGGATAAATTCGAAACAGAGTTACCGCGCCCCTGGGCACTCAGGGCAGGGAAGGAACAGGGGTAGTTTTTAGTCAGTAAGAGTCTGACATGCCCTCCCGCTCCACCCAGAGCAGGAGAAGTCATAGGATGATTTCTCACACCAAAAAAAAAAAACAATAAAAGTAACATTTCCTTATTTTCTGCTTCGTTTACACTCGACCTTAAGCACCTCAGTAATGTTTTACAAGAGTGTGACATTTAATTTTTACACAGTGAGAGTAGAAATTAAAATTGTCAAAAGGACTCGTTATGACCCGTGAACTTACAGCTTTATATGCTTCGGATCGTTTACTAACCCTCGATCAATTTTATACCTTATTCTTTATAACGTTGACTTTAGTTTTGGTTGGTGAGATTGTAATTTGACCACATTTTGTAGTAGAAAAGGTGTTTGAATCAAGTTATGAGTCTTGATAACGCGAGCCGCCGCGGCTGTGGGCTGCAGTTAATTTAGAATAATATTAAGTATAAAGACAATAATAAATGTGTTTTGCTGAAGTTATTGTAGTGTTATGTTAAGCTATAATATAGATGTTTGGGGACTCATTTCTGCAATGTGTTTCAAGTTTTACGTTAAAAATGTTTGGCCCTCAACGAACAAGTTTTCAACGACCAATTCTGCTTTTGATTTGTCGAAACTGTCTTATCATCAGGGGCTAAAAGCGGAATCAGACGGTTCACTCGTATGATTGTTCACTCGAGTGAATGTTTCATTCCATATATTCACACGACTCAGCTGGAGTGACATAGAAAAGAAAATTCACCTGCTCTTTTGTTTCAATATGTCGTCGAATGAAGTTGTGCGTCTTGCAATTAGTTTACCTAAGTAATAATTAATTATAGAATTAACAAAAAAGAAGCAAAGAATACGTTGACGGTGGTGGGTGCGACCATGGATTGCAAGATTGAGAAAACTAGCCGATGAGGATCCTGAATCTCTGATCTGATCTGAACTTTCAAAAACAGCAACGTATTTTAACCGTTCGGATCGTTCCACTTGAATACCATTTTGCCGCGAAGCCGGTTGACCGGAGACAAACAAAATGACCGAATCTGAGTGAATGTGTTCTCCGTGTTCAAACTGTTCATTTTTCGTTCATTCAGAGTGGCAGTGAATGATGCCAAATACCAATATTCAACATTGTTAGTTCGGTTCACTAATGAATTCATTCGGCACTTTTCTTTCATTCCGTGTTTAAACGTTTCATTTCTTGTGAAAGTAGCCGAATGAAAGACGCAAATGTACAAAAAATTAATCATCTGAAATTTTTCACTGATTGAATTTTCATGACCATAGCTTCGACTCTGCGCAAGAATTACATTTATAGGCACACACGTAGTTATCGTCATGTGTAGGCAGTTTCTTTAACACGCTGGTATGTATCTATGTAACGGAATCTGTGAATGTGATTTTCACCCACTTCAAAATGGATTGAATTGAAACTTCGCACACTTATCAAGGATCGATGACAATGTATGGTTAGCTAAGTCACGTCAATAATTAATGGTGGACTAGTTATTTTTTATGTATTTCAATTATATGGGTATCAAATGAAACAGTTTGCTGAGAAGAATACTAAAAAGCGTGCTTTTTAGTTTTTTTTTTTAACTATAGAAA
Organism: Polia nebulosa; assembly: GCA_951329385.1. Classification (NCBI taxonomy): domain Eukaryota; kingdom Metazoa; phylum Arthropoda; class Insecta; order Lepidoptera; family Noctuidae; genus Polia; species Polia nebulosa. The sequence goes on along the minus strand of OX589590.1, from coordinate 37,273,686 downwards.
ATTATTTTCTTCTACCACCAGGAGACTCTGTAAGAAACTCTAACTTACATATTGTGTATCTGTGGAGGTCACAGGAGAATACAAATCTAATCTCGACAGGCTGGTCGGTTTGATACATTTTTAAAGAGTGATTCAAAGAATAGGGTTTGAAATAAAAAAGAAAAAAATTGTTTGTCATAAGACTTAGACATGAGCTGTAATTGAAATAACATGTGATAACAAAATATAATATCTATTAATTAATGTGAAGTACCCGTGTTTCACTTCACAAAGTAAATAAATCATACACGTATACAGTCCCATGCACCACAAACTAACGTACTTACATTTCTACTACTTTCATGTCAGAAACCAAGTGAAAGGTGTGAGTTATTATTATTATTATTTATCACAAAAGACAGTTATCTAAAACGGATTTTTAAATGTTTCAGAGCACTTTAACTCCTTCTAAAATTTAAGAATTCAGGAAACAGACAAGCATCTATGAGCACTATGCTAAAGACGATACGACACTGTGCCATTCGGGTGGTCAGTATATCTTCAGTACGTATAATCCCTCAGTCACGATTAGCTGTAATCAAACATCAAGCATGTTTTGTTAAACTATTAGAAATATTACAAAAAGTGATATATCGTTTGACACATCTGTATTAGAAATTACCATACTATCTAACTCATACAGCCCAGAAAATATTATTTCAACACTTACCAAGCAAAACCAAACCTTACTTCATCAGAAATAAGACTTCTCTTGAATCAAATGTCAAGTGTATTGATATATTTTTGAGCTTGTTTTCGAGATAGGCGTCACAAAACGGACAGTTGGACGCGTAAGTCACGTGATGGTCACTTCAGATTAAATATTGTAATAAGATACGTCCTTAGTTCTGTCCAGATTCGTCATAAGTTTGACTACCGAGGAGTTTTGATGTTTGCCGATAGACCGCACCTGAGAGCAGAGAGAAATGAATACCTAGTTACAATTACCAAAAAATCCTTCCGCTGGTTGTCTGTCAGTTCTCCACCCACTTCGTACCGTGTTTTTCAGACTTGTATTAAAACTAGCTTTCGCCCTCGTGGAATTAGGTAGTGCTTCTATATATTAATTGTGCTTTTCCAGACTACAATCTATCTATGTGCCAAATTTCATCCAGAACCGTTCAGCCGTTCCGGTGTGATTGAGTAACAAACATCCATCCATGCATCCAAACATTCGCATTTATAATATTGGTAGAAATAAAATCTGTTTTCTTAAAATTAATCATAATACAAAATATTTCCTACATATTTTTTTGAATCCCGTTACGTCTTCAGACTTTAGTTTCAGTGGTCCACATGCTTCGGTGGGTAAAATTATTTTTCTAATAATTTATTTGTAGGCTCACGTTGGACCATTGATTATCTGATCTCACCTGATGGTAAGCGATGAAGTGGTCAATGATGGAGCACGCTTGCCTAGAAGTAACATATTCTCTCTTGACTTATAGAACCAACGCTTATAGCTATCAACAAACACTGACTTGGTTAGAAAATTCTACTTCAAATAATATTCATTCATGCCTAACCTTTTAGTTTTTCCAACGTCTAATCTACCTACCCTCACACCCAGCACCTTGAAGCCACCCGCCCCGCTCAAGGCACCACACTTAGCCCTCCGCCCAGGTGCTACTTCCCAAGCCACCCTCCTCGGGGGCTAGCCACGTTCATTAAACATTCGATAATAAGTGGCCACTTACAATTAATTATAAATACCTAATTGACGGAGGGGAAGTCACGCTTTGATTCTGTGTTTAGGGATATTTTGATGTGGAAACTTGGAATAGTTGTTTATGTTTATTAAAGTGTCTAGCGCTGTCTCTGATAGGATTTACTGAGGTTTGGTTCTGCAGAATGTGGTGACTTAAGAATCTTTTACTGCCGAATATTTACAAGCCACAGAAAGTGTACTGTGGAAGGAATTCAGGGAACTCTTAAATAATTCTGTTAATCTTCACCTGCCAATTTAGGGTTTTAGTCTTCTGATATTATCTGTGCTTCTGGTTAGGTCTGACAACATTAGTCACAATGCAACGAAATTTTGATTTGCTCCATCATACCCTTAGACTATGAAAGGTTATAGACGCAACGTCATTGGACATTAAATGAAGCAGGATCGTTAAAATGTGAGTGACCTTGACGAACGTAACGATAACGTATCGCCTTTTGTCTGTGTGAGCTTATTTCGCGTGTACAGACACAAGCCTCCAATTGCTGGCTTTTGAAACTCTGTCTATAACCTTTCATAGTCAAGATCATACCTATTTTTTTTAATAAAAACTGCTAAAAAGCGTAAAATTCGGTTCGGTTTCGCGAAAACGTCACATGCCTACGACAAATGGACTGCCTTCCACCATCCAATATAATAATAATATTCAAGTACTACATAGCTACTAAAATAACTATACTATTGCGAATTTCCCATAAAACATCTTTATAAAGATTGCTTACACGTACTTAGACGCTTAATAGGGTGACCACGCATCGCGGGGGGCGGTGGGAACTTACGAAACTACTTGACATGCGTGGATACACTAGCAAGTGGCTCCCGGGGATTCAATATAATACGGAGTTTAGTAGCTGATTTCTTAATACTATAGGATTTTTTGAAGAAATCACGTGAGAAAAATAGTTATAAAAAAAGTGCAAAATAACTTTAATTTCGGAAGTCGGTGTTCTTGTTTTGTGTCTTCGTTTTTTGACACCGACTGCCGAAATTAAAGTTATTTTGCACTTTTTTGGAAGTCGGTTCTATTTTTTTGTAAAAAAGTTTTTTATTTTTCACTTTTTAGTTGTGGTTCCCCATTAAACTGTGTTAACAATTCATAAACATACGATAGCAGCAATCGCGGTTGATTTGCTGTCAATTTTTGAAGAGTTCCGTTGTCTGTCTCCGAAACCCATCATCAGATCTTTTTGAAATTTAAATGGGACCATTTCGGAATAAACCCCTTTCGAACAAAAAAGAATTTTGCAAATCCGTCAATATATGACGGAGTTATGCCCGAACATACATAAAAAAATAAAATAAAAAAAATACAAACATCCGAATTGATAACCTCCTCCTTTTTCGAAGTCGGTTAAAAATGAGCGTGATGCAAAAATTACTCAAGTAAATAAAATTACTGTCGAAAATCACACAAAGATAAAACCGGTTTTTTTATCATCAGACAAAAGAAAACAAACACTGCTTAAGATAAAAATAATCAACAAAGTCGAATCATGGGATGAATCTGCTAAAACCATACAGATACATCGAAATGCATATAGTTCCTTATCAAATTTTGATCGTAATCGCAACCGTGGATAAAATAACATAAAGTAAATACCAACTACCGACAAAAAATAAATTTAAAAACATAACCACAAATTAGACCGACTCTAAATAATAAATAAGCTCTGTCCCCAACAAGACTAAATAACAGTTTTGTACAGTCAGCCACTAAATTACCGAACATAAACGGAACGTCGTTTAATCGCTTGCATATTGTATTGGATCATTTTATTATGGAAACAAGCGTACTGTGGGGGGCGGAGGGATGAATAGGGGCTGTTTTGAGTTCATTGCTCGTTTTGACTTAGTACTTATATTTTCCTTCTCGAAGTTAATCTGTTTTAGGTGCAATGTGACCGGACTCTTAGGGCCGATTTCACCAATTCTAAACGCCCAGTTAAACGCATTTGAACGAGTTTAGCCGCAGTCATAAAGCTAAAGAGTTTTTTTTTGCTAATCTCAGGAACTACTTGATCGAATTGAAAAAATATTTTTGAGTTGAATAGGCCATTTATCGAGGAAGGCTATAGGCTATATACTATCCCACTGCGACCAACAGGAGCGAAGCATCAAGGAAAATGTGGCAAAAACGGGAAAAAAAATCCTTATCAGAGCTTCAGTTGCGTGCGCTGCGTAAACGGTTAAAGTTACGTAATAATTACGTATTTCGGAATTCTTCTCCTTTTAAAGTTCTAAAAAAAAGTCCGCGACAGCATATGTCTATCTTTTATGGTTAACTCACTATAATCATTTTTATGGTTTTTATTTTCACGCTAAGCTTAGTTCAGTAAAACTTAGTTTATAGAGTGAATGGTGAAATCGGCCCTTAGTCTGTTATACTTTACATAAATTTAAATGTTTGCTTTACGTCAAGTCGAAATGGCGGTTCTTTCAAGACGGAAGTAATAGGTACAGGCTCACAAGACGATGTCTTGTTGGCATGAATTATAAAAACCATCACACAGCTGATACGAAGAGAGATGTGCAATTCCTGAAAAAGGTTAAAGATAATCCAGCTGCTGGTCTGCCAACATTATCTCAAATTTTTTGGCAACCAGAACCCAGAGCAGAGAGTGATATCACGAGAGATTGGAAGAGGCATAAACTAAACAGTTGGCGAAGCAAAGCTGCCAGTTCCGATGAAGAAGATAATAAAATAAAATATGACATTTTAAGAAGTTAGAAAAAAACTACCTACTACTCCAAATGCTTCAACACCAGCCGCCAATGTACACAAAACCCTTGGGTACCCTCATGTCCACGTCGCCCGGCGTCCGTGAGAGCCAGCACAGCTGTTGGTCAGCGTGGCTGGAAAAACGCGGTGTTTGGCCGCGATCACGGCTTACTTCATTACCTTACTTAGTTATGTGCGCTCAGGGGGGTCAATTAAATATCATTAGCTTTTAACTAGCGGTTTGTCATTCTGTGTATTTTAGGTTTCAAGTTTTGTTTAAGTGTTTTTACATTAATCTATTTCTGTCATTTTTAATTACACTAATTACAAGTTTTTAGATGATCACTGCTGAGCTGTCGTTTAAACTGCAGACGTCGTAGATGTTAATGGTCTGACATTCGGTTTCCTAATTTGGTTTAAGTGCGACCCAACTGCTTTTCTTCCTCACTATTCTTGGTTCTAAGAAATTCTGATAAGATTTGATCACAATCTAACGATTTGAACCTCATAATCAATAATTTGTGCAAAAAATACTTTAAAATCAACCAAACCTTATAGAAACCATTATCTAAATAAAATGCAAAACGGAGCCATTAGAAAATAGCTGTGTAATTTCCTGGAGCGCAATTAGATCGTGTGTAAGGACAGCTGTGACGACCTGCGACAGGCCGCACGAGCGACGTAAGCGCACGACTCCACGATCGCTGCACCGCGCAGCAGTCCATATTAAAATGATAGGTCATTTTATACGGAATCCTACCTACACCCCTCCATTACGTGGTGGAGGGTTAATTATGAATGGAGGATTAAGGTCAAGATGGACTGGACTTTTCCGAAGGCTTTACAGACATTCTTAAAGAATATTTTAGATTTGACTCGTTAGAATAGTAATGAATAGAAGTCTGGGATGAAGATCATGGCAAAAGCTAGTAGGCATAACACAGTCGGCTGAGAAACATAAGTTGTTGGTTTCTCATCTCAGGAAAAATTCATAGATTTTGAAAATTGTGGTTAACATAGTAACATATCTCTGTACCTACTCTGTTTCATCATTTTGCCATTCGAATATAAGACAATAAAATTTGGATTTCAGGCAGTACGAATGCAGAAAAAGGGAAATCAGAGGATTTATAAAAAAAAACCGGCCAAGTGCGTGTCGGACTTCGCACATTTAGGGTTCTGTACCAAATATATTTTTGACCATTTGAATGGCTTTGAGTCAACAAGATGCTTATTACTGTGAAAATTTGAAGACTGTAGCTCCAATCGTTTGGCTGTAAAACCTGTGTGACAGACCACGGACAGACACGGACAGGCGGACATGTGAGTGACAGCAATAGGGCTCCGTTTGGACTCTTTGGGTACGGAACCCTAAAAATCGCGGTCGTCTGATGTGATCATACAATAAATCATGGATTCTACATTCCCGTCTACCCCTTAACAACAAAACGTATCTCAAAGTATATTTAATAGAAAGCGGAGGGAAATATTATGATATACTATGTAATGTTGCTCAAAGTGTTTCAAGCTACACTCATGTAATATTCACGCCGTAATGACCGGCTGGCTGCCAGCCTGTGCCGACATTTTGTTCAACCGACAATTTTACGTTTTGTAGCGTATATGTGTTTAGAAGCAATTTAGTTGGGAAAATGGAAGATTTATTGATGTGGAGGAATGTGTAGATATACCTTTATATCCATATACAGGGTGTAACGGAAAGGTGTGGTCATATTTTGAGAACCGGCTTAGCCCATGGGTATGAATAACATTCTCTAAGAAAAAACAGAAAATTCCCAAAAAAAGAATTGGACTTTTCATACAAAGTTATCCATCAGCTGATCAAAATTTATATGGGAACTAAAAAATTTTTTGAGAATTTCCTTAGGTTTTCTTGAAGAAAGTTGTTCATATCGATGGGCAGATGCAGTTTTTAAAATATGACCACACCTTTCCGTTACAACCTGTAGGTATCGTAGGTATATATTTATATTTTACAACCTTTTATTCTACTTGCAATCAAATCTTGCATGTGAATTAGAACTACCTCCTCTTATCCAATGGAGTTGAATTTCTACATGATGGTTCAGTTCCGATGACAATGCATTTTTATGGTACCCATGACCTGAATCGACATCCAGAACTAGCTCAGACACGAAATTTTGTGTGTTTTAAAAACTTATTTACTTAATTATGTTTTTTTCTTACTATTTACACATTAAGTTTTTAAGTGACTATTTGTACTTAAACGGCCTTCTAAAGGCTCCAGCAGACCGGTTGCGTATGCGTAGACGTAAGCGTAGACGCGCACATACCACTGAGTTGTAATGCATGGAACTGTATGAGACAGGACACACCGCTATCGCAGTCTACGTTACGCGGTGTTTACTTGACCAATAGCGTATTTGGCAAATTTCATAATTGGACCAACAGACGATTTGACGAACTACAGCTTTGACCAATATCAAATTTGACGAATTGCCGATTTGACGAATATCAGACTTGACCAATGTCGTTCAACCCTGTCCTGTCTCATACAGTTCCATGCATTACAACTCAGTGGTACGTGCGCGTCTACGCTTACGTGTACGCATACGCAACCGGTCTGCTGGAGCCTTAAAAAGTATGGTTTCCAAAGTATGTACTTATAAGTTATAACATTGGATAGTGACTATTCCAAAATTTGAAAATTATCTCCAATTCATGTTTCTGTTTCGTAAAAAATATTTAGTTTTACCTAAAAGTTTTCCTTTTGGAGGACTGGAGCCCTGGCGCAGCTAGACGTGGACGCGGCAGATCATGGAGATGGGAGTTGGTAAGTAGAAATGCAAGGAGGGCTTTACCCAGTAGTGGGACAGTTCGCACATTATGGGTTCCGTACCAAATGACAGAATTTCAAAGAAAAAATCTGATTTATCAATGTATCTGTATTTGTTAGTAAAATATACCTACGTACCTAATGATAAACATTATCACCAAATCTCAAGTTCATAGGTCAATGGGAAGTTAAAAAATTCTTTTGAACAAAATTTTATGACAGACTACAGACAGACAGACGGACTCGTGAGTGACAGTAATAAAGCTCTGTTCGGGTACGGATCCCTAAAAGCATAATTATTCCTTTCCTAAACACAAAAAAAATTAAATCAGGTAACACACCGCTCAATGCCGGACCAGGGCGATAAAAATTATTATTATTAAAAATTATAATTATTATTATTAAAAACGCAAAAAAAAAAAAATAACTTTAAAAGCCGCGGTACCTGACAGGTAGCTATTATATATTTTTCTTTACCAAAAAGACATTTTTTGCCAACCCCAAAATTGCGATAAGGGCAGGAGAATGATGATGAAGTTGATATTATTAGTTTTTCTATTTCCAAAATTCACTACCCTTAAATATTCTTTTTTATCGGGTACTGTAGAGTAGAACAGAATTCAAGACCCAAGTAAAAATTATCTTGTTTATCTTTGAGTCACTTCAGCCCAGGACAAACATTTTGAGGCCAAAATATTAAATATTTATTTCGCAATATTACACAATACATTGCAACTGGTATCGCAGATCTTCCTGATTAGATAGGATAGGTATTCTAGTCTGCTGTGAAGATAACCTAAGTACATGAATTGACAATTTTTTATTGTGTTTATTCATGAGAATGAGGTACTCGGTACTTAAAGTTCGTCCTTAGGGCAAGCAAAACACCTTTGAAATTTAGAATACCGTAGGAGTCTTTTGCCATCTATACAGTGCCATTTGAATGTCTGTTTTAAAAAAACCGGTCAAGCGCGTTTCGGGCCACGCGCCGTATAGGGTTCCGTAGTCGCCCGTTATAACATGAGGGCTTTATGTTTATTACTTTGGACATACTATTTGAGTTCACGGTTTTGCGGACAATAACGTTTAAATTAAAAACGAAAAAAAAAAGGTTTTATTTTTCCAAAATTTTACATGTTCACTACTTACATGTTAACTTCACCTAAGTATTTTTTCCAAGTGTTTTGTACGAAATTTTCCAAGTAGGTACCTTTTATAAGTTGGGCGACTATTACTCTTAAATTGACAGAGCTAACTTAGCCGAGATAGTTTTTCTTCAAAGTTCGTTAAATACACGAGTGTGCTAGCTGGCAAGTGGCGGATTATTTTATTTAATTTTATGATTATATTTTAGACGGCATATATTTATTTTTCTGTTTTACATAATGTTAAGATTGTTGCTTAGAATTATATAGATTCAAGTTCTTAAAACTTAACAGACAGATGTGTTGCTGGGGAGTTTGTTGGCCACTTCTTCTTCACAGCTAAAACACTAGGAAGTGGTGACGGGCGGGCGTTTTTTGGGGGACTGTCTTTATGTAGAACTTTGACGTTCAAAAAGTGCTGGTTCTCAGCCTAGTTTGAATAAATGACTTTTGATTTTGATTTTGACACTACCATCGCGATTTTTTTTCTGATTTTTCAAGCCCAACAGTTTAACTTTTATTGGGTAGACAAAAAATAACACTTTAAAGTTTATCTAATACTTCGCAAACGAATCACTGAATCGAAAAATAGTCATCACAACCCTGGAATGATTTTGAAATACCTACCGATCCAAAGATATCCCACACTATAAAAAAGTCATCCCCACTTTACAGGTACGGGAGATATCATAAACAAATCTTTTTCAAAATATAACTGTACTGTTTTCTTGGCGTGATTAATCCCATGCAAAATTGCAGCTTTCTAGAACTTACTGACAGTCTCTATACTCTATGCATCGGACAGACAGACGGACAGACCGAAACTGTAAGGTTTCTTGTTCTTAGTCCTTGCTAGGACTACGGAACTCTTAAAACATAGTAATGTTTTTAGAGTTCCGTAGGTTCCGTTCCGTTTCCGTGAGGTTGTCGGGTAAAACCAGGGTATGTGCTTATGACCACACAATAGAAGTGAGAATTTATATTAAAACCGACTGCAGCCGAGTTGGTATACCCGATTCAGCGTCACCAACCCGAACGTGACGCGTGACGGTTCAGTTTCTTTCAATGTTCAGGAAAGTGCAAAGTGCTCTTAGAGACGTTTTCACTTCAAAAACATCGCTACTTAAATGACTGATATTTTTAGTTGCAGCTTCAGGACCGATCTGAAGTTGAATGCGGTGGATTTTCTTTTATATAAATATACTAAAATAATAATGTTTTATAGTAAATATTTTCACCTGACCTGGCTACACATGTTCTATTGCGCAAGATTACACAACATATAAGTATTATAAAATAAGATGATACGTACAAATATTATCAAAACATGTCAGTGTGTACCACGTAGATAGTAGATTAAGATAACCCAGCATTACCGGCAGTTTTCATTCATTTCCATTTTTCTGAAAAGTGACAATATAATAGATCTGGTTAGTAGTGGATTGGAATTTGTCCAAGAATAAAACACAGGGCAGATACTTTTTATCTCAAAAAATTAAAACGTCACTCGTAGATGAAGTCTCAGAACAGTCGGGCTGCTAGGGATGCGGGATTGTTCAAAATACCTAATTACCATGGCCTTCGAACGCAAAGAGAAACTGAAGTAAGAGCCTGACACTTCTCTCACCCACTCCACCCAGAGCGGGTGAATGACATCATCAAAATGAAGTAAGAGCCTGACACTTCTCTCACCCACTCCACCCAGAGCGGGTGAATGACATCATCAAACTGAAGTAAGAGCCTGACACTTCTCTCACCCACTCCACCCAGAGCAGGTGAATGACATCATCAAACTGAAGTAAGAGCCAGACACTTCTCTCACCCACTCCACCCAGAGCGGGTGAATGACATCATCCAATAACTTCTATATTTGATGATTTTCCATCCTTAAAAAAAAAGGACTGACGGTGTTCCTCACAAAAAGTTTTTCTTTTTTAATTTCCTTCCAAATTAATATGCCATCATAAATCCAAAGAAGTTTTTTAATAGCTTATTTTTTTTTTTACACCTTTTATTTTCCAAAAACATCAAATTCATTAACACAAAATTGTAAAATATTAATTTGCTTGTAATTAAAAACTAGCTGATTTATTATAAATAAATAATACTAATAAATTATACTAATTTAAACATGCATTTTAACAATAAATAGACACAAAAATTGTTTTTTTAATTATAAATAAGTTGATTTACTTTATCGAATAAAAAATAAAATGAAATTAAATGATTTGTTGCTCAATTAGTCAAATGATTTGGTGCCCATTTAAGGGCGAAGGCCTTCTCCATCTTTCGCCATTCCTCTCTGTCTTGAGCTATTCTAGTCCAGGTGGGGCCAGTCACGGCCACAATATCGGCGCACCTCTGGCGCCTAGTCTGCCTCGGGTGCGTGGTGCATCACGAGGGTGCCAATGGAGAACCCTCTCACTCCAGCGTCCATCTGTTGCTCTGGCTACGTGTCCTGCCCATCGCTATTTCAACTTGCAAGCTAATTCCACAGCATCTATTATTTTAATAGCTTAAGACTCACATAATTGTCAAACTCTTACGTAATCTTACGTATAACCAAGCAACAGACCAGCAAGTCACTCCATGAACATAACATAATATTTAAATTAACCATTACAATATGACTTGGCAAGCAATCTCCTCACAATCGTACGGAGGTGTCAAGGTAACCGAACAGCCACATACCAACAGAAACTCTGATTGGCAGCTCCTGAGCAGCCTGGCACCAACAAACACATGCTCAGAAGACCCACTCCAGAGAAAACGTACATTAAACTTTCTGAAAGAAAAACTTGCTTGAGGCCCTATTAACTGCAAATGACCTTGAGTGGTTAGCTTGCGTGTTCTGTGCTGATCTCACGTAACGCGTCGTAAGTACGTCCACCCATTAATAGGACTCGCCCATCAAGGAGCGCTGTCCGAAATTAGACACATTATTAATTTATTATACATAAAACAACAGATATTATACTAAAATACGTATACTAAAATATAAGTAATTAAATGATATTTAAAATGGTGAAAATTTCATAAAAATACATGTTATCATTTTTGCGTGATTCTTAATTTTTTACCCCCGTTAGACACAACTTTACCAATTAACTGTCACTGGCAAAACAAAAAAGTGTGCTATTAACAATCTCAACAAATTAAAAGCAAAACTATATTAGAACACGGATTGGTGAGATATATGTGTAGTTACAAAGTGTATTCTACTAGCAATGTAAAGCCAACAAACATAATAAGGTTACCCTGATTCTAGTTCATTAAATCAAAATCAAAAGTCATTTTACAAACTAGGCTGAGAACCAGCACTTTTTGAACGTCAAATTTCTACATAAAAATCGTCCCCCAAAAATGCCCGCCCGTCACCACTTCCTAGTGAAGAAGAAGTAGCGCGAGAAATTCCACAGCAATACATCTGTCTCAAGACAAACCTCCTCATCTTAGGTAGATGTAAGTTTTTTGAAGGAAATAAGTAAGTGAATACCTTCTGCCTTATTTGTAATGTGATAATACAGAAACCATGATTGGCAGCGCCTGCGCAGCGCGTCGGTAGCGCGAGAGAACTGTCAAAATGATCTAGAAAACTTGACAGGACTATATTAAAGTTGTTACAGGATTGTGACCCTTATTGTACAGGGTTTAGGACGGGGGCTAGGGCTAGTTTCGTATGTTTGTTTATTTGTTTGCAGTGAGGCGTAAGTTCACTTTGATTTGCCGAAGCGTTATGTCAGTAGGGGAAGTATGGTTTAGTGGGAATGTGAGATTTGTTTGAAATTGCTAGTTCAATGACCGTGTTTTTTTACTGTCTTTACATAATATAGGTCTTTGCCGTCTTTACCATATATTCTACGACATTTTCTACGATTACTAAAGCTAAAGAAAGAATCAGTAAATAAAAAACATTGCAGTGCCTTCCTTTGAGATTCATGACACAAATTACATTATTAACAATTGACAAATTTTAACATAAAGCTAGTCAAAGATTTAAGAAACCCTACAAAGGTAAACTCATCATTGATTTCGTAAATCATTTGCCTATCTATAGCTAAAATCAAAACGAGTTAAACCATGGTCACCATAGGTCAAGTGTCAAGCCGTAGCTTGTCTGACATCATAATATTCATAATACAGGCGGTAGATATCTCCGCTCTGCGCACGCGCATCTTAACTTCAACCCGGCGGCGGCGTAGCACCTATGTCATAGCGACACGGTGTTTTTATGTGAGAGACTTTTTATGCTCTAAAGGTATGAATTTGATGTAATTTTTATGTGGGTTTCCTAATGAAAATCCAAATGTAAAACCTTTTCAGAGTGAGTCAAGCGGGCCTTTTTTGTGATGGTGGGAAATCATCCAATGACTTCTTTTGCTGTGGGTGGAGTGAAGCGGGCCTAGACAGAGTGTCAGCGATAGCAATTGTCAATTGTGTCAACTTTAATTTCGGAAGTTGGTGTTTGTATTTTATTTCTTCGTTAATTGACACCGACTTTCGAAATTAAAGGTATTTTTCAATTTTACGTGTATTTTTTTTTTGGAAGTCGGTTGTATTTTTTGTATAAAAGTTTTTCAGTTTTTAAATGATAAATGATAAATGATGTTTATTCAGTAAATAGGTTACAAGGAACACTTTTACACGTCAATGTTTTTTTGTCAGTTTAAGCTAGATGAGGCCGGTGTTTCCTAGCTGACTACCCTGAGAAGAAACACCGAAACAAACTCAGAGGTCAAAGTCTCTTTTAGTGTTCAAATCCATACAATGTGGACTGGTTAGATCCTATGAGAACCATGTACGTTTATGTCTGGGATGAGCTTTATGAAGAAAGCAACACACGAATTCGAGTGGACCTGTCCAGACAGTGCAAGCATTTGTCAGTCATCGCGAAGCTCAACTCAGAACTCTGAGGTGCTCAACGAACCGACGAACAATACCAAAGTAAGGACATTTGAGTAGGCCGCAAAAAATACTCAAACTGCCAGACAATCATAAAATCTACATGAATATAACGACATACATAGTTCTCGCATTCACATTATTCTATATGAGGACCATGCAGCTTAGTGTCTGTAGTGGTCTTTTGAAGAAAGAACCAAACATATTTGAGTGGACCTGTCCAGTCAGTGCAAGCATTTGTCAATAGTCGAATAGCTCAACTTAAAAACCACTAAGGAGCTCAATGACATGACGAACAATACCAAAAAAAAGACATTTGGGTAGGCCGCAAAAGTACTCAAACTGTCAGACAACGTTGAAAATTACTGTAAAAAGGAGGAGAAAATAATAATAATAACCCACATAGTCCTCACATTTACAATAATTAAGTAATCAAAAAAAATAAAAATATAATACTTTACAAAGTAAATATTTGTGTCAAACAAAATAGTAATCATAATATGTCAATCAAAAAATAAAAATAAATATAATACTTAACAAAGTATTCAAGTCAAAAAAAAATAATAATAATAATAAAATGTCAATAAAAAAATAAAATAAAAAAATATAATGCAATACTATACAAGTATTCATGTCAAAAACGAATATTAAAAAAAATATATATATAAAAAATTTTTCATCAGTAAGTAGTACATATGAAAACAATGGCTCATGTATATCATTGAAGCAGCTCAATCCCACGCCTTTTTGTCCTCAAGAAAGTCATTAATTGTGTAAAAAGCTTTCTGGCATAGCTTACGTTTAATAAATGATTTAAATTTATTTATGCTTAGTTCTTGAATTTGGCTAGGAAGTTTATTATAGAAACGTATACAATGACATCTAAACGAACCACCTATTTTTTTCTTGAGCCTGGTTTTTGGTACAATAAATTTGTGTTTGTTCCTAGTATTTATGCTATGGATATCACTGTATCTTTTAAACAGATTAATATTTTTATGTGCATACATTTAGTTGGTATAACCCAGAACTAAAACTAAATATTAAAGTTACGTCCGAATTGATAACCCCCATAACATGGAACATGGAATTTGAACACACTCGTAGTTGGAGGAGACCAAAGCGTCATCTACGTACCCATATAGGTTCACATTGGAGGAGACCAAAACGTCATCTACGTATATAGGTACACATTTATTGTTTTTGTTGATTTTTTCAAAAAGCGCTAAAGCAATTTCGAAAAAAAAATTATATGGGACCACCTCTGGAGTATACTCTTTCGTATAAAGAAAGAATTTTGAAAATCGGTCCACAACTGACAGAAATCGGTGGACATACATTAAAAAAAAAAATTGTCGAACATTGAACCTCCTCCTTTTTGCGAAGTCTGTTAAAAAGTCCAAAATGCATGGAATATGTAGGAAGTTGCTGGTAATTTTTTACATATTGCTTCTATGTGCCCATGAAAAAACAACTTTCTTCATGGAAGACATTGTAAATTCTCAAAAAAAATTGAACTTAACGTACAAGGTTATCGTCAACTGATCAAAATTAGTATAGGAACTCAATTTTTTTTTTAATTATTTTCATTTCATTTCTATGGGCAGAAATGGTGATTAAAATACGACCACGCATTTTCGTTATACCCTGTATTGTTTTTTTTTTTTTTGGGAAGGGTGGGAATTCATCCAATGATTTCTGCCGCTCTGGGTGGAGCGGGAGGGCTGACTAAAACCCACCCCTGTTCCTTCCCTGCCCTAAGTGCCCAGAGGCGAGGTAAATCTTTCGAATTTATTCTCAACCCCTGGGCAGACCCTGTACAGTCTTCATAATTAAGAAACTAAAAGATTTTGTTGGTAAATGACAATAATAAAAAAAGTCTCAAATAGCAAATATTCTGTTATTAAAAACCACTACTTACATAAATATGTTTGTCGGCAGCAGTTTCTTATTTACTCCAACAAAACACAATTTCTATTCTGAATAAAATCTAAAATCACCATAACGCACAGTAAATACATCGACAATAGGCGCCATTATAATCGAATGAATAATAACAAATGCGTTAATACAATGACAATATTGTTGTTATTCACAACACAACACATGTTTACTTATTTAGTCCATAATTTACTACACGACATACAGGTGTAAAGTAACAAAACAGTACTTAATGTAAACAAAATTCTATTATTCTACTTATATTATAAATGCGAAAGTTTGTATGTTTGTGTTTCAATCACGCAACAACGGCTAAAGGGATTTGAATGAAATTTTGCATACAGATAGACTATAACCTGGATTAAAACATAGGCTACGATTTACCATGCGGGCGAAGCCGCTGGCAGGAGGTAGTTTATAGATAAACTATATTAGGTACTACGTAAAATAATTTAGTGCACTAAAAAATATTAAGAGTAGGGTGACGTGTCTCTAAAGTATTTACAGGATAATTTCAAAGTTTACTTTATCTCTTCAAGAAAAAGTAAGTAACTGCAGGGTGTAACGGAAATGAGTGGCCATATTTAAGGTACTATTAACTGCCAATGACCTTGAGTGGTTAGCTTGCGTGTTCTGTGCTGAGCTCACGTAACGCGTCGTACGTCCACCCAGTAATAGGACTCGTCCATCAAGGAGCGCCGTCCGAAATTAGACGCATTATTAATTTATTATACATAAAACAACAGACATTATACAAAACACGCATACTAAAATAAATAATTAAATGATCTTTAAAATGGTGAAGGTTTCATAAAACACTTCATAATTTTTGCGTGATTATCAATTTTTTATCCGCGTTAGACATAACTTTACAAATTAATTTTACTATCTTCTAGAAATATAATTTAAATTATTCACATATCAAATTACGACGGAAATTGTCTAGAGTTACATATATTTTTTTCAAAGAAATATGACTACTCGTTTAGACGTAATGTTCAATTTAAAACCATTAGAAGTCGTATAACTGCGCCTTAAAATACTGTTTGTCCATAGAACTGAAGAACTTTTTTTGAAGTTATACTTCTTTTGGCGCGTTAAGGAAAAATGATGAGAGTAAATTTTTACGATGCGCGCGTACACCGTCACAAAAAACCTACAGCCTGAAGTTAGCTATGGTCTGTGGTTCATGAAGAATGATTGTTTTCCTTTTGTAAACTTTGTGACAGTTTGGTCTTTTATCTTGTTACGCTAAAGAAGTATAATTTCTTACGTGCGTACATAAGTACACACACTCACTTTTTTTGATCAGCTGACTTGGTATGGAAAGTACGTAAGTAGTAGTTTTTTTTGGGAATTGACTTTTAAAACTACTCAATTCATTTCTTTATTGCTGAACACAGTACATATAGTTACTCGTACATTTCCAGATGTTCAGTGAATGCGCAGTTCACTGTGTACTGCCAATTTAGACATGTAAAATTATATGTCACAAATGAAAATTATAAGTACAGTTAATTAAGTCAAGTAATGTCATAGATAGGAGGGACAGTCAACATATAAAACAATAACAAAATAAATAAATTAATTAAATTAATTTAGTTTCTCAATTGGCATTGCATACCTAAATTAGACTATGTGTACTACTTCCTAAATAATTTTTTTTATTTCCATGCGCAGAACCAGTACTTAAGTATAATATCACCACCCATTTTCGTTACATTCTGTAGATAACTAATAAGAAAATATCATGTTTCTATAACTATATATATTAGTGTTATTTAGACAAAGACCAGTGATTATAAGTACAAGCGGCTTTCGAAGGACCAATAGGCGGCATATTTATTTTATGCGAAGTAGAACATGGGCGACACACAGTAATAAGCTGACCAGGGGTGAAGGACTTACTTGAGAATCTTCCAGATGGATCACGCTGATAAAAGGACAGCCCAAGAAGCTGCCGCACGTGTTTGATGATTTTTCTTCTTCCACAGTATTGCACTTCACTTGGGTCTTTGTATGTCACACTTGTGTCGGCCAACACGTATAATAGAAAGTTTTTAGAGAGTTAGATATCTTTCGAATGTAGATTAGTAGACAAAGAAACAATTTAATAAAATACTTAAAATCAATTTGAAACTCCACACAATTACACTACAAAAGCTTATCCAATGAATACGCTCAATATAAAATCAAATGTAACTCACTTCATAGACATAATACAATTTAACATCTTTTAAAACAGGCCATTAGTCCCGAAACTTGACACTGTACAGTAGCGACAAAAGATAAAAATCTACAAACATATTAGTTTTCACTAAACTAAGCACCGCTGCGCGACGCATTGTACGTAGATTCGAATCTTTTTGTGCAATATTGGCGTGAGATAGTGCTTCGGCTTTTATTGAAGTTACAATTATTTTTATTATGCCCTTTAGTATTATTAGCTGGATTGGTTTTCAAATAGTGATCCTAGTCAATTTATTTATCAAAACCGGTCAAGAGATATTTTTAGAAACTCTCACAAAATCATAATTATGTTTAAACTCTTAAAACAAAACTACCGAAAGGTCACGACACCATGCATTAAGAAACCGAAAAAAGAAATACTCTCATCAAAAAATTAAACAAAGATTTGTATGGTAATTAGAAGCGATTATTGATTCTCACCGCTGACTTGACACTGCTTTATATAAAAACCGAGCAAGTATAAAACAAATCTATGAAAATTTAAGCAAAGCCAATAAAAATATCAAGAGGTTATTAAGTATAAAACATCTATTTTTATTGATACAACACAACTGCAGAAAAAAAAACAATTTCATACTTTCAAATATTTAAATGAGCTCCTAATGACCGCTACTAGAATAAAATGTTACCACTTAGTATGCGAGGGAAAATGGCTACTTTATTTGCTAATCTTAATGTTAACATCTCATTCAAACATTATTTCTTATTCAAAATGACACAATCGATGCTTTTTATAACAACGCAAAAGCATATTATAATAACAAGATAACGGCTACCTTAAACAGAATTATTTTAATCACAATACTCTGTATTCCAAATAGATACAGATTTTTGTGACTTTTGTTACAAAAATCTTTAGCTTCGAATTTCGAAACCACCTAAATTCGCATCAGACCGGACCTAACCACAAACCAGGAAGACAACACGACAAACCAGAAATTCCCAAAAAAAAACTATTGTCACTTTCCGAAACACTGAATAGGATTATCAATTATTTGGTCACCCTAAATAGATGCGTATCTATATTCATCGAAATATGATCGGCTTATTATAACTATATTTGCTAGTTTTCGGCCTTTGTTGGTCCAAACAGTAGATGGAGGTCGATAAGGAGGACTATTGTGGCTCTGCGGACCCAATATTAAGTTTCGGCAGTTTGTTTTCGATAGAAGATATTGTAACTGTCATTTTATTCAAATTTTATTGTTATTGTGCAGGATCTGGTTTTATTATCGCAGCTAATAATGTGAAGCATATAATTTTAAAATGGACGTATTTATCGAGTATTATTATAACTTTATAATGCTTTCATATCATCCGGCAGCAGAATAATTAAGTGCATTGGATTTTTTTGACTTAGATAAGATTCTCCAACTAAATATTAAATTGATACATTTTATTTTAGTACGTATTCTTTTCTTCTGCCACGTGAATTTTTCACACACATGTCACAACAAATCCTATTATTATTTAAACATTGTCGATTATCATTAAACTTATCAACCAGATAATGAACTCGGAAATGCGTAGAAAATATTTAGCTTTTTATCAATAATATTTGTGTACACTGATAATACTTTGATCCTATTACAATGCTATACTTATGTTGATAAAAGGAGTCATTCTGACACAATGTTTAGGTACCTATTGTGTGACATTGGCCCTCATTATATTGTGCAACTAACTCAACATCATGATTAATGCTATTGTCATCGCTTAAATAACAATGGACATGCTGGAAATAAATAACTTCATGTACAAGTTTGCTCGACACATCGCTAAAGTGTTAGGCCCGCCATAGACGGACTGCTTAGAGCAGTCGTGTTAGGCCGGGACTCCACCAAAGCGGAGATGTGTGCGGTGTGTTGTGTGCTGTGTGCTGTGTGCTATGTGCTATGCGAGAAGAGATGTTTTTCAGCTCGGGTGCAAGGTGTTGAGTGCTCAGTACGCATTCTGACACGAAAGTAAGACGATATATAGCGGGCGAGAGGGGGGAGGGTGACATCGCTCACTACACGCCGCTCACATCTCACGTCTCCACTGCGCGTCGTCCGCGCACAGCTCACATCTCCGCTTCCATCGCGCCATACAAATATTACATATCTCCGCACAGCGATCTCCACTGAAGCTGAACGAAGAGGAGATGTGTTCATAACACAATTCTATTGGTTGTTTAAAAAACATCTCTCCGCTCGTCTCGTCTCCGCTTTGGTCGAGTCCCGGCCTACCAAGTAGTCTAGTCGACCTTATGGTCGGGGCCTCCATAGACTACTTGGTACGAAAACAAATAAACTGCTTGAGCGGTCTATATACGGCGATCATCAATTTTGTATTGAAACTGCAGCACGTGTATTCGCTAATTCAGTTGACATCAATTTGATAGGCACTATGCAGTACATTGCTGCTTTGCTCGGTGGACATCGATTATAATAGGCACTTCGTAGAACATTTTTGTTTTCCTAAACGTCAAAGCTCTAAAAAATCTACTGCATAGTGCTTATCAAATTGATGTCAACTGAGTTATCGAATACATATACAGATCGTTCAACAGTTATCGCTTGAAGCAGTAGGCACTGACTTCTCCTTCTTTAAAAGGGTACAGGATTTTTAAGCCGTCTGAACATGTAACTAAACTGTCAAATTCTCGTTACACGTGACACACCATGACAGTCTCGTCACACAGCGGTGGTCTGTGAGGCAGTTAAATACAAGAGATCTCGTTATTTCTGTTCAGTTAAACTGCGCGAAATAGGTATGATAAATATTACGATACGATTAGATATTTACGAGACGTAGATGCAATTTGCCAGTTTAATAACTCAGTAACGCTGGTCGATGTTCTACCAGCTGATTGATATAGGCAAAAGTCAGGTGCCCTCCTTTTCCAGAGTCGCGGGATAGTTCGAAAGAGTTACCGCAGCTACGGGACGCTAAGGGCACATGAAGGAACACTGGTGAGTATTAGTCGTAAGAGTCAGACACTCCCGCCCACTCCACACAGAGCGGGAGAGGAGAAGTTATCTAAAGATTTCCCACCCTCAAAAAAAAAGTGTCCTCTTTTTAGAACTCTTGGGGACTAAGAAAGGACCCGGAACTAGTTATCTTGAATGGAAGTGATAATTTTGCTAATCAGCATTTCGTTAACTCCTAGATCTAAGATATCGTCCATATATCACTCCGTTATCAGATACGCAACAAAACGTGGAGCTTATCACGGTAATCGTGTTACAGAAGCCGTGACATATAAACGTGTGGTTGAACACGTTGCCATTGAAGAAAAAAGAAAATGAAGACCAGACTTGTGACAGCGGTGTTTGCTGAATTCCTATTTGCCTTTGTTGTTTGCTAAAACTAAATGTTGTTGTAGTCAGAAAGAACCGTACAGCTTTTAAGAATGTTAAGAATGCAAAATTGAGACTTATTAATAACGGGATAGTTCATCATCATCATCAGCCTTTTGATGTCCCCACTGCTGTGTGGGCCGTAATCCACCACGCGGGCCCAATGCGGGTTGGTGGATGTCACATGCCTTCGATTTTTTTTTAACTGGATAGTTAAAGAATTTAACTACAGCTAGCGACGCGCCTCAGCTTCGCACGGGTACAAATTATACACCTAAACCATCCTCATGAATCATTCTGTCTATTGGTGAAAACGCATGAAAACCAGTTCAGTGGTTTTTAAGTTTATCGCGAACAGACCGCCAGACAGATGCGATGGGCGACTTTGTTTTATAATATGTGGTGATATGGTCATAGTGATAATGATAAGTAACAGTCACAGTACATTTTGTTACCTTGAAACGTATGAAATTAAAGGCTCCTGATAACCGTTTCATAGACGCTCTGAAACAAATTGTTGACAACACAGAGACAGTATAAACATGAGCAGATAGTACCTATTCCAGTCGGGGGTGCGTGTATGAATTTAATTGTATCCCGGGCCCCCGACTCATGGTAGCAGTACTGTGGGGTTTTAGTCGATAGGCGTCCGACACAACTCTGCGTTGTCCCCAGACGGAGAGTATCCATGAGGATTTCCCCACAAAAAAGGTTGCTTGCTTGTTTAATATTGTGTTTATGCATGCAATAGTTATAAATCTAATTGTACCTACCTACAAATATGTTGCTGTGCCCTAGCAGGGTTCATGTTTGAAACTTAAACCATGTAACATCTTATAAACAACATGAATGCAATAAATAAATGAATAGTACCTATTAGTTCCAAATCGAAGTTATCAGGATCGGTGTGGCTCGTCTAAAAATAATCTTTTAATTAAAATAAACAGTAATGATGATTGCTTTCACACCTGCAATCAAACATTACATGATTCGTATCGCATTCAATCCAATTCTAAGCAAATAATAGAAACGCTACAGCTATAATATCAGTTATTAAGTTAAATAGCAGCGTGACTGTTAGAACCACGGTAATGTATTGTGTGTATGCAAATATACCTACGGCTATTGTGACGAGCGGGCCGTAGCGTGACGGTGGACAACGCGTCGGGAAGTGTGAGCTCTGCAATTATTTTGATGGTATTTGCTCAGTTAAGGTAACGTAAGTTTAGTATGTTTGTTGACAGTGAAAGTAAAGGAATAACCGTGTATCTATGTATACTAAATTTCTTGAAAAGAAAAACTGCGACTCATCCTTGAGTGTCTAAGTACTGTACTGTCAACCGTCGCGTCGTGTTGTGTACCGTACCTGAAAGCTTAGCTTTACTACTGACTTGCGGTTAACAGTATTTTATCTTTCCTAAACTATGTATTTATGATGAGCTCTTGTCATATTTACAGAAAATAAAAAAGCTAACACCTACGGTTAGAATGGGTCCTTATAAAATTCAAAACGCAATCAAATGACCAGCTAGTCCAACTTCACACTTACCTTACATAACCATCTATTTACTTCTCATACCGTCAAACAGCTCACATCACACGTCACACACCTGCTCCGCCAATCAGGGCGTGTTAATAACGCAGTAATGAGCGTGACTTGCGCCTGCGCACCTACACCCTGTGATCGAGCCACCGCGCAGTTATCTCCGATGAGAGCGCTATTTTCACCAATTGTTTGTGTAATTAGCAGTTTTGGGTTAGAAATTATTTGGCTACAATGCTACAACGCTACAAATGTGTTATTATAGTGTTGGTTCGTTTTAACGCCTTCCCTCTTGAAGGGTGGGAATTTGAAGCGGTCGGTGTTGTGTGGCGGCGTATCAAACGGTAGTGAGAGTTTCTTTGTGAGATAATATCTTGAATAAACTGTCATTATTTGTTATTGTAGCACCTGCGAGATATTAGAGGTGAGTTCCTTAATTGGATTATTGGTCTATTAGTGGGCCAAGTTTTTAAAGTTCAGAATTTATTTTGCTGGTCGTTTGTCGGCACAATGCAATGTCAGGCCTCTTCAAGCGCTATGAGGTATTCACAATGGGTTGTCGAAAAATTCTCCCAGTAACTGTCTTCTTCTTCATGTCGATGGTACAGTTATATTTTGTTAGTCCATATCTTCACCTTACCATGGTATCATTGGTGTCTGTTTGACTGCATGTCTCACATACTTTCCGACACTCTATGCTCCTGTCCAGATTAAGGAGATAACTGGACTCATTGTTACCACTGCCCTGAGAAGCAGCTCGTCAGTGAATTCGTCCTGATCCCTTGACTCAAAGAAACTATTTACTGTCAGTATACTTGTGCCGGTCTCCAGCAACATTTACCCTTTCTAAGATAACGAAACAGTTCTTAATCCAGTTCCCCAAACAGTCGTGTTATCAGCGTCAATAAGGCGATTTGTACCCAAACACCTGACCCTAAGAGTGGGACAATAAAAATACTTGCGGCTCAATAGTGCCGCGCGGTACCATTTGGTACTTTGCGGCCATTAGTGGCGTAATGAAGCGGTCGGGCTGCTACCAAATGTATCGCGTACGTTACTGCTGTGATTATTAGTGGACATTGCTTTACGGTACGGTACGGGATATTTTAGAAAAAAATTGGTTGATGGATTGGCTGCTGCGCGGAACAAATATTTGTATGACCTAGATATAGATAGTTGTTCCGGGTCTGGGTGTTTCGTGTATGTGAATTTGCATATTTTTGACACACACAATACAGGAGTAATTCCTACTTTTTTTTCTCGTTTTTCAGTGTTTTTTCTCTCGTAGGTATTACCGAACAGTTGCAAATGAAAATAGCTCATGCCACGGTTAAATTTTAGCAAAGCAGATTGAATGCATGGCTGACTTCCCCGGGTGAATGGAGGCTATCTATATAACTAGATACAAACTTTATTCTATCATAAATTCATAAGTTCTTTCCTTTCCTTCAAATGCTTTCTGGTTATCATCTCACTGATACTCTTATCTTACCAAAAACCGTAAAATATCGAAGGCCATTCCAAGTCTAGACACTTTACAGTCAGACACCTATTTTATTAGTGATAAGATATTTATTATTTTCATTGACTAAGCAATTTGTATCTGGTTTGCTTACAGCTCTCCGAAAAATCTTTTAACAAGATTTTTATTTTAAAGTTAAGCGACTGTAAACTGTTTAATTTTGCTCGTCTTTTCAGCCACAACCTGAAATGGTACAGTACAGCTAAAACATGAAAATAAAAGTATACGTATAAAAAATTACAAGTACACATACAAGTATTTGACGGTGTAGTGGACACAGTTCCCCAGCAGTGGACGTCACAGCTAATAGTGCTCACGGCACCCGCTGCCGACTTCACTCCAATTAATATTCAAATTAATATGTATTTGAGACGATTCACTAAATGCTGGTGATTTCCATTTTGCTGTCCATGTGTCGAGGTTCCAGTGTTCGACACAACTTGTTTGATCGGAACTTCTTATCACGTAGAGAATTATAAAAACTGTCTGTTTGTCGGTTTGGGATAAACTCAAAAAAAAACGGCCAAGTGTGTGTCGGACTTCGCACATTTAGAGAAATCAATATTTTGGTATTTATATACGTAATAACAAACATTATCACCAAATTTCAAGTTCATAGGTCAATGGGAAGTTACAAAATTCTTCGGAATAAAATTTGGTGACAGACGACGGACAGACAGACAGACGGATATGCTCCGTTTTGGAAACTGAAGAATCAAGGGTGGGTTTAAGTCAGTAAAAGTTTGACACGCCCTCCCGCTCCGCCCAGAGCGGGAGAAGTCATTGGATGATTTCCAACCATCCAAAAAAAAGGATATTTCAGAAAAATGATACCTACAATCACGAAAAATGAGAAATAAGAATTCAATTTATTTATTGCATACCACAAGGTGAACGTAGGTAGTAATAAGTAGGTCACAATATACATTGGTGCCGATTCTGTTTTGCACAAACTAAACCTTATTTAGGCTATTGCTGTTTTTCTCTCTAATAAAACAAGAAAGAGACGGACGTAAATTAGAGCAAGCAAGTTTTGGTGACCAAAATGTATGATTATAATGGTTTACAATTCAAACAATTTTTAAATGAATTACTTTAAATATTTTTCCATAATTTAATTTAAAAAAAAAACGATAGAATAAAACAAAAACGACGAAAAAACGAGGCTCCTACGAGTTATATGGTAACTTCATCAACAACAAAATACCTCTCCCTCTCACCCTCGTTTTACATCCCAAAATTTAGGACAGAAATATCAAATGGAGAACACGACAACGACACAGATAAGGCGCGTTGCCCAACAGCAAAATATTTACGATACAGTTTGTTAACGAGCTGTTAATCCGTGGTTCATGCAAATCATACGCGTTTGTTTTCAAATAGAAGTGAATAGATAACACGAGACAAATCTAGGAGAGGACGCAAGGGATGAGAGGACTGAGATCAAATGGGCGAAGGGCAAGTTTTCGTGTCTGCGACAATCTCATCCAACTTTCCTGTTACAGGTCTGGTGGAAGAAATTTCTTTTGAAATAAGAAGCACCTTTGAGCTCTACTATCTGTATTTGTTATTTTCTCTGCTATGCTTTTTGTGTGTGCATAAATAAATAGATCACTGTCAAAAAGTTTCTTTTGATCTGTACAATTGGTGAAGAGACACACAACTGATGGTCTGGATAGATACATAAACTGTTCAAAATTAAAACTCATCACAATCATGGAAAATTCGGAATAACATGATCTCTCATGAATTTAGCGAAACGAAAATTGGACGGCAAATCTAGAACCAACCAAACGAATGAAAGTATTGAGAATGATGGCCAAAAGTTAAGAATGATAAAGATGATATAAGTAAGTAGGAAAGAAAATAGTTTATTTGTGACTCGCACAGCAAAAACACAAAATAAATGGAATATTAACAAGCCATAACAACTAACTAATAACAAAAAACCAGCTAATGAAGATGTATGGAAATAGGACTCAAAAATTGAAATGAGCTCAAGATCAAAACTCCGCTGTCTCCTCAAACTTAAATCGCACTTAAACCAAAAGAGTCGGTCCATCGAGCTCATAATGTCGATAGCCACACCTATTAAGATACACGCCCGGTACCGATGTCCCAGCAGCCAAGCAAGCAGCCAAGCCGCCAAGCAGCCATGTTGTCATTCCAATTGAATTAGGCAGGAATTCGGCCGATCAACGGTTTGATGAGTAAACAGAAGTGTATGTTGTAATTAAAAGACGGGTAATGGGTAATTGGGTATCTGGAAGCTCTGAGAACCATAAGATTACTTTCATTGAAGGTTCGTGAGATGTTGTGCTTGGTGACCTTAGAAGACTTTTTATCACAACCTATTATAAAACAAAATCCTCCGCCACGTCTTTCTCTCTGTTTTTTCGCGATAAACTCAAAAAGTACGGAATGGATTTTCATACAGTTTTCATCAATAGACAGAGTGATTCATGAAGAAGGTTTAAGTATATAATTTATGCCCGTGCGAAGCTGGGGCGAGGCACTAGTCAACAATAAACTGTAGTTAATAAACAACAAACAAGAATGGTAAAAAGATTCGGTTGGATGGAAGACGGTTTTCAGCATAAACGAGGATATAATACCGAGGAAGATAAGAAATTTGAAGAGCACCTTAACAGTTGTCACAACGACGGCTTTAAATGGGAAACATCATACGGGCACAAGCATAACGATGCTACGCTTCAATGAAAATACAATTCCGTAACAAGAACCTCACTAAATTTAACGAATTACATTTCAAAGTTGTCCCCCAAACACAACGTATTTGTAGAACAACACGCTCAATAAATCGTCACTCATTTATATCTATTGTAATGTTTCGTTCAACATGGCGCAGGGAGCCGGCCATTACGGAGCTTCCGACTACAATAAATATGTGGTCTTGGATGACGGCGCGTTGCTACATATTGATATCAAGGAGGGCGGGATATTGCTGGTCGCCGCAGGAGATCGCTCCCATGGATGGTAACTGTTCTATGGTAATTTTGATGTAATTGAATGATCTTCATGTCGACATGGTTGGCGCAGTGGTTGAGCGTTCGGCTGCTGCGCTGCGTGTCGCGGGTTCGATTCCCGCATGGAACCAATATTTGGATGACCTGCAGATAGTTGTTTCGGGTCTGGGTGTCTTGTGTATGTGAGTATACATGTTTGTGAACGCACCCACGATACAGGAGTAATTCCTAGTGTGGGGCCACGTTTTTAAAAAAAAAAGAAAAAAAACAGCAGTCAAATTGGTCGACTTTACAGGCTCTTTTGTGCATTTGGAATGAAACTATCTGTAGGGAGGGCCAAGTAACTCAGTGGGTGGAAGGATCGGTCCTCGAGTATATAAGCGTTGGTTATTGACGGAGATGCTCCAAATTCTCACCCAAAAATCAAAAGAACCGTTGTTGACTGTTTGGATCTGTACGCTCAGATTTCCACACCGTAACGAATTCCCAATGATACCCTATCAAATTCTACCAAATTTCATCCCCTAAAAGAAAACAACCGTGAAGCCATAGATAAAGCCATTACCAGACAACTGAATATACAGGAAATAATCGGCACATAACACACATATATACGTGCATTGTACACAGACAATGACTCCAAATTGAGACCTCACATTTGCTACGCTAGTCCGCTCAGATCTGCCGACGAAACTGTGGGAGCGGCGACAAAGCCCACAATAATAGATAAATAAAGTCAAATACCGCATGCAAACTTACATATACAACCCCAAAGGACCATATTCAACCCTCTGGCAAACGTACAATGATGAAATTCATGTTAGAAATTGGTAAAATTTAAAGTTGTTTTTGAAACTCGTAAATCATGGCGCGTTTCGTTAAGGGTCGCCGACAATACCTGGTCGCGATCGCGTTATAAATTATGTTTTATGTTTATAAAAACATCAAAATGTATATTAGAGGTTTTATTTGTTTGGTGATTACAAAAATGCCGCCTTTCACTAGGGATGAAAGGAGGGTGTTTCGATTTCACGGCTGCGTCGCGAAACTTGGAATTTTAGTATTATGCGGTGTGGGGTGCACGTTTCAATCTAGTGATGTCTTGATTCTGTTTTAATATTTATGGGCATTAAAGAACATAAATATTTAAAAGCAGTAAAAAAGGTAATTAGATTCTAAATAACTACCTCGTTTTTAGTGGTCGCAAGCGCTGCTGCATGTGCAGGTCCTGAGTCGGGCAAAATGTTATTGGGGTTTTTTCATCTGAAATTCTTTGCAAGATTCTGTGTTTTCTGATAGCTATAACCTGGGAGTCTAAGAGTCAATAGGTTACCTACTTCTAGGCAAGCGTGCTCCATCTTCGACCTCATCATCGCTTACCATATAGCGGTCAAACGCGTGCCTAAAAACGATAAAATAATGTCTTAGTAAATCTTTTTTTTTTCATGTTGAGAAATCGAGAAAAGCGTCGTGGTGACTCTTCCAAACACTCCCCCTAGCAGGCTCAGTAGCAGTCTGAAGTCTAGATTTTTGTCCAATTATTGCGAAACTGCTCCTGGTAGGTGCACTATAGGTTACCATCATCAATTCACTTCTGGGATATAGTCGTGATGTTACGTTATGTTAATATTCAAAAACCAACCTCAAAGCAAAAACATCGTAACAGACAGCCTTTCGTTAAAGCAATCTTCATTTTTTGCCAAACACAACAAACTCTTCGACGGAAATATTCCTAATGTGACCAACTTAATAGCTCCATACAAACTGCGAGTAATCTCCAGTAATCCTGATCTAATCTCCACAACTCTGGTCTCACTATTTTGTTTTAAATAGACTAAATCAACAAACACGACAAGGATTTGTCTCAGACGATTGAGAATAGAATCTAATTATGGAGTTTCATTACGGAATTCGGAACTTCAAAATATTTTTCAAAAACTATATGTATACTGGTTTAATGACTTTCTTGAAATAAAAGGAGAATAAAATCAGATAACAAAAACTAAAATCAGGTTTGTTCCTGGCAGTTCTTTGTGTCTATTATTTCCTATTTTCCAAAAAGCATTGTTATTCTGTAATATCTCATTCTAGAATGAACTTATTTAGGTTACTTCTAGACAAGCATGCTCCAGCGTCAGCCACATCATCGCTTACCATCAGGTGAGATAGTGGTCAGGCGCGAGCCTTTCAATGACAAAAATAAACTTTTTCCTTCAATTATTCTTTATTGTACACATAAAGAGAGTGAGCAGTGGTGGCCCAGTGGTATTGGCCGCGACTTACAAGTTGTAGGTCGTGAGTTCAAACCCAGGCAGGCGTTTTACTTTGTGTAAATTATTTCATCACCATTGCTCTCAAAACATCGTGAGGAAACCGGCATGTCCTAGAAATAATTCGAAGACATGTCACATCCACCAATCCGCATTGGGCCCGCGTGGTGGGTTACGGCCTACACCCTCTCACAGAGAGAAGGCCTGTGCCCCAGCAGTGGGGACATTAAAAGGCTGATAATGTACACATAAAACATATACATTAAACATTTACACAAAACACAATGGGACAGTTAATTACAAAGGCGAGCTTAACCCAGCATTTGGGTTTTCATACAGCAATCCCTTAGAGTGTGTGGAAGAGAGTTCCAAAGGCGTACAGCACGAAAAGCTGGTCGATTTTGTTAACAGCTCACCGTGAAAACTTAGGTGGAGTGAGTGTGAAGTAAACTGACATTCTACCTTGATTGTATGGATTGACAGCCCACTTCACGTTAACTTCACCTAAGTTTTCACGGTGCAATTTAAAAGAATAGCACTACAGTAAAGGATCCACCGTAACGACTAGAAGAGTGGGAAGGAAACCGAAGGAGAAGAGAGGACGTTGAGCGGCAAGATTTATCAATGTTTCTGTCCAAATGCTTTGTTTACTATAGAAATTGCTGAAGTACCTTCGAGTTTTCATATAGAGCGTTTTACCAGAATAGCGGTGCTGAACATATTTCACCATCTTTTTCATTTTTTTTTTTTGTTACGCTAGCCCTAGGTAACTATAGCACTGTTTTGCGGTCGAAATATTTTATTATACATTTTTTTTCTTTCGAACAATGAGTTTATATAATCTTTACAATTGGAACTTAAATATTGACTTACAAATCAACAATAATTACGATGCCTTGAAACACGAAGTTAGTCACGCTGGCAATGTTACCCAACAAGCAACATGGCCACACAACACAGCCAGAAGGGAGGCAACCCCACATAGTTACACTTTTGAATTATTTTTATTTCATTAATAACAAAAGATTTCACCCGTTTTGAAATATGATTTGGTCGCCATCTTGTGTCCCCACATGCGCGCGCAGAATTTTCTACACAATCGACTCACGCACACATTGACTCGCATCTTTCTTTTTAATATGTTGTTTTTTTAACAATAACCGTGCCTAACGTCAAAAATATGGTGTACCATGGTGGTTATTTAGAATTTTATAGAACTAATACCATGGCGTGTCTAATGAATAAATGTAGGAACCGGCGGCGTTTTTTATAAATATGTTTTGACATGTTTTAATATGTCTGAATTTAGTTGGAACTTGTTTTAGGTAGAATACTTGATGCGAAATGTTAATTTTATGTGTTTTATTGTCAATACCTCAATAAAACAATAAAAAATAAAATTAATCCCACACTCTTTAAAAAAGACAATCTTGAAAATATTTTTGGCTCTTCATTCTATAGGCCATTTCTTTACATTAAAATATATATTTTTAATAATATTTAAAGTGTACAGTGACCATAAATTATAGCCCGTCCGGGACATCGATTTAGCGTCAAAACTCCTAACTACAAAGTATAAAATATCGAAACCGTCTCATCGACTAACTAACTATAAATGTAACTCGTTAATTTAATTAATTCAATTAAATTGATCGATAAAAACTGTCAAAATCGATTGGTAAAACATTAAACGGAATCATTTCATAAATTCTTCGTTGATTGCCTTTCATTAGTAATTTTATCGTAAAAAAAAGTTTTGATTGAGACATTCAGATGATGATTAAGAGTGTGGGATGAAACGACTCCTGCTTGCTAAGTCTGATGTTTTTATGAAGATTCATTCCATATTTATATCTTTTATTTCCCATAAAAATATTGAGTGGAATATTTATAATTTCGAGGAAAGCATTTGATTTGAAGATGCAGTTGCTGTTTAAGGGAGCTGCTATAACTGCAGTTGCTTTCATAATATAAGAAACGGTTGGCAAAATCAAGAAGCAACGAAATGTTAAAAATGAATCTTTATTTAACACAATAGTAACAGTAACAAAATTATTGCTATAAAACTTACATAAAATATGTTTTTACTCATGACTTCTAAAATTATAAACACAACCATAAACAAAACACCAGTACAGTTTTTTTTTTCATAAAACCTTTTTAAAAAACCACCGCACTAAATTCCTTTTCAAACTAACACAATAGAAACATAATAGTAAAAAATTATATCAATCTAAAGCAGACATAAATTACGACATTAGTATGGGACACAGTGATTTGGGCTGCGCCTGCGCACCCTGTCAACTGAGACGTCAGGGACCCGCCAATAATAACGCAGCAAATATTTATAAATGTTTTATTTGAGCCGCGAGGGATCCCGATGTAGCCGAATTGTGGCAGGGTGCAAGAGAGGAGAGTAAGCGTCCAGAATCAGCACTACAAGTGACTTTTATAATATTTTTTGTGCCATTTGCGTTTAGGTACAAGTCTAACTTAAAGTCCAAGCAAATTTGAAGTTGTCTGTTAAAAAAATTGAATTGGTCAACTACTGCGTAGAGAACTACAGAGATACGCATCGGTTTTATTCTAAAGGTGAATGCTAGGATGATAAAGTTAAAAACTGCTAAAAACAAAGCAACAAACTAGTTGATATGAAATGTGGATAGATCCTTGAGGTAACTTTACATAACCAAAAAACCAATCGTGACTTAACACCCAATAAACCCAGATTATAGTATAAACTTGTTTTATATTATGATACCCCAGTGAATATATTTCGTTGACTTTTATTTTTTTCTTTTTCACAATATGGCGTCTGGTTATCGCCCTATTGTAATTTGATTACTGTCATATCTTTAGTAGAACTCGCTAGACTTAGACGAATCAATTGACATAAGAATTATCTGAATCGGCCCACGCGTTTAACCAAACTTACCACAAAGGAACAAACATACATACATAAATACATTAACCTCCTTTGCGTCGCGCAGTTGGGTAAAAAGACAAACCGCTCTCGCTTCAGCTTACACTTGTACCTCACCCATCAACAATTAGCCGTATTGTACTCTCCCTATGTCAGACGAAGCAACGCGACGCGACTAGTTTGTGCCCGAACCCCGAATGTAGATCGAATTATGTTTGCACACATGCTTAGCCAGAAGAGCTTAAACGGATTTAATGTTATGGAAGACATTTTGAAAACGTTTCGGGACTAACGTTGCTTAAATTATGGAGATAAGGTTGTCAGACAAGGTTTTTTAAGTAGCAATAGTTTTGCATAATACTTATAAAAAGATAACCGCACATACCTATCTATTCGTCAGCAATGATGTGGTCGACGATGGTGCCCACTATATACATTATATATAGTTATCAATATTTTCGTCAAATTGACGCCAAAATCATCGACATCTTCATTTATCATTTCGTTAGTCATTATTTAGTTAATCAACTAATTTATAATTAACATTGAAAGAAGAACAAAACAAAAAAATTTTTACGTTTGATCGATTCAATCAAATCAATCAAAAACTTTTCATTTCTCAAAAGTAATAAAAACATAACAATTCGCAAACCGGATAGGTAAATTGCCACAATATCTATATCAAATGTTACCTAAGCATACAGAAATGAAGCCTTTTTGTATTTCATGCGAATCTACATGATAATAAGTAGTTATGCGGTTATAATTTAATGCAATTGTCGCGGTGCGGTTATTGTTACCTTGAACTATACAATCGATATCGCAACGGTTCTTATAAAAGGCGACGCGGGCAAATGTTGTGCCAATGATGATGAAGAAATTTCAATTTATACGATGAATTTCAAGTGTGATCTTTCATTTCACCCCTTGGAAATTCAACCAAAATACGGAAATGGGTGGAGTATAGATACTGCTTCTGCTGGAATTGAACAACTTTCTTCGATAAAGTCATAGTCAATTCCCAAAACAACAATTGAGCTTACAGTAGAAAGTTATCATTATCAATCTGGCTAGCCTTTTCCCAAACATCTTGGGGTCAGCTTCCAGTCTTACCGGATGCAGCTGACTTCCAGTATTTTACATGGAGCGACTGCCTATCTGACCTCCACAACCAAGTAACTGGGTAATGCGATGCCCGTTGGTAAGACTGGTTATCAGACTTTCGGGCTTCTGACGACCCATAACGACTGTCAAAGATCCACAACTGATCCATGGACCAACCCCGGCAAGCGTAGGTTAACCTGATGGATCGACCCGTGCAGCTGTTATTACTTTAGCCACGAGCTCAAAGATAACTTTAAAAAATTATTACCAATTTTTTTTTCGCAAATTATAACTTTCTTGAAGAAAAATTAAAATACCTTGTAGACTATGGGTACCCATCTTTCAAATCGTATGAGACTTTTGCTACCTAAGGATCTATTACCCTTCGTGAAGAGTTTAGGTATAGTTACTATCCATTATAGCACCGATTTCAAAAGTTAAAAGAAAATCATGTAAATGGTTATCTCTTCAGCCATTAAAATTAAGAAACGAAACAGAAGAAAGAGCGTGGAGTTCCGTTTACATATCAATGTCTCACTTAAAACGTGTCATATCAACCGAGACTCACAAAAACCCGGTACCAACGTATGAACATCTCTATTAAAACATCCAAAAATAAAACTTCAAACTCAACCACTTAATAAAATTTATTTTTAAGCAAAAATTAACATTTAAAATCAAGTCGACCCTTATCAAGCGCGCGATAACTCCTTCCTAACATAATGTACTTAAATCTCATTCAGAATATTCGCTACACCGCTAATGTGTGGGTAAATCTGTCCGTGCGGAAGTCAAAATTATTGTCACCCTACACATTTTCAATTCATTCTAAACTCAACCTTACACTTCTGATTTAATGTTCAATATGGATTGTTTGAGCCATTTGACATTATACAGGGTGATATGGATTTTTATAATAAGTAGTCCCATTGAATAAACGCGATGCACCGTAAGAAATTAGTTGTCATTGATGTGTGACTATTGTCACGTGATGGGTGAGCAGAGCGTCACTGCGCATGTCACGTCACTATTGTGAACGAGTCGGAATATTTTTGTGTCGTGTCGTATTGTTGGTAAAAAGTGTGAGAGACCAGGGAACTGGTCGAGCGTACGATATTACTTGATAAAGTTATGTTGTGTGACGTTATGATAAAAGAGATATGCTTGATGTGAATTTATCATTTCTTTTAATTTTCATTTTTATATTAAACTGTAGACTAATTCTGAATAACCATGATAACAGAAACATATATTTTTTGGCCCACTCACATTATGAAAAAAAAACAAAAACCACTCTAATTGATGAAATAATGTCGTTCACAAGAAGTCGAGGAACGAGGAAACTAAGAACGACAGCACTGGTCTTATTTGTTACCACATTTAACACAAGACATTAGATAGAGGAATGCCCAAGTGTAACTGGACTGGAACTGAATTAACACTAATATTACAATAACCTAATCAACAAAATCAAAATAATAATTTAATATCAATCCCCAGCCATATCGAAGTTTCCATCACCATCGACCGAGTTCCCAGAATAATAACGGCTAAACTGTCCCACACATCATTACTCCAAAAATATTCTAAAAGTAAAGAATTCTACCACACGTTTAATAAGTTGCTCTCAACGACTAATATATCAGAAGAAAATATATTATCATGCAAACGATCGATTGGTTAGAAGTAGACTAAATTGTTGCCAATATAACTTGACACTTCAGGAGGGCACCACTAACAAACATAACTGTCAACTTTACGTCAAATTCTATCTACATTTCTAATAGTTCCCGATTTCAACACTGGTTAAGTTATGTTGGTCATACTTTGTAATAATTATCCGTTTGAAAACTGGTAAGATTTAAGTAGGTGTGTATGCAATGAAGATAATCCGATGGTCCACGGCCCAGCTTCACATTAGAACATCTTAATTTCAATCGCCATAAAACGCATAAAGAACAGTTTTATAAAAGCGTCATGGATCGGTAAAGCGGGCTGCTCACGACACGCCACACGCCACAGACAGTCGACGTTGGTGCCACAGACAGAGCTCCCAAATAAAATTTTTGATACGGCGATTTTGTATTTTTAACACAATTTTGCCTTCTTTCAGAGATTTGACTTTGGAGCAGAGCTTTTTTATAAAGTTGGCTTTCATATAAAACTTTATTTACAAGCGCTACCCGCTGCCTAACCTTTTCCCGATCATGTTTACGTCGGCTTCCAGTCAAAATACCGAATGCAATCGAATACCAGTATTTTACATGGAGCGACTGTTTGTCTAACCTCCACATCCCAGTTATTAGTTAGGAAGGCAACACGGTATTCATTGATAACACTGATTATAATATTAGACTTACCAAACCTAGAAAATAAGTAAAGATGAAAAAGCGGCAATACCTAACCATTTGTTTTTCCAATATCAGTTAGTTAAAATGTTATACTCAGAAAATAAAGACTTATTTTCTGATTATGTAAACATTTTACATTCTTGAGGTAAACACCTCAAGAATTGAATTAGTGACAATGTATTCAACAACCTATTTCTTATAGCCAAGATTTAACTTCTTAAAACTTCACACGTCTTGCCGTGAATGTCGAGCCTTAGTCATTTTATATAAAGCGACACAGGCGAGGACAGGCGGCGCGATTATCGTAATCATGTTGTGTCGCCCGCGCCCGCCGCTTTGATGTGCCGACACTGCCGACACCGGTGACCACGATGTCACGCAAGGCGAACGACTGAGCTTTTAAACATGATAGAAGATAATAATTAGCTCTGAAGTTGGCGAATTTTTTGTCAAAGTTTTTAAAATTGCTGACCGGTTAGTCTCTAATAGGTGGTTTATTTTCAAAAGTTATTCAGAGGCTGGTTCAATATCATCATTCTTAGATTATGATAAATGGTAAGATGGATATTGTGTCACCTCAAAATGGTACCATTTGAAATACTGTACATATTGCTAACAGTAGCACGCTGTTTAGAAATCTCGAAATTTACATAAACGAGGCGGTATCATAATCTAACACTTAGATTAACATTAACAGATGACTAAGATTCTATGTCATCTGTTAATTTTAGCCCGAAGGGTGGTTTGACAGATTTTTGTTAAAGGAAAAAAGCTTTTGGCGAAAATGAAAAGAACTGGCTGGTATTTTTAGTGACTTGAAAATCTCATTAATCGACAGTTGACTCATTAGAAAAGGATGGAGGGTAAACGTATTGCACTTTTAGCTTTCTTCCCAAAAATGCTCTTTATAAAAGAACTATTGAAAATCGATAATATTTCAAAAAGTGAAAGAATTCAAATAAATTAACGGTTCCACTTAGCTTAACCCCTTAGCAGTTCTAGAGACTTATACATTTAATAATATTGATCCTAAAATCTTGTCACAATTTAGAGGTTTTTTATGAATCTGCTTACACTTTTAATCCAATGCTGTCTTCAAATTAGAATACAACTACTCAAGCGGGATTTGTCTCAACACATATCATAATCTGCTCATGTGCATGTAAATACATAATAATTTTGAATCTAAACCACTACAGCTACATTAAAAATATTGATGAAAAGCTTCGTATTTAGTAATATTTTCAATCTAAGATAAAACAACACAAAAGTTCCCAAATCTCCCAATCAAGAATTAAAATCTTTGATTCCGGCTCAACATCGCCAAAAATCCACTCAATCGTTTAATTAAAAGACTCTCAACACTAAATTCCCAGTTCACACCTTTTCGTCCGTAATCAGGCACAATCATGGTCGCAGCATCACACCCACGGCCCAAGATTACCATCTCGCGTTACATTTGACAAGAAAAATTAATATGTTATTGTGCTTATTATTAAAATTTAAACGCATACCCACTGTCGCTTCCAATTATACCGTGGAACGTTAAAAACTTATTTATAAATAATGGCGTCCCTCGCTCTCCACTGGAACGTACTGCTTTTTAATTCTATAGCAAATGAACGTAAGTTATGGTGCTGACATTCATTAGACGATGTTCCAATAGGATTATCGATTGGGATAAAGAAACAAGACTGTTGAGAACGTAATCTGGAATAATAAGCGGTATAGAGACTACGTATAAAAATGTTATTGGTAAGTACTATTGATGCATATAAAGATGGAATACTAAGAGCTTTTTAATGACAAAATTACATTATAATTATCAGCCATAACGATTGTCAAAAAGTTCAAAGTGGGATGGGATTGACATGACATAATATGCTACCGAACTGTCACGTCAATCCCAAACATTTTGGCCTTTGTCAATACACCAACGATGCTAGTACGGAAATGGTACAGGAAAACAAAGCGAATTCTGATAAAGAACCGGAAAAACCGTAGGGCAGAAATGCGAATAGACATTATAAAGATTCATACGCCAGCTGAAGACACTCAAGCAGAATACATCTCCAACTACACAGTTATTAGCCGCACACGTCCCATTAACACATTCAAACATTTGTGACGCCGGCAGCTGAAAGATATATAGAACCTCCACATTTCATGGTGGTCCCACATCTCAAGTGCTTACACCAAATCTATTGAAGACAAACTCAATCAGCATGAACAATTTACATCACAATCATTATCCAAGTTAAGCGAATCGAGATCAGTCACACAAAATGGAACCCAAATAATGTCTTAGAGAGTCCGTGTTTGCCGACTTTGTCCTTTCCATGCCCAAATAATCCTGCCGAATAATCTGCTATGAATAAATAAGCAATCGCTTTGTCAACGTGACGTATATTGACAAGTATTAGTTGGAGGAATTGTCCTTTATTATAATACAGACAAAATGCAACCTTAAATCATTGGGATAGAAAAGGATAACGATTCTATGAGTCGCAAAATTATGTTGCCCGAAATCGGGTCTTTCTTCTTCGATATTAAACTCTACTACACTTGTCTAGAGGTTCAATTTCGTTTGTTAGGGTTTCGTGAATTGGAAAACCATTTCGTCTAATCCGTCGGCGATTAGTTTTGAAGTCTTCAAGGATAGTTTTTTCAGCACATTCACTTTCAGACAGATGTGTCGGTGTTGAGGAGTCGCGCGGGTGGGCTGCGCCTGTGGTCCGCAACTCTATTATCTATTATTGTCCATAATAACCAGCCATTGTGCACATTGTCAACGCTGTTTTCACTTTCTTTAATCTTTTAACACGTAAACAGATACGGATATATTTGGAAAGGTCCTAAGTGATGACAGTCGAACAGCCGATGGGATTAACTCAGAAACGTGTTTTAGTAACTATGGGATTCAACGTCTTGAAATAACAAAGGATACACGAACTAATTAAGCTTTAAAAAATAACGTGTTAAACGATTGGTTTCTGGAACATTTGATGGAATAGTTACGGTTAGAATGCCTACTAGCTACTTGACCTATTTCGCCAACTCATATTCTCAATAGGATGAACCCTAATCTTATTACAATCTAGCCTTATAGATAGACTAATAAGTAATTAAATTATAACCTAAACTTTGTGTCCAATAGCACTTTTCTTATTGTCTCTATTAAGGGGAATACACTTCATACTTGTGTTTGTTTGGTACTTTTGTACTTTACACTATTCACTAACACTAAACATTAACTCGAACGGTTTTGTTCTTTTTAGTCTTCTTACTAATACTTGTGTGATTGAGAAGCTGGATTGCCTCGACGTTCACATACTGATGAAGCCCCTTTTCGTGAGCTTCAGCAAATTTCTGGATCACTTTATCGATGAACTCAACTTTTAGATCCCGATGCAGGTCATCATTTCGTATGTACCAAGGTGCATTTACTCCTTTAGCACTTTGTTCTGGAATCGTTGTATAATTAATATATTGATCTGTTTGTTGCAGCCCCACAGCTGGATACGATAAGTCCAAACAGGCATTAAGGACTTGTCTGTATAGCAACAATTTGTTTTGCACAGACAGCATGGAGTTTCTTCCAAGCAGCCAATACATTCTTTTGAATCGGTGGTCGAGTTCATCTTTTTTCTTCTTTACGTGAGCTTTCCAGCTTAACTTTTCGTCAAGGGCCATACCGAAATAATTGGCTGTATTCTCGTTTGGGACTTGTTTATTGTTTATGTAAACTGGAGAATACTGATAATCTTTGTAGAAAAAGTCAATTTGAACCGATTTGGATTCATATAGTTTAATCTTCCATGTTTTGGTCTAGTTATAAACTTGATTTACAGCCATTTGGATCTTTTCTACTGCTTCTTCGTGGCTGTTTCCTACAGCCATTATGGTTGTATCATCAGCAAAGGTCCCAATCGTGTTTTGCTCTAATTCAGGAATATCGCAAGTGTATAGTAGGTACAGGACCGGACTTATTACTTATTTTTTTATTATTACTTGTTAATTTGTTTCAGTTCTGAGTAGGCGTCTTCTTGTCTTATTCTAAAGGCTCTGTTCAGTATGTAGGATTCTGATATATCTGCAAACTGCTTCGATAACAGGCTTTTCAATTTATGTATAAGGCCTTTATGCCATACTTTGTCAAACGCTTACGCCACGTCTAAGAATACAGTAGCACATAATTTCCAAGGGCGTTTCCTATTACATTTGTGATCCTATGTTTAGTTTAGTAGGTATATGCACTTGATCGATGGTAGTGTTTTTCTCGAAAACAAAATTGGTGCTCTGGTATGTTGGTTTTATTATCTATTATTGGATTAAGCCGTTTGAGTAACAACTTTTCAAATAGCTTCGACATGATTGGTAGTAAGGAAATAGGCCTATATGATGATGTTTCGTGAGCCGGTTTCCCTGCTTGGCTATCATTATTACTTCAGCCACCTTCCATAAGTCCGGTACACCTTTTAGCCTAAGCATTGACAAGGGTTGTTAACTTAATCAGACCCTTTCAACCAAGGTTATGAAGTATTTCTCCTGTGAATAAATCGTAACCTGGTGATTTTCGTGTATATTACCTTTTATTTCTCGTGCGACTTCTCTCAGTGTTACTAGTTTTATTGTTACTGCATTTTCAGATGTCACATATTAGTCAAAGTGTGATCTTCAATGATTTCCTCGTCGTTTGGTTAAAATATATTTTCTAGATGCACTGCAAACCTCTTAGCTTTTTGCTCATTACTATTTTCCCATTGCCCGTTTTCACACTTAATCGGTGGAATTTGGGTATGGTCCGCGTATGGTGCTCGTCAATTTTGTATTGAAACTGCAGATCGGCCAACAGTGAACGCTTGAAGCTGTCGGCACTGACAGCTCCAAGCAGTCCGTCTATGGCGGGCCTAGACTCACAAACTACCAGATCAGAATCGAGAAAAAGTGGATGATCCTTTAATAGCGGCAGTAGAAATCCTTACAGCAAAAACTTTGGTGCTGACCTTAAAGAATATAATCCTGTTTAACCGTAAAGAGAGTAAATCTTTTGGTTTCGGCCAGACGGACATCAGGAAGACAAATTCAAGCTTCTTACACCACTCAGCTTTGTCCAAATCTCCCCCAGCCCACCTCCCACCACACAGAACCTTACTACACTGGTAACCATGACGTCAGTATTAAGAATGACTACCGCGTTATTATTGAACAAAGCGGCCATTGTTTCGCGGCTATTGTGCGGTGCGTGTGAAGTTGATACGAGTATTATACGGCCGGCGCGTAATCACAGGGTGTGGACACCGGGAGACATAATAGGAGGTGCAGGCACGTTTGAATGTGCCTACAGAGGTGTTAACTCGTAGATGTTTTCGGTTTTCTGGAAGAAGACTTTCAGTCAAACATACTTGATGGTCTAAACTCTAATGTTTTGTGACATGGTTTCTCCTCCAAAAATGGGTCAGATTCAACTCCAAGTCGTTGCCACAAAATTAAGGGTTGCTCCAAAGAGCATACATAGGTAACAATGGATGAACCTACTGGTAGGATCGTTGGAAAAGTCAGGAAAACCTAGACAGAATTTGAAATATTGAAAAGAGGTGCTACCAGATAACGAAGTTCCTGTCAAAAATTATAAGTTAGGAATCTATCAGGATCTTTTTCTTCTTTAGTCATAAATTTTTGTTTTGTTTGTCATAAAAACTTTTTATTCGCTATTAAGTTTGTTTTTATTTCTGTGTATTTATCTCTATCGCCTCTGCACTACACTACTCTATGTAGTCCGACCACGTCATCGGCACTAATAAGCCGGTAGCGGTGTAATAGTGTAATCTGTATAATTGCCGCGCGGCTATTCGCGCGCCGACGACTGCGCCCGCGCACCTGTGCTTCACAAGGGGGTTAGAAGGGGAGGATATCGGTTTTAGAAAGTTTTTGAGTGGATTTTGTGGCGAAGATTTGAAATACGGCAATGAAAATCCAACTCAATACATTTATTTCAACTAAACCTAAACTTTAAAATGATTTCTGTTCCAGTTGCGTGCACTTTCTTCCACTCTATGAAGAAAAGAAAAGACAAACTCATGCACTGCAAAATAAAGTTGAGTTTTATGAGAGGCTGTAAAAGATTACTGTTAAGTATTGAAATTTAAATTGAAACAACTGAAGGGGTCTAATAGGGGTCTAACTAAGAGTTGTTCACTTAAGTTCTGATATAAAATTTTCTGTAAATATGAGTAGGTACAAAGCCGACACTCAAAGGGATTTCCTCAATATTTATTTAGACGAAGCTATGTTTCATAGTTTTATATGTTTCATATATCTTTACATAATTCCCCAACATAAACCTTCTGACTTCTTTACCGAACATAGAGTAAATAATTTGGAAACACACAGCTATTTCTTTGTTAGATTTAATTAAACAAATACACGGCTGTAGACAAGATAATGGTAGGTAACCGTAACAGCAGCTCCATAGAATAATATTATAATATAACATGACTGCTTTGTTACACGTTAAAGCTATAATTTCGGTGTTACTGGCATTTTTCGGCGCTTTTGACGATGTCGGCTATTATTGTGTTCTAGCTCTTGTTTCTTTAAGGTAGCGGCAAAAGGCGTCATGTTGCTATTAAATGTAGGTGCTTTTATTTAGAGGTTTGTGATGTGACGAAAAGGGAAAAACAGTTTCATATTGAATTGAAGAAATACGAGTATGTAAAATATGGCTAGTTCCCAAGTCAAGGCTCTTAAGGTGGAACGATGAACTGATGTGGGCTGCGGGGATGCACTGGATACACGGAGCACAGAACCCACACATGGTGGCGACGCTTGGGGAAGCCCTATTTCCAGCAGCCGTATTCCATCGGGTAGTTGCACACAGACTAGGCACAACACCCGTCTGGTCGAAGGATCCTCCCTTTTCAATGATGGATGCGGTTTCATTTCGTTCCGCATACCTCCATAAAGATTTATTTTATTAGAGGATCATTTGGATCTTTTAAATTAGAGGACTGACTCAATACCGTAGGTAGGAAGGTATATTGTATTATAACATATACAAAATGACAGACGTGACATTTTTAAAGAAGTAGATACGCAATAAACAAATATAAACTGATTCCATCAAATAAGTTATTAAGAAAACACAGCTTATATAAATAAGACAAAACACAAACACACGATAATATGTTAATGAAGCCGCGTCCACACCGGCGGATTAGCTCGCGACCGCGACTCGTCCGCGACTCGGGCGCGGTCGGCGTGCCGAATCGCACCCGATTGAAATGTTTTCATTCAAACCGGCTTTATCAACTTATCTCGACTTTAAATAAAATATTTTATTTAAACTTGGTCGGGATTGAGTTATAAAGATATTTCATTTGATTGTTACTTTGTTAGTTGATTGAAATATGGAACGTTAATTTGGAAAGGTATTTGGGCGTCCATTCACAGAAAGTTAGATTCGTTTTCGACTGATTGTTACTTTTTAATTCAATCAACACTTAGATAAACGTAGGTGCTCGTAGTTCTCGCAATTGGTTTTCAATTTCAAATCGGAATGCAACCAGTCTTCTGTTCTCTCTATTAGGTTTCATTCATATATATATTATTGTTCCTTCAACGAACCTCTGCATCTGATAACACTTCTCCATATCTACATAGTATAAATCAAAGTAGCTTTCCGCGTCTGCCTATTACTCCTAGTCCTAAACCACGCAACAGTTTTTAATGATAGCGACACACAATTTTCGAAAGGACAATGAAAAAACAAATGACAGTCTCGCAAATTGAAAAGTAACATGTTCCCATAGAGTTCTATTTTAGATTTCTCTAATTGTTTTTTTCATACTTTTATTGTAAGTGGCCAGATCCAGAAACTTTCAGTATGGCCCACGTATCCGTCTGGACATTATATAATAGTCAACTACCCTTGTTACGAACCCATATAATATGTTTATCACATGGCATTCTTATTCTTAAGCTATTCCCGTCTATCGTGTGCCAATACAACAGAAGAAAAATGCTGTGTTAGGAACCTTTCACATTATCTAGTGAAACCAAAACCTACAAAAACTTCATATCCAAAACGTGTCAAACTATGACAAAACGTCACAACTAATACAGACCACGTGTTGACACGATTCGTGACATACATGTTATGTGTCCCGGCACCGCCCGCGCATCTGACAACACTTCACGATCACCAGCGGAACAGTTTACAAGAAATTTTGAAACATTTGCTTTTAAACAGTCGTTTGCATACTGCTTTATTTTATGACGATTTCCTTTTGGATGTTTTATGGGTTAGTTAAGTGGTTTTTCTGATAATTATGAAGTTGTGATAAAAGTGGTACAAAGGGATGTAAACTTCAAGCTCTTTCGATGATAACTTGGTATACACGTATTGAAACTTTGCTTTATTATACTAGAAGCATTAAGTTCAACAGCTCTTTTCTATTTTGTGGCGTGTGAAATCATATGATGACTTCTCCCGCTCTGGGTGGAGCTGGGCATGCCAGACTCTTACTGACTAAAACCCACCAGTGTTCCCTATGTTTCCCCTGCGTTCA
Organism: Polia nebulosa; assembly: GCA_951329385.1. Taxonomy (NCBI): domain Eukaryota; kingdom Metazoa; phylum Arthropoda; class Insecta; order Lepidoptera; family Noctuidae; genus Polia; species Polia nebulosa. The sequence continues at coordinate 37,229,535 of OX589590.1, read as the reverse complement.
AGGCCGTGGTGACTATTTCAAGCACTCCCGCGACATACAACATCCTCTCAAGTTATTTTTTTATATGTACTTTATTGTACACCTCTTATATTTCACCTTTGTTATACTTCTGCTCTAGCTCCAGTTACAAGACTCTTCTAACAGGTAGGTACCTCATTAAATATCTGTCTATTAGTTAGTAGTCACTACATTCAATTCCTAGTCCGTGTGGTAATTCAACGTCATTGTCCTTTTTAAAAAAGATTTGTTACTATTGTTTGTGGGCTTAACAATTACCTTGGTACTAGAGGAAATTGGACTTATTAAGGATCCATTTGTTACATATCGTATGAGCCTTTCACCTTGATGACCTTTTCACTCTTTATTTAGTACCTATATGATTTAAATAAACTATCACAAATAGTTTATTTTCGTCAAGTAGGTATTATTCCAAACTAAAGCATATAAACGTAGTTAGGTATTTGATCTGATTTCCGCAATCATTGAAAGAATCGTAAGAAGACGGTCACATCTGCTAAAAAGTATATCAAACCTTTAAGGGTTTCTTCAAAATCAATACAAATAAAGTCCATTGAAAAGCTCTCCATCAAAAATATCTTTAACGGATAAAATTGGCACAATATTGAAGACGCGCCTCTAAGAATTGGCATAATATCTGACACCTGAGCCCTTAAAGCGAGGCCCCTCCTTGTGAGGATCGTATCAATTAGGAGATCCCTCTGATCCTCTGAATGAGGCAAGATTACGAGTGAGGGCGCTTACTTCGCAAGATATGAGCTTATTGAAAGGTCTTGAGATTTAATGGTTTATAAATGGAGCAGGATTTTTTTCAATTCCAGGTAGTTTAACTGGCTGATTCGCAGTCAATTATTTGTATGTTCTGTGATCTATGTCGTCAAATTCAAATTCATTTAATTACCAGAATGTAGGCTTACAAAATATGATCTTAAATCTATGACGGCCCCTTTACATTCTACCATTAAATATGGTGTGCAAATATTTTAATTAAGAAAAAAGACAGTAACAACAAAAATACCTCTTGCATTAGGATTTTTAAGTAACAAATTAATTAATTGATGTAAGAGTTATATTATTATACCTGTGTCAGTTCAAGAGACAAAATTTTAATGTAATGTCAGATTAAGAATATAATTATAAATTATTGTAAATTGTAATTGATAATGTCATAACTATTATAATCTCAGTGTTAATTCAGTACCTACAGTTTGAAAAATAATTGAAACATTAATTTGTAGCCAGAAATTTTGTAACACATAACATCGTTAAGAAGAGTATACATGGAGTTTCTTGCACGTGCTTCTCCATAGAGATCTACGCCTTGGAATGTTCAATTAGCTTCATCTTTCTGACTGACCGCCTTCTTGACAATTCAAAAGTAAATGGTTTATTTGCAATAAATGCTTTGAATTTGAATTAATTATTATAAGGTATATTCCGTATTATTAGTTTCCTTCTCCGCGATCTGACATGTATTCATTGATGTCGTAAAAGCATTTATCTTTAGACCTTTATTTTTTTTACTTTTACGTCTTTTATTCTGATAATTTTAAGGGTTTGAGCCGAGACTTTTCCCTGAAATAGGAAATGGATCTAAGAACTACGAAACGGTTTTATATTTATGTATAAGTATGTAGTTGGGTTCTAAACAGTTTCTTAATAATTAAATAATACTAGATGCGCCTGCGGTTTCACCCGCGTAGACCGGGATAAAAGCCGTAGCCTATGTGTTAATCTAGGATATAGGCTATCTACATACCAAATTTCATCCAAATCGGTGAAGCCGTTTGAGCGTGAAGAAGTAACAAACATACAAACAAACACACTCACAAACTTTCGCCTTTACAATATTAATGTGATTTAAGTAATTTTTATTTGCACATAAATAAGCAAATAAAGAAGTTAGTAGACGCTATGCTTACCTGCAAGCTTTTCAATCAAAATGTTAATTTAATAACGCAGATTTGTTTAATAATTCAATCGAATTACAGTAATCCCAGCAAAACCCTTTTACCTGCTGGCACCCATATTCATTTGTTACCAACAAACAATTTCTCTATTTGACAACAAACTATCCCTTTCAACAAGAAACAACTATCTTACTCGATCACATTTCAGTTCACAAAAAAAGGCGCAGATTTAAAAAGATAGCAAAATAAACAATGTGTAATGCGCCGTGCAGTCCACTATTATTATCTTCAAAAGAGGGTTAGTGTCCGTTTACACCCCTCACTGACCCTCAAAGGAGTGTTGACTGAGGAGACAGCCTCTTGAGTACTCTACGGAGATTACCGCAGATAATATGACACAAAGGAACACTTAAACTCTGATTATATTGTAGGTATCTTTGAGATCGATCGAAGAACTTGACCCAATTGTTTGGAAAAAACATTTGTCAATAGAGAACATAATACTGTATAACTTAGGCAAATAAAAAATTAAATGCACAACAATGTGCAATAAAAATAAGAAAAAAAATTAAATAAATAAAGATCTTTCGATGATAAAAAAGGTGAACTTTAGATTGAGAAACTGACGATAACATACAACAGTGCAATCAAACAGTTACTTAGTAAAAACAACAGCTAATATAGAGATACAACACAGCTTCCCTCTTTCATAAAAGAAAGCTATCACAGCGGACCAATCATTATGTTTTTCACAACAATACAGGATGTAACGAAAAGGGGTGGTCATATTTTAGATGAACAACTTCCTTCAAAGAAGCTATAGTCAATTCCCAAAAATAAATGGACTTACCATACAAAGTTATGTCAGCTGATCAAAATTAGAATGGAGTATTCTTATTACTTTCTTGAAGAAAAGTGTTCATTTCAATGGGCCGTAGTGGTAATTTAAAAAAAAAAAAACTTTTACGAAAAATAGAACCAAACTTTAATTTCGGAAATTGGTGTTTCGGGATTTGTTTCTTCGTTTTTTGACGCCGACTTCCGAAATTAAACAAATTTTGCACTTCTTTTTGTTTATTTTTTGGAAGTCTGTTCTATTTTTTGTAAAATAAAAATATTTTTCACTTTTTAGTTGTGGTTCCCCATTAAATAGTGATAAGAATACATAAAACAAGCGATCGCAATAATCGCGAGTTATTTTCTGTAAGTTATTGAAGAGTTCCAGTGTCTATCGCCGAAGATCTTCATCAGATCCTAATGTTTTATATATACTAAAACCTGCCTTGAAAAATATATATTTGAATAACGAAAACCCAATCCAAATCTGATCAGTAGTTTTCGAGAAAAACGCGGACAGCAAACAAGCATACTTACATACATACGGGTCGAATAGAGAACCTCCTTTTTTGAAGTCGGTTAAATATGTCCACACATTTTCGTTACAACCTGTATTAGCAAAAACGACAATGTCTCAATCTCCATCCCTTTTCTACCCTTACAGCCCATCCCTCGACGACATCTCCTAATTGGTTGCCAACTGTCAACCGGCCACCCACGACGAGTCCTTTAATTACTCCATCACTTTGTCCCGACTGTCATCGGGCCTATCAAATGTGCTGATATCCCGCAGAAATGTGGCCCTGATGTCTTTGTCCGGGTGAGCCACTTGCCATCTCGTTTAGCGATGAGTGATATCTTGTTTTTTGGGTGTTTGAGATAACAGAACTATCGTATGTTCTGTAAGAAACACATCTTGGAGAATAAGCTTAGTTGTATGTGTCACGTGTTGCTAGTTAACAGAAAAATACTTTTAAAGAAGGCTCTCATGAAGTTTTCTGTTTGAAAACTACCTGAAACTATTGCTAACTTTACAAACGAACTCTTTACGGGTCAAATCTTGAAAGCTGAATTATAATCACTTCCTCTTGTCCCACGGAGTTGAATTTTTACATGGGGGTCCAGTTTTGATGACAGCAGTTTTTTAGTAAGTATGACCTGAATCGACATCCAGGATTAGCTCCAGATAAAGAAACTCTTCAATGCTCAACAGGACGGACACGGAATTTTGTGTATGGATTTAATTATGATAACCGATATAAAAGTTTGTTTTAAAAAAATCTTTTGACAATTAACTTATTTAATTTTCCCTTAATTCTGGTCGTAGAACTTTCTATCAACCTTATAAACACAGGGTGTAACCAAAATGGATGGTCATATCTTAGATATTGCGTCTGCCCATGGAAATGAAAATCTCTCTTTATGCCACAATCAATTCCCAAAAAAAGAATGGCCCAAAACTCTGGAATTGATTATTACTTTCTTTAAAAAAGTTATTTATTTTTATGGGCAGATGAAGTACCTATTTAAAATATAACCACTCATTTCTGTCACACCCTGTATATATTTCGGAAACAGCTCGTATGTAATCCAGTCCCCATCATTAGCAGTACCGTTCCTCCACAAAAACTCCTTGACACAGCTACCGGTGTGACCTGTGACATTCTTCCCCCACCCTCACGGCGGCGGCTCGTTTCATCTCTAATATTTATTAATCGCAGACTCGTCAGGAATGCGTCTGAATTTTGTCCCACCCAGAACTGCCATATTAGATAATGAGGTTCCGGAAGTATTGCAGCAAGGAGGTCCCATTTTTTTATGTCTAAGCTGATAATGGTAATGATTTTGGCGCTTAAGGCACTATTGTATATGTTCTGTGCTGAACTCACGTAACGCGTCGTACGTCCACCCAGTATAAGAACTCACTAATCAAGGAGCGCAGTCCGAAATTAGACGCATTATTAATTTATTATATATAAAACAACAGGTATTATACTAAAACACGTATACTAAAATATAAATAATGAAATGATCTTTAAAACGGTGAAGGTTTCATAAAAATACGCTTTATAGTTTTTACGTGATTTTCAATGTTTTATCCGCGTTAGACATAACTTTACAAATTAATTACACTATGTTATAAAAATATAATTTCAAATATTTACATATCAAATAACGACGGAAATTGTCTAGAGAGTACCTTACATATTTTTTTTTTTTAAAAAGTAAGACCGTTTAGACGTGATGTTCAATTAAAAATCATTAGAAGACTGCGCCTTAAAATGCAAGCAATGATTAGGTCGTGGCTCAGGCTCAGACTGATGCAGTTTCATTCTGAATATGCGTAAAGATGCTTTTTTTTCATTGGTCGGTATACCCATACGATCAGTTAAGGTCTGTATCATAACATGTGCGATAGGAGTCCACTGAATTAGTATACAAGGTGCAGACGACAAAAGAACAATGAATGAAAACACAGAAATCGGGGAAAAAAATCAGCTGCACCATACATTTAAGTTTCCATAACTCGAAAAAATGTACCTACTGAAAAGCTGTTTATTTTAAGATTGCATAACTCGACAATATGTACTGAAAAACTATTTATTTTAAGTTTGCATAACTCGACAAAATGTACCTACTGAAAAACTATTTATTTTCGCGATTTCAAGAATGGTCCTACAGAAAAAGTTATTCAAAATGATATTACCGCGTGTTTTCATTTATTTTTGTATTAGCGTGTCCACCTTGTGTAACCTCTTCTTTCTTCCTTGAAATCCTATATTTATCTAAATTATGGGCTTAATTTATATTATTTAGCCAAAATATAATGGGGAAAGCGCTGACTCCTGACATACAGGCTCGCCTAGTTTGGGAGTTAGAGGCTTCAAAAATTGTTGCTTTTGTATTAAGACAGTAAAAGTATTTGTATATATCGAGTTCATAAAATGAAACGCTTCTATTGTATCCTAACAGGTCTATAACACCATCTGTATCCTAATGACTTTTTTGTAAAAACTGAAAACTAGCCAAAAATTAACGACTATTTTCTAAATTAACTGCCTTTGACTTCTGTTCTCGCCGCCACCAGGCGACAATACCCCACATTCTTGACACATAGCGACATAGCCCACATACCTACATGGTAGCCTCATAGCCACCTCGTACTAATGAGTCGGGGCACGCTCCGCCAGCTCGCAGGAATTGTGCCCAATTTGTAGCTCCTTACCGAGAGGACCACCTGATGAGTACTGATATTATTTTAGTGGAAGAGTCTGCTGGAGTTTGTGGTAGTGATTATGATCTCCGGTTTTGGAACATGGTTCGAAAACTGAAGGTACTTCATATAATTAGTATCGTTCCGTTTAGTTTCAGTTGTATTTGCAAATCGTCTCAAGATATCTTACTTATATTTTAAATGCAAAAGTTTTTTGGATGGATGGATGTTTCTTAGTCAGTCTCGCCAGAATGGCTAAACGAATAAGAATAATATATTGTTAAATAAATTACATTCAATGCATTAATTCCTGAAACTCACACTAGGATTCCCTGTGTCGTGAGTTCCAGGTCGTTCCGTTTACATTTTTATTGTTACACAAATAATTATATTTTTTATATTTATTGTAACGGATACAATCAATTTCTAAATCTACTCGTAACCTAAAAAATAAAAAAGGAATACACAAAGAAAACAGTAGGTTACCTATGATATGTATATGTGTAAGTGTTGTGTGTGTGTGTGTTGCGAATCTGGATGAAATTTGGAAACAGAGAGATTATGGTCTGTAATAGCATATAGACTATAATTCATAATGAGGGAAGTACTAATTCCACACACACATGCTAGTAGCTTATATGTGTGATATTAAAGCACACAGTAGGTACACAAACAAAGCTAAGGTGGAGCGACTCGGTACGAATTACTAACAAACTGCTGTCTTCTACATTTCAATTTATTTCCGTTCGCAATGCAACACATAATTCATTAAGGTAGGTATATCAAATCTAATCTCTCAAAATACCAAAACTACTCACTGTATCACAATTATAAATTATCTCACCCGAAAACTGATATGGTTGGCTTATTTGCTATTTTTGGGTAGATATCTTTCATTTACAAAAATAGCGTCCATATCTTAGACAAACAATTAACATTCCTGTACAACTGTGCAGTGTGCAGTAGGTGTGACAGTGTGAGGTAGGTGGGGACAGGATCGGTGGCTCGATGCGCGTGCGCATCTCCCGATAATTAGTGCGCAAGCCGTGGTGGCACTTCCGAAGGGAAACTGTAGAAAAAGCGATGGTGGAATGGAATAGAGTTTAAGAACATAAAGAACCGTTTCGGAGCGGACGCTGCCAGTCCTGGCTGGAGGCTTTAATAAATTATCCGGTTGAGCAGATGACAGCCTCAGAGGCTGCACTGCGAGCAGTCAATCAAAAAAAAAAAAAGCAGACGCTGCTACAGCATTATCTCGATGAATTGAAGCGCGTGCTAGACGGCTTAAAACAGCGTTATTAAACAGTGTGGACGGTGGTTTTAAACCAAATGTAGTAGACCTCTAAATGCCCTTGGAAGAAAAGCGTGCGTTGCAAACCAATATTGAGGTTTGAAGTTTGTTTTAAACCGTGTAGACGGCAACGCGGTGTGGTTTTGTTTTACGTGACCTTGGTTTTAGAAGCGAGTGGGGAGTTGCCGCCTAGTAGAGGTCTACTACATTTGGTTTAAAACCAGCGTCCACACCGTTTTAAACCTCTGTTTGAAACCGCTGTTTTAAACCGTCTAGCACGCGCTTCTGCAACATCCTGCTGTACTTGATAGATACCTACATTTTTACTTATAATACAAGACACCGAGATTAAATTGTTGTACTGGCCACAAAATAGATTAAATTGTTGTACTGGCACAAAATAAATCAAGATTTATTGAAACAATACAGGGCCTTATTGTAAAATAAATAACCACTGTGATTAGTATAAACACTGACTAACAGGTTCTTAATTTTAGGTAAAGTTTCTTACACATACATACACTTACACTTATCTCTAGAGAATTGCCCAATGGCTGACCTCTTCAATTTATTCCCAAACCAAACAAAACGCCACCAAAAATACCGAAACAAAGTCAAGATCGGAACAAACGACATCCCACTTCCCCACCTCGTTGAGAAACATCAAAAATACGTGTATGACAAATATACCAAATAGAGAAGACACGTGTTAATGTTTTCATGTCATTTGTCACTTCCACTTTGATCCTGGGACCTCCCGCGCGGTGCGAGGGGAATATTTGGAGCCATCAGTCCTCTGATCACTCTGGCTGCTAATGAGGGTAGATCATCATTTGAGGCAGTTCATCATGTTAATTATCTCGTGATTGGTTTGACAGATCGGTTGAATTAGTGATGGTTAATCTGTTGTTATTAAGTAGGTGAGAGTTTTCTTTTATTACCCCAATAGTCCTTTGATGTGATTTTAAAGATGGACTAACATCCTATTATTGCGTCGTATCGGCAATCATAAACTGAATTCAGGCTGCTTAAATACAAATAAACTTCAACCTTATTTATAAAACTCACTGACCATATGCTTGGATAAGCAGATTCTAAACTCAAGAAAACATATACGTCTCATTTATCACATTCAACTAATTCTTTAAATGATTAGTCAGCTAAACTTCTTCGGGGTAGAAAATGTTGAAATAAGTCAGCTGAAGTAATCAGTTTTAAAACTAATCTCATGGTTATTTTAACATGTTTTTTTTAACCGACTTCAAAAAGGAAGAGGTTCTCAATTCACACAGACGAATTGAGAACCTCCTTCTTTTTTGAGTCAGTTTTTTTTTGTATGTTTGTTACGCGATTACTCCGTCTCTTGTGACTACATTTTGATGAATTACTTCTTGTTTGGTAGGTCATAATTACTTCAAAGGTGGTCCTATATAAATTTTATCGAAATTGATTTAATGCTTTTTGAAAAAATCAACAAAAACCAAAAAAAATGTATACAGAGATAACGTTTTTTTGGTTTGCTTCAATTATACTCAAATTACATGATATTGCGATGGTCGATTTGGGCATAAAGTTCTGAGGTTGAACTAAAAAGAAAAAAATACAAACTTATTTACAAAAAATACAACCGATTTTATTATTTCTACGATATTTTATTTTAATTTCAGAAGTCGGTGTCAAATAATGAGAAAACAAAATACAAACACCGACTCCCGAAATTAAAGTTATTATGCCATTTTTTGTGTATTATCTTTTTTGAAAGTTTTTATGAATAATTATCTTACTTCTGTATTAGTCCTATAGTTATTAAGATTATTTCTAGGATAAGTGCAATGTAAATATGTGTGTTATGTATGTGACTGTGCTTTAGTTAAATAAATAAACAGGTACTATCCACATTTACCTATAGCTCGACTTTTAATTTTATTGTATTTAGTAACTTGACAGTTCAAATGAAAAATAATGTTACCTACGTGTTTTCGTGTTTAAGGCAAGTTAATAAATCTAAAACAAAAAATTTGCTTATAAGTACATTATTGAAGTTAATTCAATTTCTTTCATTCATACACCAACTAACTATCTTTTTTTGTCAAAATCTGGTAACCTGTCAACAGTCAACTTACTGAATACAATTAAAAGTCGAACTATATAGTTTCTACGTAATGATAGAGAGTTAGTAACTCATTAACCTGGGTTAGTTTCCCAAAACTTCTGCAAATACATGGCTGTGTACCACAATGGGAGCACATGCCCAATTAACAGACGTATCTAACCATCTCGTGATTTACAGCCAACTCGTAAGTGGTGACACTCGAGCCGCCCCGCACCACCCAGGTCGGGGCAGAGCGGCAGATAACGTGGTCGGAGCCTTGTGCCAAGTGTCGCCTGCTTACAGAAACCGTTTGACCTTTAGGGATCCATGTAAGGAAAATTTAAACCTATGAGTACCTAATCATGTTTACAAATCCAACAATTATGTTATATTAAACGAAATGATAAAGAAAAAATGCAGATTTTTTTATGTCTAAAAAATGAATGTTTTGTTGAATATCGAAACGGCATGCTCTGGCATCCTTACAGCTTTAAAGTAGGTACTTAGATAAATTGAAAACATCTTTCATGAATGCTGCAATAGTTATATTCCATGTCTGTTTAATTAATTTAATGGAAAATTAGCTTCGTAATGATGATTGCAGATTTTTTGAAAAAAAAAAATCTCTTCTTAAAATCTACTCTCACCATTCCTACTGAGAGTAGATTTTCAGGGTGTTGTCAGGGTGGGGTCTTAGGAATCTGCCTGCCTCCTTTTTTTTTACCTTTTTTTTGGGGTGGGAAATCATCCAATGACATCTCCCGCTCTAGGGTGGAGCGGAACGACGTGTCAGACTCTTACTGACTAAAACCCACCCCTGTTCCTCCCTGCCCTGAATGCCCAGGGCGAGGTAACTCTTTCGAATTTATCCTCAACCCCCGGGCAGCCATCGGCCATGACGGGCCCCGTCGTGTTTGCTGACAACTCTTTGAGGCGCGCGTGGAACACTGCGAGCTACCCACTACTCGCAAGACCCCACCCTGACTAGTGTCTATTTAGTAGTTGCTTTTCTTCGTAAGTTTAACTTATATTGACATCAACGGAACCCGCTCCTGATTGTACCTTAATTTTTTCTGTCATAGGTGCTCGCGTGGGTGGCGTCCCATTTTTTAGCCATCGCCGATTTTTACCAAAACACGGCGCCAATCATCGCCCCATGTTTATCCCTTATCGATGGCGGTTAATTGCTGTTTTTACCCCAAATTGATGAGCCTATTTTTTGTCAGGAACACGAGATTTGCGTAAGATGGTAGCCGAGGGTTGAAATGGCTCAAGTATACCCCTATCCCTAGGTTGAAAAACTAAGGTTTCTACGATATTTTTTGCTTAAGATATGTTTATTCCGTTATTTATTAGTCTAATTTCTTTTTGTGGTAATATGATCCCAGTTATAAAAGCTTGCGTAAAACATGCACAATGCTCCAACTTAAGATAAAATCTGGAAAAAATCTTCAATTACCAAATCACTGTTCCGTTTTTGCCGAGTCTTGTCGTAACTTAATAACAAAATTGTAAGCATTTCTGTAACAATACTAATGGAAAAGTTAGCACACTTCATTGCACCTATAGCACAAACAAGATGCGTTGTTACAAAGATGAAACAAACTAATCAGGGATTTTTTGCGTCGGCGTCTAACTCACAAACGCTCACTTTGTGATGCCGGTGTTTTGAAAGCTCCAAGTGTTTCAACTTGGATGGAGATGAACAGAATCCGCTGTTTTACCAAAAGATTAGCTGAATACACTCTGGGGTGGGCCACGATGAACCATTTACTAAACTAACAGTGTTATACAATGTGATGTGTTACGGTACTTAAAGGAAATTGAAAACGTTTGCGGATTTTAATGTTTTGTCGATAAAATTGGAATGTCGAAGCTTAATGTTTGTGGCCTTTGCCGCTCTATACATATTTTATCGTGGACAAATTTTTTTACTAGCTTCGAAATTATTTTTGGCACAAAATTTTTTAGTAAGTGTTCAAGATTCATCCACTGTAAGTGACACCTATTAGATTTTTTTTTTGCTACTTTTACGTTTGCAAAATCAATCTCCTACATATTCTTTACCCGGCCAATTCTAGAAAATACGCCTTGATCAATTTGCAGGCACAAATTTAATAATAGCGATAGTACATTTCCAGTGCAGTGTGCACCCCATGGTCCCAGAGCTCCATGGCTCCACAGCTCCATATGTGCAGATGTTTATTGACACCGCCCTATATAAAATGAGCACAACTCTCCCCAGTGTTGTAACAATATTATCTACAAATATTAGGCACGATTGTGTTCAATAAGGGTCCTTTTATTCGACCCACTGTGCGGTTCCATTACCAACTTACCATTTACAGACAGCCACAGGATTTTTAACCCTATTTTTTACGTTAAAAGATTACAAAAAAATGTCATTTTAAGATAAATTTGTGTTGAAAGTGGTGACGTTTTAAACAGCGTGATCGTGTTTACAATTCACAGGACATGTGGGAACACGGTCTTACAAATCAATCGAGATTTATGTTGATGTTACACAACCAATTTTACGTTAGGGTTTTTCGAAATACGTTTTACACCCTATCTTTGAGACCTTAACGTCTTCTGATAGAGTTAGTAGATATACCCATTGATAATAATTATAGGATTATTTGTAATAATCGTGCCTTTAATGTGATCTAATATAGTGAATTAAAGCCGGAAGCTATTTATGATCTTAAGCCAAGCCGCTATAATATTTATTAAGTTGCAACTTGAGCTTTTTCAAGTAGCTTTTTTACCCTAACTTTTTGTACAGTTACCTTTATAATTTATAAATAGACTCAGGTAGATATGCGGGCTCCTTTAATAGTTGTCTAAAAAATTGCATCTTTTTAACAATATAGAAAAGAATCATATTTTGTACCAACAAGGTCTAACCTATTCTTTACGTCTCACTTAAACCAAGTCCACACTCGAGTGAGTTTTGAGAATGGCCTCAAACATGCGTGTGCGCAGGCCGCACAGTGCGTCGAGCGGAGCAGAGCGCTGGGCAAAAACGCGCCGCTAATGACTCAAGCGCATATCGACAATTTGCTACGTGCGATTGAACAAGATCAATGCGATTTATACACCCCATGTTCAATTCAGAACTACTGTAGAAGATACTTGAAAAATCAACTTAAGTACAAAGATTTTATGGTTGCATTTTGAGTGGCAAAGTTTTGTAGTGAAAATAGAGACGCTATAGTTTCTCATATCGAGGGCGAATGCCATAAAATATAATCATTTATCACATAGATGTGTTTATTATTGCATGGCGGTTATGCGGTAAACGTCGGCGTTACCATTATTAATAATCAACGGATGACATCTGCGATGCAGTTTATTGTTTGCATGTCATAAATCTTCGGGAAAAAAAGACATGTGCTAGCGTAGTTGTTTGAGATGAAAGTACGAAATCCTGGTACGCTTTGAACCTTGCCGGGCAATGTGGAAATGAAGTAAAGAACAAACTTCTTGTTTTCTTTACAGAACATTGGAAAAATAAGTCTCCCCTACCCCTTGATAGGTGTTAGGAGTTTTGCTGCACTTTAGATGCAAGGCTCTGCAGACAAACATTACCAATGTAATTTGAAACCCGAGTATTAAACCGTGTTGGTATGATATTTTACATTGCCATTATCACATACTTCCACGAGGCTGATCAAACGTTTGACAGTAATCTTATACATATAAAACAAAATCGGGTTAGTTAATAGTTACACCATTTATAACTCGAGAGAGGTTTAACCGATTTTGATGATCTTTGATTTGTTGGATTTGTCTCCGCCTCGAATAGCAGAATAACTATTAAAATTCACAAAAAAAACATATTTTGTATGGTAACGGATTCATTTATTGATTTTGTTATCTATAAAGCATATATGAGTCATTCTGGTATTTTGTTCTCGTCAATGTAAACCTTCTAATCATTTTACATAAAAATCTCAAAACCCGTAAGTCAACAAGCTTTTTCAACGCGTTTACGAATAAATCCAAGCCAGTCAATCTATCAAAGTCAACAAATAAGTTTGACAAACACATTTAATCTAATGTTGGTACAATCAGACTGCGTGTGCGCAGCTTTCGCGAAATGGTCGCTAATGTTGCGAAACATTCGTTTAAACAGGGGAACGCTGTTTATCGTTATTATTAAGTTGTAAGGGATTTAAATGTGACTTCCGCACATTCATCACGCGTGTAGCGTGTAAAGCCGATTGAATCGTTCTTCTCCGAGCGTGCCGAATCTATTCAAACCGCACATTGCGCTTTTTTGTCCAACGTCACCTCGCCGGCCCACTATCCATGATAGTTTTATTGCGGGTGCATTTCACAACTTATTGGCCTCTCATTCTTTAGTGACGAAGTTATATGGCCGCTGTAAAACAATAAATAACTCGATTGTTTACAGTTTTCGTGGTTTTGGTGTTTTGTTGGGACCCCATGCGAAGCGTTAGTCACACAGTGCGACACTGTGGTTGTAAACCAATGATGGTGTGTTAAATGTCATTGAAATTTCGGTTGACGATGCGAGCTCACGGTCGTCTGTGGTGATGATTTTCTATTGAAACAAATGAAAGAAGTGCGTTGTGCAGCAAGTGTCCGCGGTGCACAGTGGGGCGTTTGTGGCGTGATCAGTGGCTAAAGAAATTTGGTAAAAGCTCATTATTGGCATAACTTTGCGGTTGTAATCGCATTTTTATTTTTTTATGCCTGGAACAGACAAAGGATGGCCACTAATGTCACAGTATTGTTAAACAATACGGCTATGATGTTGTGGGTTTTGAAAAAAATTGTGGTTCATAATATAAAAATAAGCGTAAACCAGTGTAGCTAATTGGAAGAAATGCAAGTGCTGGTAGTTGTTCCGGGTCTGGGTGTCTTGTGTATGTAAGTATACATGTTTGTAAACGCACCCACGATACATGAGTAATTCCTAGTGTGGGGCAACGTTTTTGCTCCTTGGGGGCTCTTTAATGAATACCTTATTAAGGCGTATATAGCCGCCAAGTGGCGCCCTCATTGAAAAAAAAATCGTAGAAAAGCCTAGAAAATAAAGATTAAAGAATCGTATGTTACGTTTGCTACAAACAGGATAAGGTACTTTTACGTTGTTAAAACAGGACTCAAAATGCAACATAGGATTCTTTAATCCTTATTTTCTATGCTAAGATAAGAATTTTTAATCAATCAGCCCACATTGATTAAAAATTCGTATCGCCACTTATGCAGAGGTAGGCCCTTAAAGACTCTAATTTGATTGATTTCAGCTACGTATTAACCCCGGCTGCAAGCCACGAGCTAACCTAAGTTAGGCTAGCTTAGCTCGCATAGCCGAGATATTATTTGATACTGATTCGAAAATCGAAAACTATATAAACTAGCTGAGCGAGATAAACTAGCCTAACTTAGACTAGCTCTTGGTACAGTCACGAGCAAAAATATGTACTCAAGTAAACTTTACTTATAAGCTCGAGTACCTACCTTAAAACCATCCATTTAAGATACTCGAGCTTTTAATTAAAGTTTCCTTGTGTACATATTTTTGCTCGTGACTGTACCAAGAGCTAGTCTAAGTTAGACTAGTTTATCTCGCTCAGCTACAGTTTTACTATTTCTGTACTAGCTTCTACCAGCGGCTTCGCCCGCGTGGAATTAGTACTTCCCTCACTATAAATTATAACCAATTTTTTTTTTACATAAAATGTATCCTATGTTACTTCTCCAAGAATATGTGTACAAAGTTTCATGATGATCAGTTAAGTAGTTTTCGCGTGAAAGCGTAACAAACAAACGTACATTCACATTTACAATATTAGTAGGATATTGGGTGCGTTCACAAATATGTAAACTCACATACTTACACAAGACACCCGGGTATTTTTAGGTATGAGAAAAAGTCGTAAATTATATTTCACCCTCCAACCCTCCCAACCCCCCATTCTTTAATCGCAGAACAACGTTTGCTGGGTCAGCTAGTATTACATATTTTTACAGGAACCCCTTGATAGAGTATAGGCCTCCTCCAATTTCTTCCATTTATCCCTGTACTTTGCTGCTCCGATCCCGTTTCTTCCCGCCTCCGATGTTTACCCATCGTTTTCGTGATTTTGTGGCCTTCCCACGTTTCTCTTTCCTTGTAGGCCGGTCCATTTAGTGATGTTAAGAGTCTGTCGCTGGTCGGTGTATCTCAAATGTTAAAGAAGCTTAAATCACCAATACTACAAGCAACTTTTCAGTAGAATTGCTATAGCCACTCTCCCCAAAGAATTAAAGAACACCCGCAGCCGCATGTGAACTGCCCACTGCTTGAAATCCCAAAAACTGTGGACAAAAACCCTTTTGTTTACTGTCATCGCTACTGCTTTAAAACAAAATGATTTGCAGAATTTGAACCGGCTACAAGATGTTGACAAATGGCGAGATCTCTAGAGATTTCAACAACTTGTGCTAATCCCCGAGGAGAGCAGATAATGTTTACTTCATTAGTTTGCATTTTACAAATGGCTCCTGGGGTTTACTTTGTAGACAATATAAACAATATAAACGTTTTTCGTTGGCAACACCGCTTTTTTTTCGAAAAAAAATTGTGACAGTGCAATTTTTTAATTGTATTTCAGAGTATTCAATTTTTGGGTCTTAATAAACGCTTACTTGTATACTGGTTGTTCTCTTCTTCATATTTTTTACAATTCAGGCAACATTTAAAAATCTCGTGCTAAGCCCAGCTGATATGCCTAAAATAACACATAAAACCAATAGGTAGGTAGTATGGTTATAGTTTACATTAAATCATCACCCAAACTTCCTTTTTATTAATCCTAAAATTAGTATTTACGAACCGTAACGGACATCAAAACTAATATAATGCGCCAACAATAATAATCTATTCAAAGTTAAAGATTTATTTAAGTTAAATCATTAGAGTCAACAGAGCTGTCGGCTTGCACAAACCCGACGGATCACTTACCGACACTTAATGCCTTTGTCATAAACACGCATCCACTGAATACGTCAAACGTCACCAATCACCAAACGATACAACTCCAGAAAAACTTAGAATCGAAAATAATCTTCCTCCAACGCTAATAAGATCGATTTCGTATGTTAAAATTCTAAAAAGTCGGTCTCCTTTTTGCTAAAGGGATAAATGAGATGTCGGTACCACACTGAGCAAAGCGGCCGACGCAAAAAATATCACAAAAGCACAAAGTTTTGGACACAAAGCGACATAGGGAAATAAATTATTTCATCTGTTCAGACCTTTCACGATAATATTGGCAAATGTTTCCATTCGGGACGGGCCACGCCCTTGCTCGAATCCAACAGGAAAAAAATATTTGACGCCCCAGGTTTGTCAACGAAAAATAAACCTTAACACATTACACTAAACATTACATTCTTATCCGAAGAAAGTGGACAGTGGTCCGCGGTGTGTCACAAAGTAGACAAAGTCAACATCTCTTTTACAATTTTTTCAATAACGCCAACATATATTTTGACTGTGATGTTTTTATTATTTTTGTCCGTGATGCCGTTCAGCGTGCATGGCTAACTATCGGCGGATTTTTTCTAAAAGGCGGCGTCTGCGCATGCCTAATGTATGGCCGTCACAGCCTCACAGCGGCCGGTGCATGTGATACCGCTTCCTAGAACTGCCGACAAAGTCACAAGTAATTATATAATGGTTGCAATGTTGACTTTTTGGAGTATTTTGGCTTCCGTTCATGGGGTTTCCCATTAATCAATGATAAAACGGGGCATTTGGAAGTAGACAATACGTTTGTCTAAAGTCGCCACGTGCATTAATAGTCGTTAAGATAAGGCTTCTTAAACAACAGAAGCTTTTAAGCACAACATTTAGACGAGATTTATATTTTACTTGACTAGACTTTATAATAGCAATGCAGTGACAGTTAGTGTTCTCTTTTCTGTGGTTTGTAGCACTTTGAAGCGAATAGCTTCAGGCTCAACACGTCTTACGTAGGAAGCTACTAGTTAACGCTTGCAAATATGCACAGAACAAGTTCTTATCCGCAAAGCGATTAATCTAGTAATAGCAAAGGAAACGCAAAGATAAAGAAGCATTCAGAAACGCACAACAATCACTTTCAAATACCCTGTTTCGTGCAAAACGTTTAACAACAAACAGTTAGCGACCACTTCTGTCAGAAGCGCACACCTTTCATCCATCAATCAGGAGTCAAAGGCTGTCATAGACAATGCTTGTTCCACGAACGATTGAATGCTATCGGAGTCCCGGAAACAGAGCAATGCTCCCGAACAGAGCACCGTAGGACTCCGAAAGCACCAAAAGTACTAATATCTTGCACAATGACCGAACCTCGTTACGAGAGCAAGCAGGGGGCAACGTAAATCACGGAGCCTCGGAGACAGACCTTTTTTTGCTGATTTGGTTTTCGCATCTGCATACTCAAATTGGAAATTATAATGTGTGTATAAATAGGCCGGTAGTTGCTTCGGGCGCGGTTAGAACTGGAAAGTGCTGAGTTATTGCTAGTGGCTGGTGACTCGTGGCTGGTGATAGTCGCATGCTTGATGTATGGGAGGTTGTATGCAAATCGACGCTAATTACTAATGAGGTGCGAGGATTCGAGTTTCTAAATTAAAGACTCCGGTTTTAGCATGCCTAATACGCTATAGTATCAACTGACTACAATCAAATGCATGCGAATATTTAATGTATGCTTTACAGACTTTTCTGAATCTCTAATAGGCCGCTGATATTCACATTCAATAACATTAAAACATTGAAAATACAGTAGTATTCACTGATGCAGCACTTCAGTACTCTGGCACACCCATTAGTCTGGCACCGTCCACCCGAGCCTATCTCGAATATAGAATAGAATAGAATAGAATAGAATAAGTACCTATACCTATGCCTATATGGTACCTTATTAAATTAAGCCATTACAAAATGCTTTATTTGAACTATCTTGATTTTTTGTAAACTATCTAGTAACCAGAACATTCCAATAGTCCAGGAACTGCAGTCTCGACATAGTTAACGATCGCTATGTCCTAACGATCGGTCGCTACTTCGGAAAAATAATTGATTCTCTTGAAATATGTACAGAGACCTGCAGATCAGTTGATCAGTTATCATGAAAAATAGTGCTATAATAAAATTTACGCCGTCTCTGTACATACGAGTATTTCAAGAAAATCAATTATTTTTCCAACGTAGCGACCGATCGTTAGGACGTAGCGATCGCTATCACTGTCGAGACTGCAGGCCCAGGACCGCCTGGTTGCTAATACTACCCGATTAGTGAGACTCTACTGTACTACATATTTTGTAGCTCTCGCTTTTGTTATGCCTATTAGACAAGCTTTAACTTAAATTGATTGGCTACTAAGTAATTTGTACAGCTACATAAAAATAAACAAAGAAAATACATTAAATCGACATCTACACACCAGACGCTTTTGTACACAGGAGCTTGACATTTTTTAATCAACTCCTTCTAACAATAAATTTCTTAGACAAAGGAAATTTAAGCTCCGATCCTCCGATTTCTCTTGTTACAATACCCACCCACTGGTGCCATCAGCTACCATACAGTGTACAAAAGCTACTGATTATGGCACACAGTGCTGTAACGTGCTCCACGCCAATTATGCATTCAGTGTGTCAAAGAAAAGTCGTAAAGTCGCACAATGGGGCGGAACGTGCGCTCTCTGGACAAAATCTACAAAAACTGTAATGCTGATTAGTCGCATGAAATTCATTAAGTCAGACACCCAAGTAGCGCTGTAGCGGTGCCATGACTAATTGAGAATGTGTTGCTGATTTTGAGTGAGTTATGTTTAGTTTTACGGGGGTCGTGTTATCTTTGTAAATGAGGGCAAACTTTGGAAAAAAACGTTCACTAATCACGTGTTTTTGTAATGTGTTAAGCTGAAAACTGTACGATTACTGCTAATCAGTAGAAGCAACAATAAATATTAAGGAAAGCTGTTGCGAGTCAAAATTAAATCAAAATTAGAACAGGCTTTTTATTACTCCAGTTTTAAGAACATAAGATGTTAATTACCTTGACTGCCATTCCGATAAACATATTATCTACTGGAGTGCTTGGAATTTAAGTGATGCTGCTCAAGCCATCATACTAACAGAGTTCCTTGCAAAACTTTAAACCATTGGTACTAACTTATCGACTATTCTAACTCAAATCAATCTGCCTTGAGTTTTCCCAACTATCTTAGGGTCGGCTTCCAGTCTAACCGCAGCTGAATACAAGGATTTTACATGGAGCAACTGCCTATCTGACCTCCGCAACCCAGTAACTGGGTAATACAATACCTCTTATAAGGTAAGACTGGTTTTTTAGGCTTTCGGGTTTCTGACGACCCGTAACGACTGTCAAAGATCCAGGATTGACAGCCGGGACCAACGGCTTAACGTGCTTTCCGAGGCACGGAAGAGTCTCTAAAAATGGTCACCCATCCATGTACCAACCTCGGCAAGCGTAGCTTAACCTGATGGATCAACCAGTGCGGCGGTTATTACTTTAGCCACGAGCTCCGCTTAGCTTTAGCTATTGACTATTCTAACCTAACTTGTGAAATAGGGTAAAATAGTAGAGAGCTGAAAACTTCACAAGTGTGTGAAATAGCAGATTTTCGTTTTGAAAGTAGGTGTGTGTCTACCATATTCAAAAAGAGAAATAGGTAAAAAACCATGAAAAATCAGCGCCATCTATCGTTGAAACAAAGAGCCACTGTCACAAAAGAGCTGTCACTGCCAAAAGTATCGTCAGCAGTAAATCAAAGTCATTCGCTTCGGATCATCGAGTGCAGCGGTGCTCCCGTGTGCAGTGTGTCCGTGTGTCTGTGTGACTGTGTGCATGGCGAATTGATGGCGTTGTTGAGGAGACGCGGGCGGTCTGGAGACATAGATGACAATGCCATGTGTTGATGTGAAGTTATTGTTAGATGTCTACCAACGTATCTACTACATACATACACAAAACTAGCTAAATACCAACTTTACCTTACAGAGAAAACTGCCTGGCTATCTTTCTTTGGCTGTTGTTCTGGCGGACACGTTCTTGTAACTGAAACTTCACTTTAATGTGATTATGTAGTATACCTATATGACAGGGATGGCAGACTGCCCTGGAAGGAGGATAATGTTTTTCGAGGGTAAGTATATCTGCTTCTATGTTATGTTTATTTCTTTGGCACTAAAGACAGCCTTAACGGATTTAAGTCTATATTTTCAAAAAACCTAACTGCAAAAAACAACTAAAAAATCCCAAACAAATTACTTTTCAAGCAGCCTACTTAGTAGTAAGGGTATTTAATTTAATTCGCTTAGCAGAAACTTAATCAAAACCACATTCACTAATTATAATTAATCCGAATACCAAACTACCGATACACAATTATAAAGGCCACTCTATATCATTGTCTCAAAACAAAAAAGGTCGCAAGCAGTTATTACC
This sequence comes from Polia nebulosa, assembly GCA_951329385.1. Lineage (NCBI taxonomy): Eukaryota > Metazoa > Arthropoda > Insecta > Lepidoptera > Noctuidae > Polia > Polia nebulosa. The sequence continues at coordinate 37,208,690 of OX589590.1, read as the reverse complement.
TAAAACATCGGGTCCGATTACATTGGATATCGGCGCCGAGATATTCGCAATCGCCTCGGCACGTAAATCTCGCGAGTAATGAACGTCGCCGCGTGTGATCGCTAACTTATTTTGTCGCGCGATTTGTTGCCGCCTGGCACGACATCGAACGAGTGTGAAATTACCTTTATTCCGTTTTACTGTTAGAGGAAAATGCCACGCGATTTGCAACATTATGTCTTGCCAATAGAGATGAATGTGGAGATGTAAAGTCGGGTTGTCAAATGAGTAATTGCCTTCAGATATTCTATTGGGTGTGAATTGATTACGTTTAATGTTTTATTAGAATGCATGTGAAGTGTATATTTTTGTTGTTTCCAATTAATAACGAGTTTGATTGGAATATTATGCGGTGTATGTAAAAATGTTGCTACTGTATGTTTATAAACTGTAAGGGGGCATTCATAAATTACGTCACACGTTAAAGGGAGGGGAGGGGGAAGAAGAAGTGTGACATTGGCGCCGATTCTGTTGTGCACAAACTAAACTTAATTTAGACTATTGCTATCTTTTTCCCTCTAATAAAACAAGAAAGAGTCGGACGTAATTGGTGTGGCATAGTTATAGTTAGTTAAAAGAATATTTTTAGTTAAAAGAATAAATACAAATAAAATTAATTAAGGAACAGATGTTTTAATTTAACCCTTTATATACGTAAAATTGCAAAATATGTGACTTCACACTAGGGAGGAGAGTCTCACAAACGTGACCTGTGTGGTGACATTTGTAACAAAAAAAGACTAGGGGGTGTCATACAAATCATGAAATTCGTGTGACGGAATTTATGTATGGCCCCGAATACAAACTTAAACATGTGGCTTTATTTGATAAATAAAATAGTATACCAGTACTTTTTATTGATTCCTCAAGTAGCTTTACACCTGAGTTCAGTCACACCAAACTTATGCACACAGCTAAAATAAATTAAAGCACATTATAATTTAAATAACACACAAATTAAAAAGGTCTTAAAACACACAAAAACTTAGTGAAACATCGCCATGAATCACGTCAGTTTGTAATAAGTATGTGTCAAGCACAATGAGTGCGTCCAAACGGCTCCGGTCCACTCCACCACATATTTGGTTTCAGACAACACCTTACCGTATTAACTTAGTATTGACATTCAAATCAGTAGCTCCGCTCATTTATTTTGAATTCCTAACGTGTTAGGGACAAAAGTGGAACAATGTGGGTTGGAGCAACAGCAAGTGTAGTCAACAGTGGCGCCGGGGAAGCGCGCGCCATCTGTCAAAATTACCCGCCATATTTATTAGGCAGAGACAATGAGTGACGTGGCCGCGAGTCGCGACACTTTGAATATGGAATTGGTTTTTCTTTTTTTTCTCTAGAGAAAGTTTTGTTCGTGCACTGGTAGCGTTCAACCACGTATGATGCAATAGTTAAATAATGCGTATGAGACACACACATTGCGAGGATTTGAAAAGACTTCCATATTTCTAGTTTTGTGACAAAACACTGGAATACAATTTCAAAAATTAATATGGAGGAGCTTGACCTACATTGTGAAAGTGGCTCTTGTTTGCCCTTTAAAAAACATATTAATGGATAAATTATATAGTTCCAGGTGATACAATTCCATGTACGACAAGTGAGAACAACAATTACATTATGGTCGCCTCTGTAGAACACAGGTAGGTAATAACGGTGCAAGACTATGATCATAACTTAAGTTATTATCTTTACTTGACTCGCCTTTATAAATAACGAGACATAATGCTCCAGTAACAGAGTAGAAACAATATTTTTTTCTTTCATAACAAGACTAGCGTGAAAATCAACCTACTTGAGACGAAGTTGAAACTGCACGCAAACAATGCCGGACACAGCAACAAATAACATGAAATATTTTACAAAATACATCAACATTAACAACTTGTAATTAGGTAGTTTAATTTTCACAAAACTCGTGTCTTGAGGACATAAATGTATGTCAAATATGTAAACTCCAGGGTACGCTTCGGACAATTTTCTCACAGTCTAGTGTTCCGAAGTTCACAACGAGTAACAATACTTAGTACAGAACAAAGAGGGATTTCGTCTGTCCTTTGTATTGTTTTTAAAGTATTGAAGCGTTATTTGTGATATGCAAAATACTTTGAAGTTACAGTAATTAGTATTAATAGTTAACCCAAATAATGAAATAGTCTTATAACGGGAAATGTTGAGAAAACCAAAAAACATACCGGACCTTCTCCGCAAACATTATGTTGGTAGATTGTGGTAACTAAAAACCTTCCTAAATCCTAAGGACAACTGGTGGTTGACTTGGCCAACTGGGAAAAAATAAGAACTTGACAAATTATGACAAGCAACTGCCCCATGCCGTCATCTGCGCGGCTACCGTGAATATCTCTCCATCAAAACTAATACATAACCCATGGAACAGCCCCGTGAACCATGAGCCATGAGCCACGGTCCATCACTAGCGACATCTATCCGTCTTACCGATAACCATCAGCTATCGATTCATCATAACATAACGTTTTTGGGGAAACAGGTTATCGTTTGCAGTTCCTAAAATGTTTATTGTTGCAATTTGTTCTTTATTGCACTGGGATAGGATAGTGGGTGGAGTTTAGGAGATGATGTTGGTAGTGGTTTTAATTCAAAATGTTTTATGAAAAGTTGACAAGCGTACCAAATGGTATTCTGTAATTTTGTTAAATTACATTAGTCGACTAGCATAAGCCAATGGCTTCGCCCTCGTGGAATTAGTACCCACTTCATAAACTTCCAACCCCTTTTTCACCCCCTTAAGGGTTGAATTCGAAAAACCCCTTTCTTAGTGGATACCTACTCTTCACAAAGAACACACCCTCCAAATTTCATGTCTCTTGGACCAGCGGTTTATGCTGTCTGTTGATATATCAGTCAGTCAGGACTTTGCATTTTATACATAGTGACTCTACACTCTGGCACTACTTTTGATGTTTCAGAATTCTCTCATCAGTAGCCTGTATATGGCCACTGTAAAAAAAACTGAACATGAACCTCGCTGGAACCGGCAGAATGAAAGGTAAACGCAGTAATTGCCTTAATCACCATCAAGTTTAGATTAGGGTGGAATTCACCTATTAGAAATTATAATTTCTACTAACTTGCCAGCAGCTTCGTTATGCTATCGATAGCTACGCAAGTGCTATTCCAGACTATAATCTATCTCTTTGCTAAATTTCATCCAGATCTGTTTAACCGTGATTGAGCACAAACGTTCATCATTTTCTTCATTTTTATTTCTATGTACCGTGCGTTTTTCGTGTACTGTTGCTGAATCAATTTTATTCTTTCTTTCTTTTCTTTTATCCAAACTTTCGCATATATAAGTAGGAATACAGAGTTCTTTTACTCTAAAGGTTGACTGGTAGAGAATCCCTTGTGCCTCAGGATATCTGCATATACAGTGCTTGTGCCTTTAAGTCCATCTATCTACAATACTGCACATAGCGTAATAGCAGATAGAACAACTGTGGTGCTAATCCTCAAGATCTGATGTTATCTAATTCACCGTCTACAGCACCCATAGAACTTGGATGGGAAACTTCAGAACGTGGTCATACTGCGCCAGGAACCACCACAGATCAGGAACTTACAGACGACTGGAAGGAGGCAAATCGGCCTGAATATAATGCAACTAACTAGGGCATGCATCACTCAGGCAAACAACATGGCTCAAAGGTAAGAGATAAAGTAACTTTTTCTCATGCTGAAAATGTATTTGATAGATATATTCTTTAACCCAAAGGTTGACTGGCAGAGAATGCATTGTCCATTAAGTCCGCATAAGTACATGAAGTTTAAATAAACAGGTTGTAAATAGGTAGACACACAATAACTATTATAAAAATTTATTTAAATATATTATTATTATTTATTTGTTTATTTATTTTTTACTTTACTACCGGTGCCCCGCCCCGGCTTCGCACGGGAGCAAAATGATTTGAAAGACACCAAATGCCATCTGGCGTCCCTAAATCACAATCAAATATAGCCTGTCACCCAGGATTATTATTTCTACGGGTGAAAGAATTTTCAAAATCGGTTCAGTAGTTACAGAGATTACTTCTTACAAACAAACTTACAAACTTTACCTCTTTATAATATTTGATTAAATTGAAATTTTACATACTTTTAGCTAAATAGTAGGGAGAAACCTAGCAGCCTGACAGTATTTCTGATTACCTACCTATAATTTTACCTTTTTAAATATAGTAATCCTTTTTTTTTGTTTTCTTCTAAATTTTCTTTTATAAGTTGAATAAGATACGTACATTCATACATGGCATCATTGCAATAACATATTATTAAAATACTTAATTTGTAACTCAGGGGGATCGGCGTTGAGGGCTGAAATACAGGTTATGCCTAGTTCGGCCCCAAATGCTAATACTTTTGTGTACTTTAATAAGTTTAGATTAAGCAACCTACTTGTAAAAAATGTACATATTTATGTGAATAAACATTACTATTACTGTTACTATTTCTAAGCTAGGAACAGCTTACACACAGTAAAACTATTGGAAACCTTGATACTTAGGATTGAAGAAACTTTTTCCTAAAAACCATGGAAAATGGTTACAGGAGAGCCACTATAGAGCTCAAAACTGGCGCTAATTTTCACCTACAAACCAAATGATTCACACCGAGCGAGCGAGACCGAAAACATCCCCTTTTCACAAGTAGGTCAAACGTTCTCCTCTGAAGGACTGCTGAAATACAGCCTTCTTTCATGTGACCGTGTGGCCTAATGGATAAGGCGTCGGACTTCGGATCCGAAGACTGCAGGTTCGAGTCCTGTCACGGTCGAAAAATTCTCTTTTTGGAATGTTTTTAGGAACATTTTGTAGCTAGGAGAAGTATTAGCACTGAATATTATTGTTTCATGAAAATATTTCTTGCTAAGATCATTTCAGTACGATATTATTTAGGTACCTATAGGAAATAAATGTGTGTTCTACTAGTAGTAGTATTATTTATTTATGATTTTTTTTAAACTTTATGCAACAAAAAGGTATAAAGGCGGACTTAAGTTTTAGTATTGCAAGTAGTTCTAGATCAGTATGACCTAGTGCTCAACTGTTTTTTCTTGGACAGAGAATAAGCATTGCCATACAACGTGGCAATGCCGCCAGCCTTTTGGGCACATTACCAGCCGACAGCGATGTGGAGGAATTTTTCGACGCCATTATGTTAGATTACTTTTAGTTATAGTTAGGTATTTTTTTTGTGTTTACATAGTTAGGTATATTTTTGTTTTATTTCTAAGTGTTCATAGTTGTTAAATAAATTACTTTTAACTGTTCACTAAACATTTTAGGCTGACTTATTCTTTGATTTTTTTTATTTGTTATATGTTGGCACGCGTTTGACCACTATCTCACCTGATGGTAAGCGATGATGTGGTCGAAGATGGAGCACACTTGCCTGGAAGTAACCTATTCACTAGAAACTTAAAGACCTCCAGGTTAACAACACCACATTCGAAATAAAATCTGCTTGTTCTTAATAGGCTTTATTTTTTGTTTACTTTTCTTCAGATGCTTAATAAAACTTAGATTCTCCATCGCACTATAAGAGTAAAGGCACTATAAGTGCACACTAGTGCACTATAATATCGCCTGCGTTCCTTTGGTTAACTCAATAAGATACTCGTACTTATTATTTTTATGCTAGAGTTTTGTATAAAAAATACGAATACATTTAGGTTGCATTCATAATAATTTCCCACATTTTTACACCACAAAAAATAGTAAAAAATAATACGAAAAAAAACACAATAATATTGATAAACAGCAAGATTAGCCCAACTCGGGAAGCGAATCGACGACCGATCCATCAAGCCGCCACGAAAATATTTATATTCTGAAATAACGGACGCGGCTTCCGTCTGTTTATCACGACACATCTACTAAATACTTTCTTAATAACACGCTATTGTTAAATGAAAGAATTTAGGCTAAATTCCTGAGATTAAAAAGGTAAAAGATTGATGCAAATATTTTAGTTATTTGACATAACAGACCTGATAAACATGCCAAGGTATACCGTCAAAGAACTCAGAATAATACACTTTTCTGGTATGCCAGCATTTTTTCTTCATACTAGTGACCCGCCCTTTCGCACTTTGTTTTTAACCGACTTCTAAAAGGAGGAGTTTATCAATTCGAATGTTTTTATATTTTTTTTGTTTTTTTTTTATGTATGTTTGGGCATAACTCCGTCATATTATTATGTGGATTGATTTGCAAAATTCTTTTTTGTTCGAAAGGGGTTTATTCCGAAATGGTCCCGTTTAAATTTCATATAGATCTGATGATGAGTTTAAGATACAGACAACGGAGCTCTTCAACAAATTACAGCAAATCAACTGCGATTGCTGCAATCGTATTTCTATGTATTGTTAACACAATTTAATGTGGAACCACTACTAAAAAGTGAAAAAGACTAAACTTTTTTACAAAAAATAGAACAGACTTCCAAAAAAAGTGCAAATTAACTTTAATTTCGGAAGTCGGTGTAAAAAAAAAGACACAAAATCAGAAACACCGACTTCCGAAATTAAAGTTATTTTGCACCTTTTTTGGAAGTCGGTTCTATTTTATGTAAAAAAAAAACTATAATATGTAGTGAAGCTGGCCCTGGTGCTAAGTAAGCGTTTCAGCTTTACTTAGGTACTTAGGTATCTCTTAACCGGTGAAGACGGTTTCTAAGCAATAGATTTATCTTAGCTAAGAACTAGTTAGAATGAGTGTTAAATTTTTATTCAGTTTTTAATTGGAAAAAATAGGTCAGTTACATATACTATTAAGACCTAATTCTGAGAACTATAAAAAAATGACAATTACTTGACAGTTGTAAGGTCAGCAGACGACCATACTGACATGCTTAAACTTTTAGATCGATCAGTCCTCCTACCTACCCTCGTCAGGTTTTTTGGTGCGTAGCGTCATACGCGCGACATGCGCAGACGCACCCGCGCGGAAAACTGACTGACGATGACGGCTTGATTTGACTGGATTTTTTGTAGAGATAAATAAATACAAACATATTTTCTTGTGTTGGACGCCGCTAGAATTATGCCTGGATTGTTTTCATTAAGATTACCTGAACTTTGGAATGTTCATACTAGGACTTGACTCTCTAAGTCGCGAATTTGCCTTATGTTCGTTTTTGCGATACTATGATTGTTATTTCGCGATGAGCCGGCTCTTGACCTGAATCTCGCTTGATGGAAATCGATAAATAAGGTCGACCATGGAACGAGCGCACTCAGAAGATGCCTAGTCCTAGGTCTTAAAGATTGAGTGGACGCCTTAAAGATGAACTTATCGCCATTTACGATACTCAATATTGAACATCTTGATGCTAATATTATAAAAGAACTTCTATTTACATGATATCTTCTACAGCCCTATTTTTAAGTCGTGGGGTACGTAGGCAAGTCTATAAAAGCATAGTTAAATTCTTAAAGTAATACGTGCGATCAAACGGCGCCGTCAAAGGTCGCTGGTGTAAACTTGTAAACACTGCGGCCGCGGGTACTTCCTGTAACGATTTAATTACACCTGTTTCGAGTAAACAACGGCTTCCGGTCAGATCGTAAGCTTTATGATTCTTATATCAAAACGTGAGTAATGTTGGAAGTGATTTAGACTTTGTGAGTGTTTCAGTGTGGTCGACGGTTAAATAATTATGAGTTTTACGGTGTTTGTAATAACTAAAAGGTTCATAGGTAGGTTTTAGTCACCTGCTTGCGAATGTGGATTTATCTTTATTTACTTTTAAAGTGGACTCGAGATTGGACTGAGGAGCTCGTGGCTAAAGTAATAACAGACGCACGGGTCGATCCATCAGGTTAAGCTACGCTTGCCGGGGTTGGTCCATGGATGGGTGACCATCTTTACATACCGAGACTCCTCCGTGCCTCGGAAAGCACGTTAAGCCGTTGGTCCCGGTCAATCGTGGATCTTTGACAGTCGTTACGGGTCGTCAGTAGCCCGAAAGTCTGACAACCAGGCTTACCAAGGGGTATCGTACTTACCTATTACCCAGTTACTGGGTTGTGAAGATCAGATAGGCAGTTACTCCATGTAAAGTACTGGTATTCAGCTGCATCCAGTTAGACTAGAAGCCGACCCCAAGATAGTTGGGAAAAGGCTAGGCAGATGATGATGACTTTTAAGGTGTACGTTAATATTTTACTTTGTGTGCCACCATTTTATGGCTACCTGGTACCTATCACAGCCCTCCAAAGCTTAAGACCTACCTATGATACGAGAAACTACATTCAATCATACTAATAGTACAAGTACAAGTGGCGGTAAATTTAAAACAAGGAAGGGACTAGGAAACACCCCAAAGCCTGTTCATATCCCCCTCACTTGAAATGAACCAGGGATTTCATAAGATAAGATATATGAAGTTCGAGACTTACGGCCTATGCGGATTCATTTGTCATCATGCTGCTAAGAGTTTAAGTTTAAATTGAGCTGATAAGAACAAAATAAGTTTAAATGTAATATATAAGTTTTAATATACTAGATACCGAAAAATGGTTTAGTGTTATAATTGCGTAAAACTAGATGAAATATAGTGTAGCTAAATTAATTGCTTTGTTTAATTGGAAGAGAACAAATTTTGACAGCAGGTCTTACAAGTAAGCCTTTAGATGTTTAATAAGTTGTAACTTGAATCCTCCTTCCAACTAATATTATAAATGCGATTTTGATCCATGGATGGATGGATGTTTGTTACTCAATCACACCAGAACGGATGAACGGATCTGGATGAAACTTAGCACAGGAAGTATTAATTCCATTCGGGGGCGAAGCCGCTGGCAGAAGCTAGTGTCTTTATAGTATTGTGGCGATTGTAGAGACAGCCTATACTCAGCGGGTCTGCACCGGCTTTTAGCTGGCAGTTGAGAATATTGGAGAGTCGATGGAATATAAAAGAATAGGCGTCACATTTGTTTGAAGTCAGACTTCAGCACGCCCGTGGCAAGAGGGCACATGTATTACTTAACGTGATTCAATATAGTTGATAGAGTGCCCTATCCTCTTTCCTTTATTACACTGCACATATAAGCCAATCACTCTCGTACACCACACTCTCGCAAGCAGCGAGTGAGACCACTACCCTGAAGCTACTATTGAACCCCTGGAGCCCTGCAGGCCTTACTGGAGCCTTGGGGTTCTACAGTATGCACTTCTGATTAACTTGGCAATATTGTGGACTAGCCTGAACAGACCACGACAAGACTGATTTAAGTTGAAGTTATTAGTATGATTGAATATAGCTATCTCGTATCACAGGTAGGTCTTAAGCTTTGGGCTACGATAGATACCAAGCCATAAACGCTAGCACACATAGCAAAACATTACCATTCAACTGTTACGTCTACCTTAAAAGTAAATAAAGATATTCCACATTCGCAAGCAGATGACCAAAACCCATCTAATTATAAAACCGCACCAGAAACTCCGAAACCAGACGGATTGCTAAAGCTTACGACGTCAAATAGGACGTAACATAACGCTCTGCACATAGACCGCAGATCACAAATCATATGCTGTGCTGGGAGCAGCTGTAGCTCACGCTACGCCAGCGGGATACGTCACATTAGCTTTAATTTAGACAGAGTTTCTTTTAATTCTGAATTGTAGTCCCTCTACTGGGTGATGTACTTCTCGTCGTATTACTTGCTATGGTCAGATCGGAATTGTGTAGTATTCTTATACAGGCTGTAACGGAAAGGTGTGGTCATATTTTAAGGACTGCATCTGCCCATCGATATGAACAACTTTCTTCAAAAAAAAATTATTAACTCCCATACAAATATTGATCAGCTGATGATAACTTTGTATTGAAAGTCCAATTCTTTTTTTGGGAATTTTCTATTTTTTCTTAGAGAAAGTTGCTCATATCCATGGGCAGAACCCGTTCTTAAAATACGACCACACCTTTCCTTTACATCCTGTATAATATAAGTATATTATGGTACACTGGACTACCCATCTTTTTTTTTTTTGGCGGCGTGGGAAAATGGGTGCAGCGGGAGGGTGTGTCAGACTCTTGCTGACTAATACCCACCCCTGTTGCTTTCTTGCCTGAGTGCCCAGGGGAGCGGTAACTCTGGAATTTATGCGCTACCCCTAGGCATGGAGGCACCAGCCACGATGGGCCCCGTCAGTGGTGGCTGACAATGATCTCTTTGAGGCGCACGTGGAATACTATGCGCCGTCGACTCACGGGTCTGGTGCTGATCGGACGGCGAACTACCCACTGCTCGCCGTCCGCAGGCGCGGGTCTATGGTGGCCGGAGATCGTCTCGCGACGTACTACGCCCAATGCGTCTCCTGCGGTGGTAGTAGCCGGGGCCGTAAGGGCCACTACGTTGAGCTTCCCTCACCCGTCCCGCCTCCGCCTTCGCGAGCATTACTGCTTCGCAGAAGGAGGAGACTGCTTCCCATTCCCTCTCGTTCCGTACTATGGCCTGAACCAGGGCCGGGCGCGAGAAGTCGCATACTGGACTACCGTTAAGTTAGTAACACAATATCCTGGCTTAGCTTTCTAAAACTATTCGTTCGAGAACAGACATGCGGTCTACTGTACCCACAAATTGCATTGCTTGAGTTGCAATTCATCCTTAGGACAACTCGTTTGTGCCATTACAGTGTCTAGGTAATGTTCTCAGGGTGAATCCCATTTTCACCCAGCATATCGTAACTCTGCTCCACTCGGTCATCATTTGATTGGGTATCTGCGCCCGCACATCCGGCCTCAAACGTCCCTTTGATCGCTGGAAACATTCATCATTACACGCTGAAATCCTTCTCTGTATTGACAGATTTACGACGCAAAAGCGTGTGCATTTGAAAAAATATTCATTCGAATACATTATTATGATTTTTTGGTTTCCATAAACAATTTCTGTTTATGATTAATGCGATATCAAAAGTCTCTTTGATGGTCTGCTATTGGTTTTGCTGGTTTCTGTTTCGTATTTGATGTAAATAGTGGCTTTTAGTGATGATATAATAATATGTGTTGGTATTCGTATCTTTACAGATATAGATTAGTTAGTCAGTAATATTATTGGTACTAATACACCACAGAATAAATAAATGGAACTGATAGAGGATTGGATTAAATATTTGATCCAGTCGATTAAGATTAATCTGGAAAGCTTTGCCAAAGATACAGGTTCTGCCAAATCGATTGCAATAAACCTTGCAAAACTGGTGACCACTACACCAATGAAAGCCACATAAACACTAACGTCACCATATGACCATCAAGCTTATGATAATAAGTCCTGCAAGGTTTCCGCAGCGCACCAGGGCTGCGTGTGAGCAATATTGAATTAATTCCCTCAAACCTTACAACGGAAACTAACGGGATTAGAACGCGTACATTATAATTCTGATCACATGAGTGACTCATTCCGAATGTATGGATTAAATCGCATGTATATTGTAGGTGTTATGGCTACCTAAGACTAATATCGAACATAAAGATAATATATAAATTAAAAAATATCAACAATAAAGTTAGAAAATTCGGAAGATAAGATCAATTGGAAGACAAAATGCGTAAAACACAGTATATTTTACAAAGAACAAAGAAATAATGAGAATAACAAACATAGAAACTTACTAGTAAAAATAGATCCATTGACAGAGGACTACTAATACACACAAAGGCTGATAATGGCACTGACCTCTACTAAGACTTGTAGCAAGAAATTAGCAGGAATCTGAAAATTCATAAAGTTATCTATGCTACTGACGAAACCAACAATACCAGTACAATCACTCCACAAGAAGCCGCTGAAAAACAACACAATCCCAAGTCTTCTCAGAACTCAAACAGCGATAAAACGAATCCTAAATCAAAAAATAAAAAGCTTGTATTCTGTGCTCGGTCGATAGGTAATGATAAATGCGAGGCAACAGTTCACAGTTCATTGTGGCGATGGGCTCGCTGCTAGTGATGTGCTGGCCGCAAATATGAAAATATACAAACAGTTCGTAAATAACGCGAGGGCACTTCAAAGTAAAGTGCGTGGTGCCGACGTGGCTCAAGTTGGAGACGATAGCGATGTAACCAGGAGTGCAGAAGATGCTATTGTCAGCTGTTTGAAATAGATGGAACTGTAGATTTTGCACTTCGTGAAAGTGCAGTAGATATTGAATAAGAAACAGAATCACAAGAAATCGTAGATATTGAAATATTGCAATATAGTGTGTTATCCTGCAATACTGAGCAAAAAGAACCACAAGGTGTCACAAAGGCTTCTTATTATGCTTGCATGAATGTCAGTAACTGACTGCCTTTCTGTTATGTTTGGAAGTCATCTCATTTGTGTAGTGTAGACTGCCTTTGGAAAGTTGTTAATCTAAGTCATTGACTACTCAGTTTCGGCATTAAGACTAGTTACTATTAAAATATCAATCCTGCTGTAAAAGACAAGTCTTCCTAAAAGTTTGTAATAAAATGAACTCGAGGGAAAAGAACATACCTAGTAGTTGCTATAGCCTGTAACTTGCGGTACCCCCAACATGGAAGCAGAACGGTGTTGTTTACACACAATATCGCTCATTGGGCCAAACCGAACGAATGCTGTAATAAACACCACGCTCACATCACCAACATCCAACGTTGGAATCCAACTGTTGCTTACAGAACTGACCGTTTTCTAATCTCGGTTCGAATTCCCCTAAGCTATTTCGGATTGAAATGATTCAATAAGTTTGATCGTGAGTCCTTTCACATTCAATTGACCTGAAAAGGTTTCTTATTGAGAAGTAATGAATGTAGACTGGTGCACAACCGGGAATCGGGTGTCAAGAGACTTAGAAAAAACCAAGTCAGTTACAGGCATGGTTTTCAAGTAAGCTTTAGATTATTCTATGCAAACAAATTATGCTTCTAATATTTTAGTGATAGGTAAAGTACTGCAAAATACTGGTACTTAAATGCAGTTAACTCTTGTAGTTATTACGTTTTTTTTAAATTATATAAGAAATTGATTTTATCGGAGGATATGAAAGAAGAAACCAAAAAATATTTAATTGGCGACAGTCAACATGTTCACACAAATGAAGTAAAATAAAAAGTGTCAATCATTAAAAACAAAGTTACATAGCGCTTCACGGCTGCAAAAAGGTTCATTTTGGCAATGTTGCCAGGCATATGCTGTGTGACGCTGGTCTTCCAAAAAATCTTGAGTAACGGATAATGTAAATCTTTAGTAAAAAACAGGATAATGTAAATTTTATCCACTTAATTATTACTATGATTAAGTCACATCACTTACTATTAAAAATCGGAATACTAGAAGTCTAATGAGTTACGTAGCTACTTCCGTTTTCCAAGTTCAACCTCACCATTTCTACCCAGGAAAGCATTGGACCAACGTCTCGCCAGTGTTGGGTGTTGGCCAACACGAGTGGGTTTGTTTAATAGCAAACACAGACCGCCGCCCGCGTAAACACCGGCCACATCAAAGCGATCGGGGGCATGCGCACGCGCACCTACTTGATCGTTTTACACATGGTTCAGGAGCAGGAAATTCGTTGTAGATTCTTTTATATTTGGCTTTTTTTAACTCTCGCTAACATTTCGTTTGTTACTGAGTTTTATATCTGTGAAAGTAGCTTCATCAAAATCTTCATAAATATACAATTCTTTCTTCATCAGCGATTCCTATTCAGTTACTGCTGATTTCTGTGTAGTAACTCAAGAATTGATAAATTCCAATCGGTAACTAAAATTAATCATTTTAATTTTATTTGACACAATCCCAAAACTAAATGAGTCTATTAACCACTAAGTTTATCAGCGACACGACATCTTTAATATCCATTGAATCATAATTATAATTCGTAATGACGTAATCAGCTGGATCAAAAGCGAAACGATCAAGAGCATCCGCGCGCACTCCCGCGCACATCGGCGGATTGATCACAACCGCTTTGATCTCACAGATCACGCGCCCTTTACTTATATTACTTACATTTTTACTAACTTCTAATCGTATGATAACACCTCCATCTATTCTATTATCAACCTTACCATCAGCCCTACAAGATTGAAAATCTACATCGTCGATCTGAAACCTAATACTGTTTAGAATAAACTAATTTACCGCAACACAATTTCCAAAACCGCCTAACTCCCAAATCCTACCCATGTAATCTTCAACCATACCACTAATATCTTTAACTCCAATTTCGTCTGACACCATCTCATCAGTTACACCATCTGGTGGAAGCTGATGGTCCGTGTGATGTGTCAAAACCGTGATGAGTAGCAGGCGCTTGGAGTAAACACGTGCACGTGGTGGTCTCCCCGGTTACCTAGAACCACTCGGATTGACCTGAAAACTCATTATTTGACATGGATCAAGATCAGAGCTTCGTGGGTAAATGGTGGTGGTGATGATTGATGAACGACTGAGGGCGGAAACAATATGATGAGTTAACACAGTGATAATAGAAGAGGCCTAAACTTAGTAAACAACTGTAATTTTTCGCGCCTTCTATGCTAAAAAATTTTAGTCGAATCTCGACATAATTTTATCTTGAAAAGCATCATGAATCAGTGCGAATAATTACGATTAAAAATTATAAAGACTCGATCGATCTGAAAGAAAGGAAAAAGCTAGCCAGAAACCTGAAAATCCGGTAGTTACTCTAAAACTATGTATTACTATTCAGGTAGATCATTTTTTTTGGGATAAGCCCGCCACACTATTCCCAAACCACTGTAACTCCTGTAAGCCAGAATCAACAGTGACGACCACCAGAAAAACGTCGAGGCAATGAAGTTCGACGAGTCCCAAAGAAACGATTAAACTGTCTTGGATCCCGCAACGAAATTAATCAGAAAAGAACAGCGGAGGAGTAAGAAAAACATAATTTTCACTTCATTCGTATATACGAGTACAAATTTGCTTTTGAATAACGTAAAGTAGTAATCATATCAATCTTTAACTAATATAGTACGTATTTTAATCTTTATTGAAATAAAGCCATCCCGAATATTCTTGAGAATCCTTGCAGCTTGATGGGTCACTAATTTAATTTCTCCTAGATCACGTGGATGTAAACAATATATTCCACTTCCACCACCCACAAAGTTCAAAAACCCTGGCCATAATTAAGCGTGTCGTACCCGGGAACCGAACCAGCGCGCGTGCGGTCCGGTGCAAGCATACTTGTGACTTGTTACCAGCGACCCACTTGCCGTAATTACTACAATTACTCTAATATCCTTGTTAAGTCTTAGAGGAAATGTTTATCAACTGTGGAGGTGAGATTAGATTGGAAGAAAGGACTCGTACTGGGGGGCATCTCGGCAAGTATCACGTAATTTTTTTTCCACTAGAAAGAGTATAAAATCTGAGAAAATCGGGTTAAATTAAGTAAAACTTAAGAGTACTGAATAAAAAAATAATTGTGCAAATTATGTTTATTAAATAAATCCAACGCAATCAAACATAGATTAGCGTATTGACAAAAAAGTATGCATTTTTAAGAATCTCACGTGAGATTAGGGGTTGGGGGAGTGGGTCGAGCCAAATCTCACGACATCTCACTGGGGGAGAGAGGGGGTCAAAAAATCGCCTAAATCACCTCACGTAATTAATGGATGCCCCCTAAGGTCTAGGCTAAAGCCGTTATGACCCCGAAGTCAGTGCATTGAAATACAACTTGATAAAATGGGGTTTATATGAACCAGAACATGACTGGAATTCCCCAAGTGCCAAGGACCTGATGAACGCTACAGACGCTGCAATGAATGGGGCCAGCTTCTGGGCTCAAAATATTTAAAAAGTTAGGAAACCATTGATTCGATAGAAGAAGAAGAAGAAGAAGGAGTACATTAAATAATGGCTTGATCTTTTTTTTTAAACATTGCTTGCACTAGGAATTTCTCCTATATCGTGGGTGCGTTTACAAACACCCAGACCCGGAACAACAGGCAATAAATAAACTGTGTCGTCAAAGTCGTATTGAAAGAACTACCTATTTATTGAATCATCATCATCATCAGCCTTTTAATGTCCCCACTGCTGGGCACAGGCCTCCTCTCTGTGAGACGGCGTGGGCAGCAATCCACCACGCGGGCCCAATGCGGGTTGGTGGATGTCACATGTCTTTGAATTTTTGGTTCTAGGACATGCCGGTTTCCTCACGATGCCTTCCCTCGACGCCTTGAGTAGTGATTAAATAATTTACACAAAGTAAAGCGCCTCCCTGGGTTTGAACTCACGACCTACAACTTGTAAGTCGCAGCCGTCACCACTGAGCCACCACTGCATCTTATCATTTATTGCATGGTTAGACTGTACGATGACATCTGCTCGCAAATTAAAAGCCATAGCCGAACACTAACAAAAGCAACACTTAAAACTTAGACAAGAGTCGTAACTCCTTGTACTGGTGCGGATTCTGTTGTGCACAAACTAAACTTAATTTAGGTTATTCCTATCTTTTTCTCTCTAATAAAACAAGAAAGAGACGAACGTAACTTAGAGCTGTCAAATTTAGTTGAACTAATATTTCCATACAAATTAAGGGTACACGTAAAAACATGTCGATTAAAAACACGGGTAAGTACAAGGCGTAAACTAGTTTGACATCTCTAACTTAGTTCATAGCTATAGCCGTCCTTTTCTCGCACTGCCTTTTAGTAAAAGATAGCGATTCTCTAATTTTAGTTTAGGTATTTTAATTAAATTACTTCGGTCCTACAAGTGCAAACCAAACAGTAGCAATGTAATGTGTTCCAAAAACCTACCACTACATAACGATGCGTCCCAGAACATTAAAAAAATGATAAAAACCGCATCAGCTACTATCTAACAAGCCTGGGAAAAAGAAAACTGCGTATTAATAGAATACACCAACATGAACCACACAATTATAGGCACTCACAAAATAAGTTCAAATGAAGTAAATTGTACACAAACACCCCGCATAATAACGTCAAATGGCCCACAGTTATAATTGTTTGGAAATGTTACAAATCGGGAATCGGCCCGCCGACGATTTTACTGAATATTTTGTGTCAATAGATATTATTGTGTTAGGGATGGTGCACACAGATTTGTTGTACTTGTGATTTGTAATTTTATTTTGGACTAGCTCTATTCTAGATTATCCCTGGATTTACAGCTAGCCCTAATATTGACAGCTTGGAACAGTTTGAGTGTAATAAAGAAAAATGTGGTTTTTACGGTTTTCCACTTTACTATACACCAACAAGCAAATAGTTTAAAAAATAGTTCATCCGAATTGGTGCAGCCGTTCTCGAGATTTGCGCTTAGCAACACATTTGGCCATTTATTTTCATTTATATACCTATAGAAGACTATGTGTATGGTTGGCATCACATTCGATAACTTGACGTCACCACGCCTGTATTACCCAAAGGTTTATGAAGGTGCACATAAATAATACACTAACATTTCGTCAGCTATGTTTTAGTCCCACAATTCCCACATAAAAGGGGGCACAAATCTAGTCTTCAGGCTGATATATATTCCAAATGGTAAAACCCAATAACAGCAGGATCTCTTGCTCAATAGTAGCTCTAGCGACTACTAGTAGTCGACCAGCGAGGCCATTATTTGGTTACTATTCTTTTTGCCATACTAAAATCAAAATCCCGTTTATCGCTTACCCAAAATTCCTCTTGAAATCCATCTCATCGTTATCTCATGTGACCCATCCCTTACTAATAACCCCAGAATAACAAAAGTAACAATCATCTGTTCTTCCACATTCTTGTAAAGTGCTACACGGAGCATGCGGGAGGTCGGAGGTCGGAGGGACATAAATACTAATTATTTTATTGTATGAATCAACGTCCATCTAATGGATACTAATAGACACAATATTGGTACACTCTTCTCAATTTTGGGTGATTTTTTGAGCAATTTGACATCTGTGGATGGGAAATAAATTAGTCGATCAGCATTTAACAGGTATCTTAAGAGATGAGCTTGGCTATTCGTTAAGGTCTATCTATAGACCTTAATCTAAAGTTGTATATGAAATTCAGTTTATTCCAAAGAAAAACTAGATAGAAATATGTATATTGCGAGAATCTTATCATGTCATGTGTCAACCGTATGCAAAATACGCGCGAGGAGTTGCGTACACCACAGCCTGATAAACAGCACAATACTTCTCCCGCCCTTTGCGGGGGATAAAATACAGGGTTAATTTAATTTTCCTTAAAAGTTCCGGTGATTGTCTCCAGTGCATGAAAAGAAACGCCATGATCAAAGGAACCACCGGCCTCCTGTGCTACGCCAAACAATGTTTTGAGGACTAACTTCCTGTGAGTTTGTAGTGGTTGTCTATGTAATTTATATCATAAAACATCACGCCTCTTTTCCTCTACAGCTTCCCTATCCCTCGTCTGCCCCTCGCAAGATGTTGTAAGAGTCAGGTACAGTATATGAGTATACGGTTCTTTTACCCACATTTCGAGCTACTTACACGAGGCATAGAATGCCCCGTGTAAGTAGCGAGAATCTCGACACTAAGTAGAGACAAATCCAGACGCCAGTCTGCTATTGAGAATTCCCTGATGGAAAAACCCGGTCGCATATTGGAAGACCTTAAAGAACCCAGGACCACTACCTAGAATCAAACAGTATTCTATTGTCCGTGCGAATAAATCTATTCATGCTCAACAAACATACCAAGACACTCATCATCACAAGATGTCTCCTCCATACGGGCTCATTGCGTCCCAATTGCTGGCCGACAATGCGTCCATTCCCATTGCCGTCATGCGCTCACAATACCCGCTATTGTCCAGTAATTGTAATCAGACGATTAAGCCATTGTGTGACAACTGCTGGATCAAGTTGGTACCTATATATTTGTTGTGGATTCGTTATAACTTCCCGTTTAATATTGTTGTCATGCTAATCAAATGGTGACGCGGCCGCAGGAATATTCCTACGGTACTGAACCGTTAAATTGTAGTTTGTAACTCCACCACCACGCGATGCAATGCAAAACTTCCTCAAGTACACTGGTAACAAATGTTCCTAACTTTTTTACCCATAAGGATGTATATGCATACTAGCTCCTACCAGTGGATTCACCCGTGGTGGAAATAGTACTTCCCCCACTGTAAATTATAGCTTCTCTGCTAACATGTAATCTATTTATGTGCCCAATTTCATTCAGATCCATTCAACTGTTCTGTTGAGTCACGAACTTCCATCCATACATTCAAACCTTTGCATTTATAATATTAGTAAGATTGGCTACGACAACCGGGAGCAAAACCTCGATAAGTATGGAAATAATAGTTTTCCTATATGTCTTGTTGCACATTCGGGATGCAATACCTAGCAAGAATCGCATTTAGTTCATCTCTTGTGAAAGTCCCAATTAAACTTTCTGTTATTACAAAACTATGCCAAACAGGGTCACTTGCCAAGTGGTTAAAATCAATAACTAGTTTAACGAAATATATCACGAAAAAAACTTTAAAACTAATAATTTAATGTTGATTTATGTGGTAAACATAACTTTGATTGTTATTAATTGACAGACAGACACTCTGCTCCGTGACCCGCTAGATATAAACCATTTAGCTGAAATACCGTGACTATTGACCCTCAGGACTAAAGGGGTACCATTGGTGTGTGGTGTAAGACACAGGAACAACGCTCCGTGTAATATGTGTGAAGAACACAAACAGGGGAGAGTGGCAGTAATTAAATTCAATTGAAAGAACTTTTTGATACGCTGACCTGGTAGATAGACAGGTTTCTTCAATACTATTTAAGTAGTTATCAAAACTTTAATGTATGGGCAAAGCCATGGCAAAGCACAAGCAAAGAAACAATGAAGCTGCCAGGGCTAATTACTTAAAAAGTTTCCTAAGAAATGCAAGGTAAACTCGAAACATTCCTGCTTTCATGTATTTGCAAGTCTGCCCGTGTTCCGCTTACACACTCTAACTTGTACCACATCGTAACTTAGTGGTGTGATGTGTTAGCAACCCGCGCTTCAAAGCGATTCGTTCCGCTGATGACCGCTGTGACGAGCGATGTAGGGTTAGATAGTAGTCGTAAATAACGCAAAGTACGTGATAACGACTATAATTTAATTTTAAAGCTTCATTTTGGAGTGCTGTTTATGTTCAATTGTTAAAATCAAAGTCTCAAATGAACTTCGGAGAAAAATTTATGCGAAGATTGATTAGGTCTCTTTTCAGCTGGGGGTTTTAAGAAGACTGAAGAAGGAAAGAGGTTCCTTTAAACCCTGCAGACAGAAATAGGAGCTCCGCACAGCTGGGTTTCGCCTACTTATCATACCTACTTACGACATGCGTCAGCTAGCTGAACGCAAATTAAAATTTATTTTATGACTAGCCACAGCCAGTCTCTAATGTCTGGGCTTAACAAGTAATTAAATGTTATCGATCCAAGTCAATTGATTTAATGGCTGAATATCATTCGGGCGGCTAGTTGAATAGCGCCGTTTAATAAAAAGGCTTGGCAGTTAACTGAATCGCGAATTAAGCTAGTTTATAGCAACAGATTCACTAGTAGATATGCCGCTTGATTTTCCCAGCATTCGAAGGGTGTCCATCAGGCAGGGATGACAAAGCTTAGTGCGGACAGTTATGGTGGTAATGGCCGCAAACGGATGGCGTGGCGAGTTATTATAATTGCCGAGTGACGGAGCCACATCATGCGGGCGACTGCCGGTCAGCGCAGGGGTTGACAACACTTTAGATGTTGCTTGCTTTGCTTAAATATAATCATGTACTTGAAAACCTTTTTCTTACACAAATATGAGGTTACACGTCAGAGGACTTACATACATACTTACACAGCACAACACTTACACAAAAGCCTTTTGTGGTTTATGTACGTAACCGTTTGGTATCAATGGACGTTGAAAAACCACCAACTTTAAGATTTTGTGCTTTAGGCATTATATAGGAAAACTTCGTTTCTGTTTTACTGAAGTTTAATTAATACAATGGCAAACATGAAACACAGTACAGTCGTTCACGGATGAAAAAGGATGTTATACCGCGAGTTACTCGTATGATGGTTCACAATAGGCCCTTAGTTTTCCGATGCTAAAAATATTTTGCAATAGGTGGAAAGTATTAAAAGAAGCTAAAAAATGATTCAGGAGCGAAGTCCTAAAAGATGTAGGTCAAGAAAACTTTTAACTTAAATCCTAATATTATAAATGCGAAAGTTAGGATGGATGGAGTTTGTTACTCCATTACGCCAGAACAGCTTAACGGATCTGCATGCAATTGGGCACAGAGATAGATTATACATATTCTACATTAGCACATGGGCTATATTATTTATAGTGGAAGAAGCACTAATTCCTTGCAAGCTAAGGCAAAAGGCTTGGCAAAAGCTAGTTCCACATACTTGAATCGTCCCGGTGGTTGTGCACCCCTGCTGTCGCCAACTTTCCTCGGAGGGCGACGCTACTAATCGCTATGAGTGCTTTTGAAATCATTCAATTATGAATATTGACCAACAAAGAAATTCTCGTTTACATTCGTTTGCTTGTGGGGAGATGAATGCCAGTAAACGTTGCATAACTTTTGTGGAACAATTAAGAGCGACATAGCTTGTTATTTTATATTTTCAAAAAATATTGCTTCTTGTGCTAACACACAGATTGTAGAAGATACCAAAGTAAATAATTATACTCGTGTTACGTTAATGTCAAGTTAAAAGTTTAAAATGGGAAACTGGCTTTTTAGAAGAGTTAACTCGAAATGAGCTTTATAAAAAAAATATTTATTTATTCAAAAGTAATTGGCTTGATGGACATTAACTGCACAGACAAAGTACCTAAATTTTATACCTAAGTTTTTACCTCGATGCATTGACTTATCGGTTTCTTGCATTTAATATTAATAATAATAACTGCCTTAGACTGCCAGAAAATTGAATAATTCTTGCTTTCGGGTCATTTTAAATCAGCTTTATGTTCTACATTTGCCGTAAACAGAATTCAACCTAACAACAAAAATATTGTCTTAGAAAATCTAAGTAAAACACATAACACAACATTGAAAGGTGCGTTTAAAACTGAAATCGGCTGATTAATCATGCCCAATGAATCTGACTACCGACTAGATAGGCAGGCAGTGTGACAGTAAATTGGCCGGCCATCACGACAGCAATAACAATCAGGCCGGCTAGAGGTCCAATTACAGGAGTTAACCTCGGCGCAGGGGTCACAATATAATTTAATAACCTCGTGTTGTCGTACCGATGTGATGGTGTGCGTCTGTGTGTCTGTGGGTAGACGGAATGCAACTGAGGCTGGCTGTTTAACGATTGATGATTTGGATGCCATTGGGGATGGGCAGTATATCGAACCACCTCTAGCCGTATGACTCATTATCAAGTAAGCGCAATTTCTCCTTGAGAACTCAACATGGTATACAGTTCAGGAAGACAAAGTACCTACAGCAATATCGTACAAGGTGAGAGCGAGTCGTAGGTACGCAACGCAACCTGCCAGGAAACTGATATCGACATTTTCAATACTAGTGTTGCTAAATTGAAGAAAATTTTATCGAATAGCTTTTTCGAGCGTAAATAGTTATTTTTCTGTTTTATGTTATACTTTATTATCAACTTTCTGTTTCTTATAATATATATATATATATCTACTACATGTGGAAACTTGTAATTAGCCATATTTTGTTTAAACTATTACTTACTGTATCTTTATACTGTATCAGTAACTGGGTTGTGGAGGTCAGATAGGTAGTCGCTTCATGTAAAATACTGGTACTCAGCTGCATCCGGTTAGACTGGAACCCGACCCCAAGATAGTTGGGAAAAGGCTAGGCAGATTGTTTTTTTTTTTTTACTTACTGTATCTGTCTAGTTGTAAGTTATCACAAAATAAATAAAATAAAAAAACTTTTTTCAAAAAATACAACTGACTTCTAAAAACAAAAAAAAAAAAAAATTGCTCGCAAAAAAACTTTAATTTCGGAAGTCGGTGTATATATTTTTTTGTTTCTTCATTATTTGACACCGACTTCCGAAATTAAAGTTATTTTGCAATTTTTAGAAGACGGTTGAATTTTTTGAAAAAAGTTTTTTATTTTTCACTTTTTAGTTTTTCTTTTTTTTATTATTGTTGTTGTACACCAGAAGTAAAAGTAAATATTTAAGTTATGTCCGAATGGATAACATGGAATTTGAACATTTGTAGACAACCAAAACGTCATCGTCATATTTTTTGTTTATGTTGATTTTTTTTTAAAGTGCTGAATCGATTTTGTTAAATTTATATGGGACCACCTCTGAAGTATGACCTACTAAACAAAAAAATAATCATCAAAATCGATTCACAAATGGCGGAGATATCGCGTAACATACAAAAAAAAAACATACAGATGAATTGAGAACCTCCTCCTTTTGGAAGTCGGTTAAAAATGAAAAATAAATAAAATACCTACGTTTAAATCGGTGTAAGCAAAGGAAACCCTGTTCCTGCTCTAGCTATGAAAAATAAAGTAGGTACCTACCTAATACCTACCTATCAAGGTAGGTATTAGGTAGGTACCTACTTTAACCAATAAAATTAATTATTATTATTTTTTTTTTTTTTAATTAAGTTTTTGTATCAACCAATCATGCAACTTTTCGTCTGTAGAAAATTGCAGGGACGAATTTTATGCAAAATTTCCATGTGGCTAAACTGTCCGTGAAGAATATTTTGTTTTTCATAGTGAATCAAAATTACTTATGATAAAATATAAGACGGTTATTGTCCGCTTTAAGTTAACTTTTGCCACCTACTAGAACGTGATGAAGATTTAGAGAACTTCTCGATCTCTCATCTTGAACAAAAGCGTTCACCATTACATTCACATCCTCATAGTTGTATCTACAAGTTGATGGACACCATCACACAGAAGATGTATAACAAATGGCTGGAGTTAACCTCGGTGCAGGGGTCACAATATAATTTAATAATCTCCGATTGCTTGAGTGTTTGTGAGGAATATATGGGTCTGTGTGTGTCTTGTGAACTGTTGTGTGGGCAGATACCGAGCAATTGTAGAGAAATGAGAGATATGCTCGTCATAATTCGACTGTTTGTAAAGTACTTATATGCCTACAAACGGGGTGAATAGGAACGCAGGGGTGAATAGAACATGCCAAGGGGTAGCGGATAAATTCGCAACAGAGATATCGCGCCCCTGGTCACTCAGAAAAGGAAGGAGCAGGGGTGGGTTTTAGTCAGTAAGAGTCTGACACGCCCTCCCACTCCACCCAGAGCTGGAGAAGACATAGGATGATTCCCCAGACCCAACAATAAAAAAGAAGTGAATAGAAACAAAACTTTAATTAGAATTTGCATTTTGATAACTTAGTATTGGTTTCTAGCAAAGAATCGGTTTATTTTATTAACTTAGTATTGGTTTCTAGCAAAGAATCGGTTTATTTTATTAACTTAGTATTGGTTTCTAGCAAAGAATCGGTTTATTTCATTAACTTAGTATTGGTTTCTAGCAAAGAATCGGTCTATTTTATTAACTTAGTATTGGTTTCTAGCAAAGAATCGGTTTATTTTATTAACTTAGTATTGGTTTCTAGCAAAGAATCGGTTTATTTTATTAACTTAGTATTGGTTTCTAGCAAAGAATCGGTTTATTTTATTAACTTAGTATTGGTTTCTAGCAAAGAATCGGTTTATTTTATTAACTTAGTATTGGTTTCTAGCAAAGAATCGGTTTATTTTATTAACATAGTATTGGTTTCTAGCAAAGAATCGGTTTATTTTATTAACTTAGTATTGGTTTCTAGCAAAGAATCGGTTTATTTTATTGCGATTCATGAATAAATTGGAGCACTTAAACGCTGCAAAAAAATTCTAAACAACGTGAAAAACTCATTGAATGCTTATTCCTATGTACTTGCTTCGGCAGTACATATACTAAAATTGGAACGATACAGAGAAGATTAGCATGGCCCCTGCGCAAGGATGACACGCAAAATCGTGAAGCGTTCCACATTTTTTCTGCCCGGGGGTGGAGGATAAATTCGAAAGAGTTACCTCGCCCCTGCACTCGAGGCAGGGAGGAACAGGGGTGGGTTAGTCAGTAAGAGTCTGACACGCCCTTCCGCTCCACCCTAGAGCGGAAGAAGTCATAGGATGATTTCCCACCCCCCAAAAAAAAAAAAAATGCTTATTCCTATTAACCCCTTTTTAACCGACTTCTTTGTGTTCCTTTTCACCCCGTTTGACGGTAATACATATTAACTTCGGTGCATTTGTTTTTTCTCTGAAAATCTATAAATTACTAGCTTCTGCCAGCGGCTTCACCCGCGTGAAGTTAGTACTTCCCCTCATTATAAATTATAGCCTACATGTTATTCTGATGTTTAAGCAATATACCTAATAGCTCTTTTATCTGTTCTGTGAATATTACTGTATTTTCATCAAAATCCATTCAGTAGTTTTTGCGTGAAAGAGTAACAAACATCCATATATCCCCACACGACACGGTCGACACGGTTGGCGCAGTGGTTGAGCGTTCGGCTGCTGCGCTGCGTATCGCGGGTTCGATTCCCGCATGGAACAAATATTTGTATGACCTGCAGATAGTTGTTCCGGGTCTGGGTGTCTTGTGTATGTGAGTATACAGGTTTGTGAACGCACCCACGGTACAGGAGTAATTCCTAGTGGGGGCAACGTATTAAAAAAAAAAAAAAACTTTCGCATTAATTATAATATTAGTCATCATCATCAGCCTTTTATTGTCCCCACAGCTGTGACTCAGGCCTCCTCTCTAGGAGAGGGAATGGGTCGTAATCCATCCCGCGGCCCCAGTGCGGGTTGGTGGATGTCCACATGTGTTCGAATTTTTGGTTCTAGGACATGCCGGTTTCCTCACGATGATTTCCTTCACCGTTTTGAGAGCAGTGGTGATAATATTAATATGATATGAAAATTTTAAGTCTATTTTGGAACAGTACTTGCTAACATTTGCAGGGGCTGAACGAAAGACAGACCCTCGTTAAAGCTCTCCAGTAACATGAATTTCGTAAAAGGGAATACTTACCTAAAACATATTGAGCTTTTGTGAGAACAACAACAAAACAAACTTAAAAAATAATGAAACGAAAGCCATACTTTCACCCTCAGTAAAATCGAAATCTCAAATTTTTTCTCCAATAATTCTTATAAAACACATCATTTGTAATCCAAAACTAAATAACCTGTAGTTACCCGCCCTCGAGTAATTACACAAAATAGATGCACAAAATATCGGATTACCCTCCTTTGTTCCGTTGTACAAATATTTGAGTAATGCCAGTAATCCGATATCGATACGATACGATAATTACTGCAAACAATGTCACTATCAGACGGTCTGTTCAAGCGGCAGCGTTCCATCGTTAACGGTCTAGCAGTTTTGGAGGAAAAAGCAATCGGCGCTGGGTACGAATTCCGGATTGCGAAAAAAAATTGTAGTATTTTGTTTGGGTTTTACCGGTAACTAAATAAATAACAGTCATTCGAAGGTAGTTATAAAGCATTAGTGTAGGTGTAGCAAAATTGATTTTTTTTAAATTGACTCCAGTTTTAGTCTATAGGTAGTAGTATGGTGTTGTTATGAGCGAAAACAATTATCAAATAATCAAATCAAATTCTAACAATACGTACTTACATTAAAGAGGAGCTCGTGGGTAAAGTAATAACAGCCGTATGGGTCGATCCATCAGGTTAAGCAACGCTTGCCGGGGTTGGTCCATGGATGGGTCATGGATCTTTACATACCGAGACTCCTCCATGCCTCGGAAAGCACGTTAAGCCGTTGGTCTCGGCTGTCAATCGTGGATCTTTGACATTCGTTACGGGTCGTCAGAAGCCCGAAAGTCTGACAACCAGTCTTACCAAGGGGTATCGTACGAGTATTACCCAGTAACTGGGTTGTGGAGGTCAGATAGGCAGTCGCTCCATGTAAAATACTGGTATTCAGCTGCATCCGGTTAGACTGGATGCTGACCCCAAGATAGTTGGGAAAAGGCTAGGCAGATGATGACGTACTTACATTAAAGAGCTTTAGTAGTTAACCATAAAAAAATGTTTCTGTAGGAAAATTTCTGTCTTCTTTGGTAACAATAGTTGCCGAAACTTAGTCACCTAAAAAATTATTATCGATTAAAAAGTGAAATGATCAAATTAATTAACACTTAACTGATTACTAGTAGTGTAATGAGTCAATTAATTTAGCTACTTCTCTTTTTGATTGATGTATTCAATTGTCAGATAAATAAGTAGGTATCGCAAACTCAGATCTTGAAGCTGCAAGGCGCCAACAAGTTTCAAGCATAATGTTGAAATAGTTTTAGGGTTTTAGTAAAGAAAACTGATTTTCCTATTGCCCGACTGCCTCAGAAGAAGGGTAACGTTTTCGAGAGTTTATATGTACACACCACCACCACCACACCTGTTCTTTCACACGCCCTGTAGTCTAAACGGCTGGACGGATTTTAACAAATGAGGTATGTTTAGATTTAGATTAGAGATTGGCCTTGACTCCCAGAGTGACATAGGCTATATAAATTAAAAAAAAAACCGGTCAAGAGCGTGTTGGACTTCGCACATTTAGGGTTCCGTACCAAATGTATTTTGACTACTTGTATGGCTTTGGGTCAACAAGATGCTTATACTGTGAAAATTTGAAGACTGTAGACAGACGACGGACAGACAGACGGACAGACGGACACGTAAATGACAAGCATTGCTTGACATGTGTTTTTAGGGCTCCGTTTTGACTATTCTGTTACGGTACCCTAAAAAAAAGATGGTGACTGGCGTTAGGTACCTAAGTGTAGTCGTATTTTTTGTGACATGGTCATGTGGGATATCAAAATAAAGAGCTTGAGAAGGCAATCCCAAAAATAAGTATAACTCGCATCAAATCCGATTCCATCAACTGCATCAGACTGCTTGAAAGTTGAATAGTTTAACAATTTTTAGTTTTTCTTTTTCAGTTATGTTTGTTAAATTTTTTTTTAGAAATTGTTGTAGTTTCCAAAATAAGGAAATCAGAAAACTTTTGAAGTGTTTTTTTTTTTACCACTTCTGCAAGAGGAATTGTCTGTTCGAGTTAAAAATTTGTTTCTATAAAAAAAAATTGTCAGTAATAAAAATAAAAAACTTTTTACAAAAAAAATACAACCGACTTCCATAAATAACACTAAAAAATCCAAAATAACTTTAATTTCGGAAGTCGGTGTTTCTAGTTTGGTTTCTACGTTATTTGACACCGACTTCCGAAATTAAAGTTATTTTGGATTTTTTAGTGTTATTTATGGAAGTCGGTTGTATTTTTTTTGTAAAAAGTTTTTATTTTTCACTTTTTAGTTGTTGTACCCCATTCTAAAACTAAATTAATAGTAAAGTTATGCCCGAATTGATAGCCCCAAAAATAGGGAATTTGAACATAGTTGGTGAAATTAGGGTGTATCAGGGTGAACTGTACAAATCTGTATACCCCTTCAGAGCGTATCAGCGTGATGGATTGTTGTGAAGTGTTGAAAACAACATACAGACATGCGATTGCAGCAATTCTGGAAGGTTTGCTATCATTTATTGAAGAGTTCCATTGTGTATCTCCGAAGTTCTTCATCAGATCTTCACTAAATTAAAATGGGACCACATGTGAAGCAACAGCTTTCAAATAAAAAAAAATCTTCAAAATCGGTTCACGTAGTAAAAAGTTATGAGGTAACACACATAAAAAGAAAAAAAAAAAAAATACAGTCGAATTGAGAACCTCCTCCTTTTTTTGAAGTCGGTTAAAAATACAGTCGAATTGAGAACCTCCTCCTTTTTTGAAGTCGGTTAACAACATAAACATAAATAATTTTTTTTTTGTTCCTTCCCTGCCTGAGTGCCCAGGGGTGCGATAACTCATTTTCAGAATTTATCCGCTACCCCTAGACATGTGCTTTTCTTTGGCCAATGAATTAGCACTGGGCATTTTTTTTACCAACGATTTGGATGAATTTTTTAATGCACAATGAGTGCTTTTCACAGAATTCATAGAGTTTGTACATGTTAGTATTACCGGTTTGTATATACAGGGTGTAACGGAAAGGTGTGGTCATATTTGAAGAACCGGTTCTGCCCATGGAAATGAACCACTTTCTCTACAAGAAAATAGGAAATAACCAAGAAAAAAAATTTGACTTTCCATACGTGGGGGTTTTTTTTTGAGAATTTCTTCAGGTTTTCTTAAATAAAGTTGTTCATATCGATATGGGTAGATGTAGTTCGTAAAATATGACCACACCTTACCGTTACACCCTGTATATGTACCTATTTATAAGTTATTTATCAGATTACTAAAACCTAACCTAACAAAACTTTAATATCTGCGAACCCTGAAGCACAATGCCTGAGTGTCTGCCCGCGCCAACCTCTCTGTTCCAGACAGCACCTGGCCCCTTGTTAGCAAACTGCTCAGTTTATTTTCAGTGTGGCCAGTCTACAAACTTCCAAGAACTAACTATTAAAACTCGCGTTGTTTGAATGACGTCTTCATTTCTAGCGCGCAGGCGCAGGTGCCTCGCGCCTTAGGCTGGGTGTATATGAACTGGATTACATTTTTTTATAGGCGGGAAATTATCAAATATCTTCTCTCGCTCTGAGTGGAGCGGGAGGCTGTGTCTGACTCTTACTTTAGTTACCTGTGGCTGGGCCGCGGTCACTCTTTTGATATCTCTCGCGAAATTGTGTGAAATCTAAAATTTAGTATCAAAAGAAAGAAAAGAAAGAAAGAAAGAAAAATTATTTATTTTGCACAGCAAGATTTTTTTTATGAGGTACTTAAATTTTCAATAGGAAGAAAATAACGAAGAAAGAAAGTATTTATCCAACGGGACACACACAGCAGCAACTATCAGTAACAGAATAGAACAACAAATAAAACAAAAATAATAAATAGAAGTTACTATTTTATTAGCAGGTGGCCCAGTGGTAACGGCCGCGACTTACAAGTTGTAGGTCGTGAGTTCAAACCCACGCAGACGCTTTACTTTGTGTAAATTATTTCATCACCACTGCTCTCAAAACGGTGAAGAAAAACATCGTGAGGGAACCTGTGTGTCCTCCAAAATGAACCAAAGTTCTAAGACATGTGACATCCACCAACCCGCATTGGCCCGCGTGGTGGATTACGGCCCACACCCTCTCACAGAGAGGAGGCCTGTGCCCCAGCAGTGGGGACATTAAAAGGCTGATGATGATGACTATTTTATTTGTACTTTAAAAGAGACATTGACCACTGAGTTGGTTTTGGTGTTTCTTACAAAGAAACACCGGCCTCATCTAGCTTAAACTGACAAAAAAATATTGACGTGTAAAAGTGTTATTTATCACCTATTATCAAAATAAAAATCATATATTAATAATGCCTTGTTTTTCAGTTTGATTTAGTAAATGAAAATGCGCTGAACTTCAGTACATCAGAAACGTGAAATGCGAACAGTCAACTGTTAAAGACCTGAAAAGACGCATCAGCTATATTTACGCTACATCATCTCACATCCGAGCTATCCAATTCAATTCAATTCCTTTATTTCAATCAACTTCTTGGATCATATAACAGCATTAGGTACATTAATTAAAAAATATTAGAAAAGTAAATAAAATTAAGACAAAACACAACACACAATTTCATTATTACATACAGTACTGTAATTTGCAATGGATAACTCATTCCATTCGATAGATTCCGATCGTGCCAAGTACCTACCTTCACTAATATCTGTCCCAAATAAAAGCAGCGACACTTATTTCTTATTAACTTCCAACAATATAAAGCTAATCGTCTAAATTCAACCAAAGAGTTGTAATATCTTCAAATTGATCAACTTATCTGTGGCATACAAATAGCGATCTTCTTTCGCTACCCACCTTTACGCGGCGTTTCCTTTGATCTCGGCAATTGTGGCCTTTGATGTAGCCGCCGTTACTGGTTCGTGTTAACTGTTACAAATATTACTGTACACGTCCGATGTTGGTACATTAGTCGGAAACTTGTTGGAACATTCTGAAAATAGGTACCTACAGTCTAGAAAAGAACTAAAAATTATTTTCTGGTCTTCAGAATCGTTTTCGTTAAATTGATTCTTTCATTGTGCGTACAGCTAAGGAGTGGAATTCCCTGCCAGAGTCTGTGTTTCCTGATAGCTACAACCTGGGAGTCTTTATGTCAAGAGTGAATAGGTTACTTCTAGGCAACCATCTTATCTTCCATCTTCGACCACATCATCGCTTACCATCAGGTGAGATAGTGATCAAACGCCTGCCTAGCAAGGCCACAAAAAAAATGGGTAAACCTTGGATTCGTATCTCCGGTCTGTCTCTATGAGACTTTCCAAAATGTGACTCACTCCTTTTTCCCGGTCACCTGTATTCTCGTTCGTGGCTAGGTAATAACAACCGCACGAGCCAGTCATCAAGGTTAAGCAACACTTGCCGAGGTCGGTCCGTGGATAGGTGACCATCTTAACGTACCGAGATACCTTCGTGCCTTGGAAAGAAAGTTAAGCCGTTGGTCCCGGCTGTCATTTGAAGATCTTTGACAGTCGTTACAGGTAGACAGAAGTCATACAATCTGATACCAGTCTTGCTAAGGAGTATAGTGTTACACAGTTACTGTGTAGTGGAGGTCAAATAGGCAGTCGCTCCATGTTGAATACTGGTACTCAGCTGAAACTGGTTAGACTGGAAGACGACATCAACATAAAAGAAAAGGCAGGCAGACTGCTTGTATTCTATGAAAAAGTAGGTACCTTGTAATCGCTTATGCGTGAACGTCATACTAGGAAAACACCCAACATTCATAAATCTAAAAAATCATATTCGACGAATATCATAACTCTTTGTTGTTTTTACATTTGTTTATATCTAGAAAGGAAAAATCTGTTCTCAACCACCTTTCAAATATACGAGTACCTATTATTGAAACGTTGCGAGAATGGAATAGTCTTATTGTTTATTTCTACTTGGTTTCTACTGGCTATTGTCGACATTTACAAAAAGCTGATATGCATACTATAAAAAGACACATCACATAGCCGTCAACTACGGATACTGTACATCTAACTAAG
Source organism: Polia nebulosa (assembly GCA_951329385.1). Taxonomy (NCBI): domain Eukaryota; kingdom Metazoa; phylum Arthropoda; class Insecta; order Lepidoptera; family Noctuidae; genus Polia; species Polia nebulosa. Next base: position 37,176,442 of record OX589590.1, on the reverse strand, counting down.
GAGCTTTGCGCAAAAATTATTGCTGGGAAACGACTTTTATTTTTAGGTATGAAAAAAAAAACTATTTTTTTGCACGCAATGTAACGCTAACCCGGGCAAGTGGAGTTAAACCCCGCCCTTTCGCTCTAAGCCACGTAGATACTTTTTTTTTTGTCGGAAACGTTTCAAATTCATTGTTTTTGTAACTTCAAATGCGTAATTTCAAAAATTCAAAACTTTAGGTACCTAATGTTTGTTTGGAAAAAAGTTGTTTCGTAAAAAAGCGACTTTGACCTTCAATATCTCCAGAACCAGTGTATTCCCAGGTATGGTTTAGTGGAAAAAAATATCCAAATAATGGGTAGAATATGTGGCTTTCGTCTTCGGAAACTGTCTTTTTACACCCGATATATTCTCTTAGTAATAAAATTGTAAGGCTCGCGTTTGACCACATAATATAACCTGACTGGTAAGGGGTGATGGGGGGGGTCGCGGAGAGTTTGAAACAGTCACCGCAGCCCTGGAACACAAAGGACAACTGAAAGAACTCGGTTGGGTTTTAGTCAGTAAGAGGCTGACACGCCCTCCCGCTCCCGCAGAGTGGGAGAAGTCGTCTGATGCTATTCATTTGTTTACTAGCAGCTGACCCAACAGACGCTGTCATGTCTAAGACATGACAACGTCTGTTGGGTCAGCTGCTGCTATGAACTGTCAAGGCGCAAGTTTAAATAGATTTCTGAAATTTTCCGAGAAACTATCTTAATTTTTTCTTTCTTGAACCTTCTCCTGACAATAACAAAAACAACAAAAGAATTAGCGAAATCGGTCCAACCGCTCACGCGTGATGCCGTGACCAAGGAAATAGGGATTCATTTTTATATATAATCATCATCATCATCTGCCTAGCCTTTTCCCAACTATCTTGGGGTCGGCTTCCAGTCTAACCGGATACAGCTGAATACCAGTATTTTACATGGAGCGACTGCCTATCTGACCTTCACAACCCAGTTACTGGGTAATACGATACCCCTTGGTAAGACTGGTTGTCTGACTTTCATTTTTATATATAATATAGATTCAAATTCATGCCAAAGACAAAAAATCACTGTACAAAGGCGGACTTTGTTTAATGCCTTAGGCATTTTCTACCAATCGAGGCAGGGAGGAACAGGGGTGGGTTTTAGTCAGTAAGAGTCTGACACACCCTTCCGCTCCACCCTAGAGCGGAAGAAGTCATAGGATGATTTCCCACCCCCCAAAAAAAAAAAAAAAAAAAACCAATTGACCTTAGGGTGTTGCAGAGACGGAATGTGGGCAGAATAAATCGGAAAAAAATCAATAATAAATACATGTATACGAGTACATACATTAAAATTAACAACGCTATGGATATGATTTTTCCAACTTCTTGCAAACGTGTTCACGTGCTTTCAACTTCCCGAGCAGACTGAAAAAAAAAAGAAAACGCATGATGTGATTGCGTTCACATGAAAATGCCAAATAAAAAGAGAACTGACTTCTTGAAACTTTCGCTCAAACAATCTAGGAAGTCTACAAACAAATCTAAGATTCAAGAAGTTCTAAGAATCACACAAAAAACTAATTTGTTATGAAACACTGGGAAGAGTTCATAACTGGTTTGTTTGATAAACAGCCACGATTGTGTACGATCACATTAGATGGACCGCTTGATCTCAACGAAAGCCGAACGACTTCAAAAAGTTGTGTAGTCTAACTCGGAGATGAAATGATAAACAATTATCTCTGGCTTTGAGCTTAGAGTACACTAATTGCTTTAGTAGTTATCATCACTTACGTCAAAGTAGTTGTTAAAACTGCGTAAGAGTTTGTGCAATAAAACTTTATTTTTAAGTAAATTGTCGAATTTGTCGATTTTCCAGCTCAGTGCATGGCTGTTGTGTTTTATTCCTGTAGGAGCAAAAATAATGCATCTTGGATATCCTCTAAAAAATTTAATTCTTATTTTGCTACAACGTTGTCTTTCTTCAAAATGTACTTAACTGATGACAATATAAAAAAAAAACTCTATTACCTTCCTATAATTTGATACCACATTCTGTTGAAATATCTAAGTGCATTGTACATTTCTCAATATAAACTCACCAGGGTGGAACCTAACAGAAATAAATTGCCCATCTCAATCTTCAAAATTGAGACGATATAAAATAGACTGAATAAATATTTGAGCAGCATAATACATTCATCTATTCACTATCCTGACCATAGAGAAGAGATTATTGCGACCATTTCAAAAGAGCAAAGCGATTATCGAAGAATCGATTCATACACCCCAAAATATTCGGACATATCGTGAATGACGAACTACAATCACAAATTATAAGTTTTTGTCGAATTTCATAACATCATACACAAATCCTATTTTAGGGACACAATTTGGCAAGAATAACATCCGTTTGAAAGGGTACAATGTGTGCAAAACACGTAGTATGAATAAATATAATGTGTATAAACAATTTCTACAAAAGAATCACAAATATGAAAATATCCGGATTGTGTCGGCGATTGTCCGAATAAACCCTTTTTTACAAGATTAGCTGATGACAATGTGGTGAAAGGATTCCACGATACAATTTACGAATTCATGAATGTTCTGTCATGACAATTTTGTCATACGCTGTCATCTTGAGTTTAAACACCGTGTGACGCTATAGTTAAGACTGAGAAGAAAGTTCATCCCTGTTGGATATAATGTAGATACAGGTGGAAACATTAAAGGAATTATGACAATAATGTTTAAGAAATGGCCTGCCTTCTCTTCAACGTGATTATTATTTTCATTCGGACTCCAGTTATAAACTTCATTAACCGAATGCTGTTATTTGGTGTTAATACTAAAGTATCAATATTTAAGGTTCATTACAACAAAATTTACATCTTAATTATGACAGGCTTATTAAAAACTTCCGAAATCTGCGCGTCAATATGGAAATCGTCACTTTTTCATACAGAGACGGTCATCTTTTTTGGAGTTTACAAAAACAATCCGTATTTAGAGCTCATTTCCCGAAACCGTAGCTCGAGAAGACGTTACCATATTTAACTAGAGATTAACACTACCATTTTGGCGGGAAGTCGTCAGTTACCGAACACAGCCGAACCGAACGCGACGCATAAAACAGCATAAAACGGGTTAATCTTCGCCCAGTAATCCTCTAACATATGTATCTGTCGTTGCGTTTTGACGTAGATTTACAATTATTTACAAGAAATACTCGCTGCACGCCGGTTGTGTGCGCTCACGATAATCCGCGGATTAACTCGCGTCTTGTTTATGGTGCGCTGTCACCCACCTAATTGTCTGTGGTCGGGAAAAAGCGCGGGAACGATGGGACAAAATGGCGACCGTGATTTATTTGGGGTTGGTGGTTTTCACAATATTTCTAGAGAAAGATGTTTTGTGTCGAATGAGAGATGGTCCATGCGGTTGGATTATATCGGTTTCGAGTTACTTGTTTTTGTTGGCAGCGTTTAGCATGCCTTCAACTGTTAGCTTCGCTGTGATATGATTTGCAGCTCGTAGACGGCAGAATGTCCATACGTCGTCTGTCGGCACAATATATATGTTAGTCATTGTCTTGAGCGTTGATCGTACGTTATTTCAAGATTTATTAGCGTCTAAGAGAATCTGCATAACATAAAAATGTCAACAACGTATTACCTTGTGAAGAAAAAGTGAATTATTGTGTTGTTATCTCTGTTTACTTCACAGGGGATACATTGGGCAGATTAAATTAAGCGTTTAGTCATTGTGGTCACTGCCAGTATTGGCAGCCCCAGTTATAGTAAATCATGATGAAATATTATAACAGGTTTCATGTCACACCGTACGTTTAACTAAACCGAAGCTCCCTTCGTCTGAATATAGATCTCCCTACATCTAGGTACTACTGTACCGACTGCGAAATTACCACTACTAGTGCCTGTTAGCTCAAAATAAAATATCTATCAACTAAAAATTATCTCCAATTGTATCTCCACGTATGGCCGTCTATCGGACTCATTTACTACTCTACGAACTTATAATCTAAGCTACGAACATACTGAACTAAAAAAATAACTAGGGGATTCAAAAAACAGGAACGTCACATTAGTGTTCAATAATGGCATTATTCTTAAATCATTGCTTAAATAACCTCACATTATTAACGAATGAGCCTGTTATGAAATCACAGGAATGACAACTTCATTTAAATATAATTACTACAAAACTTTACAATAAATAACAATCAAATACCGGGATATTATTTAATCAACATATCACAAACCGACCGAATAATAAAGTTATTTCGCCGTTATTATTTGGATGACATCAAAGCAAGTGACAGCTATTTCAACATGGCGGATTCGGTGACCATTGACAACGGGAACTGGAAATTACGTCATTAAAGTATTTTGTCTGTGACGGGACGGAACTTGAAGTGATTATGGGCGACGTGATTTGGCGGAAAATAAGATGTTAGGCGGATGACTCGGTTTTACCTGTGGCTTCACTCGTGGAATGTTGAAAGAGATCTTAATTTTCTATTCGACTTCTAGATATACTAACCTACCTTTTTTTTATGTTTAAAATCTTTGACTACACATTACACTTTGAAGATATACAGACTTTTGAAGTGTGTTTGTAGTCAAAGATATTCACAAGTAGAAGCAGTTTTCAAAATGGGTTTTCTCCAACTTTTAATACCTAAATGTTCGAACTAGATCAGATTGGAACTTGGCAAACTTTTCGTTACTTTTTTTAATACCGAGTTGAGTAGTGTTCGGAGGCGATACGGTGCATAAAATAAAAAAAAAACACTTTTTAGTCAATTCCGGCCTATTAATAAGGTGACTTATGTTGTAAACTGAACATATAAACTAACCTACAATCTACTAATACCTTTGTATATTTTTCGTAAACAAAATGTTTGGACGCCGCACAATTACCCAAACTATCATTATTAGCCATTACCAACGATTAATATAAGCCGCCGTCGCCAATTCGCATAGATATAAATAAAACTTAAGAAAAACAAACCACTGAGGTATTTAATTGTCAAATATTTTCGCGATACTGCTCGTTACAAAAAATACTTTAAATAAAATTGAGAATTTAATGCTTTTAGTTTAGAGTTCTGTTTTAAAATAATGAATTCTCACTCCCGGTTTTTTAATACAGAATGTGAGTTGATTACTTGTCCAACTATACTTTACCTTGAAAACTCGTCAAAAACATTAGAGATTGAAAAGTTCTCAACTTCAAATTCTCAATTTAGAAACCGAGTTTTACTTATGTGACTTACTTGTGTGTGGGTGCTCATCCGTATGTAAAGGAAATAATCTTCCTGTTCAATTGCCAGCAGTAGTCAGGAGGTTGCAGGCTACGTGTCACATGCGTGGCTGCTAGATGTCCGTAAACACGGTAGGTACCAGAGATGACGCCGAATGGTATCCCGAGGAGGAAGCTGCACTGTATGAGGTGGTATCGCGTGGAAAAGAAAGTTTTGTACCTGGCCATCAGTGAGTCGAAGACGCGATGTAAGTTGCAGCAGTCTAAGTTCTACATTTTTTAAATAAACTATGTTAAAATAGACTCATTTCATACATCTACTATAGCTGACATATATTATTTCATCACTACTGCTCTCAAAACGGTGAAGGAAAACATCGTGAGGAAACCGGCATGTCCTAGAACCAAAAATTCGAAGACATGTGATATCCACCAACCCGCATTGGGCCCGCGTGGTGGATTACGGCCCACACCCTCTCACAGAGAGGAGGCCAAGCCCCATCAGTGGGGACATTAAAAGGCTGATGATGACTATAGCTGACCCAGCAAACGTTGTTCTGCGATAAAATAAAAACTTTTTTACAAAAAAGAAAACAACCGACTTCCAAAAAAAATACACTAAAAACTAAAAATTAATAAATAACTTTAATTTTTTTTTTTTAAAAAAAAACGTTACCCCACTCTAGGAATTATTCCTGTATCGTGGGTGCGTTCACAAACATGTAAATTCACATACACAAGACACCCAGACCCGGAACAACTATCTGCAGGTCATACAAATATTTGTTCCGTGCGGGGATCGAACCCGCGACACGCAGCGCAGCAGCCGAACGCTCAACCACTGCGCCAACCAAGCCGTCGAATTTCGGCAGTCGGTGTTTGTATTTTATTTCTTGGTTAATTGACACCGACTGCCGAAATTAAAGTTATTTTTTAAATTGTGTATTTTTTTTTTTTTGGAAGTCGGTTGTTTTTTTTTATAAAAAAGTTTTTTATTTTTCACTTTTTAGTTGTTATACCCCAGAACTAAAAACCCCAATAACATGGAACGTGGAATTTAAACATTTGGAGAACACCAAAACGTTATCGAGGTATACGTATTTTTCGTTTCGTTTCAGTTTCTCAAAAAGCGCTGAACCAATTTCGATAAAATATGGGAGCACCTCGGGAGTATATAGGTACTTTCGGATAAAAAAAGAATTTTGAAAATCGGTCCACAACTGACGGAGAAACCGGCGGCCATACATAAAAAATAAAATAAAAAAAAAAAACATACATACAGTCGAACATAGAACCTCCTCCTTTTTCGAAAGTCGATTAAAAATAGGAGGTGAGGTAGGAGAGTGAAAATACTTTACACCCTATTCTCATACCTACCAAATATACAAAAAAAAAACATTAAAATCGGCCGTTTCGGAGGAGTACAACCACAAACACCGTGACACGAGATTTTTATATATTAGAAGACAAAATATCAACTTGCGATCGACCGCGCTCATTGACAACTGACGCTTGATGGAACTTAGTGAAAATACTTCAGGGTTCTTTTTCGTTAGACTTTAATAATGTTTTTAGGATTCGCCTGCCTTATCCTAATTTATTTGGGGTCAACGCAACATACCTTCTTCTTTCATTCTTCTTCAGTCTCTATTAGTCGCCTATTTCTAGGCATATCATCTTTCACACAGGCTATCCATTTTCATTGGTTTCTTGGAATTTTTCGTACGACATTTTCTTATTTGGGCCTGCAGGTGTATTCGCTATTTCAGTTGACATCAATTCGATAGGCACTTTGCAGTACATTGCTGCTTTGTTTGGTGCACATCGATTATAGTAGGCACCACGTAGTACATTTTTGTTTTCCTTTATGTCAAAGCAGCAATGTGCTGCAAAGTGCCTATCAAATTGATGTCAACCGAGTTAGCGAATACATATGCTGACGGGTTAATATCAAAAGAACTAATACACTTGTCAATTAAGGAGCACACAGCGCTCACTAGAATGATAATAAATCTACATCCATATCACATGCCACACCTTTTTTTTTCTTTTTTTTTTCACATGCCACACACCTTGACAGCCTATTACAACTCTACATTTCTGTAACTGGTGCTACTTTTAGACCTTCTCTAAAATACTTATATTCTAGTGCTATCCATTTGCGTTACACCAAAAATCCTTAATCCATTTCAGCTGCATTGCATGTCGTTCATCCTTTAATATAAATATTAGGTACCTACACAAAAAGAAACTAGTGGCACTCCTGCAGGTGTATTCGCTAACTCAGTTGACATCAATTTGATAGGCACTTAGCAGTACATTGCTGCTTTGACGGATTAGAAAACAAAAATGTACTACACAGTGCCTATTATAATCGATGTCCACCGAGCAATATACTGCATAGTGCCTATCAAATTGATGTCAACTGAGTTAGCGAATACACCTGCAGGAGTACCGACAGAAGTGAAAATTTGAACAAAAATGCCCAACGCGCCTCGCGAATTGCGTAGTGGTGTCGATGGCGATGGTACGCGAGTTCAATTGTTTTTTCCCCATCTTAAAACTGCCCAACGCGCCTAAAGAAGATTTCACTTTAAAAAAATGGTACCCCCAAACAGGGTGAACTTTGAAGGGTTTTTTCACGTTATTTGGATATAGTTTGCAGCATTTAAGTACTCCAATTTATTCATGTATAAAAAATAAATCGATGCTTTGCAGAAACAAAAGTGACCATCTTTACATAGGTACCGAGACTTCTCTGTGCCTCGGAAAGCACGTTAAGCCGTTGGTCCCGGCTGTCAATCGTGGATCTTTGACAGAAGCCCGAAAGTCTGACAACCAGTCTTACCAAGGGGTATCGTATTACCCAGTGACTGGTATGTGAAGGTCAGATAGGCAGTCGCTCCATGTAAAATACTGGTTTTCAGCTGCATCTGGTTAGACTGGAAGCCGACCCCAAGATAGTTGGGAAAAGGCTAGGCAGTTTGATTGCTTTGCTAGAAACCAATACTGAGCTATCAAAGTGAAAATCCTAATTAAAGTTTTGTTTCTATTCACCCTGTGTTCCTATTCACCCCGTTTGCTTTGGCAGCTGCACTAGCAATCACAAAACCAGTGAAGTAGTTTGAACCTGTCATATTTTTACAATACGAGTATGACGCTCTGTGTCTGCAATTAGTAGTTTTCGATAACGAGACCAACTCAACGGCTTAAAACTCCTTATAGATATAACATGAAGACTGTTTGCACGCAGAAACTTCAATAACTGTATGTTATCAATATTTTTCGCCCAATAAATAATATTCTTAAAGAGTAAACCGACGAACATCGCGCCAAAACTGATAATATTTAAATTCAATACCTACTTGAAAACGAACTGATAACGACTTAAGCACTGAAGTGTTAATTGACATTAAAGCTTTTACTTTTTAGAGTTCCTTACTAAAATCAGCTAAACTTGAATTTAAATTTTCAGTCTACGAGTGCCGATTAATCGCTTTGCGGTTAGGTACTTCAAGAGTTGAGTAAGTGAATTAAAAAAGGGAAGGAAAGTGTTCTTTCAACACACTGACTCGAAAACCCGCTCCAAGGTAGCGTATTTCGCACTAGTGGTCAGCCCCCGCCACAATTTAAATTCAAATACATGTGTGAAATTGCCATTGCATTTTCTCGGCTCGGGCATGTATTCTGCCTCGACTGCAATGACGTTTGTCCACATGTATCAAAATGTACGACTTCTTTTAAAAATAAAAAAACATGAAAAAAAAAAGGAGGAGGTTCTCAATTCGACTGTTTTTCTCTTTTCTTTAATGTGTGTTACCTCAGAACTTTTTTCTGGGTGAACCGATTTTGATGATTATTTTTTTATTTGAAAACTGGTATTTCTCATGTGATCTCATTTAATATTTGGTGAAGATCTGATGAATAACTTCGGAGATACACAATGGACCTCTTCAATAAATGATAGCAAACCTTCCGGAATTGCTGTAATCGCATGTCTGTTTATTGTTTACACCACTTCATAACATAACATCACACGCTCTGAAAAGGTACACAGATTTGTACAGTCCGCCTTGATACACCATAATTTCACCAATTATTTTCCAATTCCATATTTTTGGGGCTATCAATTGGGGAATAACTTTCTATTTAGTTTTAGCTATGGAGTACAACAACTAAAAAGTGAAAAATAAAAAACTTTTTTAGATGGAAGTCGGTTGTATTTTTTTATAAAAAAGTTTTTTATTTTATAATGTGAGCAATAAAAACTGTGAGCACAACTTGCACTTGACCAGTTCATGAATAAATAAGAAAACAAATATTATCAAGTGGTTCTAGATATGCAAAGAGATGCAAGCAATCAAGAAATGTCCCGAGGCGCTGTTCATAAATAACACATTATATTTGTTGATAATAATAATCTAGTTTTCAAATGACACTCGCTAAAAATACTTCAGACAAGTCTTGGTACTGAGACACTTGGTAACTTCATCATATCGTAAAGTTTGTGACCATAATTATATGACTTCATAATGGAATTCATCAATGACTAGAAATGACCACAAATTTGCCGAAGCTTTTTCATGGAAAGAGTGGTAGTAAGTATAGTGAAACCCGGATTTATATTAAAGGACCTGCAAATTTATCTCACATAAAGAGGTGTTCCACTTACTCAGTGTCTTAGATATCTAGGTATAAATAAATATCTGTCTCATTTACAGAGGGTTCTATTAATAGAGGTGAGAATACAGGTTATTTCAGTTGTCTATAACTAAATATATTATAGTCTATCTAAATATATCATTATCTATAGTGCGATTATTAAATAATATAAGTAACATATTTTGGAACATTAAAATTGAGTGAGTTGTAATCTTTATTAAATCTAAAACTGGAGGTCATTTAGGCACAATTAGCCAAGAGCAGAAATTGCGCGAAGACAAAGAATTAGTAAACAAAATGGAAATGCATCTGCAATAAAGCTCAAGTTAGAGAGGTAATAAATTGACTTTATCAAAGTTACGGATACAATAAAATTCAAAGAAAACAATTTGGCAAAAAAAAAAATCTTTAAAATATAGTCTCAGTAAAAGAGGTAAAATACATTCGCTGTCTCAATTATAGAGGTAATTATGACGATAACATCGAAAGAACTAATTCCAGATATAGAAGTTTGTTTTGTCCTACTAACAGAGGTAATTCAGTGCTAAAGTGTGGTTTCTCACTTATCCAGGTCCTACTTATCCAAGTTTTACTGTAGTATTTTTTTAATTGTTTTATTGATAAGCTTGCGTTTAACTACTGTCTTCGTCTTCTTCTTTCGAATCGATTGCTTTCTAACTTCCTTTCAGAAGCTGGCCCCATTAATTGCAGTGACTGTAGCGTTCATCAGGTATGGGCATTTCAGTATATGAGTCATGTTCTGGACACCACCGCACTCACATTGGGTATCTGACGGGTCTACAAAACCACTGTCTCACCTGAATATACTCGTACAACGATTGTTTCGAAATAGCTTATTCACTCTTGACTTTAAAACCCCCAGGTCATAGCTACCAGAAAACAGACTCCGGCAGGAAATGCCGCACCTGAGCTGTACGCACAATGAAAGTATTCCCAAAACGTTTTATGCATATGGCATATGGTGTTTTATATATATCCAACTTAATTATACCGATAGGTGTAGGTACCTACTATCGTGTCTGGGGCCGTGAGCTCGCGGGTGTGTGCTCAGGCTGTGCAATTCTTGTCTATGGTGTGCGTGTAAAGAAACACTGAACCGCAATATTTGATATTGTGAATTATTTTATTCCATTTCCATCCACAGCTCAAAACTGACTCATTTAAAACAATTCAATTCTTTTCTAGACAGATTTAAATAATACTCTAAATTCGCACAACCCTTTAAAAGTATATTCAACCGAGCAGCTTGTCTGCCGACAGGTTCGTTATTCATGCGATCTCCTTAGATATCACAGTACTATGATGATGTGATAAAGAAAGTGTGATAAAATAGTTTGTAGGCAGGTAAGTAAGTTCCTATAGGTATACTTAAAAGTTGAGATAATTGCACACACAACGAACCTGGACGAGTCAGGCACACGAGTGTGGCCCAAGTTAAGACTTAGGTCCATCAGTGCATATTGTCAGACTGATAGGATACATAGTAAACTAGTTGCTTGGCTTTATTCTGTCTCCTGCTTGATAAGGAGGGAAGTTTAAATTATGTTTTATTTCTTACTCTTCCGCTGTTATTTTATAATTAATTTCGTTGCGAGACCCAAAGACAGTTTATTCGTTTCTCCGGGTTTCGTCGAGCTTCATTGTCTCGGTGTTTTTATGATAGTCTTCACTATTGATTCTGGGTTTCAGAAGTGGCAGTGATTGGGTATGGTGTGGCAGGCCAGTTTCAAAAAAAATAATTAAATGTAGTACGTTCCCTGTGCCCTATACTTATAACCACCACACCAATTTCTGCTGCTAAGCTTCCGCGCCAGCTGTACTACTTTAATGTAGATGGCGATGGCTTGGGTACACAAAAGATTTCAACTTTGTCTCCATTAAGGCGTTTGTTGACATCACGATGAATGTGGCAAGTGTCTCCATCTGTCCATCTGTCAGGTTATTCTTACAAGGGGTGAGATTCCCTAATAAGAATGGGTTTTATTTTTACAAGATTTATGTTTGTTTTTTCGGGTCAAATCTTCCAAGCTGAATTAAAACCACTTCCTCTTATCCTACGGAGTAGAATTTTTACAAGTTGGTTCAGTTCCGATGACAGTGCATTTTTACACTAAGCATGACCTGAATTGACATCCAGGATTAGCTCCAGATAGAAGAACTCTTCAACGGTTAACAGCGTGGACACGACTCTGTGTAGACATATGAATTGAAAAGCTTGTTTAAAAAATGTTTTTTACTATTAACTTTTATTAATGACAAAGAATATCATAGATAAGTATTTCGCTTCACAAAATAAACAAATCTGTATATTTGTAAAGGTAAGATATCATCATCATTTCATCCGAAAGACGTCCACTGCTGGACATAGGCCTCCCCCAAGTATCGCCACAACGACCGGTCCTGTGCGTCTCGCATCCATCGGCTATCAGCGACCCAAAACGTATTGCAATACAACTATGCTTCTGTCATACTTTTACTTAGATCACATTTTTTTAAGGTTTAAGGTGCAGTTTCTCCCTTACTGTATTTAATAACAGTTCCACTGCTAGTGCCTGCTAGGCATGGAACTTTACAGACTTCGGACAAACTTAGAAGAATAAGAACATCAGAATCAGTGTTTACTTCTTTAACTTTCAGTTGTGCTGGTATCATGTGTAATGTTGATGGCGTTACTGTGCTTGATAAGAGTCAAATCAGAAAATATCGTGAACAAATAAACAATAACAGAAATAAATATAAGATATGTAGTTACTTGGAATGGCAGATTTTAATAATAAATGAACTGTCTATGTAAAACTAGACAACACCTTCATATGTTTCTAATAAAGACTTTCGACAGAAAACGGACAGATGATTTATCACGACCCTGTCTCATAAAATAATGACCTGCATTAATAACTCACAACACAAAGTTATTAATCACTGCAATAGCGGTATTATGTTAATGAACTTGGCTAAGTTCAAGCTTAACTTATACTCAATCAAATCAATAAAACATAAGCCGTAATGAGTCTTAATATTAATGAATTGGAACTGTTGTAAGAGCCATAACGTTCCAGTCTAAAGTTAATGTGAATACTTGATAATAAACATGTAAACCTATCGCTTTTCCTATAACTTTTACAATTAATGGATTGTTCAGTCAATGTGTGTTTTCTAATAAAAGTAAAAAAGTGTCTGTTCATTTGAAAAATACGGCAAGACAGGAACGTTCGCAAGAAAACTTGCTACACACACATTGTAGGCCTAACCATTTACACACAATAAACACCAACAAAATGAATAGAACCCACTCAATAATACTCGCTCATCGTTCGAAAACATCGTTTATTGCTTCATAACTTAAATTAAGCCTCTTATTAAGTTAAAATTTAAATATAAATCTTACATTAGTAATAAATAGCGTTACCATTACTGTACACTGTTCTCATATCACAGTCACTTTGCCTTCACCGAGATATGTACGAATATCTCCGGTAAGGCCCCTTCCCTTCTCTCACTAATCAACTGTGTTTCACTAAATGATCTGGCTCTGGGTTTGGAGGACTCATGGGGGGTGCGATCCCATGTATCCTCCTGTATAGCTGGTGGTATGACGTCGGCGGCGGTGGTGGGAGCCTTAGTAATGGGCTCGGGAGCGCGTACCTTCCGTAGACTGACAGCAAAGGGGGGTACAATCCAACCAGCGACGCGTACGGGTTTCCGAACATTGGATGCAGCAGTGCACCACGTTTAAATGCTGCCAATCTCGACCGGGATGCTGCCGTCGATCTCCGCCGCAGCTTGCCCGTCGTTCCCCCAATAAACACATCATCCGAAGAAGGGTCCAGCATCCAGTAGTTCCCTTTCCCCGGGTCGTCATAGTGCCGCGGAACCTTCACAAAGCATTTGTTCAGACTCAGGTTGTGCCGGATAGAGTTCTGCCAGCCCTGCTTGTTCTCCTTATAGTACGGAAAGTTCTTCATTATGTACTCGTATATGCCGTTTAGTGTCAGTCTTTTTTCAGGGCTGGAGCGTATAGCCATCATGATGAGTGCATTGTAGCTGTACGCGGGCTTTTCATTTTTCTTTTCTTCTGGCAGTGTCGAGGAGCCGGGGGGTGGTGTTTCTGTGCCGGTGACGTCGAGCTCAGTATCGGAGGGTGAAGGGGAGCGTGAGGAGGCCTCGGGGAGCAGGTTGCGGATGGTGAAGCTGTGTGGCGCGGTCATGGTGCGACATCTCGGGCGGCCGGCACTCGACTGGCGCGCTCGGGCTCCGGCGCGCCGCCCCGCCTATCGCGCCTCCTCTCGGGGACCCTCCCACCTTTAGTATGTTCACTACACTTCTCACATGGCGGCTGACTTACACTCTATGCACAAAACGTAAAGATCATTTTCCTTTGAGTGATGTTGAGTGAGCTTCGTCGGGTATAGTAAGGGAATGCCCATAGGGTTGTCGGGGTTATAGAAAATTAAAATGATTCGTCATGGTTTCGTAAACAGTTTTTTCTTGAATATTTCACGCGTTGTTTAGCGGTTTATTTAGTGCGTTCTTATTTGTTGTTAACTGTTAATAGTACAGCAGATGTGCGGGTTTCATTATTAATAGTTATTATTTGACAAATTGTTTGTTGCGTCATCTTAATAATGTGTGACAATACGTTTATTAGTTTAATTTATTGTAGTAAAAAAGTTGGGGGTAATTAATTGTTACTTCTTTGTTGAACTTTGAACAATAGTTGTTATGTTAGACTCGAAAGTTACCTTACTGTACCTAATAGAGACTCCAATGGTGTCGTAGCAAAGGTCTACGGTCGTAGAGACGGCGTAGCGGGTTCAGTTCCCGCTACGGAAAACAAACAGCCATTGTTCTACTGATTGTTGTTTATTTTGTGTTATTTAAGTCGCTAACGTTTGTGTTTCACGTAACGTTTGTGTTTCAGTAATAATTCTAACACATAATACTACATAAAAATTCAGAAAATTTAAATACAACACTAAGCCGTAGTTGGATAGAAAGGTAACTCTTATGAATAAGTTTTACCTATACCTACCTACTTAATCACATCTTAATGGAAGAAAAATTAAGCAAACAGACCCGACAGGACTTAGTAGTCCAGTCGGTCCTGTACCTACTGCTTTTAATCATAATTGACAATGAATTCCTTCTCTTCATTATCTAGATAACCATCTCCAAAAACAGCCACAACGGAATTGATACCTACAAGGTAGCTTTACCTGAAATGTTTTCAAGACAACTTTTTTGCAGCCGTCAGAAATTGTATTGTTGTTCAAAAAGGCGACAGGCACGCCTCCTGTCATATGGGATATGTTACCCATTACCCGTATTACCGGTGAACAATTCCCCTAACCCTTTTAGTATTACCGGAACTGACGGATACCATTTTGTTTAAAATTCAGTATGGTGTTGACCCGTCATTTCACGCTTTAAATATGTATACCTACACCAGTTTTATAAAAGTGACAGCGTCGTCACAATAATGTTTTAGAGTATTATGGTGATACTTACAATTGATTTATTTGATTACAATTACTGCTTGAACCAACACGTGCAGAGGTTCAACAACACATTTTCGCTACTTATTATCAATTGAGAGCTTACAAAATAATATGCCACTGTGCACAAGAGAGCCGTGACATTGATCTATGAGTGATAACGAATTAAAAGTCCAAAATCGACTTATAAGGGTTCTCGCGGGATTTTTTCGCTGGTTTTGTGTCTCGCAACTGGACAATATGTAGAATCATTATAACAGCCGCCATTTCGGTAAAATAAAGCTGAGATTTTATTGTAGTATTGATTGTAAAGCTTGCCGAGAACGCTGAATCGATACATTTGCTGCCAAATACTGAAAAAACTAGAATGCGTTACATCCGCATTTTTATGGAGAACAAAGTGTGTATTCTGTATCTAAAAACTGAAGACTTTCTAATCTTAACCTGGCTTATAGATGCACAAACCGTGCGAAACCATAAGTAAAAAA
This sequence comes from Polia nebulosa, assembly GCA_951329385.1. Classification (NCBI taxonomy): domain Eukaryota; kingdom Metazoa; phylum Arthropoda; class Insecta; order Lepidoptera; family Noctuidae; genus Polia; species Polia nebulosa. Next base: position 37,160,486 of record OX589590.1, on the reverse strand, counting down.
TAAATAAAGAATGTTACCTTTTCTAGAGCCCAAGCACTAGATGGGTAAGCATCTCCGATACTAGTTTCATGTAGTGAAAACCAAGTTATTCCTTGCAATTTTTCAAAGCTAATAAGGGCTCAGAACCTTTTGATAATAACTTTCAGAAGATCAATTTCCGTATAAAAAAACATCAATCTCATTTTAGCAACAACCTAAGTCAAAATAGGGGAATATTCCATAATAGTCAATGCTGTATGTACGAGTATATTATGGTACTTTTACATCCGCATCGCAGTCGCTATCTGTCAAAAACACCTCCCTATATTTTGACAAATAGCCGATACGACTTGAATTTGATCGTTTATAAATACGAGACGAGAATTGGCCTGCAGGTCTCACATTATCTATTTATAACGTCGGCGTGTAACTTTCTATCTTCACTTTAACTCATCCTCTGCTACCCACATACCTACCAAAACATCGAGCTCCATACAGATCTACAGTTTGCAGAGATTTACCCGGAACCGCTCGTGTTGGTGGCCCCGCCCCCACGCCACGCCCAGCGTGTCTGTGTGTTTGTTTTGTTGTTCGCCTCCACAGCTCCACATCACGAGGTGTCGGATCTGGTACTAGTATAGGTAGAGCGGATGCTTGTGAACTGAACTTAGGACGTACTAGGTGTATAGGAGATGTGGGATGTCTGAGCTGAGGAGTTATGTTAGTAGGTAGGTGAATTGTTTATGAAAAGTTTGCATTGCTCTATGAAAACTAGAAGTTTATGTTTTGCAGTGGAGATAAATCGCAGCTTTATAAACATCTTCTTTAGGTGCATAAAGGAAATGGCATGTTAAACCTACCGGTAAAGGCAATAAAATAAATAATAACTTGCCTTTGAATTATGAACAATGGACACAAAACATATCTAATAATTAACTTTGAGCTTTAAATAACCAAGAAAGGAAGCAGAAAAAACAAACTGAGTAGTCACTCTTATATATAAGTAATTCACGTACCCATCTAAGTAGTAACCTACGTGAATTACTTATGTAATATATAAAAAATATACTCGCGACTACTAGGTCATAATTATGTAGGTAGATGTATGAGTCAATCTTTTTTATGAACTCAAAAACAACTGTGCAATGATTCATATAGGTAAGCTGGCGGAGATACCGTTAGGATTAGGATCTATATAGGGCTAGTATAGAAAAAAAATCAGTTCGATAGTTGTGACTCTTCATCTTTCAGCCATAAAAACCAAAAAAAAATGACCTGTCAGCCAAAAAAATGTTATTTATTGTCTCATAACGTGCTTGGAGCTTATATCATTGCTTGTGAGACTATATATACCTATATACAAAAGTAAACCACAATGTCACTTGTTGATTGCAATGGTTTGGGCTCTCTTCCTCAAGTTGTTTGAAAAGGTAAGGAAAAGTAGATGACAAAAATTATGGATTTATCACCACAAATATTCCGCGTTCCCCAATCCGTTTGGCAACGATCTATTTATAACCTACAGCTCAATTATTCAGTTGAGCTGTCTTGTTATTGTAAAAATTTAACATTATTCAACGCCTCTGAACGTAAAAATTGCAAAACTTTCAAAGCACAAACATTACAATCACCAACTTTTTCCTCAACATCCCTACAGTTACAGCAAGTGTAAAACATTTTTATTTGTAGCTAGCAGTACCTAACAGGCGTCTGCTCTCCACTCTCTGCGTGAGGGGGTGAGCAGAGAACAGAGTGATCGCGTAGCCTGCAGGACGGGTGCGACCGCGGCGCGTGTTTGTAGCTCGATTGAGCCAATTAATACAAGCGAGTAGGGGAACTGTGTCTTGGGAGATTTCGGGATAGGTCGTAGGTATCGGAGATTGAAGTGATGAAATATTTCGTAACAGACTGAAGTTCCTGATAAACTATAAAGTAGTTCAAAGAAACAAAAAAAAACACAACTGCATGTTACATGCCATTTTTTTAACGAACGTTTTAACACATCTTTTTGGTAAAACATTTCGATGATAAATAGCTTACTTTAAGGTTAAGGACTAGCTCAAATTGGGATTGGTAGCTATAGGGAACTTCCCAGACTCAATATAACAAGACCAAAAACTTCAATTGCTAGATGAAACAGTGATGTTCTCTAATCCCCTGAAAATAACTCTGTTTCTTTAAGCTACCAAAGTTATCTTGGTTATTTTTTATTATTGATAGTCTCGCGTTTGACCACTATCTTATCTGATGATGCGCGATGATGTGGTCGACGATGGAGCACGCTTGCCTAAAAGTAACCTATTCACTTTTGACTTAAACACTCCTAGGTTGTAGCTATATTTGGCCGCGGATAAATTCCAAACAGAGTTACCGCGCCCCTGGGCACTCAGGCAAGGAAGGAAGGACCCACCCCGAATTTTAGTCAGTCAAAGTCTGACACGCCCTCCCGCTCCACCCAGAGCGGAAGAAGTCATTGGATGATTTTCAAACCCACAAAAAAAATAAAAAAGTTTGTAGTTATCAGGAAACACAGAGTCTGGCAGGGAATTACACGTACGTGGAATTTTTGACGTTTTCGTGAAGCCCTGGCCACAGCAGTGCAGTAGAGAGCACGCAGCCATGGCCATGTTTAGTGGCGCGAGACAAATATTTAACAACCGATACAAGTAACGCACGAAAACCTACTGATACTACTAGTGTTTACTATACTAGTGTTTACAAGATTTATAAATATTAATATGTTTCACGTATCTGACTGACAGGCATCACATATAGAGCCAATACCTACTATTGAAAAACAAACATACTCGTATCTATGTGAAATGATAGAACACAAAATATGTATGTTAAGTTCATAAGAGGAGCAACTGCGGCTGCGAATCTTGAAAGAAAGTTGGTTGAAGGAAGCTTTTAATTCCCTGTACTGTGCGGGTACTAGACGCAAACAGCAAAAATTGGTATATTGTCTTGAAACCTTGAGCTACCTACGCTGACCCTAGCGAAACTGAAATAAATTAGGCAAAAATGTACCGTTCAAAAGATTATTCACTTTGGTGTGGTGTCTTAAGATTTGACGGCAGCAGTATTGTTTCAATCTATTCTAATGACACAGCACCATCAAGTACTTTCCAAACTTCATTAAAACGAAGTCACGAAATCATAATTAAAACAAAAAACAGCCTTCAGCGCCAAACCGACACAAAGCTGCCAAAAAACTGTTCGGAAATGTTTGAAACTCTCGCAAACGGCACTCGTTACTGTTTCCCAGTAAATACTAAGTAAATAAATAAATACGACGAGTCGCGCGTGTTTTCGCGCAGATTGGAGCAATTACTCGCCCCACTGTGCGCCACTGTGCGCCGCTGTGCGCCCGGCGACGCGAGGACGTGCGAAACAATGTTTCAAATTGTTGGTTGAATTGTCAAAATTGCTTCCGAATGTTTTTCTCTGAACGCCTTTTTGGATTTAAGTTTTTAGGTAGCTATGAGGTATACGAACTCACTTTGTGTCTCTTGGCTTTAGGTATTCGGCAAGTAGGTAACAAAAACAATTTCATTAGATATTTGAAACATACATAATATCACTCAAAGGTCTCCTGAAACTCATCGATCTGTGAGTCAAATGTCCGATTTATTTATGCTCAATTCTATTTAATTGAACCTATATTAATAGTATTTTTTTTTATTAAGGCAAGCCCACCACACCTTTCCCAAACCACTGTAACTTCTGTAAGCCAGAATCAACAGTTGCGACTACCAAAAAAAACGCAGAGGCAATTAAGCTCGACGAGTCCCAGAGAAACGATTAAACTGTCTTGAGTCCCACAACGAAATTAATCAAAAAAGACAGCGCAGGAGTAAGAAAAACATAATTTCCACTTTCCTCCTAATCAAGCGGGAGACAGAACAAAGCTAGGCCATTAGGCACAAAGGTGGTATTTACAACTGGGGTAAGCCCAGTTGCAAAGCACTACTAGTTAAAAACACTAATATTAATGGGTCCTAAAATTGTAAGCTGTTACATTTGATTCCAATAATAGGTATGGCAAAAACGCTTGAACGCACGGAAATTCGTTCTAGTTTCCACAAGGTCCGTGTAATAGACAACTCCAGAAGTAGGCTGAATACTATCCAACTTAAAATTGCGTTCAGTTTTCCAAAGAATACACTCCCATAGGATATTGTAAGGTTAATTAGCCAAGATGTGGGTATTTTTATTTATAAAATCCTATCTAGTATGCCATACATACAATTATATTATTATCAAAATTAGTAAATATTAGATTATTCTAGTAGTATTCTATTTAATCATGAATTAAATCGATTATTTAAATGAATCGAATCAGAGATGATTATGACAACACTTTGTTTGACATTTTTGACGTTTGAAAGCAAAGTGAAAGTGAGGCATTCCTTGTTCGACGGTTGAAACGAACACTTGTGAAGAAATAAATCCGTTTAAATCAACACAATCATCTTTTAATTTGAGAGATAAAGAGTAGATCCTTTATCTCAGAAGTGGGATCAATCAATTACGCCCACAATTTTGAAGAAATATTACCATAAATAACCACGTGGCATTTTTTTTTCTGCACGAAAGTCACTGTTTATTATCCAAGTAAAAAAAAATGGATAAAACTAGCGGTAATCGCAAGAGCAATGAGCGTAAACGTCGCCATGACCGGAGCAGAGAAACAAGAACAAGCACTACGCAAAAGCAGAAGCAGCGAAGGCAGCGATCGACCGATCGCGATGGTTCGTTGGAATCTCATCGAAGTGGAGGCCGCAGTTCCCGTGAGCAGCCTACGAGACGCCGTCATCAACCGAGCCGGAGTCGCAGCCGTGACGGGTATCGCAGTGAGAGCAGCAGATATGAGCAGCGCCGGCGACATCGTCGCAGCCGGGACTTGGAGGTGAGACGCAACAGGCGAGGCCGCAGCAGCTGCTCAGAATCCAGCATCGAGCGTCTTACACCTCCACTCCCTGGTCACGTGAGTACTCCCAGTGTTCTTAATAATGACACGCAAGCGTTTCTTGCTAGTTTGGTGGAAGCTTTAACCAATAGTCGACCTCAGGGTAACAAATTTCCCATGCTAGGCAACGTGATTCCAGATTTTGACCCTATGATTAAGAGTCAGACTATAGTTATGTGGATCAATAAAATTGACGAATGTGCGAAGCTCTACGGTTGGGGCGACGACCAGATAATACATTACGCTCTGCCTAAACTGTCAGGGATTGCTAAATCGTGGTACCAGGCCCTTCCATCTATGTCGTATTCATGGTCTGAGTGGAAAAGCAAACTGGAGCAGTCATTTCCGAGTAGTGAAGACTATGCCGAATTACTCACCGAGATGCTATCAAAACGTGTGAGATTTAACGATTCTTTGGAACATTAGTATTATGAAAAAATTAATTTAATAAATCGATGCGAAATACGCGGTAAACGTGCGGTAGATTGCCTACTATATGGGATTGAGGATCGGTCATTGAGGTTAGGCGCGAAAGCAGCAAAATGTCAGGAGCCGGAGCAGGTTCTCACATATTTTCAATCAATCAAGCAACAGCTTCGTGAACCAGATAGGACAAAGGTGAACTATGATAAACGTAACAACGCTACTTCTTCGGTATCCAGTAACAGTGTTAGGCAGACGGCTAATAGCAGCGAAACTAAGACTTCGAAGTCACACAACAATGCGTCAATTGTATGCTTTAACTGCAATGAACCTGGGCATTTTAGTACCAAATGCACAAAAAAGATTTTGAAGTGTAATGTTTGTGCCAAATTAGGCCATTTGTCAATTAACTGTCCCAGATTACCCCCTGACTCGGCTAATAAAACTGATAAACCTAAAGAAAAAGATGTAATGCGTATTGAAACAAATAATTCTAATGACAATAAATATTTAATGTATCTGAAACTCAACGGTGAAGTTATTCAAGGCTACGTGGATTTGGGCAGCCAATGTACGCTGATTCGTCACAGTGAGGCTGTTAGGAGGGGACTCACGTGGACTGATAGCAACTTACCGACTATGAGGGGTATAGGCGAGAGTATAGTAATGCCAATGGGTGTATCAAACGTCATTATTGAAATTCAAGGTATTGTGGAGGAAGTCAACGCGTACGTCGTTGATGATAGCGTTATTAAATATTCAGTTTTAATTGGACACAGTTTCACAGAAAAACCAGGTATCGTCATAACGAAAACTACACATTCATTAATATTTACTCGTGATGATTCAGTTAAATTACAATTAAGTTTGAAAACCGATATTGTATTACCACCTAAGGAAATGTATCCATTACCGTGTATTTCAACAAACAAATATTCGGGTGTAGTCCACGTTAGTGGCTCCTTACGCGGCACGTCACAGAAAGAATATTATTTGATGCCGGGTGAATATGACATAGAAAACGGAGAGGTTAGGATACTGGTGCAAAACTTTAGTGACAGTACGGTTTGTTTAAATAAGGATACGCTCATTACACGAGCTGTATGCACCAGAGACTACTTGAGTATAAATTTATTAGATTTTGAAAATGCTGAGACTAATTTTGTTTTCAATTATGGCAAACAGCTAAGCGAAAATGAGGTTAATAAATTAAAAGAGCTGCTCAAAAGGTACGAAACCTGTTTCTCAGATAACCTAAAAGACCTGGGATTAACTAATGTAATTAAAATGGAAATCGAATTAAGTGACTCGCAACCAGTAGTTTATCGTCCGTATAGGCTCTCCTTTCCGGAGCGTAAACAGGTTCAATCTATGGTGAACGAAATGATCGATGCAGGCATAGTATGCGAGTCAAATTCACCTTACGCTAGCCCAGTTTTGCTGGTAAAGAAAAAGACTGGTGAAAGCAGATTATGTGTCGATTATCGTGCATTAAATAATAAAACAAAAAAGGAACACTATCCACTGCCTTTGATTGATGATCAACTTGACAGACTAGCTGGTAATTCTTTATTTGTAAGTTTAGATCTTGCATCTGGCTACTACCAGATTCCAGTAGAGGCAAAGTCTCAAGACAAGACTGCATTTGTTACTCCCGATGGGCAATATCAGTTTAAACGCATGCCTTTCGGATTAGCAAACGCTCCTTCTATTTTTCAACGAGCGATGAACAAAATATTGTCGAAAGTCAGTTATACGATTATTTATATGGATGACGTATTGATTCCTGCACAATCCTTTGATCAGGGAATGAGACGGCTAGAGGAGGTACTTCAACTTATAAAAGACGCAGGTCTTACACTTAAGGTAAAAAAATGTAGTTTTTTCTGTACCAAGCTAGAGTTCCTAGGATTTCATGTAAGTGGTGAGGGGATACGCCCAGGAAAGCGCAAAACATTAGCTATAGAAAACTTTCCAGTTCCGCGAAACGTTCACGATGTCAGACGATTTATTGGCCTAACTAGCTTTTTCCGGAGGTTCGTTAAAGACTTCGCCCTGATTGCTCGTCCACTGACAGACCTGTTAAAGTCTAAATTCGAGTGGAAATGGACGGTGGAGGAGGCGGAGTCGTTTAGAATTTTGAAGGCAAAATTAGTTGAACGCTCTATATTAGCTTTATACGACCCTCATTTAGAAACCGAAATTCATACGGATGCTTCGAAACTAGGTTTTGCAGGGATTCTCCTACAGAGAGGTAAAGACGGTTTACTTAGGCCAGTGGCGTATTACAGTCGTAAAACTACAGTAGATGAGCAAAAATTTCACTCCTTTGAATTGGAAACATTAGCGGTTGTCGCATCTTTAAATCGTTTCCGAGTCTATTTGCTAGGGCTAAATCTTATTTAAGATAGTCACCGACTGCAACGCACTTCGCACCACTCTAACTAAGAGAGATCTTGTACCACGAATTTCTCGCTGGTGGATCCAGTTTCAGGAGTACGACTGTGAAATTGAGTACAGACCGAGTTCGCGTATGGCTCACGTTGATGCTCTTAGTCGTGCCCCTGTCAGTGAGCCAACCGATATGGATACGGAGCATGTTCTTGATGTATTACACGTAGACGTTCGTGACTGGATCGCTACTGTACAGGGTGATGATAGTGAGATAAAACGTATAAGAGGCATCTTAGAAGACGACAAGACGAAGTTTGTAGCTGACGTGCGTAAGAATTATCAGTTGAAAGGTAGTTATGTGTGTAAAATTTTAGAAGAAGGATTGCGATGGGTAGTTCCGAGGGGATGTAGGTGGCAAGTGTTGCGCATGAACCACGATGAGGTTGGACATTTTGGCTTCGAAAAAACTTTGAGTCGTATCAGAAGCATATTTTGGTTTCCTAAAATGCGTAGGTTCACTAAAAAATATGTCTCAGCTTGTTTAGAGTGTGCACACCATAAGGCACCTGGTGGTCCTAAAGAAGGAGTATTGCATCCCATACCTAAGATAGAGAAACCATTCCATACACTTCATGCCGATCATCTAGGCCCGTTCATTCGCTCTAGGAGAGGCAACATGTATTTGCTTGTTATAATTGATGCCTTTACAAAATTTATCAATATACGAGCTGTAAAAGATACTAAGACAACCACGGCAATCAAGGCATTTAAGGAACAGTTAAGTTACTTCGGCGTTCCTACTCGCCTTATAACGGATCGTGGCTCTTGTTTCACAAGTGCAAAATTTAAGAATTATATGAATCAATTAAAAATAAAACACATCTTGAATGCAGTTGCTACTCCAAGAGCGAATGGTCAAGTCGAAAGGTTTAACCGAACCATAATTGATGCTCTGGGTACAAAATGTCATGGCGGAAATGACAACTTCTGGGACGATTACATTGGTGATGTACAGTTAGGTATTAATACCACTATTAATAAGACAACAGGGAAGAGTCCCTCTGAGCTGTTGTTCGGTTGCAGATTGACGAATGCATCGGAAAATGTATTGACTGACGTAATTGCAGAAACAACTGAACGAATTGATGGTGATGCGTTAGTAAAACTAAGGTCGAATGCTAGGAAAAGGATAGAAAAACAACAGGATTATGCTAAAAAGCAGTTTGATAAGCATAGAAAGGGTCAGACAAAATATAACGTAGGTGATTTAGTCAGGGTAGAAAGGACCGTAATAGACAAAGATCATGTAGGTAAATCACATAAACTCATCCCCAAATTCCAAGGTCCCTATCGAATCCTCAAAATATTACCAAATGACAGATTTCTCGTCGAAGACACCCCATTAACAAGAAAAGGTAACAAGAGGTATGAAAATGTTGTTGCGCTAGATAAAATCCATCCCTGGATGAACTTCAAAGGTTACACCAGTGAAAGCACTGACAGTGATCAGAGTGAGGGTACAGAAATAGAGGTAGAGAGAGAGTGATCTATTATTTTACGTAGTAGGTGGGAATAAAAATTATTCAATTCGTCGATAGCAATAAGATGCTAGTTTACATTGATTAATTAACTTCCCTGATTAAAATGAGTGGAGACCGCGTGTCATTGTTAAGGATATATATTACTTATACATGAGCAATCAGTGCAGATAATGAATGGCATTGAGAATTCGATGTCGCACATACGATTGCAAGATAGTGAGTAAGATTATATGATGTGAGCATAATTTGTCATAGAGGTCAGTGCAGAATATGAATGGTACCAAGATAACGGTGCCGCACAGTTGACCGAGGATCGTGACAGATTGTGCAAGAAACAAAGAATGAAAATGCAGATCCAGCTTCATGAATTTGAATTGTGATAAAGATTTGTGACCTAGATTAAAATGATAAGCTAGATTGAGATAAAAATAAATATAATATGAATATAAAGACACTTCGAAATTTTGATTGTAATGAGAATTTGTTACAGACATAGATTGTGATAATAATGTAGTATCTTGAGCTATAAAGTAAATTTCAATTTATGTTGTGATAATGAATTATTGAAAATGAAATTAGTTGTAAAGTATGTATTTATAATCAAGTAGTTATAACCTATATTTTTTTCTTTTTTATTAGTTATGTATTGTTACGTAAATTGGTTATTATAACAATGTTTAACAAGCAAGTGAGAGGACTCACTTACACAGGACGGCCGAGTTGTAAGGTTAATTAGCCAAGATGTGGGTATTTTTATTTATAAAATCCTATCTAGTATGCCATACATGCAATTATATTATTATCAAAATTAGTAAATATTAGATTATTCTAGTAGTATTCTATTTAATCATGAATTAAATCGATTATTTAAATGAATCGAATCAGAGATGATTATGACAACACTTTGTTTGACATTTTTGACGTTTGAAAGCAAAGTGAAAGTGAGGCATTCCTTGTTCGACGGTTGAAACGAACACTTGTGAAGAAATAAATCCGTTTAAATCAACACAATCATCTTTTAATTTGAGAGATAAAGAGTAGATCCTTTAATATGATGTGCGGATTGTTCGTATTCGCAATCAGGTGTAGAACATTGACATAAAGGCGAGGCTACAAGCTTGAAGGAAAATAATTTACTCATAAAGTTGTCATGACCTGTGAGAAATTGGGCAACATAGTGATCCACCTCCATCCATGTCCTAGCCAGCCGCTCGCGAATCGATGAAAAAAACATATGTCGGCCTTTGATGGAACTTTCCCACCGACATACATTGCCATTCGGATAAAAGGTCCTCCCAGACGTCAGTTTGAGGTTTAAATAATCTAGAGATCTTAGCACGATCGCGTTGAGGTAAAAAATCTGGGTCCGTAGTCTTTCGCGCGGAATAGTAGGTACATCATAGGTGCTCTCAAAACGGTGAAGGAAAACATCGTGAAGAAACCGGCTTGTCCTAGAACCAAAAATTCGAAGACATGTGACATTCACCAACCCGCACTGCGCCCACGTGGTTTGGGCCCAGTGTTTGGGATGGATCTATGATGCTTCATTTGACCAGATTGCTTCTAAAGCGGCCAACCTGGGCCCGCAATCTTTTAAATGATTTCCAGATTGGCCAAATGCTCTGCCGGAGTGTGGAAAGTGGCCCCTTGAACAAATACAATTGTTTTTGGAACAAACTGTTTGTAGTTTGTACAGCTTCCATTGATTGGAGATCGCAGGGCTTCCTCGTTTCCTACAATGTTGATATTGATGGAGAGTACGGCTTCTTGTTGGCTTTATAGCTAGCTATAAATAGCTGGTTAACACAAATAGAAGGAAGCTGATGAAATAAATGCTTGACTATTGTGTGCTGAATTATGTTCACAGAAGATTTGGTCATCTGATGAAAAAACTACGAGTAGATTCCCCAAATTGTGATGTGTGTGGAGTTATTGATGATGTCCAGCATCTTTTGGTGGAATGTGCCAAGATCCAGACGGGTAGGGAACGATTGTCAAGATTGCATAAACTCGACATAGGTACGTTTTTTGAAATCCTGGCAGATCCAGGAAGTGATACTGCTAAAATTGTTTATGACGTATTGATGACATGGCAATGTGTCGTTAGTATAACTTCTTGTTAATGTTTAAATTATAAGTTGAAATGTAAACTTAGGTTACGATAAGGCTGACATGCCTTAAAAGGATAAAAGTCCCTAAAAAATCATCATCTTCCTGCCCTTATCCCATGTTACTTGGGGTCGGCGCAACACGTTTTTTTCACGCTATCACTATTATTATTATTATTATTTCGTTAATTCATTTGTAAATACATATACATTATATTTTTAAATATTTCAATGAAAAAATAAAAAAAAAACATTTAAAAATATAAAAAATAGTATCCTACCGGTATCGGGAACAGGGTCCAAGCTACCGGCGGTCAGGGCTCCAGAGAGAGGAACCGCCTGACAATGCGAGCCGTGTCCAGAAGTACTGCTTTCTGAATCAAGCCCTTGATCCAGCTGCCTAACGAGAGCCTCCTGAGGTGTTGGTCGAGGCTCGTGGCTATTAAGCCATTGGCTGACACGACTATCGGTACAATGATCGCTGAGTCCACATCCCACATGTCGACAACCTCGCGAGCCAAGTCAATATACTTGATTTGTTTATCTTTCTCGGCTTTCACGAGGTTCTCGTCATGTAGGACGGTAATGTCAACAATCATTGCACGCCTCTCGATTCGGTCCACTACCACTATATCAGGCTTATTGGCTATAATAGTCCTGTCAGTGATGATGGACCGATCCCAGTACAATGAGATATGACCATTATCGAGAACTGGGTCGGGCGCATATCTGTAGTACGGCACTTCCGATTCCACAAGAGAGTATTTCAGAGCAAGTTGCTGATGGATAATCCTGGCTACGAGGTTGTGCCTATGCAAGTACTCACCGTTAGCTAGACGAGAACAACCAGAGATTATGTGGCGGATTGATTCTCCCGGACGATGACATGCCCGACATATGTCAACCGTGCCGTCCTTCACAATAAATCTCCGGTAATTTTTCGTCATGATAACTTCGTCCATAATTGCACAGACAAAACCTTCGGTTTCCCCAAAGAGGTCACCGACACGCAGCCAGGCTACGGACGCTAGTTGGTTATTATTATTATTATTATTATATTCATAACTCTTTTAGTTACATGTGTTTCATCCCTCCTCGTTACATGACCATACCAAGATAAGCGGTTCCCTTTCAACTTTTCTGTGACTAGCGCCACTATTAAACTACCTCTAATGTACTCATTTCTCACTTTATCCATTCTCGTTACTCCACACATCCATCTCAACATTCTCATCTCCACCACATGCAATCTTTTTAACCGACTTTCGAAAAAGGAGGATGTTCTATGTTCGACTGTATGTATGTTTTTATTTTTTTTTATTTATCCGTCAGTTGTGGACTGATTTTCAAAATTCTTTTTTTTATCCGAAAGAATATACTCCCGAGGTGGGGGACCACCTCGCAAGCAAGCAATTTCGATAAAATTTTAAGAAACTGAACAAAAACGAAAAATACGTTTACCTCGATGACGTTTTGGTGTACTCCAAATGTTTAAATTCCACGTTCCATGTTATTGGGGTTTTTAGTTGTGGGGTATAACAACTAAAAAGTGAAAAATAAAAAACTTTTTTACAAAAAAAACAACCGATTTTTTAATTTTTGGTGTATTTTTTTTTTAAAGTCGGTTGTTTTTTTTGTAAAAAAGTATTTTATTTCATCAGTCTTTTTCACAGCCGAACATTCTGTACTGACCCATACAGTACAACAGGTCTAATCACGGACTTATAGATCCCCAACCAGCACAATGTCATCAGCAAACAGCATACACCAGGGAGCCTCTTCCTGGATGTCCGACTGAAAGTCCCTAAAAAATAAAGATAAAAAAAATGATCACAATTAAAAGATTTGATATTATTATGTAGGTAAAGTCGTAAGGAACTATAAGATTTAGAAAACTTATCCTTACTCTTTCTACAGGAGGTAACAGTTTATCGTCTAATGGTCAACAAATCATTAATAAAGAAATCCTTCTGAAAGACTGCAGTCTCTAACGATTTTCAGACAGCACAATTTTACGTTACTGAGAATTAGACTGCAGTTCCTCTTATTTAAATAAAAACAGTCAAAAACCAAGGACAAACAAAAGACCACACCTTTTAACACCCGGACCCTCACTTCTGTCTACCCTCATTAGCTTATATTTAGCCACAAGGCATAGAAGCACAGAAGTTGCACTCAAACCAAAGTACAACACAAGGACACAGACGGTAATCTAAGACCAAACTTTTCGTGGTGACGTTGCATCCAGTCGCTGACCAAGGATAATAGCCACCTTTGCAAAGATAAGCGCAACTCACAGTTCGGGCTTGGTGACACCAAATTACTCTGTCTCAAAACTGAGATCCAAAGAAACCCTCTATAGCAAAGGAATCGTGTCTCCTGAGTCTGTTTTTAGGGTTCCTTCCCCGAAGAGTCCAAACGGGGCTCCGTTTGGACTCTTCGGGGAAGGAACCCTATATTGTTGTCACTCACGTGTCCGTCTGTATATCTGTGTTCGTACGTCGTCTGTCACAAAATTTTGTTACGAAGAATTTTTGAACTTCCCATTGACCAAAGGTAATAATGTTTATTATTACGTATCTATACTTTACTAACAAATACCAATATTTGGTACGGAACCCTTAATGTGCGAAATCTGACACGCACTTGACCAGTTTTTTTTTTAGAGGACTTAGTACCTAAACTACTATTGATTAAGTTGACGTGCATTAAAAAAATTGACCTTTTAGATCGCTTTTTTATCATGATGCGAGTCAGGTCTCATCCACCCGGGCCCAGCCCAGTGCGGGTCGACCGCCCCCGGCGCCCTCTGGTGCGCGAGTGGCGAAGCGCCGCGGGTTGCGCGCGCGCATTCGAGCTCAATTTGTTCAATCCCGTTTTGTTTGAAATTCTATTGTGTTGTGTTATTTTTTTATTCGAAATTAAGTTGACGGAAGAAAGGGTTGGTTATTGCGCTCTCGAGTGTAGTTGTGCAAATAGTGCGCATAAAAAGAGTCACTCGTTAATGTAACTGCTACTGTGTTAAGCAGAATTGGAAATAAATTAAACGTGTGAAACATTCTAAGATATTGAAGAATGATTCAGTAAACGCATTACCTAGATTCAACCTACCCCACTTACCTATTCCTGTTTGGCTTTGAGATTTTTGAAAGCATTTAAAGACTTGTAGGTCCAGAGAACACAAAACACCACGCCTGTATTTCCCGAAAGGTAAGGCAGAGGTATATATAGCTTGTTCTTCCCCACATTGCATTTTTTTTTTTCATGGTTTATTTATTAACTTGCTCAGCAATGTGTGGTCCCCCTCGGGTATAAGCCTCCTCCATCTTCTTCCATTGTATTCTCTCCGTGGCGACAACCATCCAGCCTTTTCCTGCTGCCTCCACAATGTCATCCACCCATCTTTTCTTCTGCCTTCCGACACGTCTTTTGCCTGTCGGGCCCAGCCATTGAGTGGTGAGGTATGTCCATCTTCTGTCTTGGTATCTTGCTAAGTATCTTGCCCATTTTCACTTGTGCCTGAGGCTGAACTGGAGGGCGTCTACTACCTCGGTTCTTTTGCGAATGTCTGTTTTTAGTTTTTTGTATTCTTCTAAGTTTCAAGATACTTCTCTCCATTGCATGTTGGCACGACAATATCTTGTTTTTTACCTTTTCGTATGTCTGGCTTGCATAGGTAAGGCATGGCAGGATGCAGGAATCCATTATTACCTTTTTCGTTTTTAGGCTATAATTACCTTTTAGAATTTCCTTCTGTGCCCAAAATTTCTTCCACATTATGTCCCTTCTCCTATCAACCTCGTTTTCGTTACTGTTTGCATGAAAAGAAATTAACTTGCCCAGGTACACATACTCATCCACGTAGTCAATTGACTTTCCTTCTATTTTGATACCCTTCTTGTGGCTGTTTGAGATTTTTTTTGTTTAGGATGCGTTCATGTATAGTCCTACTTTTTTACTTTCTACATCCAGGCTTTGTAACATTTTTTCGAGTTGCGAGGCGGATTCACTAAAAAGAACTATAATTATCATCTGCAAACCTTAAATTTGATAACTTGTTATTATGTATCCTTAGCCTTTATTTTTCCATTCTGAAAACATTTTCTAGAGCAGCTATGAATATTTTTGGAGAGAACGGCTATCCCTACCTCACACCTCTTTCTATTGGAAACTCCTTTCCCTGTTTCTCCAGTCTTAATCTGCTTACACTGTTTGAGTAGATGTGAGGTAGTACCTAATCCTACATAATTATCTACCAAGACGTTTACCTAGACTGCTAACTATCGACAAGACATCAAATACACTGATGCAGCCCACGGTATATACTCGTAAGCTACCTGTAGTATTCAGTATATTTCTAATTTGTCTAAAAATAAAATTCAGACGAATATAAAATTCAAAACACAAAATGACAGATCGACACAACAGCAGCTAAACACGAAATGAAACTCAGCAAAGTAGGTGTCTCATCTTAAGGAGGCGCTCGCCGGCGAGTCTAATGTTGTTGAAATATTGATTAATATTGTCGCCGGCGCGCGCCATGTTGGATTGGCTCTCAGCGCGGGGCGCAAGAGTGCGGAAGCCGGCCTCTCGGGTAACGTTCCGGTTCCGATAGATACTTCCCTACCTTTGTTAGACACAAGCACTCTTCAGAAATGTTCCCTTTATTTTTAAAATATTTTACAGCATTTATTTTTTTAAAGAATTGTTGTTTCGGGACGCTCAATTGAGCAACTATTAAAACAATGGCAGAAAAGTTTTATGTGATTGAGTTATTGTTCTGTTTGAGGGCGAATGTTTAAACTTTACCGATTAATAAGTAATTAAGAGGTCGCGTTCCTTTTTACAAAAACATGAGCATGTAGGCTTCATATAAACAGCTTTAAACCTTGAAATAACTCGACAGGGTCTATTTTACATCGTTAGGATTCTATTTAAACGAGTTTGGAACTCAAGTGGCTTTTTAAATAACTGAAGCACAGCACCTGGACAAGCAAGCGACTGTTTTCAATGTACTACACTTGAGAAAAGCAAATAATAAATTATATGTTCAAGCAGAGAATGTAGACTTGAAAGTGCTACACAACAATCCACATTTGAAATACCAAGGTTCTAGGTATTTTATATCTGTTATATGAACAGACAGATCGTGTTGCTGGAGAGTTTGTTGCGTCGCTCCTTCTTCACAGCTAAAACACAAGCAAGTGGTGACGGGCGGGCGATTTAGTAGGACTGTCTTTATGTAGAACTTTGACGTTCAAAAATAAATTTTAGCCTAATTTGAATTGACTTTTGATTTTGATATTTTACATGAATCAATGTATGATTGTTTTCAGATGGTTAGCCTATTTTACTATGCAATGAACTCGCTGTGTATTTCGGTAGGTACTTAAGTATTAAAATGCAGCTATGTAGAACCAAAGAAAGCTAAGCTATGTGGCCTCACGTAAGTAATCATAATCAGCTAGCTGTTTTATTTAACCGAGGTCTAATGGCTGGATGATGTAAAAAACTAAAGAATCCGTGTTCCTTCTATTCAATAATGAATTTAAAAAGCTGGGTATTCGAGCTTTTCAATAATGGTTGACCAGAATATGGTTTGCTTGCTACGCATATAGGTGTATATTGTATGGCATTGTTATGTTACCTAAATCAACTCATAAACAAAGTTTTTTCTTAAAGTCAAACGTCATGGGGCGCGCAACATTTAATGTCGGCCATTTTTTTTATCGATAACGTGCTACGGCACGTGCACAGGTGTTCAAAATGTCGACATCTTGACCGCTAAGGCGCCATTGGAAAACTGTTAAAAGAAAAAAAAAACTACACTATTATTGGTTTGCGAGCAGATGCTGAGCCAGATATTTCATTATTAAATACTCTTTAAGTTGTCACCTTTTTGTAAATGCCCACTGATATATTTCGTACAATGGCGTTGCTCAGTTGCAGTAAGTAAAGCTGCGGCAGTTTTCCTCGAATTATTGTGAAGATAAAAAAAAAGCATTTCTGGCTCCTTATAATAACAGTTGACGTTTATGTCGCGCCCACTTTATGTTTTCTTCGACCTCGTATAATTCTGTCAACGTATTCATGATATATAAGTAGATTGAAAGACATTCATAGCAAGACAATCCAACAATCTCTTGTTGTTTTGGTTTTGACTTAAAAAGATCCTTAGCAAAAGAAATAGGCATCTGAAACTTATTTTTGTACCAATTTAAGTAAAACAATCATCTTATTTTGTGCTTCAAACAGTGTAGTAGTAGTAAGTACCTAATATACTCTAATGGAAAAAATTAAAGTATAAAAAAAATGTTTTTTTTTTGCGATTTTTCAAATGGTCGTATGTTTGTTAAAAAATATCGTATTGGAGTCGCAAAAAAAAGCAATTTGTAGTTCTAGTTTGAGATCATAAAAGACATTTTTTTCCTGTGAAGCCCCGCGACTCACCGGGAGTCGGACAAAAAAAAAAAATTAAAGAGAAAAAAAAAAAACGGCTGTCAACCCGGGTTGTCGTCGGGGTTCAATTTGACAACCCGGATTTGGCCGCGGGGCTTCACAGGTTAAGTAATGTGAATCGCGCAATGCTGACGAATACCTTGAAAGAAAAACGTTTTATAAGAAATAAAATATTTGTATTTTTATTATTTTTATTCTTTCCATATGGATCGGATAACTTGTTTATTCTACTTCAATTTTTTTTTTTAAACCTTTAATATCGGACTTTGAATGGAAAAGGATCGTTTTGTCTTTGATCATCGATATCTCGGCAACCAATGATCGCACAGAAAATTAAAAGATGGGTTTTGAAAACTTGAATAAACTCTCTATAACATTTTATTTCCTTTCTTTACATGAATTTGAAAAAGCGTAGGAAGATCAAATAAAAAAGAAGTTTTTTCACGGTATTCGTTGGAAATAGGATCTCCTCTCACAGACAGGAAGCCTGTGCCCCAGCAGTGGGGACATTACAAGGCTAAGATGATGATGAGGATTGCGTGATGCACATTACTCTAAAACAGAGTCCTCTTTAGATCTCAAATACTCGACTCCGATACGAAAATTTGTAACAAACGTACGGCCATTTGAAAAATCATTTGGATTTTCTTTTTGATCCTTTAATTTTTTCTATTAGTGTATGTAAATAAATAAAGGACCAAAATTAAATTAATCGACTCGGTCGTAAATTATTAAAACTAGGGCCGATTTTTTAATTATTATTAGGCTGCAAAAACGTCATTAGTGCTAATTTTATAGGTTTTTTTTATCAATGATAGGCTCGCGTTTGACCACTATCTCACCTGATGGTAAGCGATGACGTGGACGAAAATGGAGCACGCTTGCCTAGTAGTAACCTATTCACTCTCGACTTAAAGACTCCTAAGTTAGATTGTAGCTATCAGGAAACACAGACTCCGGCAGGGAATTCCACTCTTTAGCTGTACGCACAATAAATATGCTCCCGAAACGTTTTGTGCGTGTGGGTGGGAGGTTTTCAGGCTAAAGTAGAGTTTGACATATACATACTCCACTTCAAATGCTTAATTCCCTATTTATGCATACGCGTAAAAATCAGGAAAAAAATATATTCGGATCGAATATTACACCTAAGATTAAAAATCCCGCGACGGCTGACGCGAAAAACATTTCTATATCGCCCGTTATGTTGGTCAACATGGCAACGAGTGTAATTGCTTTAGTTTGCACAAAACACGAACACTTTTAACGATACTTTTACGCGATGTGTTGTGCCATTTACTTTGACATTATACTCACAATTTATTTGTGTATTTACTTTACAAACACACAGATTTTTATATGAAAACCTTTGTAAGCATATTTTATTTTATTTTTTACAATTTTAAGAAAGCTTACAGACTAATACAAGTACATGGTAACGAAATAATATCAACTGACAATTGCTAATTACAAGCTTCCACATTTATATTACAATGTTATAAAAAAAAGAACACCATAAAAAAAAAAAAACAAACATTCACCCATTAAAGTATTCTTTACTCAAAATTTTCCTGATTCTTAACGCACTCGTGCAAAATAAATCGATTTCCATATTCGATGGCAGGCTGTTAAACAACATTGCACTGCGTATACAAAAAGCGTTACGCCTATAATTTGCATTTGTAGACGGTATTGTAATAATGGTCGTAATCTTAGGTTAATTTGATTAGTGCGAAGATAAATTTTGCTAAGTAAATCGGAACAATCGATTGATCCATTTGCTATGTTGACAAGAAAGCAGATGTCATTAATATTACGCCTTAACTCTAATGGCAGAAAGTGATAACGCTTACACCGGTGTGCGTAGCCGTCTGAAATAACTACCTACCTAAGTATTATACCTAATTTAGAATCAGTTAATTATTTTCAGACACCGCTAGTAGAAGCAGACTTATGACTTGGATTCTTGGGAAGTATTTGTACAAATACTTCCCAAGAATCCAAGTCATAAATTGCTACGTACCTAATTGGTATTGATTTTCTTTCCTCGGAAACTAACTGCACACAAATCAATACAGTACCTACAATAAACTGACAAGGAAGGGTAAATTAACCCTCTAAGCGCACTTAATGGCCATAATTCCACAATCCACCCCTTCACCGCTCGATTTCTTCCAATTTGCAAAACAAGCCCTCAAATCGCCATAAACGAGATTGCTACATACCAAACTTTTTTCAACATCTGTCGTGGCATAGCCCCGTGTCCGTTCTGCCAAAGTTTTTTTTTTTTTCTTTTTTTACTGCGCTCCTTTTGCAGTTTCGATCGGATTTGTCTCCGGGGGGCCGGGATCGCACCGCTAACGATTGCTTACGAGGACTGTTGAGGTTGGTGCACGTTTTCGCTCTTTGATTGTCCGAATGTGACGGATTTGCGATTTTAACGCTATTCAGGAAATGGCATTTGAGCAAAGCGGATTAGAGAAAGGACCGGCCGACAATGGTCGGTGTGGATTACAAACTTGTGAACAAATATTATGGAGACGTTATGGCCAGTTTGGACATCATTCAAGATTGGATTTCGTAGTTTTTAGTGTTTGTTATTAGCCATCTGTCTGTCACGCTCATCATGTTTGGAATAATACAGTGACCCTTTTATTTTCCTTATGAAAATCTTGGAAAATAAAGGAATCTGTTCATTTATCATTTTTATCCCCAAGGAATATGGTCTCAACAAAAGTTTCGATTGACAATAAAACTCTTATTATGAGAGATATCGAGTACATGACAGATTTCTGCATACAAAAGTCAACACGTGAGAATAATATTAGGAAGCTTTCTCAAGAGTAAGCAAAACAAGCCTCCAGAGAGCACTGACGATATCATTGTTACATAAATCATCTGCCCACATTCTTACTTGCATCCGATTTAATTAAGTCGTTGGCGACACGTGAGGCTGAATGGGAGCGCGCCTTTGCTTTGTGAGCGACTAGTGTCGCATTGTTGGCAAGCAGTGGGAGGTTGGCCCGGTTTCCGAACGCACCTGTCGACGTCACAAAGGATTCTAAATTCAAATTTAACATCGGAACGCTAAAGTTGAAATTGGTTTAGTGCAGAAGTGTGAAGCGTGGGTCTTTAGATGAAAGAGGAAAACATGTTTAGCTTATGTTGCGAAATGTGACGATGGTTGTGCACGTTTAATTAAAGGACCATTATTTTTACCTACGTTTTTATGAAGATGTAAAAAAATATCAAACCAAGCTTAATCTTAATTCAAGTACATAATAGATACATCATTGAGGTAAAATCCTTCTACTAAAGTTAGGTAAATTTTTAACGCATTTTTATTAATTAAATATATGAATATTGTGACCGGTTTAATTAAAATCTGTGTAGGTAGTACACCAAGAAAACACCAACGACACATTACACAAATTAAATGTTTAGGCAAGCTTTTGACAGCTCTCCAGATTTGCTGGCAAAAACCTCGACGTTATCCTCGAGCACCATGACAATTCCTAATGACGTCACATTCCATAACATATACTAAACTCATCTCTAGCCCAAACGTCTCAATACGCCGCGTCGACGTGTTAAACTTATTGTAAAACTGTAACAATGGCGATAATTGATCGAGTCGTCTCATGCAGATGGCGGCGCACCCTTTATTTGTAACACATAAGACAAGTTTATTATCTCCCCATGTATAACAAGCAACAACTAACAACTTAACGAGAGTAACAAGATGGCAGTCAATCTTTTGATGTTCTGTTTGTTCAGAGTTCGGGGAATGAAGGTGTAAGTAATTAAATTTTGGTACAGATGGATTATGGTTTATTTGTAACGGATCACAATGTTGGGTTAATAGAAATAATGGAATAGAAGATCGTTACAATGGCAAAGTTGAGGACGTAGCGTAGACACAGAATAAACTTTATTTTATGTAGGTACACCAAAATAATACACAACTCTTTTACACGAGCTTAAATCGATGTGTAGGTTCTATGGCAGTTTAATCTCTGATAGCGACACTTACCTCTGGATGGACTGAAAATTTAAAATATAAAGGTGCAACAACGCAAAACGTTTGACTTTATCATATTCAGAAGGTATTCTCAGTTTAAGGCGCAGTTATATGCCAACGACCTTGAGTGGTTAGCTTGCGTGTTCTGGCTGAGCTCACGCAACGCGTCGTACGTGCACCCAGTAATAGGACTCGCCCATCTAGGAGCGCTGTCGCAAATTAGACGCATTATTCATTTATTATACGGGTGTTATACTAAAGCACGTATACTAAAAGATAAATAATTAAATTACCTTTAAAATGGTGAAAGTTTAATAAAAAAAACTCTTAATAGTTTTTGCGTGATTTTCAATTTTTTATCCGCATTAGACGAAACTTAACAAATTAATTACACTTTAATATAAAAATATAATTTCAAATATTCACTTAGCAAATTACGCAAAAAATTGTCTAAGACAATTTTTTTTTTTTCATAGAAATATGACTAGTGATTTAGACGTGATGTTCAATTTGAAATCGTTAGGAGTCGTTTGATTGCGCCTTAAGAAGAGAAACGGGGCCACATTCATGTGTTTACAATGTTCATCTAGATAAGTGAAAAAACCTGCATATTCCTCCTAAAATCGTAATTCGTAATACGCATCCCTGTAGAAACCTACTAAAATAATTATTTGTATTCGATCAAACGTAAATAAGAAAGGACAGACAACTGGCTTGGAATCAAATAAAACATCATCAAAGTAAACTTATCAATCATAATTCATAACCTTTATAAAAACTTGTATCTACATTCTTTCCACAACATGCCAACATCCTGATATTGAGTGGTATCTTACAACAGTTTACATCACAATCGGACAAAACACAAAAGTTGAAGTAACGGTAGCATTCCCGCCGAGCCATTGACAGGCGCGGCCATCTTGATGGATTGTTTTGGGTCTAAGACTCTATACTCTATGGCACAATAGTAGTCAGCCAGTCTTCATACCTTACCGTAGTTGGAAAGTATTTTACATGTGAATTGTATATTTTGGTTTTACCATTAAGTTTTGTTAAGGAATGTGGGTAATTGGCTGACTGCCATTTTGAGTAGTGTTTCAATGTTTTGGTAGGCAGCGAATGTTGACGGTGAAATTACACTTAAAGAATCCAGTTCATAAGTTTAACAAAAGCAGTTCAAACAATGTGAACCTGAAAGAAAGTAAACGTGAAGACAATCTGCTATCTCTGCATTTCCCCAGAAAAGAAGATGCTGACATGCTAACAAAACGAATGTTTTCAGGATCCGTTTAAATCTTTTTATCTTTAGGGGGGAGACCTTTGCCCAGCTGTGGGACAATGCACCTCTGGTTAAAATATAAAAATCTTTGTACCTATTATAAAAAGAAAAGTCCAGACTCACTCACAAACTCATCAACGCTCTCCCTTGTACTGCATGCAAAGCTGAAATTTTACACAAGGTTTCCTTTTATGATGTCTACAAGCAATAAGAAAGTGTATTTCAAAATTAAACTCTTATGAGAGTGAAAAGAAGTAGCAGTTTTTTATAGAAAATATTTATTTGTGCTAAGATTTACTTAAAACTTGGTTAATACTTTACAATTAAACGAACACGTGGGTACTTTGACAAGTTTTAAAAATCAACCGGTGAAAAGGTTTCAGTGGCGAGGGAAGCCGCGGGCAATAGCTAGTATCTGATAATATCGTAGTTGGTACGGCACAAATCAAAATAGATGCCTCATACATCTAATTCGACTCTGCACTTCATACAAAATCTCCACAACAAATAAAAATATTTGTATCCGCTTTCTATTTACACAAGCAGACACCGCCGTCGTTCAAAAAATATACAAATCTGCTAACAAAAACGGAACCCGCTCAGACAATGGCACTCATCATTATGAAAACATTAACGCACGTCGGCCTGCGGGGTGCCAATTATTTTTACTTGCAACCCCATCATGCGGTGATTATTCGCGCTGGCAACACTTACACTCGTTCATCATCGGTCAGTCGCGTGCGAGCCGGGGCGGCACGCGACTCCCTGGGAGCTAAGCTTTTTAAAAACACTACATGTTTTATATTGAATTTAGTCTCGTTTATTTGTTTTTTATTGAGAGGTCTGTAATAACAAAGTCGTTTGGTAATTGAAGTGCATGGGATGGGTCTCGACTCCTCGGCAACCAAACTGCGTGTCGATGATGATCGATATGAAATGTCTAGTTGTAAGTATAATATCTCGATCATCTATATAAAATTAAATGTTAACCTTAATGCCCATAATCGACTTTTGTTTCTCAATCATTTTAGTGCGGGCAACCCCATTCCAATCAACAGTTATGTTCTCCTTATCTATCTCATGATAACCTACTGGCACGGTCAGGTTGTTACTCCTCTGGTTCAACTCTTTAACCTTTTAGTTGGACCAAGCTCTCCTAATGATTTTTCAAGTTCCTTTTTTTTCAAGTTCTAGAGAGAGAGTTCTAGTTTAGTTGTTTTGCTAGTTATATATTTTAAGATAAAATTTCAGAGAGCTGTGGATTTTGCGAATAATAAATGAATAAGTTCTCCTGAGAATGATATTGACACTTGTATCTAACGTGCAATTTCTCTTAACTTTAAGTCATTCCATTTTCATCGCTCTCCATAATCTTCAAATCTCTCACTTCCCTCTTACGCCTGTCTAACTTCGCAACGGCTCTCAATAATCTTCAGTTAGTTCTTAAGTGCTCTTTAAGCACCCGTCGCTAAATAATTCCATCACAGGAACTAAATCTTACCTCGCCCTAAGCAACTAACATACGTTAAAGCAATGAAACACAATTCCCACTGCATATTTAAGATTTCAAAACGACTTTCTCATACTTATTAGGCGGACTGCACTCAAAAATCACTGAACTTACAAAAACTTAAGCAATTAATTCGCGACGGATCACCGAAGCGCGCGGACTCGCACAAAGGCCGCCATGTTTAACAAATAACCTTAATCTGGAATTCGCGCCATTGTCACACCCTGTTTACGGCGTCCGGCCGATTAAGCACCCAATATTCCCGCCCATTGTGTGCTCGCCAGATTCGCCACTCAATCATAATAAAATTGTGGGAATAAAGTCGTTTTCTGCATTTTTCTAATTGTGAGAACGTATTTTTTACTCTTAATTGGTTTTCGACAGATGTTAATGAATTCAATTTTCGAATGTTAATTGATATTGCGTTGGTAGCATTGTTCTGGGTTGACTGTTGCAATTATTGTGAAGAAACTTTCGCTGTAATAACGGTACACGCTATTATTATAAATTGTTAGACGCTTGTTATTTTTAAGATTTTACAAATTGAAACAGACAGAATTGTGACACGTCATGAGAGATTTTCTGAGAGGTAAGAATAACTACGAAACAATTTGATCTCTAATTTTACGCTTACGAATGTTATTATATTTTTTATACTTATTTGTATTGCAAATGTACGTTTGGTACTTACATCATCATCATCACAAAAAGTCCGCTACTGGACATAGGTCTCCCCCAAGTGTCGCCACAATGACCGGTCCAGTGCGTCTCACATTCATTGGCTACCGCGACTCTCACCAAGTCATCGGTCCACCTTGTTGGAGGCCTTCCAACGCTGCGTCTTCCAGTACGCGGTCGCCACTCCAGAACTTTTCAGTCCCATTGACCATCTGTTCTGCGAGCAATGTGCCCTGCCCACTGCCACTTCAGTTTGGCGATTCTTCGAGCTATGTCGGTAACCTTGGTTCTCTTGCGGATTTCATCATTCCTGATTCGATCATGCAAGGAAACTTCGAGCATTACATACATTTTACAAAATATTTTATCCATACTTCTTTTAAACATAGAATAAACTTGCCCAACTCAATCCAATCAAAAAAAAATTGTAATACACCTAGATGTAAAGTCAACTCTGACATCGTTGCTAAACATGTTTCAAGTTTCCTTTTCCTATTCACCTCTACCCTTTAGAGTTTAACCAATACTGCCTCTAAGCGACGTGTGTTACAAAATTAACGTTAAAATCCTAAACAAACCATCAATTGTTCAGAATATCAGTAATCCTTGCATAATACAAAAATAAACTAAAGCAAAATACAAAAACATTGCGTTCAAATTAACTTTGTTTGTGCAACGGTATCGCTTACCGAACGCAGCGCCGCCCGAGGGCAGTGCTGCCAACCTCTCGCCGAAAACAATTAAAACTATAAAAGAAAAATAGCGGGTGCCCGCGGCGTGGTTGTGGGAATGCACCCATTGTTTCTGATCTTATTGATGTTCACACGCGGGGCTCAGACAGCCGGTGTCGAACCACAACAATGCGATGTTGATTCGCGACTCACTCGGCCTCCACATATGGCGTTTTGTTCCATTTGTGGTAGATGCCCAGTGAACTGAGAGTTTTCCACCTCCGGGAGTATGCGCCGCTAATCAATCGTGGCATGGAATAATAAAACAAAGACATGTATGGGTTCCCGATACAACTGAACGAGCAGTAATTCTCGGATAATGGATTTACTAGTTTATTATTATACTCGAAGCATGTACCTGATCTAGTTATCTACAATTTAAACGGTATTAGACCAAATAGGTTCCTCTATAGACTTTCAGACTTCTGACTAGTACTCGAAGGTTTGCCGTCGCATCGCTACGTCGCTTGTATTCTTGCTACGAAGCGCTACGAGCCGCGTAGCACTCTCGTAGCAGAGGTAGCCTTAATAAAATTAATGTTTTGAATGATTCAAAAGTAAAGATTTCGGATTCCGTTAACTAATGGCTAATACTGTTTAATACATAATCTGGGGGCACGGCAGTGCCCGCGACAAGACGAGCCAAGCGAAGCACAAGGGCACTACCTACCTTTTCTCGAAGCGCTTCGTCGTTTTTTTGAACCCTCATAACTTGGGTTTGGATTATAACAGATAAACAAAATTCTCGGGATGTGATGTCAATAGTGGATTTATTAAACCTATAAAGTTTTAATTGCATAGCTCTTATACTTTAGTTTTTATTGATATCTAAGAAACCCCGAATTTTGTCCTGATTCACTCACTGATGATCATCAAAATTCTTAGGGTACTTCCTGAAGTCCTAGGAAGTACCCTAAGAGCCTTATAAGATCTCATGTAGTGTCAAGCTTTTAACTCTACACGCCCTAACTCTACAAGCCCTAATTTGACAAACTCTTAACCTTTGTCAAAATATGTGGCTTGGCCGTTTCGCTACCGTCACATGGGCGTTAAGTGAAAAATGTATTCACTGTTCATTACTTTTCTGTAATACAATAGTTCTTGTAGTAACGAAACAGCCCAGCCACTAACCTAAGCAAGCCATATATTTTGACTAAGGTGTAGAGTTTGTGAAGTTAGGGCGTGTACAGTTAAAAGCTTGGCTCCACATGAGATCTGATAACTTTTTGACAGTGCAAGCCATATGGTCTCGTCTTGGCAACATTTTACATGAAAATGTTTTGGTGGGATACCTGTTTTACCCGAAGGGTTTGGTAGAGGCGTACTATTATTATACCTACATTTAATGAAGATACACTATGTCTCTAATAAAAAGAAAAACCGGCCAAGATCGTGTCGGACTTCGCATATTTAGAGTTCCGTACCAAATGAAGGAATTATCAAAGGACAAATCTTATTTTTATTTTTTTTTTTAATAATAAACATTATCACCAAATTTCAAGTTCATAGGTTAATGGGAAGTTAAAAAATTCTTGACAGACAGACGGACACGTGAGTGACAGCAATAGGGCTCCGTTTGGACCATTTCGGTACGGAACCCTAAAAACAATCAAATGCTTCTTTCACCCACCTCATCTACAACAGAAAATACCCAAAAACGTTTATCCCTTCACCAGGAAACGATTCTCCATTTCCCTCCGCCCCTCAAGAAAAGACACCCTCTCAATTAAACCTACTAAAACATTATCAAGTTGCATCAACAGCCCTCGAACTATGAGCTTGATTTGCGTACAACTGTCGTGGAGCGGCGAGCCTGATCGCGCGTATCGCACGTCCGCGCGGCTGAGAGGGCGAGCGCGTGCCGAATCGCGCGCAAGCCATACTTCAAATTCATCTCTAAACGTTCCCCGAGAGGTTAATTGACGCACGTGTTTAAAACTCTATTGTTTGATAGATAAACGTGAAAATAGTGTTGAAGAGTACTTCGATAGTCCTTTGAACTGTCAATCTGTTAGATTCTGCTTTTTATGGTGGTTTTTTATCAATATCTTCGGGTTTGTCACCCCTTCAGGATCGATGAACTTTTGTCTCTGCGTTTGTTTAGATTTTGTTTGTAAATGTATTACTACTACTAAATGTAGTATGTTTTAGTAGACTGTCTTTTTACACACATTCATTTCACTCTTCCCAGCCAAAATACTAGGAAGTGGTCACGGACGGGTTAGGGGTCTTTATGTAAAATTGATGTTCTTATAGTTCTGGATACAAGCTTATTTGATTTAAAAGAAATGACTTTATATTTTAATTTTGATTACTTAGTTAAGGTTCCTACGATACTATAATATGAGATGCCTATCCACAAGATGATGATAATCAGCATAAGTAGGTACACCGTACAATACAAGCCTTTCGAGTACTCACGATATAATACAATATACCTACCCTTCGACGTTGAAGTGCCAATAACTTCTAACTGACATTTTTCGGCATAATCAGTTTTGAAGTTAAGGGCGTTTTTCGCATGTATTAGTGAAATCTCCTAAGTGTATTTCTAGTTGCAACTGAACTAAATTAAAATGAGGAAATACCTCCTAACTAAACCAACGTGTCTGTTTTATGGCATTACCACTCTACTTTTATGGTACACTACTATACTATCATAAAATATCATAATACAACATAATAATTAAAGCATATGTTATTGTTTTTCTTGTTAAACAAATAAATAATTAATTTTCAGCTTCTCAAGAGATTAATCGTTTTTTTTCGAATCTTGTAAAGTCTTGACTTCGTCAGTTAGGAGTTATTGGCACTTCGCCGTCGCCTTATTTTTTTGAGTGGAAAATCATCAAATAACTTCTCCCACTCTGGGACCCAGACGGGCGTGTCAGACTCTAACTGACTAAAACGCACCCGTGTTCCTTCAGTAAAGTAAAGCAAAATAAAATAAGCATAAACTTCATGTTCCTTCCCACCGTCTTCGTAAGGTTCATGGTTCGTTTGAGGGTCTCGGTCTCCACTTTTACAATAAGCTACCCCGTTCTTTTCTTGACCTGCCTTTTAATGCATTTAAAACTAAAGTTAAATCTAGTCTCTAGATATAACTTTAGAAGGCATATTATTCCATCAACGACTATTTAGAAGATAAGAATAGTTCGCTGTGTTGAACGCAAGACAATGTTACACTTGATGTTCTTTCTCCATATTTAGCCTATGGTTATGACAGATTATATGAGCTCATATAATAATTGTTTGATTGCCCTAGTTTATCACTTTTGGCTTCGAATCACTGCCCTTTGATAGATTCTATCGTTGTACGTGTAAGCAGGCACACCAGTTATGTATGGAGGCTTATTTAATTTTGGTTGAGTGTTTATGCTTGAGTTCGTTTTTAACGGCATAATTGAGTGTGCTAGCTAACAAGTGGCGGATAATTTTATTTTTATGATTATATTTTAGACGATATATCTTTATTTTTCTGTTTTATATACGTTACGTTCAAGTTCTTCAAACTTAACAGACAGATGTGTTGCTGGGGAGTTTGTTGGCCACTTCTCCTTCACAGCTAAAACACTAAGAAGTGGTGACAGGCGGGCGTTTTTGAGGGACTGTCTTTATGTTTGAAACCTAGTTTGAATAAATGACTTTTGACTTTTAATTTAGATTTTGATTGCAGTGCCAGGGTCCGCAATGGAGTGTCATCCTGAATTTCGACAGTTAATTATTACGACAGGGTCACAATTTCGAATAACAATAGTTCGACTACTCATTGCTTCGACAGAACATACTTCGACATCACATACCTTCGAAGAACACTACTTCGACAGAACCCTTCTTCAATATGCACTTGTTCGGTGGATCTCTATTTGGACGGAACATACCTTCGACATAATACCTACTGCTCTGAAACGTGACAATAATAATTGAATTTCGCTTTATGGTTTTAGATACGAAATAAAAACATAAATAATAATCAAATATGTTTTAATTATAACCAGTAACAAATCTTTGTACAGTTTATCATTTCTTCAGATAATTTAAATCGTAACATAATTTAATAAGTCATCTTGATTATTTATTAGACCTGACATGTGAGTAACTGCTATTCCGCGAACGAAATAGTATCCATTTAATTTTCTAGTAGCAAATGTTTTTGCTTCTGTAAAATTAAATGTTTCGTGCTTTTTCTTTCTGCTATGTAATTGTTTTTTACAAGCGTTTATTTAGTTTCACCTGTCCCGTTGTCTGTCGGTCTGTAATCAAATCTTGCAAGCTAAATTAGACCCACTTCCCGATGTCCAATTAGACTTAAATTTGGTGTGCTTATGTATCTCTCGTGACAATACAATAATCTGTTACTATGGAGCTGGTCTGATGATGGAGACGGAAGATAGCCATAAGAACTTCTGAACTAAAGAAGATGATCCCATCGAATTTGGGCTCGAGTGATTCGTCTTGAGGAGCACTTAATACCTAGACGATATCCAGGGTCTGATTATTCCTGGGCACTCGAAATTCAGGACGACACTTGCCGCGGTGACTTTTTTAAACACACCCGCGACCCTGACAGACATCGGCCCTATAGCGGACCCCGTCACTGCTTGCTGACATATCTTTGAGGCGCGCTGGTCTTCTTCACTCGTATCGAACCAGTAAGCCAGTTTGTAGTTGTGCCCATATTAGCAAATAAATGATTTTTGAATTTGAATAAAAAAAATCTATGAAAAAGTGTTGTCGCGTCGAGCCTGTCTAAGGGAGGCATACCTAATTAGTAGATATCACTGCTCGTGGTGCTCACTGAATACCCACTCGGTAAGTAATTATGTGATGTGTGATGACCAGAAACCAGAAAAAGAGAAGCTGCATACACCGATCCCTTGAGATATCCTGCTCAGACAACCATTGAATAAATCCTAGTTTAAAAGTTGTCATTTTTATTTATTTATAAAAGGTTACGTAAGTCTGTAAAACTTTTCCTGAAAAAAAATTACATTTCTCAATATAAATAATTAATGTTGAGATTAGTAACATTTTAAATAAGATGTATTTTTTTCATTCCCCAATTCATTGTATAGTAACGCCATCTAGCGTCGAGTAGTTAAACTAAACTAGTTTCGTTTGTAAATCAGCCGTTTATCACCGATGTGGTCTAATACTTAAATTGTAGTCTAACGCTAAATAATTTCACTTTTGTTATTTTGCACTCATATCAGACAAGAAGCACATCTTTATCATAAACGCCATCTATATTAAATGTATTAGTTATTATTTTTTACATTATTCGAAACTAGTAAGAAACTACCCCAAGTACAAAAAAAAAGTACACATATAGATATCAATAAATCACCATTTTACTTGGCTCTCGCAATATTTTCTTGGAAATGTCGCCCGTGAGTCTACAAACAAGCAACATGAGCACCCGTAATCTGCAAAAGCAAGAAAATTCTCCACTAGACATAACTTGAGCTTCCATTTCCAACCAAACATTGGAGCGGAGAGGTCTCTTTATACTGGTATATCTTGCGGTCAAGTTACGTATTACGATCGACAGAGGGCCAGCAAATATTTGATGTCGGTAATTGTCATACGAGAAGAAAATATCCTTTTACTGCGTCCCTTGTGTGTTAAAGTTTACTAGCAGTGAAAAAAGATCTGCTACGGTGTTTTTATACTAGGTGGCGTATTTATGACGTAGTAGTGAAAGGGAGAGTGTGATGTAGGGACTGGGTCATTTGTGTTGGACTTTTACCACTGCAGTTTTAATGTTTAGATAGATTCGCAAGGTTTACAGTAGACGTAAAAGTAACACTGAACAAATCCTACTGCCAAAACTTTTACACTAGCGCTTTATGGTTCAACTACACCCAGCGGGCCTACAACGCTTTTAGGGGGAAAAAAAACGATTCTGGTGAGGCTTCCTCGATTCTGCAGCACATCGGGAATGTTTGCTGATGCAAGAGTAGATGACTTTTATGCCATTATGCGTAAGAAAACAGCTTCTCTGATGCGCCGGATTCGGGGGAGCGCCAACGGAATCCTAAGAATGATCTCTGAGAGGCCAGAGTCTGCAGTGCTGGGGAGATTTATCCACGTGGCACAATGACACTTCATCGAAGGTCATTTTCTTTATTTGTTGACATGTATTATGTTAATTTATTATTTTATATTTTTGGACATTCTCTATTGATTTTATTATTTTGCATTTTTTTAATATGAATGATAATTTGATTTGGTTTTAGTTTTAATACTGACTAACATAGTTTTAAGACCTTTGTTACTAACAACTATGGGCATTATTAGTCTGACAATAAATGAATTTTTTTTTTTAATTAATTTAATGTTAACAGTTACAATACTTAGTAACTAATAGGTACGACAAAAACCGGACAAGGGCGAGTCGGACTCGCACACGAAGGGTTCCGCACCATAAACGGTGCCTCGCGCGCCACCGACACCACTACGCGATTCGCTACGAGAGTGCTACGATACGTAGCGTCGTAGCATTTTTGTTCAAGTTTTTTGTTTTCACTTCTGACGGTACTCCCGAAGTGTCAGGTTTTTTTTTGGGCTGTATCTCATGATCCGTAATAGGCAGACAGTTGAAATTTAGCGGCAACAAAAATACACATTCTGTGAAAATTTCAACTGTGTAGCTATTACGGATCGTGAGATACAGCCCGCTCACAGACAGACGAACAGCGGAGTCTTAGCAATAGCACAGATAATATAATACTCTAATATAACGGGACCCTCCTTGGTTACTCTTTGGGTACGGAACCCTAAAAAATACAAATATGAAAGAAACTCAATCAATACAAAATTAGCTTCTTCTTCTCTCGAATCGCTGGTTCCCTTTCAAATACTTTGTGCACAGAAGCTGGTTACATTAATTACAGCGTCTGTAACGTTCATCAGGTCCTCCATAGTACAGGTGTATGGGCACTTGGGGCATCCAGTATGTGAGTCATGTTCTGGACAGGAGCACCGCACTCACATTGGCTATCAGACGAGTCCATAAAACCCCATTAACAAAATTAGCTAGCAGACCGTCAACTCAGGTCAGTTAGAGTTAAGGTTGTAACGGAGATGGGTGGCTCATTGTTATAGGACTACTAATTTTGATCAGCCGATGACAACTTCGTAAGAAAAGTATTTTTTTTTCTGAATAAAATATACGACATTCTCAAAGAAAGTTTTAATTTATATAGCAAGAAGCATTACCTACTTATTTCAAATATGTCCACCCCTTTCCGTTTTCTTTCAGGCAAAGAAGCAACAGGGGTGGGTTTTAGTCAGTAAGAGTCTGACACGCCCTCCCACTCCACCCAGAGCGGCAGAAGTCATTGGATGATTTCCCTCCGACCCAAAAAAAAAAAACAAAAAAAAGCACCCCTTTCCGTTACTTCTTACTACGAGGAGTATATTTTTTATTATCTAACTCTTGGCGTCTTTTTGTTTTGTTTGTGTCTTCTTTCTATTTGAAACTGGTTGTTGGCAAGTCTTG
Organism: Polia nebulosa; assembly: GCA_951329385.1. NCBI lineage: Eukaryota > Metazoa > Arthropoda > Insecta > Lepidoptera > Noctuidae > Polia > Polia nebulosa. Next base: position 37,126,887 of record OX589590.1, on the reverse strand, counting down.
CATGTCTTCTATGAAGTAGAACAGTCAAATCATTAAACAGTTTCGACTGATTGTGTTTGGGTAGATTTTACGAATTCAAACTTTTATAGAGACACGAGCAGCTACACTGATTTTAAAAACAAAATATTGTACCTACTGTCAAACAAATAAACGTCATTGTCCAACATCACAGCATTTTTTTCCCTAACCTATTGAAAATGAATGTCCACAAGCTATGGGAATACAAGGAGTACATAAACGTGAACGGTGTGATGATGACCAGTGAATTAATATCAGTACTCCAAAATTCGTTGACTTTGTTACAGGTTGATAATCATTTCAGCCACATACAGTACTGGGGGCAGATGTACGCCGTAGATGCTGACTACCACATCGCCGTCGGCATCAACGCCGACGCCTTAGCAGATCGGAAATATTTCTACACCACAGACTTCAAATTCTGGGGCCTTCTGCCTAAAGCGAAAAAGAAATACAAACAGCTGTCTTTTCTAACAACTTTCCCGTTTAGAGGCGATCCATCTCTAAAAATAAAGGTCTTAGACGAAGCTCTGGAGGAAAGCCATCCCGAAAGATGCAAGGTCATCAAGGAGGAAAGTCGCTTGGCTGCCACAATCAGTAACATTTGTGATGAAGCTGAAGTATGCGCTCGAGGACAATTAATCAAACAGCCAAATGGTACTGTCGTTATAAACCCCAGTTTTTACGGTTTAAATGCTTCTGAAGCGAAGTTATTGAAGTCCTACCTCCACATCAGACCAGCTCAACACCGCTGGAATACCAACCTACTAACGAGACAAGATTACAACTACAGTATGGACTTTCTCGACTCGATTGATCAGGACATTCCAAGTGGCTGTTGGAACCTCACGCTCGAGGAGAATGGGACAATAGCTAATGTAAAGAGCCTCTACTGGCCCGGAATGATGTACTTCCATAAGGTGAGGACGCCTGAAGCTGGTTTCCTTTACGTGGGTAATGGCCGTAAGAATTTAGATGTGCCTTTTCTGCTTTAATTAGGTACATATGTGCATGGTTTATAATATTTTTCGTTTTAGTGCTGCTTATTTATGATTATATATTAAAATGGTATCAATAGTTGTTTAATAATAATTGCTGTTTTATTTTATAAAATTTATATTGGTTGATTTTCCTATGAAAATGACTTATTAACAAAATAATATATATAGAAGAATACATAACTTATGCACAACGATAATTAATAACTTAATAGGTATATTTAAACAAACTGATAATAATGGTATGTACAGACGCCAGCAAAAGTCGATAAGAATTCTCACAACGTATTAGTTTGACGTTTAGTTTGACTTACGACCTTCTATTTTCAAGTTTTCGCCAACAAATGATTGAAATTCACAATTTCATCGACTTAGCATAAGTCAAGATGGCCCAGTGGTATAGAGCACACAGATTGAAGCGCAAATCAGTGTGCCGCAAGTTCAAATCCCACGCAATTGTTGACTTTTTGTAAGTTCTTACCCTATTAGAAGTTATGGATTAGCATTACATATATTTAATTATTCTTTAACTTGTTCACACATTTCTTAGAGTTAGAAAGGTAGATCACAAAAAAACTAAATAAAGAATTAGATTTCTGCGAGGGAGACATGAGTTTTAACTTGACCGAAATGAACTGTCGTTTGGTTGTAGTTGTTGGTCCTTTCATTGTTACGTTATTCATATTATGAATGATCTAAGTGGGTATACTTCCATCAAACAATCTCACACGTAACATAGATAACGGTTACAAGATAAATTTTTTGTCTAGGTAACAATTCGACGTCACAATTCTCATAAATGTTTAATTTGTAAATATAAAGAATAAACATTTTTATTAAACACGTCTTTCTATTTCCACCTTACAACATCGAAAAGATGTAACAACTAAATAATTGCAAATTACGAATGTGATTCTTCTTGTGGTTAATAGATCATATTCGTAATTTGCAAATATTTAGTGCAAAAAATGCAATAGTATTTTTCATAGAAATATAAAAAACAGCTATATTAATATAGATTGGGAATTTTCAAAGTAAGAAATAACCGCAATGGACCGACCATGATTTGAACTCGGGCTACGTTATTTGCGAATCCAACACTTAGTTCATACGGCTACCATTACCATACCAATTATATCAATGCAATGGTAAGAACAAGTCGCCTCTGTGACTGTGTGATCCGTATTCAATGGCACATAAAAATAATAATGATGTTTTTAAGCTCAGTGCGACGACAGTTTGTGTGTTATCTGTGGAATGTGGATACTCATACACGCGCACACATACGCACGGAAGTATCGTGCTCGGTTCGTAGCAATGTAATCTTTAGCGTTCTTATGGACTTTTGCGGCCTCACTGTACAAACAACTCATTGGGCATCAAAAAATTCATCCACATCGCTGTCAATGGGAAAAGTGCTCACGCTAGATTGCCACATTGAATAGCAATACTGATTCGTTGGCCGAAAAAAAAAGCCCCGCCCTCTGGTCACGTGAAGAATCGACTCAGATAGTAGACTGCACGTGACTAGAGGGCTAATATCCCGAAGAACTCGATGAGCACTCGGAACCCATGGTCCTAGTTTTTCCAGCGAAGCAATTAACGTGGCCAGGTAGGTACTGAGTCCAAACAGTTCAAACATGAAACTTCCAATAAGGTTGTCACATTTGCGCCGTTTGAGGTTTTCTGCACCTGCAGCAGCCGCCCCAGCACAGCCCGCCTTGCTCAGAAGATGGGAAGGCGCAAGGGAGTCGTGTCGACACATGTTGCGTCCCACACCAAAGGCCTACCCAATTTCCAAGGCATTAAGGTCATTCTGTCTGGCCTATTCCCATCGTCACGTGCATTGGGTTCTAAAACAGCTGGTACCCCGGCGTGGCAGTGGCAAGAGCCCGACGGATGATGTTGGTCTAGTTGCTGGCGTACCGTGCTATACCAGCGTTCCCACCGCAAGATAGGCTAACGGATAACGATGTGGAGCTCCATTCTAAGAGCAAACGGGTCTCCGGGTCGCAACAATGTTTGCTCTTCCATCACACACTACATATCTATGTAGGGTGACGGTAATGCCTGTAACCAAAGACCCGACTCTTATTTACCCACAGCCAGCAGGCGGGCACGCTCAGCAGTATTGGTGGACGTATTAATGAGATTACTCCGTACCAACCTGCAGAGCGGCTCATCCCACTGTCTCTGGGAAGATGAGTTCTCGGGCAACGCGTGTCCGGGCAAACCGCTTTCCAGGCGAACCACAGCATGGGCACGCCAGAATTGCGGCGGTCAGGCCCCTCTTTGAGGAGTGGCTGGAGAGGCGCCACGACGTCCTCACCTTCCGCCTGACGCAGGTCCTCACCGAACACGGCAGTTTCAGGAGGTTCCTGTGTTGGATAAGGTGGGAAGAAACGCCCGGGTGTCACCACTGTGCGGTTCGCCCAGAGCGCCCGGCCTTGGTCCAGGCCATGGTATGAAGCAAGAGGGACTGAGAAGCAGTCACCTCCTTCTGCAAAGCAATAATGCTCGCGAAGGAGGAGGCGGAACGGGTGAGGGAGACTCAACAGAGTCGCCCTCACGCCCCCCGCAGCTGCCGCCGCAGGAGATGCCATGTGCGTCAGGGGTCGCAAGACAATCTCTGGCCACCATAGGCGCGGGCCTGCGAAGGGCGAGTAGTGGGTAGCTTGTTAAAGTTATGTGGTTAGGATAAAGAAAAACAGTTAATATGAGAAACGATAGAGTATATTGATCCCTGTATATGAACAGTACAAAAGCGAATTACTTCATCAACAGTTAGTATTGCTAGGCAACACAACCATAGAGTGGGTACTAATAAGGAGTATGCATTCCTTAACATAGCTAGCCGTCCGATCTGGACCAGGCCCGAGAGTCGACGGCGCGTAGTGTTCGACGCGCATCTCAAAGAGATATCAGCAATACCTGACGGGGCCCGTCATAGCCGATGCCTGCCCAGGGCTCGCGGATAAATTCGAAACAGAGTTAGCGCGCCCCTGGACACTCAGGCAACTGAAGGAACAGGGGTGGGTTTTAGGCAATAAAAGTCTGACTCCCGTTTAACCCAGAGCGCAAGAAGTCATTGTCCCCACCCCCACAAAAAAAAAAGGCGAACCACAGCATCGGTCAAGCACGGCTCCTCGCATTTAACCAGTGATGGGGTTGAAAATCGTGCGGTTAACTGTAGAGTGCTGTGGACCGAAGACAGGAACGCCGTATGGCTTACACTAGAAATTTTGCGGATGCCGGGCCAACCAAAGCTAATGGGTGGTGTGGCTTGCAGCCATGCTCGGTCATCCAGGGCCACATGAAAATTAATGAATAAATAAGAAGTATTGAAATATTGACTGACCATTCCAAAGTCAGAGGCAACTTGCATTGCATTTACACATACACAAACAAAAAGCCAAAAAATATTCAGCAGTTTAAGTTGGAGGTCAATAAAGTATCTGTCGCCGCGAGAGCGTGCGTGCGTGGTTATCTTAGCAGCCAGACGGCTGCTAAGATAACCATAATTACTAATTATTCGAGCAGTGGTGGCCCAGTGGTATTGGCCGCGACTTACAAGTTGTAGGTCGTGAGTTCAAACCCCGGCAGGCACTTTACTTTGTGTAAATTATTTCATCACCACTGCTCTCAAAACGGTGAAGGAAAACATCGTGAGGAAACCGGCATGTCCTAGAACCAAAAATTCGAAGACATGTGACATCCACCAATCCGCATTGGGCCCTCGTGGTGGATTACGGCCCACACCCTCTCACAGAGAGGAGGCCCATGCCCCAGCAGTGGGGACATTAAAAGGCTGATGAGGAGTTATAATATATAATATTAATAAATTAATAAACCTGTTAAATGTTAGTTTGTTCTCTCACGAAAATCACAAAAGTAAATCTGTGTTTGTTTGCACATCACAGTGTCACATTTACACTCGGAAATACTATACCGATGTTGAAGAAATTTTTGTAACTTCAAAGTATATCAAGTTAAATGCAAGGATACAGATTACATTAACTGGTTGAATTTTAAGTATGATTCTAATTTTTGACATTTTAAATTTAATTCTGGACATTGATATTGGTTGTAATTCTGATTCTAATTTTAATTTTAATTTCTGACATTGTTTTTAATATTGGGTAATGATGGTAACATTGGACATTATTTTTTGTTTAATTCTAATTTATTTTACATGATTTTAATTTTTGACGTTGTTTAACGATTTTGACTATTTTTTTTTTATTTTTTTTTCCGACCTAAATTCTAATTTTAATTTTCCACAATGTTTTGTTTTAATGGTAATTTTGTTTCATTTTTATTTTATTTTATTTTTTTATCTCTTACGTTATTTTGAATTTTCTGAAATTGTACTAATTTATGGGGAATGCACTGGCTCCTGTAATACAGTTTGAAACTAGCTCGGGAGCCAGGGAATTTCTTGTAAAATGTAATGAAAACTGCTTCAATAAATAATTTATTATATATTTAATTTTGACTGGCCTGTTGGTCTAGTGGTTAGTGACCCTGACTGCTATGCCGGAGGTCGTGGGTTCGATTCCCACCCAGGAAAAATGTTTCTGTAATGAGCACGATCATTTGTTCTGTGTTTGGGTGTAATTTATCTATAATATTTATGTATTTAGAAATACCCATAACACAAGCTCTGCTTAGCTTGGGACTAGATGGCGTTGTGTGATAGTTGTGGAATATTATTATTATTATTAAATAATTTTATTTAGGTGCTTACTCAATTACAAATTCAAGCTCTTTTTTTGCGAAAATATTGATAATTTCATCGATATCCAGGTTAACAGTTTTGTCTATATTTAGGAGAGCTAGCCAGATAACTTTTCCTGTGCCATTGAGGCACGCAACCAAGATTTTCCTCGAAGAGAAATAGTGTAGAAAACGATCTCTCTGCGGTAGCTACGCTGACCAGGAGAGTTACCAGTAACTGTAAGATTTTTTTGTGTTAGGGGGTACAAATGGGGGTTTGGTAGGGGGGAAAACTACCTCCACCGTATTATCGGGGCTTATTTGATGGATAGTCTGTCATCTACCTGGGTCGAGAAGGATGGAATTGGTGAGAGATGTCGTGCAGTGTTCCACAAGGTTCAGTTTTGGGGCTCGCGCGTTGCGTTCCTCCGTGGTGTCGGCGTCATCTATTATGCCGATGACATGATGACACTTCGGCAGGCGACTGTCTTAGCGACATTGACAGCGGGGGTCGCGCAAGTCGTAGGTAAGATCCGGCGGTTGGGTTTCCAGGTGGCACTGCATAAATCAGAAGTATTTGTTTCCACGTGCCCTGGAAAGCGCCCCGTTCGGGATCCAACAACATGGTAGGAGGTGTCCACATCGGCATCGAGTCGATGATGAATTACCTAGGACTCGTTCTTTATAGCCGGTGGAACTTCGGGCCACATTTTCCGCGGTTGGCTCTTCGATTGATGGGCACCGCGAATGCTCTCTCGCGTTTGCTGCCTAATCTGGGGGGAGGGCCAAATAACTCCTGCCGGAGTTTCTATGTGTGGATCGCACGGTCCATGGCGATGTGACTCAAGATGGCTGGACAAATCTTCAAAATAGCTCGCATTTAAGTAGGTCAATAGGGCACTTTATGTGACGGCAAACCCTTATTTCAGAATTTGTGACGCTACAGAATCTTAGATAATCGATCGAAAACGTGTCCAGCCATCTTGAAAAACCACTTTTCACTGGTCTCTCAATCTCGGTAACGGAAGTGATTTTGACGACTTTTTGCATATCAACGGGCGTCACATAAATTGGTGACAGGTATCGAGCTAAAAGTTTTGTGATACATACAGCGGTTTAGTAGAAAAATGCAAAAATCTGAGTCCAGCCGTCTTGAATTTACATAAAAAACTTTTGGCTGGCACTTCCGAAACTCAATAACGGGAGCGTTTTCGAATATGGTTCCTTTACTAACATTTAGTGACGCAATTTGTGACAGTAATAACGTTTGATTTATGGCGTCACATGTAAGGGTTTTCGAGAAATCAATAAAAACTTAATGTCCAGCCAACCTGAGTTCAAGATGGCTGGACACCTGTATCTCCGCTGCCTGATGATCTACGGCCTTCGAAATGCGTTCAAGATTTTGTGACGGGGACGATAATGATAACCTGGCCTGAATTTGTGACGGAGAAACTTTGAATAGTTTCAAAGATATTGATCATTTAAATTTCCCCATACAAACACTGCAGTAGGGTTACCAATATTGTAGGTTTTATGTAGGACTAAGTATATTTTAAGATGTTTTCTTTAACGGACGAAAAGCCGTGTATAGGTGATACTAATACGAGCAACTGCAGGTATTTAAATCGATAGAAGACAAAAGTGTAGAAGGCAGGGGGTCATTTGTTGTTGACTTAATGTTATTGATTATTTACGTGCAGATACCTACTACGGTACTACTACAATATTTAGCAGGTAGGTATTGGTGTTTTTCATGGTAAGTACATAGGTAGATATTGGTGTTGATTCTGTTTTGCACAAACTAAGCTTAATTTAGGCTATTGCTATCTTTTTCTCTCTAATAAAACCAGAAAGAGACGGACGTAAATTAGAGCTGTCAAATTTAGTTTGAACTAATATTTCCATACAAATTAAGGGTACACGTAAAAACGTGTCGTCTAAAAACACGGCGAAGCGCAAGGCGTAAACTAGTTTGACATCTCTAACTTAGTGCATAGCTATAGCCGTCCTTTTCTCGCACTGCCTTTTAGTAAAAGATAGCAATTCTCTAATTTTAGTTTAGTTATTGAACAAGAGAATCCGCACCATTGTGTCAGAATAACTAATGCTCGAAAGTGAAAAAATAAAAAAATTAAATGAAAAAGTAATGTTTGCTGTAAATAAAATCACATTTTATTTATTTGTACTTATACAGCGTTTCAAATGACGAAAATGACGATGGTCAATTCCATTTGCGCTTCAGTAACCCCTGCCTTGTACCACAACGTTGTTTTTACCGCCGCCCTAAGTTGCTTTTTACTGCGGGAAAACTGTCGTCAAAACCACTTCTTTTACCGAGATTGAGAGACCAGCGAAAAGTGGTCTTTCAAGATGGCTGGACACGTTTTCGATCGATTATCTAAGATTCATATCACAAAACTTTTAGCTCGATGCCTGTCAGAAGTGACGCCCGTTGATATGCAAAAAGTCGTCAAAACCACTTCTTTTACCGAGATTGAGAGACCAGCGAAAAGTGGTTTTTCAAGATTCGTCACAAATTCTGAAATAGGGGTGTTTAGCCGTCACATAAAGTGCCCTATTGACCTACTTAAATGCGAGCTATTTTGAAGATTTGTCCAGTCATCTTGAGTCACATCCATGGCGCTCTATGGAGCGCCAGCATGGGCGTATGACAGCCCGCAACATTACAATACTGAGAATACCACAGAGAGCAATGGTCGTCAGTGGACGGCGCGTAGTGTTCCACGCGCTCCTCAGAGCTGTCAGCAAAAACTGACGGGGACGCTAGAACCGATGCCTGTCTGGGTCGCGGATAAATTTGAAAGTTAGTTACCGCGGCCCTGGTACAAGCAACTGAAGGAACAGGGGTGGGTTTTAGTCAGTAAAAGTCTGACACGCCCTCCCGCTCTCGATAAGAGGTTACCGATCACCACCCTGGGATCTTGACGCCAAAATCCTAGCCTCACTATATCGGTGGCGCCAAGACGCGCTGGAGAGGGGCGAGCACCTAATGCCTCGTCATGTCGAGGTGTACAGGTCTGAGTTACGCCAGACAATAGTGGTGGAGTGGGAGCAGCGACTTGCGCAACCCAGCGCTGGGCACGCCACTATAACGGCGTTAAGATCTGTTGTGAGGGAGTGGCTGGAGAGACGGCATGGCGCCAATACTTTAATAATAATATAATAATAACTTTCCGGCTGAGACAAATACTGTTTGGACATGAATGCTTCGGCAAGTACCTGTGCCGTATAGGCTGGCAATCGACACCTGGTTGACATCATTACGATCGACGACACGGCGCAGCAGTCTGTTGAGGAATGCCCAGCTTGGGTAGTGCAGCGCCGTGACCACGTCGCGGCGGTCGATGCTGCGGATAACCTATCGCTTGCGGACATGGTCCAGTCCATGGTCGGAAGCAAGAGCGCGTGGGATGCCATCGCTTCCTTTTGCGAGGAAGTGATGGTCGCAAAAGAGGTGTCGGAGGGCACAGACCGATCTCCGGCCACCTGAGGGTGAGGCTTGCAGGCACCAGACTTGCGGAGTTTGTTGTCTGGATAGTTAAAGGCTTGAGACGGCAGCGCGCCGTGTCCCGCGCACCCTTCTAAAGGAATTGCGACCGTATACAGCCGCTGAGGGTGACAGAGTCCGCATGAATTCATGCAGGCCCGCGCTTGACATAACATCACGCTGAAACGCTCTGAAGGGGTACATAGATTTGTACAGTTCACCCTAATTTCACTAATTATGTTCAAATTCCATATACATATATGGGGCTATCAATTCGGGCATAACTTTACTATTAATTTAGTTTTACTAAAAATAAAAGTACTAAAAATTTAAAAATAATATTAATAAAAATAATAGTGTTTCTAGTTTTGTTTCTTCGTTATTTGACACCGACTTCCGAAATTAAAGTTGTTTGCATTTTTTTGTTTTATATAAGGAAGTCGGTTGTATTTTCAAACTTACAACATGAAGTTGTTATAGTCAAAACGATTGCCGTTATGCCCAAATTGGTAACACCAATAACATGGAATCCTAATAATGAGTTTTTGGCGGGATTTCTTCGAGTGAAGTTCAGTGGCTGTTTTTGTTATTCGTAATTTAATTCCTGCTGCATGTTGTGATCTAAAATCGGTGTGGTTTTGTGTCTCAAGTGTCTACGCAACTGGATAATTAATATGTGGAATCATTGAAACAGGCGCGATCTCTGTAAAATGAAGCTTATAATTTTATACTGTAGTAGGTATTGACTACCTCAGTGAAACTTGCAAAGATGGCTGACTCGATACATTTGCTGCCAAATACTGCAAAAAAAATTAAAATGTGTTACATCTGCATTCTAGTGAGGACAAAACTGGTAATGTTCAAATTAAGACTTGGCTTGAAGGTCTTGTTACCAAGCCAGTGGAATGGCCACATTTAAATAAAAAAAGTCCTACTAATATTATAAATGCGAAAGTTTGCTTTTGTATGTTTGTGTTTCAATCACGTAAAAACAGCTGAACGGATTTGTATGAAATTTTACACACAGATATCCTACTAATATTTTATGTGTGAAAGTTTGTGATCATGTAGGTAGGTATGTTTCTTACTCTTTCACGCAAAAATTACTGAACGGATTTTGATTAAACTTTACAGTAATATTGCCTAGACATCAGAATAACACATAGGCTATAATTTATAATGGGGGTCGTATTATTAATACCACCCGGGCGAAGCCGCTGCCAGAAGCTAGTAGTTTATAACCCGGATATTAAAACATAGGCTACTTTTTATCCCGGTAAATGACAAGGCTTAGCGAAGACTGAGGTGGATGGAAGTACCTAGAAATTCAAAGACGGGTGAATGAGGTGGAAGTAGATATTCAGAGACGGGTGAATGAGGAGCATACACTTACAAAGTAAGTACCAGGAGACCAGAATCATGAAGAAAAATTTCCGAGGCTGGAATCATGGGGTGTTATAGATTCACGAACTACCAGGTGAACAGAATCATGAATAAATAACGAAAGGTATCCTGTGGCAAGGTTCACATACTTGGGGCGTGATAGTATCGTACTTTGTCCTCGGACTTTGTCAAACATTGTCATAGATAAAAAAAGTTCCGAAAATTTAAAAAAAAGTTTTTGGTTGATGTTTTTCGCTTGTGAATGGTGGTCGAAAGTTTGTTTAATTATATTATGAGTTTTAATAGTTAAGTGTTAGTTTATTAGTGGAAAATGTATAGATATTCATTTATATGTTGCTATTACATCGATATAGCATCGTTCTAGATAAATATGTGGACGAAATAACACTTAGATAATTAACACTTCTTAGTCAAGGTCATGTGAGTGTTGACAGTTTTGGTTCGTGTTGTTTTTGTGATTTGTTTTTGTGTGTTGACATCGTTGTGGTGGGTATCTATTGATTCTTAAGTAGTTATTACATAGTATTAGAAAATAAAACTAAAAAGAAACGCAACGCAAACGCAGAAACGCAAGTTGAAAAAACCGTTACTTTGCTTTGATTGCGTATTATGAAGTTTGAGAATGAACATTATGAAAATATTATAGAGGACTCTCAAACAAACGCTGTTATTAGATTACTTGTCTATTAGTGTAACATGCGAAATTTCCTGTAAATTAGTACAGTGGTTTTGTCAGAAATCGACTTAACACGGAAACAGAAACTATTCCCGCCAAATTGTTGATAACAGCATTTGATTAAAATTCAACTCTCGTAATACAAGTATTGTTTACATTTTATGAAGGACTGTTTATTCAACAACAAAAGAAAAATACTTTACAATAAATGCCTCGCGTGAATAGAAACGTCAGCAAACTATTTTTTGTGAGAAGAGTCGTAAACATTTCAATGCCGGGCAATGACAGTGTTCGCGCCAAAAGTAACATTGATGAAAAATGACCATCCCCCTTATCTCCGAAATTACTGGGCCCAAAATTATGAAAAAAAATACAGAGAGTAGTTATTTACATACAGATTACAGGAAAACCTATAGGGAACGTGGACGGCGTAGCTGTGCAATCTAGTGGAATAATTTTGGAAGTTTTACCCTTTAAAAACTTGTCATTGGCATTTCCGTGCCTTATATACACACACGCATCATGGACACATGCAGCACGCGTGATGTAAACTGGCATCTAGTGGCTAAAATCTGCAACTTTTACTGTATATACAGGGTGTAAGGTACTCATGAACGCACATACGTGCACTAGTGATTCAGTAAGTACATGATTCTGGACCCCCTAGCGTTGGAATTTTTCGTCGGATTTTTCCTAATTTTTAAAAAAAAAAATTTTTTTTTTTTCACTCCTGTGAACGGCCGAGCCTCTTATCGCAGTTTGACATATTTACGACCGGGCTCATAAAAAACAACTTCCTGAGGTTTCTATTGGAGCGAGGCACTTAAAGTAAACTTTTTTGGGTTGTTGAATAAACAGACCTTAGAATAACATGTAAACAATACTTGTAATTCGAGAGTTGAATTTTAATCAAATTCTGTTATCAACGATTTGTCGGGAATAGTGTCTGTTCACGTGTTAAGTTGGTAGTTGTAAAAAACCACTGTATCAATTTACATGAAATTTTGCATGTTGCACTATGAATAGACAAGTAATCTAAGAACAGTGTTTTTATTGTAGAGTCCGATATCATATTTTCCTATTATTCACACTCGAACTTCAAATTACAAAATCAAAACAAAATAACGGCTTTTTAAAATTGAGTTTCTGCGTTTGCGTTGCGTTTTGTGTTGCGTTTTTTTCTAACACTATGTAATAACTACCTAAGAATAAATACATACCCTCAAACCTTGAATAACACCGAAAAAGTCACATCATTCACGCTCACAATAACAATGTCAACAAAACCGGTTGACCTTGACAAAGAATGTTATTACGTAATATTTCTTCAAAACATTTATCTAAAACGATGTTATTAAGCTGTAATAATAACATAGCAATGAATATATAAACTCAACATATCACATAAACAAACACAAAACTATTTAAAACACACAATTTAACAAATTTTCGTTCGCCAATTGACGAACGTAAACACGCAACTAAAAACTTAACTTAACTTTTTGAAACTATATTTATCTATGGAAAGGTTTGTCAAAGTACGATACTATCACTCCCCGAGCATGTGAACCATGCCACAGGATATAAGAGATCTTTAGTTATTTAATAATAGAGGTTTAAGCCGCGTAATCTGGAACGGCATACGGGCATGCCGTCGGGCGTTCAGGAGCTGTATAAAATCGTTATACCTATCTAAGCCCAAAGACATTTTAAATTAAAAAATTAAATTAATAATTTTTTCATTTAAAAAAAAAAACACTTTAAATTGTATAAAATCGTTATATTATATGTAGTTGCAAAACTTCTGAAATATTCGGAATAATTCCGGAATACTTCTGGGAAAGTTTCTTTAAATCAGAACTATTCAAAATGAATTTAATTAAGATTTTTATTTTTTTTTGCTGTAAAGTCGTATTTTGCATCAATCGAAGATCGCCGCCGCCGCTGCCCCTCTGTGCGCCGGCCGCTGCCGCCGCGCTGGCGCCGAGCCGCGCGCGCAGGCGATGGCGGTGCGGGGTGCGGTAAGAGCGGAGGTGCTCCCCGGAGAAGTTTTCCCCCTCGCGAGAAAGATTCGTACCCCGCAATCGAATGTTTCCGCCGAATATTTCGCCCGAATAATTCAATGGGAATTATATGTTGATATTTTTATAGGTAGATATGTTAGCCTGCGATTAACAGGATTTTTATTCTTTTGTTTTTAGGTAGGTACTTATTTCGAAATCGAATGCTATTTTTATAAATGTCAGTTGTGGAATAAAAAAACATATTTTGATTTGTTTTTTGAAAAAGGGTTACCTTACGTTACGCATCGCGAGTATTCGGCGTAGGTATTCATCGTTACCTACCTACTTAACGCGTATAATAGCCCAGTCAATAAAAACAAACAAAGGCAAACCTTGCAAGCAAACATGTTTTGATGCGGTTTTCAGAAAAGTATTTTTTATACTTAGGAGCCGGTTTTGGTATAATAAAAGACTTAAAAAAGGAGGTTATGAGTTTGAACCGTATGTATGTATGTTTGTCCGCGATCATCTCGCGTTTGGCTGAACCGATTTTGATGCAGTTTTCAGAACAGTATTATTATTCACTATAAGTATACGTGACTTAAAAAAATGTTGAAATAAAAAATAAAAATAGGTAGTAAGGTCGATTTTCTTGGTTTTTTTTTGACAGTTGAAATATTCCCAAAGTTTCGGAACATTTCGGAATACTTCCGAAGTATTCGACGGGAATGATTCGGAATTTTTCCCGCCAGCATCTTCTAATTAGGAAAAGGCCGACGAAAAATTCCAACGCTGGGGAGTCCAGAATCGTGTACTGAATCACTAGTACCCTTATGTGCGTTCATGTACCTTACACCCTGTATAATTGATATTGACATGTATGTGCCGCCATCTATAGTTCCTGCACGCTCCCCTATAAGGTGGAGGCAATTTAAAAAAAAACCTGAAAAAAAATATGATTTGTTCGGAACCCTTTGCGTGCGAGTGTGACTCGCTCTTGGCCGATGTTTTAGGGTCCCGTAACCGAAGGGTCCAAATGGAGCCCTATTGCTGTCACTCACGTGTCCGTCTGTTCTTCTGTCCAACTGTCCGTCTGACTTTCTGTCCGTCTGTCCGTTTGCCTGTCTGTGCGGTCCGTCGTCTGTCACACAGGCTTTACAGACAAACGGTTGGAGATACAATCTTCAAATTTTCACAGTTGCATCTTGTTTACCCAAGGTCATACAACTAGACAAAAATACATGGTACGGAACCCTAAATGTGTGAGGTCCGACATGCACTTGGCCAGTTTCTTTTAACTGTAATATCGAGTAATGTTGACCAATAGTTTACTATACATTTTATTTTAAAATAGCAACATTGACGTTTACGTACGTCACTCAGCTCAGCCAGCGTTCCGTTTAACGTTTACCGCAGAGTTGCCAGTACGTCCCAAAAGGGACGATTTTTGTCCGTTTGGACATCTTTACGTCCCTTCGATGTCCGTTCATATATTCCGTCCTTTTTCCGAGTTAGCGTACCACAGGCCAGTTTCCTTACTCGTCAATTTCACTAATTCACCAGTTTACTTTTTAGACAGTTTCTGAATTCACCAATTTCCTTATTTGCCAGTTTCACTAAGTTGACAATTTCTCTATTAAGTTGGTTTCCTAGTTGGCAAGTTTCTTTGTTCGTCACGTCCCTTTTCAAATAGCCAACTACAATCATTTTTTTTTTATTACAAAATTCGTCTAAAATGCAAATAACAAAACGCAGTTTTAAATAACAAAAATGCTTAAAACTCTAATCAACAAAACGAAACGCGTGCGTGTCTACTTCAGACCACTGCTGGCGAATATCACCAGCCATCCTTTTTTCCACGCACAGCGATCCCATCTCATATCGCTTGTCTGGACGTTCCACGCCCACAAACAAACACAATAATTCGGATAGTCATCTGAATTCATTACGTACGAGTTAAGCAAGAGATAAACTGATCACAAAGGGTTTTTAAATAGGAAATTGACACCCCGTACGCAACGTATGCAACGCATTATATGATATCTGGGCTCTTGATTTTATATGAAAAAGTTTGTTTTTGTGACGCGGAAATATTCATTTAAAAATAGTAAACTCAATAAATCATCCTCAAACTCGCTATCAGAATCAGAAAACATGACTACAGACGTACTCGTACTCGTGCACCTTCTGAGAAATTACAACAACGTCTACGTTGCATACATGGGACAAGTCTGCACACTCATTCTCCTACGTTGCATCGCGTTGCGTACTTACGTGGGCCCAGTTTATCTCTAGATTTACGATTACGAGAAATTGAGTTTTCGTTATGCGAGTTCCTTTCAAACCATTTTAAAGTGACGGAAAGCACAACCCGCCTCAACACCAATACCTTAGTATCCTTGGTGGCAACGAGTTCAGGAATCAAGGATGTCGTTAAGTTTGAGCTGACCAAAGACATGCAAGAAACAAAATAATATTGAACATCTAAAAAAATTTTTCACTTTTATTTGTTTGCCTTACAAATATAACAGTAGGTACTCACGCCCTTTTAGGTATACTTTTTTCTCATTCAATCGTAACAAATTAATATTTCTTAAATCGTCCTTTTTTTCCAAAAATCGTCCCATTTCGGGTAGCGAATCGTCCGAAAGTCGACGCAGGTACTGGCAACACTGGTTTACCGTTCGCCTTCGCCGATCGTTCGTGGTTCGTTCGTTCGGTTAATCGGTGGGCTGTCGCGAAAAAATCCTTGGCGCCTATAGTAACCGGCTTTTCTGGTAGTTTTCTATTATTCTTTCTCATTATTGAAATACTTCTCAGTTACTTTCTTGAAGTGTAATAATGGCTACAGACGACGTTAATATTGCTGAAGACGCCGAGATGGCGGAATGTGATGGGGATAAAGTTGTAACGATGGTGGACGTTTTGCAAGAGCAACAGGATTTCGAAGAAGATGCCAACGCTGTTCTAGGAGCGTCTGATGACAAGAACTGCACGTATCCTAAGGTAGACAAACCTCCCTTTTGCTATAAATGCATCAAAACTTGTAGAATTTTACAAACATGGCGTAGGGACATTGACGTTGCAACGGAATTATTTCGCGTAATTACGCTCTAAATCTTGTTATAAAACATCTTGAACAACTTATTAATCTTAAATATGTCTTTTACTATGTATGGAAGCCGTATCTTAGCATTAAACACAAGGAAACAGTTGCAAAATGGAAGCAATAATGTGTTCAATGAGTACAAAGGATTCTTTGGTTGGATTTACATATTTAACATACAAATTGGTGGAGAATGCAACAGATATGTTTAGTATTTGATCCAAGAAGGTATTTCTGAGATCCAAGTAGTCAAGATTTTGCAATTGGACTTATAATTGGAAATACATAAATCAATGCATTGAATACAGCCAAGTTTTATCCATCATCAATTATGTGGTCAACACATCTATTTCTAGGGTATGTAGTCAATAACATAATATAAATAAACAAAATAGTCAAACATATTGTAAAAAAGTAAATATGGGTCAGTTTATAACTGCTTTGTCTCCTTTTATTTGAACAGGTTATATCAATAATTTTAAGAAGCTTATTGCCAGCATTCTAAGATGAATTAGGTACTTGTAAACATGGCCAAAAGTCTACATTATTTGGTTGTTTTATTTATAAAGACAGAGTAAATAGGTCATAGCAGAATAGAATTCAAATTACATTTAGGAAATGCCATTATTGCTCAGCTGACACACTTCATTTTAATCTCTTTAAACAATACTGTGTACATATTTGCTGTTCTTATTTCTGCATTGTTATAAAAATGTCAGCCTTGTGACCATTTCTTAACAAATAAGATTATTATTTAGATTTAATTAATTTGAAAGTAGTGTAAACTCCGTTCACAATAGCATTAGAAAAAAGAGGCACGTAAAAGCATGGATGCAAAACATTTTATGTCAAAAGTTAAGTTAACACATAACTAAATCACGAACGAAAGTATTAGAAAAAATAGTTAAAAAAAATGTAACTCATAAAAACCAAAACTTATAGATTTTTTATTTTTAGAAAATATGCTAAATTTAACACTAAATATGGCAATTTTCATAAGTCTGACAACACTGCACTGGCTGGCGAAATCTTTTCATTTTTACTTTATTTATTTATTTACACTTCATGCAACTAAAGTACAAAGGCGGACTTAATGCCTTAGGCATTCTCTACCAGTTAACCAAGGGTGGTGGAGAGACAATATGGCAGGTGCATAAAAAAAAAACAAACAAAGCAATACCAAGTAGAAATAATAAAAAAAAAAAACGTGAATGAAAATATATAATTATATTAATAATAAACATACATATAAATTTAATATAATAAGTACCAATAAATATTTAATTAATTTAGTATGATACCTACCAAATATGAAATAATACCCTTCAGGATCGGACAGGGTTTTTGTTACATGCTGTATTATAAAATATTAAAAAAAAACATGTCTACAAAAATAAAAGGAACTAACTTGTGTACCCAGGTGGCTGTGACTGTGGAGCAGGAATCAGGCCAAGCATTTTTATCAAGGATATAATCCTCCAATTCATAATATGCTTGTCTACATAGTGTGTTATTAAAGTAATCAATTGATCGTCGATCAACCAGTGTCCGTGTAATAGCTTTGGCTGATTGACGGATACCGGTTGACAAACAATGGATCGAGGGTTAATCGACAATCAATTGATTAGTGTAATAACACCCTTATGTGTAATTAAGTGTGACAGCTGCTGTATAAATAGATTATAATAAATATGGCGTCTATCATAACTGTAACATGTTTTTATACTTTTGTTACAGTGTGCATTAAAAATAATCTTTTAACTTCTGTCTAATGCTGTATACTGAGTATAGTCATCAGCAAAAAAAAAAGTTTATATTTATTTCAATTTCTAGTTATCTGATACAGTTTCTTCCACCTATTTCATTACTTCAAACAGGACTAATAGCAAGTTACTTGCACAGAATAAAATCATTTGTTTTGTTTACAGGGCTACATCAAAAGACAGGCTCTGTATGCTTGTCTCACATGCTGCACTGAAGCTAAGGTAGACCCAACAAAGAGAGCTGGAGTGTGCCTCGCCTGCAGCTTAACATGCCATGAAAACCATGAACTTATTGAGCTCTACACCAAGAGAAACTTCAGGTGTGACTGTGGAAACCCCAAGTTTAACTCCCACCCTTGCCAATTCACATCAGACAAAACTGAACTCAATGATGACAATATTTATAACCAGAACTTCAGTGGACTCTACTGCACTTGCAAGCGGCCTTACCCAGACCCAGACTCAACAATCGAAGAAGACATGATCCAATGCATCATATGCGAGGACTGGCTCCACGCATCTCACCTAGAAGCTGTTGTTCCTGCCAATGATCAATACTCAGAAATGGTCTGCAAGAGTTGTATGGAGAATAATGAATTCCTACATGATTACAGTATGTTTGCAGTGACTGTTGATCCTGGAGATGTGGATATTGTTACTGTTAATGGTGATGCTAAGTCTGCTGATCTTTGCAATGGTGATTTAGAGAAGAAATTGGTCAATGGTATAGAAAAAAATCAAACTCAAATTGAACCTACTAGTGTTACTGTTAATGGGGATATCGAAATGGATGAGGGAAAGGAAAAGATTGAAGACAAAGTAAAAGAAACTGCTGAAACAAAACAGGATGAGTTAAATTCTGTCGAGTCAGCAGAAATGAAACCAGAAGAAATTGCCAAGCCAAACTCTGATGACAGTAAAATGGATTTAGATGATAAGATAACAGAGCAAGAAGAACAATATATGGAGCCTACTGAAACTAAGGAACAAAAAGAAGCAAGTGAAGATACAGAGAAATCTGATAATAAGTCAGATGCAGCAGAAAATACTCCTTCAGCTGATGAAAAATCAGTAAATGCAGATATTAAAGATGAAAACATGAAAAGCACTGAGAATGAACCTGAGAAGGCAGATGAAACAATAAAAGAACAGACTGAAACTCAGAAACAAATCTGTAAACAATCAACAAATGAAAACGACAGTAACAATGCACAAGAAAATATAACTGACACCAATGAAAGAACCGAGCAACAACTTTTAGACGACCTTACTGCACTAACAGCTGACAATACAACTTCAGAAGAAAAACCTGATATAGCTGCTGAAGGAACGACAGAAACGTCTTCAGAAGATAAACCTGTAGAAAGTATGGAACAATCTGAAGATATTAAGGAAAAAAATGAGGTTGAAACAAATAAAGAAGAGGCATCTCAAGAAACAGCTAATGAAAGCGAAAAATCTGAAGAAAAACCAACTATTGAGATCGAATCTGCTACAGGTAACATTGAAGTACCAGACACATCCCAAACCGACAAAGATGCAAAGGAAAATACCGAAGAGAAGACTGATTCGGTCATGGATGCTATTGACGAACTGTTGCAGACAGCTAATGAGGCGAAAGAAAAGGATTCTGCAGAAGAAACTAAAGAACCTACCAGTGAATCAACAGAAAGTAAGGAAACTGACAATGTTGAAACAAATGAGTCTATGGATGTTGAAATGAGCGCCAGTGAATTTAAAACCGACAACGAAGTACCTGAGAAGACAGAAGACACTGCCGACTTCAATGATAAGCCTAGTGCTAATACAGAAGACACTGCTGACTTAAATGATAAGCCTAGTGCTAATACAGAAGACACTGCTGACTTCAATGATAAGCCTAGTGCTAATACAAAAGACACTGCTGACTTCAATGATAAGCCTAGTGCTAATACAGAAGACACTGCTGACTTCAATGATAAGCCTAGTGCTAATACAGAAGACACTGCTGACTTCAATGATAAGCCTAGTGCTAATACAGAAGACACTGCTGACTTCAATGATAAGCCTAGTGCTAATACAGAAGACACTGCTGAATTCAATGATAAGCATAGTGCTAATACAGAAGACACTGCTGTCTTCAATACTAAGCCTGGTGCTAATACAGAAGACACTGCTGACTTCAATGATAAGCCTAGTGCTAATACGGAAGACACTGCTGACTTCAATGATAAGCCTAGTGCTTATACAGAAGATGTTGAAATGAGCGACACTTCTACCAAAAATGAGTCTGCAACTGAAAGTAAAGTTGACGAACCTACAACCAATTCTGAAAATACAGAAGTAAATGACAGTATTAGTCAAGAAAAAGTAGCTTTAAATGAAACTGATGGTGAATTAAAAACTAGTAACGATAATGATACCACAAATAAAACTGAACTTTCTAAAGATGAGAATAAAGTGCCTAGTGGGAAAGAAAACGCAAAGGAACATAAACGGAAACTTAGTACAGATTTAACAGATGACATTTCTTCAAAGAAAGTTAAGATGGAATGCGTTAGACCCAAAGATGTGAAAAGAGTTCACAAGGGAGCTACATTCTGGCCTTCCAACTTCCGCCAAAAACTTTGCACATGTGGCGAATGTCTTTCTATGTACAATGATCTAAAAGTACTGTTTCTAACTGACTTAGAGGATACTGTATTCGCCTATGAAAGCTTGGGAAAAGAGAATGTCGCCGGTGGAGCGTCGCAGTATGAGAAAGGCATGCAAGCACTCTCATCATTGGACCGAATACAGCAGATAAACGCCCTTACAGAGTACAATAGAATGAGGGACAAATTACTTGACTTCCTCAAGAGTTTTAAAGATAGGAGAGAGATCGTCAAGGAGGAAGACATAAAGGCATTTTTCGCGGGTATGAAACCCCGGCGGGAACCCGACGGTGTCTATTTTTGCAGATAAAAGTAGAATTTTAAGTATTATTTTATATGTTGCATTTGTGATTCTGTGACCGCATTCCCTCTTTAGTACTGTTATGCGAGATTGATGGTTATTGAATTCTCAATATATTCAATTTTGTGATATTTTGTCTTTTGTTTCATACTTGTACATACTTGTATGCACAAAATATACCTATATCCTTACCTAATTAGCAGCATCCTAATTGATGGCAATAAGGACATTTAAACTTGGCAGTAACAAACAATGGATGGATGCCGTGTCCTCCTTCTGCGAAGGAAGGCGGAGGAGGGACGGGTGAGGGAATCTCAACGGAGTGGCCCTCACACCCGCGGCCGCTACCGCCGCCGGAGAAGCACGGCGTAGAACGTCGAGACGATTTCCGGCCACCGTAGACACGGGCCTGCGGACGGCTCGCAGTGGGTAGCTCGCCGTCCGATCAGCACCAGGCCCGAGAGTCGACGGCGCGTAGTTTTCCACGCGCGCCTCAGAGATGATTGTCAGCCACCACTGACGGGGCCCATCGTGGCGGGTGCCTGCATGCCTAGGAATAGCGGATAAATTCTTAACAGAGTTACCGCACCTCTGGGCACTTAGGCAGGGAAGGAACGGGTGGGTTTTAGTCAGTAAGAGTCTGACACACCCAGAGCGGGAGAAGTCATTGGATGATTTCAAACCTACAAAAAAAAAACGCAGAGTATGGGTACAATAAATCAAATCAAAATGCTTATTTGTATTTTTAATGGTGTCGTGGTGCCAGTCAGCCTGCACCTCTCTTGTTGTGAACCATGATTCCAGTGTAGAGATTTTCTTTTGACCTTTGATCTATATTCATTATACGGGTACTAATGTAATAGAAGAAAATTGTTTTGTTAGAAACCAATAATATGGTAATAGTGGAAATTCTAATCAAAACCTAAAATTTTCGAGATTGCTTTGTTTTCGGATTTTCTTCAGCTTTACTGGGCGAGACTCCATTATTATTTCGTTTGCCGTCCGTGGGCCCCGACGCTTTCACCGCCCCAGAAATTCTTACTACTTATCAAGTTTAAAGAGTAAGTCAGGTACGAGCATTGTGCAGTGTTAGACTGCTAGACATAGCTGTTTATAACTAACCAATATATAGGTACAGTGTGCAATGAATTTACTAGCGACAGCTAAGCCCCCGCCCCCGTTACACGAAATAAAGCTTTAAAAATAAAAGCCGATACAGGCGCTCTTCCTTACCGTTCAGCACTAGAAACGCCGCTCCATTAGCCCTATGGAAGACTGGCCCAAGTTGTGTTGTGGTAGTAGCTCAGTGTTCATGACAGTTGGCTGGCGAATCCTAGAACTCTGCGCCCGCGTTTTTTGTACTCCCGGGTACAGGAGTCCGATGACGATAAAGCGTTCCGTTCCGTTACACTTTTTCTCTGCTAACTATCACCGCATAAATTCGTAAGTCACCGCGGCCCTTGGCATTGGCACAGGCAACTGAAGGAACAAAGGGTAGGTTTTAGTTAGTAAGAGTGACACGCCCTCCCGCTCCACTCAGAGCGGTGGAAGTCATATTTTGATGATTTCCCACCATCCAAAAAAAAAAAACGCAGTACCTACCATACATAAAGAGGAGCACAGGACTAAACCAACCAATATTATTCTATCTTTCGACTGTCCTGTTGGTCTAGTGGTTAGTGACCCTGACTGCTATGCCGGAGGTCGTGGGTTCGATTCCCACCCAGGACAAATGTTTGTGTAATGAGCACGATCATTTGTTCTGTGTCTGGGTGTAATTTATCTATAATATGTATGTATTTAGAAATATATAAGTATGTTTATCAATTGTCTAGTACCCATAACACAAGCTCTGCTTAGCTTGGGACTAGATGGCGTTGTGTGATAGTTGTGGAATATTATATTATTATTAGAGCTCTAATAATAATGGTGCTGTTTGGTTAATTTAGATGACAGTGTGGCTGATCAGTCATTGTTGATTTTGTACTGCAACCCAGTTGATGTTATAAGGGGGCTGATCTTGTCAATGTTTCAGGAACTAGGTTGTTTCTGTTTCAGGCGATACTGATCGGAGACTCAATTAGAGTCAAAATCGCGACACGAAAAAAAGTTAATAGTGGACTTGATCAGTCAGTGAGTAGAACAACCTTCGTAGCTCTTACATAGTCTGTAGGCTATTTCAGAAGTGCTGTTGCAGTTGTTTCGATCAAAACAACGCTTTTCGTATTCTCTACCGCTGTCACAAGATCGCGCTACGCGAGCGCAAGAACGGCATTCTACTGTTGCGCGTCATTAGTGCGTGATTCGAAACGCAACATGGTCAGTATTCTATATTCGTTTGAAGTCTCAAAATAACAGCTTTCAAGTGTCATAAGACTTCTCATAGTTTTAATGTTCTAATAGTTATATTCATAGAAATGTAATCGATTCTATTGACTGTTTATTGAGTAATATTTTTTCTCTCATGAGGCTACACCGTCATATCTCTAGGTAGTCACGTGCAATTGACGTGCAGTTAACGCGCAGTTCAAAGATTACAAGAATACAAACTTCCACTTCACTGCAACTGCACTAAAACTTCATAGGCGCGTCATAAAATTACGTGAATTAGCTTTCAGAGTCTTAGGTAAGCATTGCCGACGTTTGGCTTCCAGACTGGAGCGGGCCAGTGCTGCTTTGAAGCGGCTCCTGCCCAATTTGGGAGGTCCAAACGCCTCCTGCTGGGGGCTCTACGCGGGGATCGTGTGGTCCATGGCCCTTTACGGGGGACCGGTGTGGGCGTGTTCCCTGAGGCGGCGACCAGCTCGCCGATTGAACGCGTCCCAAAGGGTCATGGCCATTCGGCTCATCCGAGGATACCGCACGGTCTCCTGTGAGGCGGCGAGCCTCCTTGCCGGACTGTCGCCATGGGATCTGGAGGCCAGGATCCTCGCGCTGGTCTGGGAGTGGCGTGAGGAGGCTAAACGGCGGGGCGAAACTCTGCTGCCGCGACCTCGGCGGACGGAGCTCCGGCAGGAACTCATGGCGACATGGAGACAGCGACTGTCGCAACCCAGCGCTGGGCACGCCACCATTGCAGCGGTAGTGCCCCTCTTTGAGGAGTGGCTGGAGAGGCGTCACGGCGTCCTCACCTTCCGTCTGACGCAGGTCCTCACCGGACACGGTTGTTTCGGGAGTTTCCTGCATCAGATAGGGCAGGAGGAAACGGGTGTTACCACTGCGCGGATCGCCCAGAGGACACGGTGGAGGTCTGCCCCGCTTGGGCGGAGCACCGCCGTGTACTCGCGGATGCGATAGGTAGCGGCGACCTCTCGCGCCCGGCCCTGGTTCAGGCGAGAGGGAATGGGAGGCAGTCTTCGCCTTCTGCGAGGCAGTAATGCTCGTGAAGGCAGAGGCGGGACGCGTGAGGGAAGCTCAACGGAGTGGCCCTTACGGCCCCGGCCGCTACCACCGCAGGAGAGGTACTGGGCGTAGGACGTCGCGAGACAGAATTCCGGCCACCGTAGACCCGGGCCTGCGGACGGCGAGCAATGGGTAGCTCGCAGTCTGATCAGCACCAGACCCGTGAGTCGACGGCGCGTAGTGTTCCACGCGCGCCTCAGAGATGTTGTCAGCCACCACTGACGGGGCCCATCGTGGCCAGTGCCTGCATGCCTAGGGGTAGCGGATAAATTCTGAAAATGAGTTACTGCACCCCTGGGCACTCAGGAAAGGAAGGAACAGGGGTGGGTTTTAGTCAGTAAGAGTCTGACACGCCCTCCCGCTACACCCAGAGCGGGAGAAGTCATAAAAGGGTCTTAGGTAAAATAAAACAATTGGCTACGTAAGATAATTAAGTTTATTATCGTAAGTGGTTAAGAGGGGTCACGATCACGCGTACAGGATGTCGTAGTGTCCGGGCCGGTACAGCAGGTGCACCAGCGGCTTCGAACCCTCGGGGAAGTCGTGCGCTATCACCTGGAACACAAACGCTTAGTTAACATTTGACAATATTGGATGGAAGTAGGTACTTTTCACTAACATAGATAGCGATAAAAGATACGGTAAGGTCAAGAATATAAATAATTAACTTCTGACTGACTTTGAAAACCTTTTTTTTTTCACGAGGAAACAAAGTTATTTTTAAAAGGCTCAAGTGCCTATATATAATTGCTTGTTTTTTTTTTCTATTTTACTCTAATTTTCGATTTTCATTAGTGTCCGACCGAAGCTTCGGCTTCGGCCCGAAACCCGCCTGAAGCCGAATGTTCCTACCAAACGTCGCCCGTTTTATTGATAGAATATTATAATTATGTCGCATCCGGCAGTCAATTGACAACAAAACGAAGCACGCCACCTTGCGGCAACTATAAACACTACCGTTGGCGCGCTTTGACAGAGTCGGTTTGTTTCCGTTTGACTTCGAGGTTGGAGAGGACCCGCCTCGTCGGGCAGTCTTAGCCTGGGAATCACGATGTGAAAATGCATCGGAACTGTCCTACGTTTTGTTGCTACAAGAATTTTATTGGACCAAGTTTATAAGAGTAAAGTGAGTGAGTGGGTGAGTGCCTAGCCGTTGTTGTTTATTGCAAAATATACCTACACATACCCATCTGATGGCTGATTGTAGCTCGATACATCCTGACGCTCCGACATCAGAATTGGGATTCTATCGTGCAAATAAATCAACGAGCGGTGTGAGCAAGTGACGCACAATAGTGGTTACTTTTCGAATTAAAAAACAAACCATGCGAGCATTGATTGAGGTGCTGCAATCACCGATACCAGCTTACTGTGAAGAACTACCTGCATTCGATCCTGACAAACAAGATACCGACACAAAGACCAAGCCAAGCGGTGCAGATGCCTAGGGGTAGCGGATAAATTCTGAAAATGAATTACCGCATCATGAATTTCAGCATATATAAAACGTTTAGCTGCGCGTTGCACAAATGCATCTTAGTTATAAATACCACAGAGTAGATTTATCTGATGTTAATTAAATTTTGTTTTTTATTTTTTATTT